>CM043323.1:27534095-28259095 GCA_023736055.1 Quercus glauca | reverse complement strand
CAAGTGTAACTTGAACCTATCTAATATAGATAATATATTCAATTTTGCTTCTTTTATGGGCACATTTGATTTATGGAGAAAATGCACTTTGGTCCTTACATTTTGGGTCAATTCCATTTTGGTCTCAAAATTGATTTTGTTGCTAATGTCATCCCTAAAAAAGAAAATCGTTTTTGATGATGCTCGAAAAATCAGTAGGCTGGATGTTTTAGGCTTGAATGATCTGGAGGGCCTGAAAAAGGAAAACAAAGAATCAAAGGAGACTGGGGTTGACCAGCCAAAAATCCTCCAATGATGAAGTTAGTTTCTCTCTTCAAAATCTAAAATTCCAAATTTCTAGGAATTGTGTAAAGGGAAAAACTTGCCTTTATTTGTCGGGAATGAGTGTTTATATAGATCTATAGAAGTAGTTACTTGTCTCGTAACTTCCCCCACATTTGTGGAGGTCAGACGCTTTACACTCACTTCTTATAACCGCTATAGAAGTTAAGATATTTACTCACATCTTCCGTAACTGCTATTGGAAGTGTTTGACAAGAAGTTACAATGATGCATTAAGATTTCACCACGTGGTTTGGTTCATGAACTTATGTAGACGAACCTTGCGTTGAGGGTCATCCATGTCTAGACGAGCTTGCAAGGTTTGGACGAGCTCCTCTTTAAGAACCCATGAATGACAGTAGGTTTAGTTATCATGATACTTTACATCATATGGACGGCTACCCAAGGACGAGCTTACATTCTATGGATGACTACCCAAGGATGAGTTACACTTAGTGTTTCCCATCAATTGCCACTTTGTCCTTGTGTTGTCCGTCCTAAGAATGCCCTCCATTCCTTCTTTCTTTTTTTCTTTTTTTTTTTTCTTTTTTTTTTTTTGACACGTGGTTTAGTCTGGCATGTTTCAATCACGGCTTTTCATTTTCCAAGACAGATGCCACATGGCTTATCCTGGTTGGTCACGTCGCTTAGGATGCTGAGCCTCGTTGCTTATAAATAGTAGAATTCCTTTCCTATCCTCTTCATTCTAAAAAATTTCCTTTTTGACATTTGTCGTCTAGAGCCTCGTCTAGAAGTTTCTTTGCGTCCTTAGTCCTCTTCTGTCTAGAGCCAAGTATTCTCTTCCTTCTCATCTTTAGTTTCCTTCAAAGAATGTCTGAAACTGTCATCTTCTTGTCTAGCAATAGTATAGATAAGGCTATAGATAAGTACCATGATACAACTAGCTATAATGGCTCTAGTAGTAGTACTAGCAATAGTAGTAGTGGGGGGAACACTACGGACGAGGGATATACATCTGGTGTCCTTGGGGTTTCTTTAGAAGTTCTTCAAGAACAACTTAGTAAGAGGGCAGCCTCTGGGTCTCACGTTGGTACCTCGACGAGTGCCCTTCCATCTAGTCCTTTGGACGAGGAGGAAACAGTTTACAGTGTGTGGTAGGTGTCAACTCCAAAACCAATGAATAAAAACTCAACAACCTTAGGATGTGGTACCAAATTCCAGACGAGCTTAACCCTAGGTTAGCCGTCCGTGAAGAATGGTGTTGTAACCCTCATTTTGGGATAGACGTCTATGAGGCTTACTTTTTAGGTGGGTTTAGGTTACCTCTAAACGCATTTGCTAGGGAATTACTTGTTAGGTTAGGCTTAGCAATGTGTCAGTTTAATCTTAATGCATGGAGATTAGTCATTTCTATGCAAATTTTGTGGAGGGAAGTAGTTGAAGGAGATCGTCCTCTTACTGTGGACGAGTTCCTCTTTTGTTACAAATCCTCAGAAATCAATCAATCCCTTGGCTTTTATTAATTTACAGCTAAGGGCACAAATTGTAGGTTAATCAAATCCCTAGTTTCGTCTGACAGAAATTAGAAGATGGAGTTTTTCTTCGTCTCAGGTTTCTGGGCTGAGAACCCAGTGGAGGTTGGCAGGGACACATTTGCCCTTTACACTAGGGACTTAGGAAACTTTCGTCCTGAAAGTATGCCCCTCCCCTTTTCTCTTCATTATTATAATTATTTTTATTATTATTTGTGTACGTCTAACCTTTATTCTTTTTCTTTTACAGCTGTTGGACGACCTTCTTTGAGCAAATTCCATCGTGATTGAGTCCACAGAGCTCGTCTTTACGTTGACAGGAGTTTTCATTCCTTGGTTAACCTTCAACATCTTGCTAGGTAAGGACTTGGCCCTGAACCGTCTGCTGAGGCTATTGCTCACGAGGTCACAGTTCGTAGACGTAAGTTTTCACTTAATAATTATGTGAACATTATACACCATACTTTCTCGTCTAATCTTGATTTTTTACTAATCATTTTTTTAATTTTTTTTTTTTTTAGGAATGGCAACAATGAAAGAAAATAGAGGGAAGGAAGTTATGGACGAGGGAAGTAAGCCTGATCGTCCTTCCGCTGGGGATAAGAGGAAGACTTTGTCCAAGAATCTGGACTTAGGGAACCTCTCCAGCCGTCGAGGAAAGAAGGCCAAGCATGGGCCGTCCAAGGCAGGAGTCGTCCAGACTAATCCTCCTACGCCTCCACTGTCCGTCCAAATATTTTATATGGACTCGTCTACTCCAGTGGATGTCACTCCGTCCAAAACTGTGCTTGCCTCGTCCCAGCCTTCTCAAAGGATTCCCATGAATCTCATTGAAAATGAAGATTTAGCCTGGGAATGTTTTGAAAAGGCTGTGTCTAACGAGGACATAGCTGCATGTTATGACATGTCCTTAAAGGACTTTGAACACTCTGGTGTTCATGATCTTTTTAAGGTATGTAATTTTCATTTTGCCTTGTCTTCATTACTGTATATTTTTTCTCGTCTAACCATCATTTTTGTCATTTACCTTTTTATAGGGAATGTCAAAATTCATTGCGGCGTCCAGGTAGGCCACAAAATTGGACAAGACGAGGATCTTGCTGGAGATGAGGGTTCAGGAGGTGAAGGACGAGTGCAAGAGGTAGGCTGAGGTGGCAACTAAGGCCAAGGAACAAGCTAAGGAGTTGCAAAATCACGTTGAAGAACTGAAGACTGATATTATAGAGAAGGATACTCTTCTTGATCACCTCCAAAAGAGGAATAATGAGTTGAGTGCCCTTCTTGAAAAAGCAAAGGGAGAAGTGGTTGCAGAGTTCAAGGCATCCAAGCAATACACTGACTTGTCGGATACCAACTATGTAGCCGGGTTTGAAGATTTCAGGATGGACGCTGTGGAAAACTTCCCTAAGATTGACTTCAGTTTTATCAAACTCAACCTTGGTGGTGTTGCTACAAGCTCCCTCCTCCAGACAAATTTAGAAGACATCAATGTAAAGGCTGATGCCACTACCCAGCCACCTCAAGACGGCCCCAATCCTAACGCCCCTCCTTCTTGAAGACAAGATTTGGATTTTTTGTTTATCCTTGTATTTTCTCTCTCTCTCTCTCTCTCTCTCTCTTTTACTTGGTCCGTTGTTTTGGACCATTAAATGTAATTCAAGTACCTTTATCTCGTCCACAGTTTTAGGACGAGTTTCTTAAACAATTGTTTTGTTAATCTTTATAGAGTTTTTGGATATAAGTCATCCACCTTTTTCTTTAATGAATGAATGAATGTTTGTTTCCTTCATTTTTTTTCTTTTGCTTACTGAATATGTTGTATGGACGAACACTTTTTGCATCCAGGGTATTGATCTCAACCTTGGCTCATCCATGATAGGAATTCGTTCATGTTCAGCATCTTTCACCATTCTTAAAATTTTTGAAGTATAATTCGTTCATGAATGGTGTTTCTTTTGTTAGACTTATAGGCTTAACATAGAATTGCGCCTCATCCATAGGTTTGACGATTCTTTGCTCGTCTCAGGGTAAATTGCTAGTTTTCATTTGTCCAAAGATTGGACTTTGGTTAATCAAATTCCTTTATGGATTTTGAATCTTTTGCGTGCACGTTTTTCTCTCGTCCATTGGTTGGGCGAATATTAGGCTTTACCTCGTCCATTGATTAGACGAATACACCTTTGGTTCACTTTGCTTTATCCTTATTAAGGAAAGCTTATAGACGTTACATCCCTGCGTCTAGAGAATTTACTAGTCTTAGGCCTTAGCCTTTTTGTGAATGAAATTATGGAGATAAGATTTATATATTACATGTATTTGAAAATTTAAACCACATTCATAATATAAACATCGTTCACAAGTATGGCACATGCTTAGAAGCTAGTGCCTTATTTATACAAACATCAAAGTTCATGACTTCATCCATAGTTAATTTAAAATACACTCTCAAGGAGTTAACAAATAACACATAATGTTGACAACACACATGCAATAGAAAGCAACATAAACTTTGGCTCGTCTTGAATAACAGGTCTCATCCAAGCCGATGCTCGTCTAGGCTGATATTTTACTGATAATACCTTCTTAGGTGCTCAACATTCCAAGGGTGCTCCAACTTTCTTCCATCTAGGGCTTCCAAATAATACGACCTTTGCCTAGCCAAGAGGTTTTTATACCTTGCTGTCCTTTGTTTTGCATCCATCATCACCTCGTCTACTAGATCAAGGTTTGGGCGGAGTTACTTCTCGTTATCTTCATCTTAATACTTCATTACCCTGTGATTAGCCATATGCATTTCTGCAGGTATGACTGCTTCACTTCCATAGGTTAGCTTGAAAGGAGTTTCCCCTGTAGGGGTTCTCACCATCGGCCTGTAGGCCCATAGAACACCTGGTATCTCGTCTGGCTACACTCCCTTTGCCCTTTCAAGTCAAGTCTTGATGATCTTCAACAAGGATCGGTTTGTCACTTCTGCTTGACCGTTTGCTTGAGGGTGGGCGGGTGAGCAATAATGATTCTGAATTCCGAAGTATTCGTAGAAGTCCCTAAAAAATGTGTTATCAAATTGTCGTCTGTTGTCTGATATTAATACCCTAGGCACCCCAAACCTGCACACAATGTTCTTCCAGACAAAGTTCTTGACATTTTGTTGCATGATCTTTGCTAGGGTTCCGTTTCCACCCACTTAGTGAAATAGTCAATCCCAACCACCAAAAATTTTATCTGCCTATTTCTAAGTGGGAAGGGGCCCAAGATATCTGATCCCCATTGTGCAAAGGGCCATGGGGCCATCATTAGGGTGATATACTCCGATGGTTGTCTGAGAATATTGCTAAAGTGTTGACACTAGTCACACACCTTGACATAAGCCTTCGCGTCTGCTTGAATAGTTGGCTAGTAATAACCTGCACGGACGACCTTATGAACCAATGCTCTTGCTCCTGAATGGTTATCGTATGCTCCTTCATGAATCTCCCTCAATACATAGTTTGACTCATCCGGAGCTAAGCACCTTAAGTATGGCTGAGAGAAACCCCGTTTGTACAACACCTCGTCCATGAGAACATACTTGGAAACTCTGATCCTCAACTTCCTGGTCTCGTCTTTATCCTCTAGAAGCCTTCCATCCTTGAGGTAGATGACTATTGGAGTCATCCAATTTTGTTCTCCTCCAACTTGTTGTACCTCTTGTAGATCTATGCTTGACATGTATTAGACTTTATCAAACTCGCCTATGACTTCCTCTGTTGAGACTACTTTTGCCAAGGCATCTGCTTCCATGTTTTCCTCCCTTGGGAGTTGAATAAAACTGGCTTCTTTGAATTTTTTGACAAGCTGCCTTACCTTGTTTAAATACTTCTTCATTCGGCTTTCTTTGGCTTTACACATTCCATTCACTTGATTAATGATCAATTGAGAATCCCCTAGGACGATAACTGACTCTGCCCCTTGGGACTTAGCCAATTCCAATCCTTTGAGAGGAGCTTTATAATCAGCTTTATTGTTGGTGGTTTGGTATTGTAGACGAGCTGCGTACTTCAACTTGTCTCCTTCTGGAGATTTAAGTATAACTTTAATTCCTCCTACGTATAACGTGGACGTACCATCTACATTGACGACCCACTTCCATACCTCGTCCATTTTGTCTAGCTCACTTCAATTTGGACTAAACTCTGCAATGAAATCTACCAATACTTGTGCCTTAATTGCATTTCTTGGTTGATACCTAACATCAAATTCGCTGAGTTTTTTGGCCTATTGATTAGTCGTCCTGCGACTTTCAACTTGTTCATTACCTTCTTTAACAGATGATTTGTCAAGACGTTGATGACATGAGCTTGAAAATAATGCCTCAACTACCTAGAAGCTGTAACCAAAGCGAAGGCTAGTTTTTTCATTATTGGGTACCGTCCTTCCGCCCCTCTTAGCGCTCAGCTTGTATAGTTGATCGGCTCAGCTTGCATGTGGGGACACTGCCAGATACAAATACAACTCTTCACCAGGCACAGACGAGATTAGTAGGGGAGCTATGGTGAGGTTGGTCTTAAGGTCTTGGAAAGCTTGATGACAATCGTTCGTCCATTCGAACGCCTTTTTGAGAATCTTAAAAAATGGAAAATACTTGTCAGTCGCTTTAGAGACAAACCTGTTTAGGGTAGCAACACGTCCAGTAAGGGACTGGACTTCTTTTATACTTCGCGGAGGCTTTATATCTAGTATTGCTTGTATCTTATCAAGATTTGCCTCAATTCCCCTATGCGAAACCATGAATCTGAGGAATTTTCCTGATGAAACTCCAAAAGCACATTTGCTGGGATTCAACTTTATGTTGTATTGCCTAAGCGTATCGAAGGTTTCTTACAGGTCGTCCAAGTGCTTCCCTTCGTTTAAACTCTTCACCAGCATATCATCTACATAGACTTCTACATTCCATTCAATCTGTGGATGAAACATATGGTTAACCAACCTTTGGTATGTTGCCCTTGCGTTCTACAGACCGAAATGCATCACCTTGTAACAAAACAAACCTTGACTGGTGATAAAGGATGTTCTTTCTTGGTCTGCTTCGTCCATATTTATCTGATTGTATCTGGAGAAGGCATCCATGAAGCTTAGCAATTTATGACTTGCAGTCGAATCCACCAACTGATCAATATGCGGCAAGGGATAGCTATCCTTAGGGCAGGCTTTTTTTAGATTGGTGAAGTCCACACATATCCTCCATTTGCCATTAGCCTTCTTGACCATTACTACATTGGCCAACCAATCTGGATAATAGACCTCTTGAATAAACTTTGCTGCAGTCAACTTCTGAACCTCTTCTTTAATGACATTTTCTCTTTCAGGGGCAAACATTCTCTTCTTCTGTCATACAGGCCTAGAGGAAGGATATACATTTAGATGGTGGGTAATAACATTAGGGTCTATACCTGGCATATCCTCATGACTCCATGCAAACACATCAATGCTCTTCTTTAAGAACTAGACAAGATCTTGCTTTGTCTTCTTTTACATATCTGCTCTAAACCTTGTATACCTTTCAGGGTTATTCTCGTCCAAACGAATGTATTCCAACGCTTTAGTAGGCTCTGCCACAACTTTCCTCTCCTCAATGTTCATCGTTTGAGCCTGTTCGTCCATGGCCAACATGGCCAAATAGCATTCTCTCGCTACTAGTTGATTTCCCTGTATTTGTCCTACCCCATACTCTGTAGGAAATTTGACTGATAGGTAGTAAGTAGATGTGACTGTCTTCCAACTATTTAAAGTTGGCATTCCGATTATGGCATTATAAAAGGATGAACAATCTACCACAAGGAAATTCATGTCCTTGGTTATCTGTTGTGGGTACGCCCCCACCATCATAAGTAATGTAATTGTGCCTACAGGCTGCACTTTCATTCCTCCGAACCCTACCAAGGTTGAATTCACTGGACGAAGTTGATCTCGTCCAAGCTTCATTTGCTAAAAGGCAGGATAATACAAGATGTCTGTCGAACTTCCATTGTCCACCAACTCCCTTCTGGCCATATAATCAACAATAAGCAAAGTGATGACAAGGGTGTCGTCATGGGGGTGATGAACCCTTTCAACATCCTCGTCCGTGAATGTGATGGTTTGTTCGTCTATTACCATCATCCTTGGTGATCGTTCAGAGAGTTGGACGCTCTACACTACGTTCAGGTATGTCTTTCTGGACTTGGAAGATTGCCCTGTTGAGGTTCCTCCTACGAAAACTCTTATTTTTCCAAGCGGGGGTCGTGACGATTCTTCTACTTTCCCCTTTAACTTCTCATCCTTATGGTCTCGTCCAAGGAAATTTCTCAATTTTCCTTGCCTGATGAGATTTTCAATCTGCTGCTTTAATTCAAAGCACTCATTCGCGTCTGCACATGATCTCTATGGAAGCGGCAATACTTGTTTCTATTATGGAAGGCCGCCAATAACAACTTATCGTCCATTTAGTCCACTGTCAGAGCTTCTCTGTTGAAACGAATAATGAAGGACAGTAAATTTTCATTCTCTCCTTGTTCAATATTTAATAGGCTGGATGAGGAGCACTTGTGCCTTTGTCCTCCGATGAAATTATTGACAAACAACTTGCTCAACTCTTTGAAAGAACTCACCGTATTCGGAGGTATCTTATTGAACCACACTTGCACTGGTCCTTTAAGGGTGGTAGGGAAAGCTCTACACATAATCTCGTCTAGAACCCCTTGGAGATGCATTGTATTCTTGAAAGTAGCAATATGATCAAAAGGTTCATGTGTTCCGTCATATGAATCCAAGGAAGGCATCTTGAATTTCGGAGGCAAGGGGTAACCATTGATGGAAGCCGTGAAAGGGGAATCTGTTCGATAAACCAAATCCTCTACGAGATTTACCCTTCTCATGTTCTCCCTCATCTCATCCATGACTTTCCTCATTTGATCCATCTCCTTCTCCAAGTGTGGCACCCTTCGCGAAGTGGTGCCTTTTGACTGATTCTCAAGCTCAACATTTCCTCCTTTATCTTCTTGACTCTAGGCTTGTCCTTCGACATATCCTTTATGATGTTGCCTCCTTAGATTAATCTCCCTAGTCAACTCTTGGTTCTAACGAGTTAACTCCGCCATGGCGGTTGCCATAGATTGTGTGTGTTGGATGGAAGACGGTTGTGTGATGGGCGCTGATTGGCGATCTCGGTGGGGATTGCTAGAAGCATCCCTGTTCTCTTGGTGACCTAGGCTAGTGGTCCTTGATCTTGTCCAAACCATGCAGCCTTTTCGCTGAAGAAAGATCAATTGCAAAAACAAAATCTCTCCTACAGACGACGCCAATTGATGATGCTTGGAAAATCGGTAGGCTGGATGTTTCGGGCTTGAATGATCTGGAGGGCCTGAAAAAGGAAAATAAAGAATCAATGGAGACCAGGGTTGATTGGCCAAAAATTCTCCGATGATGAAGTTAGTTTTTCTCTTCAAAATCTGAAACTCCAAATTTCTGGTAATTGTGTAAAGGGAAAAACTTGCCTTTATTTGTCGGGAATAAGTGTTTATATAGTGCTATGGAAACGGTTACTTGTCTCGTAACTTCCCCCATATTTGTGGAGGTTAGACACTTTACACTCACTTCTTATAACCGCTATTGAAGACAAGATATTTACTCTCATTTTCCGTAACTACTATTGGAAGTTAAGTGTTTGACAGGAAGTTACAATGATGCATTAAGATCTCACCACGTGGTTCGGTTCACGAACTTATGTAGACGAACCTTGCGTTGAGGGTCATCCATGTCTAGACGAGCATGCAAGGTTTGGATGAGCTCCTCTTTAAGAACCCATGAATGACAATATGTTTAGTTATCATGATACTTTACATCCTATGGATGGCTAATCAAGCACGAGCTTACATTCTATGGACGACTACCCAAGGACGAGCTACACTTAGTCTTTCCCATCAGTTTTTAAAATGGTTCTTGCCATTAGCCAACCAACGGAAAAATACTACGTGTCTGACGGAATGCCTTGCTTGCTGACATAGCGCTGAGTGGCCATTAATATATTATTAAAAAAAATTATTTGACATTTTTAAATGCCATGTCAGCATTTAAATTAATAAAAAAAGCCAGATCAAAGTATTTAAACTAAATTAAAAAACAAACCTTAAATCTAATTTTATTATCATTATTATTACTTTTTTTTATTGCCATTATTTTTTTGTAAGAATATAAAAACTTGTTCTTCATGTTCTTCCCAAATCCCAGAACAAGAGCAAACCCAGAATCAAACTTCACGTTCTTACAATCAATATACCCAACTAAATTCATGATCTCACAATTAAACACACCACCACCATCGATTAAGAGCAAGACAAACCAACCAAACAAACCCAGAAGAAGAGAAAACCTAGAACAAGAGCAACCAAGCAAACTTCACGTTCTCACAATCAAACCCACCACCACCATCAACTAAGAGTAGGGGTGGCAATTTTTATCCATATTCATAAACCCACCCATTACCCACCTAATTTGGATAAATCTTAACCCGGTCCATTTGAATATTTGGGTTAAACGGGTAAAGACCCATTAGGTTATTTAATTATACGGGTCTTAATGGATAAACCCATTAATACCCACTAAAGCCTATCTAAAATTTAAATAAACAACATAAAATCTCAATTTCTAAAAAATGACCAAAATACTTCAAAAACCCAAAAAAATTACCTAAATACCCCCAAAACCCAAAAAACGACTAAAATACCTTTCGAAACCTAAAAAATGACCAAAATACCCCTAAAACCAAAAAATGACCAAAATACCTTTAAAACCCAAAAAAAGACCAAAATACCCCCAAAACTTAAAAATGATCCAAAAATTAAAAAAGACCAAATACCCCCAAAACCTAGAAAATGACCAAAATACCACCAAAACCCAAAAAATGACCAAAATACCCCCAAAACCCAAAAAGTGACCAAAATACCCCCCGAAACCTAAAAAATGACCAAGATACCCTCAAAATTCAAAAAATGACCAAATACTCCCTAATACCTAAAAATTACCAAAATACCCCCAAAACCCAAAAAATGAGCAAAATACCCTCGAAACCTAAAAATGAACAAAATACCCTCAAAACCCAAAAATTGACCAAAATACCCCCAAAACCCACAAAATGACCAAAATACTTCCAAAATCTCTAAAATGAGCAAAATACCCCCCAAAACCTCTAAAATGTCCAAAATATCCTAAAAACCCAAAAATGACCAAAATACCCCCGAAAGCCAAAAAATGACCAAAATACCCCTTAAACCAAAAAAAATGACCAAAATACACCTTAAACCTTACAAATGAGCGAAATACCTATGAAACCTTAAAATTACCAAAAATTTCCCTAAAACCTAAAAAAATTACCAAATTACCCCGTAACCTAAAAATTGACTAAAACACCTCCGAACCCCATAAAATTACCAAAATACCCCCTAAACTTATAAAATGACCAAAATACCCTGAAACCTAAAAAATGATTAAAATACCCCTCCTCAAAACCTAAAAAATGACCAAAATATGCCCTAAAAACCTAAAAAAATGACCAAAATATTCTTGAAACCTAAAAATGACCTAAATACACCCTAAATCTAAAAAATTATCAAAATACCCCCTAAACCTAAAAATGACTGGGATACCCCTAAAACCTAAAAAATTACCAAAATACCATGAAACCTAAAAAATGATTGAAATATCCCAAGACCTAAAAAAAGACTAAAATAACCCAAAACCTAAAAAAATGCCAAAATACCTCCAAAACCTAAAAAAATGCCAAAATACCTCCAAAACCTAAAAAATAACTAAAATACTCCCTGAAACCTAAAAAAAATTACCAAAATATTTTGTCATTTTTAAGTTTCAAGGGTATTTTGGTCATTTTTGGGTTTTGGGCGTATTTTGGTAATTTTTAGATTTTGAGGGTATTTTGGTCATTTTTTGGGTTTTGGGGATATTTTGGACATTTTAGAGGTTTTTTTTGGGGGGGGGGGGGGGGGGGGGGGAGTATTTTGCTCATTTTGGAGATTTTAGAGGTATTTTGGTCATTTTGTGGGTTTTGGGAGTATTTTGGTAATTTTTAGGTTTTGGATGGTATTTGGTCAGTTTTTGGGTTTTGGTGGTATTTTGGTCATTTTTTGGGTTTTGGGGGTATTTTGGTCACTTTTTTGGTTTTGGGGGTATTTTGGTCATTTTTTTGGGTTTTAGGGGTATTTTGGTCATTTTTTAGGTTTTGGATCATTTTTTAGTTTCGAGGGTATTTTGGTCATTTTTTGGGTTTTGGGGGTATTTTGGTCATGTTTTGGTTTTAGGGGTATTTTGGCAATTTTTAGGTTTTGGGGGGGTTATTTTGGTCATTTTTTAGGTTTTGGAGGTATTTTAGTTGTTTTTTGGGTTTTGGGGGTATTTAGGTAATTTTTTGGGTTTTGGGAGTATTGTGGTTGATGATGTGTGAAATCAGTTGGTTGAACACTTCAGCTTCGGTCGGCTACAGCGGTAGCGAAGGCCTGAAAAGAAGAAACACTGAAGGAAGTGACCGGGGTGGACCGGTCAAATACTCTCCGATGATAAAGTTAGTTTTCTTAACAAGGAAATGTAATTCCAACTTTTCGGGAGTAAAATATCAGAGTTTTCATCCTACCTTTGCCTGTTTCAGAGCGGTCCTTTATATAGGGGATCTTGGGACGATTACTTGGTTTAGTAACCTCCCCAAGGTTTGTGGAATTACTGGTTTTACGGAGATAACTTCCCCAACGGCTATAGAAGCAATAACCGCTGATGGAAGTTACATACTTAGAAGAAATTGTTGGCGATGAACACAAGTTGGTTACCTGCTCAAGAATTTGTTGAAGTGTTGTATGGTCGTCCATGTGCAATGTCTATGGACGACCCTTTGTCATGCCGTTGTTTGGTCGTCCATCTGCTTCGCATATGGACGACTCTTTCGCCTTGATTACGAGGTTTATTCAATTGGGTCAACTTCTCACGGACGAGATCTTTGGACGAATAACAGATTGTCTTGGATGCTTGGCTAACCATTGGTGATGGACGACCCATCTGGACGAGCCATAGATGTAATTTTTTGGTTATCCCATCAGTTGCCCCCTTGTCCAGGGTGTCGTCCAGGGACATTATAGGGATTTTATCCCGTTCATTCAGCCACGTGTCGTGGTTGAATACGTTGAGCAGTTAAATCGATTTGCATTTCCCTATGCAATTGCCATGTGTCATTTTCTTAATGGAGGATGTCGCTTCGCTGACCCTACTCCTGGGCCCTATAAATAAGCACATTCTCTTTCTTGCCCTTCACCTCATCATAAACTTCCTTTTGCTTTCTCGTCCAAGACCTTCGTCTAGCATTCGTCCTAGTTCTCAGGTACTTACTCTTCTCTTTAGGTTTTCGTTTTCATCTTTCCTTTAGTTATGTCTTCGTCTAGTAGTATAGAGAGAGAAATAGACGAGTATCAGGACGTCTCATCTGGGAGTTATGAGAGTGATGAGGGTAGTACTAGTTTTAGTAGTAGTTCCTCGGACGAGCAGTACTCGTCCGGAGTGCCTGGCATTCCCTTGGAAAAATTTCAAGAAATGCAACGTAGGATGGCCTCCGGAACTGAGGCTAGCTCGTCTAGAGCGCCACCCAGCCCTTCTCTGGACGAGGAGGAGGAAGAAGAAAACATTATATATAGCTGTGCGCCTGAGGTTGCATCCACCTTAGACGCTCCTAAGTTGAAAACTTTAGTAGATAGATACCAAATTCCTGCTGAGCTTGAACCTCGTCTACCCAGGGAAGGAGAGTGGTGTTGTTCGCCTTCCTCTGGTTTAGGAGTATATTCATCTTACCTCTTAGCTGGCCTTAGGTTCCCTTTGAATTCCTTTTGTAGAGGTCTTCTTTATAGGTTAGGTATTGGTCCTAACCAACTTAATCCCAATGGTTGGAGGACGATAGTTGCCATGCAAGTTTTATGGCATGAGGCATTAGAAGGGAACCGTCCTTTAACGGTGGACGAGTTCCTTTACTGTTATAAGCCCTCAGAGATTAAAAAATCTGCTGGTTTTTACCAGTTCTCGTCCAGAGGCTCTCATTATAGTTTAATAACGGGCCGTAGCTCGTCTGATAGGCTCTGGAAACAAGAATTTTTTATTATTTCTGGAAACTGGGCTGGGGACCCAACGGAAGTTAGTAATGCCCCATTCCCTCCTTTTACCAGCCCCATAGGTCGTCTTCGTCCTGAGGGTATGTTTTCTTTCTATGTCATTTCTTTTATTCCTTGCATTTTTTCAATCTTTCAGTCGTCTAACCACCTTTCTTTTATTGGTGCAGCTATTACTCGTCCACGCTTGGACAGGTTTTACTTGGATCAGATTGATAAAGTTCGTGCCTTCCCTAGAAGGTCTTTCCACGAGCTAGTGACCTTCAGCAGCTTAGCTACTTGGGGACTTGGTCCAGAACCCACTGCTGAGAACCTGAGTCACGAGGAGACCACTAGACGAAGTAAGTGTCGTCCATCCCTTTTTATTTCTTTCTGTTCTTCCTTTTCTCTCTTTTTTTAACTGATTTTCCTCGTCACAGGAATAATCACAATGAGAGAGAACAGGGACAAGACAATACTCAGTGGGGACGAGGGAGCTTCTTTGCCTCCAGTCGTCCAGAAAGGAGCCGTCCAAACTGGGAAGAGGAAATCTAAGAAGATTTCAAGTGCTGTGGACCTGGACGACCTTCCTAGTCGTCGAGGTCCTAAGAAGCCAAAGACTACTCAAACCTCCCTTCCCAAAGTTCCCAAGTTCACTCCGACGGTGAACCTGGACGAGTTTCCTGCCATTGTGGAGCCCGTCCAAATAGTCCATCCTGTTCAGACTGACCCTACGCCCCCTTCAACTAAGACTCCAAGGAAGCCTCACTCGTCAGAGCCGTCCAATCGTCCTTCCAACTTGGTGCTGGACGAGGGTTATGCATGGAGAACGTTCAAAGGGATTGTCACTGACAACGAAGTTAATGAGTGCTACAACATGTCAGTGAAAGAATTTGAACGTTCTGGTATTCATGACCTCTTCAAGGTATGTAACTCATTCGTCTTTGAATGCTTTTAAGAAGTTTTTCAAGAGAGTAGATCTTTCTAACTTTCCTTCGTCCATGTACAGGCTATGTCAAAGTTTTACACAGCGACATGCCAAGCGAAGGAACTTGCTGAGGAGGCTAAGACGGCAAAGGAGAAGACTGAGGAGCTGAGTAAGGAAATCCTGCTGAAGAAGGGGGAAGGGATCAGGTTGATGGACGAGGTCAACCGTTTGCTGGGGGTTGAGACGAAGCTGAAGGACGAAGTTGAGGAACTCAAGGCGGATGCTATTGAAAAAGATACCCGCGTCACATATTTAGAAGGACAAGTCTCAGGGCTTACTTCGTCTTTGGAGAAGGCACATGAAGAAGCCATATCAGCTTTCAAGAAGTTTGACGAGTACAAGAATCGTCTAGACAGTCATTATGTTGCTGGATATGAGGACTTCCGTGCTGATGCCAAGGAAGCCTTCCCTGATCTCAACTTCGATTCTTTCAAACTTCCCCTTGCAACGGAGAGCTCAGTGTTAGGGACGAGTTCTGAGGACGTCAATGTGGTGGACGACGCCAATAACGAAGTGACACAAGACGATCCAAAGAATGCTCCCAGTGATCAATTAAAATGATAACTTTTTCTGAAAAGCTTTGTATTTTATGTAGTGGTGCCCAATGTCTTGGGTTTTTACCTTTTTTTTTTTTTTTTTTTTTTTTTTTTTTTTTGAAATTTATTTGAGTACAATTTCCTCGTCCAAGTTTATGGACGAGTTTTATGAACAAGCAATATACTCAAGGGTTTTTGGACGGTGGTCGTCTACCCTTTAAATTTTATGAATGTATGAATGCTTTTCTTTTCATTACTCATTGCGTTTGAATATTGTTTAAGCTTTTGTGCTCAAGCTTCATCCATGTCGTCCATACCATTTTTATGGTTGTGGGATTTTCCCTTAACATTAAGGCTTTTGCCTCGTCTTGAACATATGGACGAGACCCTTCGTGTATAACATCATGAGATGTTTATTCTTTGTAAAGTTTGTCCACGAATGTCGTCATTTCACAAGATTTAATTGTTGAACAAATTTTTGGACGACTGTTTTATTCGTCCATAATAAAAATTTCCCAACAAATGCTCGTCCATGGGCTGGATTGTTGGTTAAATTTGTCAATGGGGCTGTGGTGTTTTTACACACACATTGCTCGTCCATGGGCTGGATGATTTAACTTCAGGCTTGTCTCATCTTGAGCTTAGACGAACATGCCTTTATTTTTCTTGCTTTATCCTTATCTAAAGGAAAGCTTTTGGACGAACTTCCTTGCGTCCAAGGATTTTACTCGTCCTTGGCTTTTTCGCCTTCCGTGGATCATTTTGAATCATAGAAAATGAAGGATTCCCATATAATTATACATATTTAGAACACACCATATGTATATTTAGAAATCCATACTATGTAATCATTCGTCCACAATCCTGGCACATGCTTAAGAGCTTGTGCTTTTTAGGGAATTAAAAACACATAATACAACATAACTTCGTCCATGAGTAGCATAAAATACTTATACACTTAAAACACAATAGTAATAAGCAAATATTGGAAAATAGTATTAAGCATTACTTCAAACGTCCAAAGGTCTCGTCAATGCTGCAACTCGTCCATGATCACCCTTCACTGATAGTATCTCCTCAGGTGTTCAACATTCCACGGGTGCTCTAACTTTCGTCCGTCCAGGGCTTCCAAATAGTAGGATCCTTGTCTCTTGGAGTTGATAACTCTGTAAGGTCCTTCCCAGTTTGGTCCCAGCTTCCCATGGGCCGGGTTTTTGGTTGCCAAAGAGACCCTTTTAAGGACGAGATCTCCAATGCTGAAGCGCCTGGGTTTCACCATGGCATCGTGTTGCCTTGCCATGAGATTTTTGTACCTTGCAGTTCTTTGCTCCGCGTCCATCCTTACCTCGTCTATAAGATCAAGGTTAAGACGAAGCTGCTCGTTGTTTTCCTCATCTTGGTACTTCATCACCCTATGGCTGGCCATATGTACCTCTGCTGGTATGACCGCTTCACTCCCATAAGCCAGTTTGAAAGGAGTCTCTCCTGTGGGAGTCCTTGCTGTTGTTCTGTAAGCCCACAAAACACCTGGTAATTCATTTGGCCATATTCCCTTTGCCCCTTCAAGCCGAGTTTTGATGATTTTCAACAAGGATCGGTTTGTTACTTCTGCTTGTCCGTTAGCTTGTGGATGGGAGGGTGAGGAATAGTGATTCTTGATTCCGAGCTGATCACAAAATTCTCTAAAGGGGGTGTTGTCAAACTGTCGTCCATTGTTAGATACTAGTACTCTTGGTACCCCAAATCTGCATATAACGTCCTTCCAGACGAAGTTTTTGACATTTTGTTGTGTAATTTTTACTAAGGGTTCAGCTTCCACCCATTTAGTGAAATAGTCTATGCCAACTACTAAGAACTTCATCTGTCTGGTTCCAGTTGGAAAGGGGCCTAAAATATCAAAACCCCACTGTACAAAAGGCCAAGGGGCCATCATTGGGGTAAGGTATTCTGAAGGCTGTCTAGGGATGTTACTGAAACGCTGACATTGGTCACATACCTTAACATATGCTTTAGCATCAGCTTGGACGGTCGGCCAGTAGTACCCTGCACGAATGACCTTGTGGACGAGTGATCTGGCTCCTGAGTGGTTTCCGCACGCTCCTTCATGAACTTCTCTCAGCATGTAATTTGCCTCGTCTGAAGCTAAACATCTAAGGTACGGCTGTGAAAAACCTCTTTTGTACAACACTTCGTCCATAAGGATGTATCTGGCTGATTTGACTCTTAGCTTCCTAGCTTCGTCCTTCCCTTCTGGAAGCCTTCCGTGCTTCAGGTATGAGACTATCGGGGTCATCCAATTTTCCTCTCCTTCTATCTGCAACATTTCTGGAAGGTCTATGCTGGGCATGTATCGTATTTCATCTAACTCGTTCATGGCTTCATTGGCGGAGGCTTCCTTCGCTAGAGTGTTCGCTTCCGTGTTCTCTTCCCTCGGGATTTGAACAAAATTAGCTTCCTTGAATTTCTTCACAAGGCGTAACACCTTCCTCAAATATTTTTTCATTCTATCTTCCTTTGCTTCACATGTTCCATTTACTTGGCCTATGACCAACTGTGAGTCTCCCAGGACGAGTACTGAGCTTGCTTCTACAGATCTAGCCAATTCTAACCCTTTAAGAAGGGCTTCATACTCCACTTCATTGTTAGTTGTCTGATACTGCAGGAGAGCTTTGTACTTCAATTTATCTCCTTCTGGTGACTGCAAAACAACTCCTATACCTCCTGTATACAGTGTAGATGACCCGTCTACATGGACAACCCATCTCTTACTGTCTTCTTTCTCATCTAAGTCCTCATAGCTTGGAGTGAATTCTGCAATGAAATCTGCCAGGGCTTGAGCTTTTATTGCATTCCTCGGTTGGTACCGAATATCAAATTCACTAAGCTCAACTGCCCATTGGATCAATCGTCCTGCAGCTTCAAGTTTGTTCATTGCCTTCTTGAGCGGATGATCAGTCATGACTATGATGACATGACCTTGGAAGTAGTGTCTTAACTTCCTGGAAGCTGTTATTAGCGCAAAGGCTAACTTCTCTATCTGTGGGTACCTTCCTTCCGCTCCTCTCAATGCCCGGCTAGTATAATACACAGGCTTTTGCACCTTTTCTTCTTCCCTGATCAATGCTGAGCTTACAGCATGTGGGGACACTGCTAAGTACAGATATAGTTCTTCTCCTAGCACGGACGGACTTAGCAATGGAGCTGTAGTGAGATAGTGCTTTAAGTCCTGGAAGGCCCTTTGGCAGTCGTCCGTCCACTCAAATGCCTTCCTGAGAATCTTAAAAAAGGGTAAACACTTATCAGTGGCTTTTGAGACAAACCTGTTCAGTGCTGCCACTCGTCCAGTTAGGGACTGGACTTCCTTGATGTTCTTCGGTGGTTCCATGTTCAGTATGGCTTGGATCTTGTCTGGATTTGCCTCAATTCCTCTCTCTGATACCATGAATCCTAGAAACTTTCCTGACGATACTCCGAATGCGCATTTACTTGGGTTTAGCTTCATCTTGTACCGCCTAAGTGTTTCAAAAGTTTCTTGAAGATCATCTAAGTGGCTTCCCTCATCTAAGCTCTTCACAAGCATGTCATCCACATATACCTCTACATTCCGTCCTATCTGTGGACGAAACATATGATTCACCAACCTTTGGTAAGTTGCCCCTGCATTCTTCAGACCGAAGGGCATCACCTTGTAGCAAAACAAACCTTGACTTGTAATAAAAGATGTCTTTTCCTGATCTGCCTCGTCCATCTTTATCTGATTATATCCAGAGAAGGCGTCCATGAAGCTCAACAGTTGATGGCCAGCCGTAGAATCAACCAGTTGGTCAATACGAGGCAAAGGATAACTATCCTTAGGGCAAGTTTTGTTCAAGTCGGTGAAGTCGACGCACATCCTCCACTTGCCATTTGCCTTCTTTACCATTACTACATTTGCCAACCAATCCGGGTAATAGACTTCCCGGATAAACTGTGCTGTGGTTAGTTTCTGAACCTCTTCCTTGATAGCCTTCTCTCGCTCAGGGGCGAACACCCTCTTCTTTTGACGAATAGGCTTAGAAGAGGGGGACACATTCAGTCGATGAGTGATTACGCTTGGATTAATGCCAGGCATGTCGTCATGACTCCATGCAAAAACATCGGCATTCTTTTTGAGAAACTGAACGAGGTCTTCTTTCGCCTTTTCCTTCATACTTGTTCCAATTCTAGTGAATTTCTCAGGATCATCTTCTTGCAACAAAACATTCTCTAATACTTCGGTAGGTTCCGCAACAACTCTTTTCTCTTCTATATTCATAGTCTGCATCTGCTCGTCCATAGCCAACATGGTTAGATAACACACTCTGGCTGCCAATTGATCTCCTTGTGCTTGCCCAATCCTACACTCCGTAGGGAATTTAACTGATAGATGGTAGGTGGATGTTACCGCCTTCCAACTGTTCAAAGTTGGTCTTCCAATGATAGCATTGTATGAGGATGAACAATCCACCACAAGGAAATTTACTTCCTTAGTTATCTGCTGCGGGTATGACCCTACCACTATAGGCAAGGTAATGGTACCTACGGGCTGCACTTTCATTCCTCCGAATCCTATCAGTGGCGAGCATGCTGGACGAAGCTTATCTCGTCCAAGCCTCATCTGCTGGAAGGCAGGATAATACAATATATCTGCTGAGCTTCCATTGTCCACCAACACCCTCCTGGTTCTGTAATCTGCTATGAGTAGGGTAATGACGATTGCATCGTCGTGTGGATGATGGATCCTTTCAGCTTCTTCGTCCATGAAAGAAATGGTTGGCTCGTCCGTCCCCCTCGTCCCTGGGGATCGTCCAGAGAGTTGGACATTTTGCATTGCTTTGAGATACGTTTTCTTTGCCTTGGAAGATTTTCCTGTTGACGTCCCACCAATGATAACCCTTATTTCTCCCAGTGGGGGCCGTGATGACTCTTCCATCTTTGCTTTCAATTTTTCATCTTTATGATCTCTTCCAACAAAATGCCTCAACTTTCCTTGCCTGATGAGGTTCTCAATTTGCTGCTTTAAGTCGTAACACTCGTCCGTGTCATGCCTATGATCTCTATGGAAGCGACAATATTTATTCTTGTTGCGCTTGTTAGGATCTCCCTTCATCTTTTCTGGCCACTTCAAGGAAGGATCATCCTTGATCTGCATGAGCACTTGATCGAGTGGGGCATTCAAGGGTGTGTAATTCTGACTCCTTGCTGATGGGCCTGCCTTCTTGTTATCCCTGTCTCGATCCTTCTTATCTTCCGTTCGTCCCTTCTTTGGACGAGGCCCTTGATCAGAGTGACGCGGAGGATGGACTTCCATTCTTTCAGCTCTCTTCCTCTTCTTAGCTATGATGGCGTCTTCTGCGTTCATAAAGTTCTGGGCTGAATGGACGAGTTCAGCCATGGATTGGGGCTCTTTCTCATATAACTTGTGAATGAATAAGTCCGAGTTAACCCCATTGTGGAAGGCTGCCAGTAGTAGTTTGTCGTCCACCTCGTCTACTGTCAAGGCTTCCCTGTTGAAGCGTGTGATGAAGGAACGTAGGCTTTCATTCTCTCCTTGCTCTATGGTCAGCAAACTGGACGAAGAACGTTTGTGTCTTTGTCCTCCAATGAAATTATTGACAAATAATTTACTTAACTCCTCGAATGAACTTACAGAATTCGGGGGTATTTTACTGAACCATACTCGCGCTGGTCCCTTGAGGGTGGTAGGGAAGGCTCTGCACATAATCTCGTCTGGAACTCGTTGGAGATGCATGGTAGTCTTGAACGTAGCAATATGATCGAAAGGATCACGCGCTCCATCATATGAATCCAGGGAAGGCATTTTGAACTTTGGCGGCAAAGGATGTCCATTGATGGAAGCCGTGAAAGGGGAATCTGTTCGATGAACCAAATCCTCGACGGGATTTGCCCTTCTCATGTTCTCCTTCATCTCGTCCATAACCTTCCTCATCTGATCCATTTCCTTCTCCAAATGTGGCACCCTTCGCAAAGTGGTGCCTCTTGACTGGGCCTCGGGCTCAGCATTTCCTCCTCTGTCTTCCTGACTTTGGGATTGTCTCTCAGCATGTCCTTCATGGCGTTGCCTCTCCATCTCCCTAGTCAATTCTTGATTCTGGCGAGTTAACTCTGCCATTGCGGCCGCCATGGATTGTATATGTTGGATGGAAGGCGACGGCATGACAGGCGCTGATTGGCGATCGCGAAGGGGGTTGCTTGAAGCGTCTCTGCTTCCCTGATGGCCTGGGCTTGTAGCCCTCGACCTAGTCCGAACCATTCAACCTTTTGTTGCAGAAAAGCGAATCGTAAAACAACTTACGCTCCCCATAGACGGCGCCAACTGATGATGTGTGAAATCAGTTGGTTGAACACTTCGGCTTCGGTCGGCTACGGCGGTAGCGAAGGCCTGAAAAGAAGAAACACTGAAGGAAGCGACCGGGGTGGACCGGTCAAATACTCTCCGATGATAAAGTTAGTTTTCTTAACAAGGAAATGTAATTCCAACTTTTCGGGAGTAAAATATCAGAGTTTTCATCCTACCTTTACCTGTTTCAGAGCGGTCCTTTATATAGGGGATCTTGGGACGGTTACTTGGTTTAGTAACCTCCCCAAGGTTTGTGGAATAACTGGTTTTACGGAGATAACTTCCCCAACGGCTATAGAAGCAATAACCGCTGATGGAAGTTACATACTTAGAAGAAATTGTTGGCGATGAACACAAGTTGGTTACCTGCTCAAGAATTTGTTGAAGTGTTGTATGGTCGTCCATGTGCAATGTCTATGGACGACCCTTTGTCATGCCGTTGTTTGGTCGTCCATCTGCTTCGCATATGGACGACTCTTTCGCCTTGATTACGAGGTTTATTCAATTGGGTCAACTTCTCACGGACGAGATCTTTGGACGAATAACAGATTGTCTTGGATGCTTGGCTAACCATTGGTGATGGACGACCCATCTGGACGAGCCATAGATGTAATTTTTTGGTTATCCCATCAGTGGTTATTTTTTAGGTTTCAAGGGTATTTTGGTCATTTTCTAGAAATTTAGATTTTATGTTGTTTATTTAAATTTTAGATAGGTTTTAGTGGGTATTAATGGGTTTATCCATTAAGACCTATATAATTAAATAACCTAATGAGTCTTTACCAATTTAACCCAAATATTCAAATGGGTTGGGTTAAAATTTATCTAAATTAGGTGAGTAATGGGTGGGTTTGTGGATATAGATAAAAATTGCCACTCCTACTCTTAATTGATGGTAGTGGTGGGTTTGATTGTGAGAACGTGAAGTTTGCTTGGTCGCTCTTGTTCAAGGTTTTCTCTTGTTCTGGGTTTGTTTGGTTGGGTTTGACTTGCTCTTAATCAATGGTGGTGGTGGGTTTGATTGTGAGATCATGAATTTTGCTGGGTATATTGATTGTAAGAACATGAAGTTTGATTCTGGGTTTGCTCTTATTCTGGGATTTGGGAAGAACATGAAGAACAATTTTTTATGTTCTTACGAAAAAATAATGGCAGTAAAAAAAAGTAATAATAATGATAATAAAATTAGATTTAAGGTTTGTTTTTTAATTTAGTTTAAATACTTTGATCTGGCTTTTTTTATTAATTTAAATGCTAACATGGCATTTAAAAATGTCAAATAATTTTTTTTAATTATATTTTAATGGCCACTCAGCGCCATGTCAGCAAGCAAGGCATTCCGCCAGACACGTAGGATTTTTCCGTTGATTCGCTAACGGCAAGGACCATTTTAAAAACGATTTTCTTTTTTTTTAGGGATAACATTAGTAACAACATCAATTTTGTGACCAAAATGGAATTGCCCCAAAATATAGGGACCAAAAGTTCATTTTTGCCATAAATCAAATGTGCCCATAAAAGAAGCAAAATTGAATATTTTATTATATTAACTTTTAAGGATTAAGCCAGTTCAAATTCTTTCTATCCTCCTCAGTCAGTAGGGTTGATATGCTCCTGACCTATGTGTGCAGCAAGATAATGATAGACACAAATCTTTACATCAGTTGTACCTTCCAGAATATTAATGCAATAACATTTTTGCTACATATGCATGGTTTCCGTGATCACACATATTCTTACGGTTGTGATTCAACCTTCCAAGAGCGTTTGTTATAAATATTTTAGGTTGAAATGCATCTTAAAATGTAGTTTATCTTACCAATTCTGCAGAACATCACATCAAAAATATGTATAGTTAGAAATTATCTGATACGGTTTCTCCTCTGCACTTGATCACCAACATGGTAGAAATTAGTTTTCTAATTAATTCTGATGTGTTGATATTAGTAACCAGTTTCAGAACATATTGAAGGTATCAAATATCAACAATGTTGCTTGATTCTTTAACTTCTCTCATTTTCTGGTGAGTGCAGTGAAAGTACTAACTACTGCATCTGCTTTTTCACTGCGTAAGTTTAAGTGATTTTTCTGTATGATGTTACTTAATTCCTTAACTTGTCCCATTTTCTAGTGGGTTGAGAATCACAAGCACCTCTTCTTTTGTAAATAATAAAAAAAAAACGATGGGATAGGGCTCAGGGTTATGAGTTCTATCCATATGACCATAGAATGCCACTTTAGGCCAAGGATTGTTTGAAGCCACTCTTCAATAGGCTATTTAGCAATTTGCATAGATGCCTTGGTGAAATGGGGTATTTAGCTATTTAGCTAGCTTACCTCCGTTTGATTTTTCTGGCTTGTACTCTTTTCAGAACTGTTAGCACTTAGTCCCCTTTCCAATAAGCTCATATTTAACAACCAAAATGGCTACTAGGAAAGCCTTCGGCAAGAATATTTAATGAAATCAAATGAAGCATGATATCAAAACTAGCCTTAGCCCAATCACTAGTCATTTTCTAACGGATAAAATTTAACTATAAAATTGGTTGCAGCTTAAGGCTACCATCTAACTCAATATTGTTTTATTGAAGGTGAATTTTGAAAAATCCACTATTAGATTACATTTTCTTCTTATATACTCCGTACTTGCAAGATTTCTAAGAAATTGAAGATTAATAGTTATGTCATCAATAAAGTGTTTAAATTGCAAGATTTTGCAATATAAAATTATGCATAAAATAAAAGCTTATAGATCATATAGTAAATAATATCTGATTGATACATAATTTGATATGTATATTAAGAGTGTAAAGAACATGAAATTTAATGGTTAAATTTTCAAAATATATAGTAATGTTTATTTTATTGAGTAACGTTGTAGCCTATAGTCTCAGACTACAACCAATTTTGTAACTAAATTTTGTCATTTTCTAATTCTGCATAAAATCCCAACACAAGATATATGCCTCCAATTACACATACTTAAGGACAACACACAAGAAGAAGATGGCCCAAGCCTTGAACGACAATTCTACAGGAAGCGAGCTTGGCCACATATTACAAGGAATTCAGTTTGAGAGCCTTCATTTTTAGTTTTGCACTTTTCAGCATGTAAAAAGGGATTTCAATGTGGTGGCGCATGAACTAGCACAGCTGTCCTGGAGAGAGGAATCTTCTTGCTTGTGGAAGGGGGACTTTCCCCTTGCTGTGTCTTCGTTAGTCCACAAGGACATGATGTATTTGGCTTAAAGACCTGTTTCTATGTTGTTCTCTTTCTGGTTTTTAATGATATATTCCTTCCAGTTCAAAAAAAATAAAAGAAGAAGATGGCCCAACCACTGGCTTTGGGAATAGAGCCTAATAACAGTTGGGTTTAAGGCCTAATCTATTAATGTTCTTAATTTATTTGATTTACTTTATGAAAGAAAAAAAATTTAGCTATAAAATTAGTTGTAGCATAAGATATAATTTTACTTAATAAAATAAATATTACTATATATTTTGAAAATCTAACCGTTGAATTGTATGTTCTTTACACTTTTAATACACATGTCAAATTTTGTGTCAATTGAATATTATTTACTATATGATTTATAAGCTTATATTTTATGCATATTTTAAACTACAAAAATTTACAATTTTATTCCCATAAAAAAAAAAAAAAATTATTGATGACATAGCTATTGATTTTTAATTTTCTATAAATTTTGTAAGTATGGAGGATATAAGAAGAAGATATAATCCAATGGTGGATTTTTGTCAAAATTCACCTCCAATAAAAAGATATTGAGTAAGATTGTAGCCTTTAGGCTTCAACTAATTTTGCAGCTAAACATTGTCCATTTTTTAAATCTTATTTTATTTCCTACTTGTTTTAGGGATTTAATTCATCTTCTTACTTGATTAGTAGAATTTTCATTGGTTAGAATTGTTTCCTTTTCTTGTTAGGATAATAAGTTTGGAACTCTATTTAAAGAACCTGGAGTTTAGTATTGTATACAGTTAGATTCAGCAATCAAATTGATTGTTGGACTTTCCTTCAATATCTTCGTGTTGATTCCAGATAACCCTAGGTGTTGATTTCTAAGGTTTTTTTTTTTTTTCTTTTTTGGGGGTTGGGTTCTTGTTGAAGCCGCAACATTAGACTCCAAGGCCTTAAAGAAATTTGAAGCCGCAACATTTGATTAGGCTCCAAGGCCTTAAAGACATCCCACACATGGCCTCCTGGCCATATATATAAGAAGTAAGAACCAAGCCAAATAATAATGAACATGCCACATCATTATGATGTGTTTTATTTATTAATATTAATTAATATTTTACAAACTTCTTAGTACTGATTACAGAAATCTTTAGTGCATATATATAGATTAAATTCACTTTGCCAATTGAAAGCAAGCACAACTAAAAGTATGGCAGGCAGCCTAAAGCCGGATCCTTTCCCTTAGTGCAGTATGCCTTCCAACCTCAAGGATTACCACCTGAGCTTTTCCGGGAAGTACTGCAAAAAGAAAGAAAAAAAGTCCAATTTTAGTAAAGAAAAAAAAAAAAGTGTTTAAAATTACCAAAGCACAGAATTTTGCACTGGTACACACCTTTTTTATGAGGGATTCATAGTATGGTTTAACTTTTTCAACGTCAATATGAACGCTGCTCTTACTGTAGAGATCATATTTGCTGTTATTTTGTACAATACAATAAAATAAGTTTAGTTGTCACAATCAGCTGAACAAAAATTGAAAATAATTGGTGGGGAAAAACACTGATGCTCACAATCAGCTCAATGAGAAATGAATAGTTGTTGGGGAAGAACACGAGTAACAAAGAAAAAAATGTACAAATTAAAGAGCAAAATGGAAGCTTACTTGAATGTTTGAACCCACTTCAGATTCTCTCTGTCCTCATCATTCATTAGGTATTGATATGCTCCTTCGTTATGCAATGCTGCGAGATGGACAGATAAAACTCATTTTATTGTATAAAAATAATTCGAGAATATTAACTATTTTTCAAATTTACAGGAAAAGACAAAAGAATAATACTTACGGTAAAGTGAGTGATATCGGATAGTAAATAACGCAGCTGATGGTAGAGTAGTTCCATTTGCCTTGGCCACCTAAGGATTTGGAAACAACGTTATTAGTATTATGATTGTTATTTTGGAATAACATATTGTGGAAATTTCAATATGAAAATCTTATTAAAGATTTTTCATTAAAAATTCATTGAACGTTCAGAGGATATACCATGTACATGTAATCGTCATGCCCCCATGACAACAGCACATTTTCAAGTCCACATCCTTCAGAGTAGACTCCAAGTTTAGTGTTGTAGGCAGGATTGTAGTAATCTGGATTTTCCTTGAAATACTGCAATGCAAAAGATTTGAAGAAATTTCTTTCAATTGACTGACTATATATAATCATGTCAAACATGATTAACTAATGTTTTTGAGAAGACCTTGTGATAAACAATCGATTCGTCAAAAGCACAACCAACAGGATGCGTATCTCCTGCGACATCAGAATTCATCATCAGATTGAAATGACTCAAAACAGGAGAAATATATTAACATTTATTTGGTCAAAGAACATTTCTTACCTACAACAGCCCACTGGGGAAGCGATCCAAATTTAGGATGGTAAAGAACCTTTCCAAGATCTGAAATCCATGCAAGAATCAATTATCAAGTTGTTTTATGTAAACTTGAATATATAGGGCCTAGTGTGTGTAGTGATTATCTGATATTATGAATAAGAGCATAGAGCCACTAAGTTAAACATATACAATTACACATTCAAAGAACTAATATTTTGCATGTTAGCCTTAGAACAGAAACTAGGAGTGTGCATGGGGTATTTACCATGAACAAGCGCAGTCAAGTGCAGCCATTCTTCATTAGGATAATCTTTTCTTATGGCTTCAGCCGACTGCAGCAAATGCTGAATCTGAGGTTCTTCCAGGTCAGGGTCACTTGCATCCACAAAATTGTCAAGGAGTTCAACGGCTTCCCATATGGACATCTCTGCTTTGTCCAATTTTGCATACTCTTCCCTTGTCCTCTTTACCTGCATTTGCATTGAAAGTTTCATATATCAAATTGAATCTATGAAGTCCTCAAGTTTAATATTTAAACATTAACTTATTGAAAGTGTACTTACAAAATCATATGTTTGGTTAATATGATTCAACCGATAGGTATTCTCCACAATGCTTAGCCTCACAGTTGATTCATAATCCCTACCACACATTTCGACACAATTCACTGAATGAGAAACTACACCATTTATGAAAAACACCTGATCTTTTAAACAAAGCTTGTGGAAGAAAATGTCAAAACCTGAATGCTTGGCCAAAGGCATTGGATTCTGGCACAACAAATCCATCTGATACATCTTTTGGTATTGCATTCTCTGAAACTTACATTTTCAAACAAAAGAACACAAAAATTAGACTCCAATTGAACTAAGCTTATAGACTTATAATAAAATAAAAATTATTGACATTCATGGACAAAAGGAAGAAGGAAACAATTATCAAAGCAGTACCGGGTGCCTGGTTCTCAACGGCAATCATCTTGTTCCCACTTAAAAACTCAGAAGAAGGCAAACAGAGCAAAGACAAATACCTTTGAAAGGCCCCGGTCCGATTTATAGGTAAATAATAAGTCCTCAACTGAAAATAGACCAGGCTTGGACTCCTCGACTGCAAATTTTCATTATCTTAGAGCTAATTTTTTCAAACAAACTTTACCTTAAAATAACTTGTTTCTGTAAGAGTATTGAATGGTCAATCGTTATCTTCATCCATGTGACCAAATTCCTAATGCTTTGGTTGTTTCGTTGCCAAAAACATGCATCGTTGTAGATATTGTGATAACGCATTGAGTCAGCTTTGTGGATAATCACATCCTATTTTGAGTAATGCAAAAAACTAGCCTAAGATATGGATGACAAGACAATCCAGTCATGGCCAACTCCCTACTGATGTCTTGGCCTTGGGCGTCTGGGTTTGGAGCAGATCAAAGAGAAATCAAAGAGACAGAGTGAGAGAACAATGGGCAGAAAGAGGGATTAAATTGATGCTGTGACGTTGGTGACTAAGAAAATTTGATGTTGGGTTGGGTAACTTGGGTTCGTGGGGTTGGGATTGGGGTTTGGTGCAGAGGATTGTGATAAAAAAATTTTAAAATTGAGAATTAAAATTTCAATTTAAATCAAATTTGTATTTTGTTTCAATTTTTTTTTTTTTTGTATTTTTAGTTTAAATTAAAATTAAGAAATTAAAGGTTTTTTTTTTTAATTAGATTTAAAGTTTGTTTTTTAATTTATTTTTTAATTAAGTTTAAATTCTCTGATTTGGCTTTTTATTTATTATTAATTTAAATGCTGGCATGACATTTAAAAATGACAAATAATTTTTTAATAATATTTTAATGGCCACGTCAGTGCCATGTCAGCAAGTAAGGCATTCCGTCAGACGCGTAGGATTTTTCCATTGGTTGGCCAATGGCAATGACTATTTTAAAAACAAATTTCTTTTTTTAGGGATGAAATTAGTAACGAAATCAATTTAGAGACCAAAATAGAAATTAACCCAAAATGTAAAGATCAAAAGTGCATTTTCGCCTTAAATTTTATTTGTCTATTCCCCCTTTACCAAAGTCACCTGCTTTTTTGCACGATGTTAAACCATACAGTAGAAATATGACTACTATAGCAAGAATAAAGCTCAGATAGATGTTACAAAATTCAAGGCGTATTATCTCCCTCCTGACAAAATAAAAGTATAAGAAAAGAGGAAAAATAGGTAAAAACTGTAAAATAATGTCACATCCCTAATTGAAAAGGTTAGCACTTGGTTGGTAATTTTGTTCAAATTTAAAGCATTTTGCTTCAAAACTAAGAAAGAGGTAATATACAACATTAATATGTCAAAGACAGCATTTTGATATACGGCATTTTGCTTGAAAAGTAAGAGCATTCACACCAGTGTATGTAAAATCATGTAAAATAGAAAAAGAAGCTGTTTTTACACATTTTGTCTCAAAACTACACTACATCAGTGCTTCTAAAAATGTCTAAAATCGTGTATAGATATACACGAGCTACACAAACTGTGTAAATTTACACGGTTACTGTAGCTCGTGTATAGATTAGTTTATTAATTTCTTTCGCTCCTTTTTTTTCTCTCTCTTCTCCGGGCTCAACAACCTCAGTAACTTCACCACTTCTCATCTTCTTCTTTTTCCTCAGATACACACAAACACACTCACACACAAACACATCCACACATAGCTCTGATCAACACAGATTCACTTGCTCAAAAAAAAAAAAAAAAAAAACACGAGATACACAAATACACCCACACACAAGCAAACCCACACGGACAAACAACAAAGATACTGATCGGAGCTTGACTGGAACGATCGGAGCTCGTTGATGGAGCGGAGTGTAGATCGGAGCAGAGATCGGAGATGTGACGTTTGGTGGATCGGAGCGGAGATCGGAGTGGAGCGTAGATCGGAGCGGAGCGTGGATTGAAGATATGGCGTTTGGTGGATCGGAGCAGAGCGGAGCGGAGATATGGCATTTTGTGATTTGGAAGAGGAAGGCCAGAGAGATGGAGAGAGAGAGTGTGAGAGAGTGAGAAATCAGAAAATGGGTATGGAGAGAGAGAGAGAGAGGGTGCGTATTTAAGAGAGTTAGTTGGTGAGAAATAATAAAAAAATAGAGTATAATGCATATTTTATTGAAATAACTTGTAAAATAAATGAATTGATGTAGGTGTTTTGTAAAAGTGAATGTGTAAAATAGAAAAAGTAGGTTTTTAGTGTAAAAATAAATGTGTAAAATACACATGCTGATGTGAATGCTCTAAGAAGACGGAAACATATGTCAAAGACAACAGTAATATACAACATTCTTCTCAGAATTTGATTGATTGTACAAAATTTTGAGCCTTTCTAACCACTATTGAGTACTACAAAACTTATGCCTTCCTAACTACTCTTGAGCAATGCAAAATTTGTGCCTAGAGCCTTCTAAACTACCATGTATACCTTGCAGATATCTATGAATATATCCATTTAATAAAAAAGGAAGACTGATAAGGAAAGCTGAGAGCCACTTGAATCTGATTATGCCAGGACCTCTGTTAGGTTCTAAAGGTTTAGGAATTTATGTATTTAGAACTCTAATTTGTAATGTTGGCAAACCATGATCAAAACAATGTATTTAGTCTTATTTAAGCTTGCTCAAAGTTGATTAATTATTGTAAAGTTGGAATCGAGTGGCTGCAGAAGTATTTGTAACTTTCGGCCTGGCTCGATCGATCGAAAATTAGACTCGATCGATCGAAAATCGGCCCAGATGCGTTTTCTGCAGAATTTCCAACTCAGCCCTAACTCTTTAAACGTTTAGGGTTTTATGTTTTTGCCCTAGGTATATAAGGCAAACCCTAGCCACGTTTTTAAGAGTTGCACAAGTTGTATTGTTGCTCATATTGCTGTTTTGTGTAAATATCTTGTGAGATCTTTGAGGAGCTTTCCTTTACACAAAGCTTAGGGTTTTCAAGATTGAGATTACTTCAACATCTTGATGATCAACTTGGTTGCTGCCTTTGAAGCTTAAAGAATATCAAGCGTGGGTGCTTGTAGCTGATTGAGGAATTCAAAGAAAGAAGTAGTCCGTGGACTCGGAGCCTGCGCGTAGTCATGTCAGGAAGTTTTACTGGTGGGTAGCATTAGGAAGTCAAGCGGGGAGCTTGTAAGTCCTTTTGTAAGAACTTCAATTCTTTCTTAGTGGATTCCGTTTTGCCTTGAGGATCGGTGGGTAAAATCCTCCTCAGGTTTTTCCATGTGGTTTCCAGGGTGATCATATCTTGTGTTCTTTATTATTTCCGCTGCTTTATATGTTTTATATGCATGATATGATTATTTGATTGTTTTAACCTAGAATTGCATAATTTGACTAAGTAACAACTTGGCTAATTAATCTAGGCTACGCAATCTGGTTGTTTGTAAGGGGTCTAAAACTCAACAACCTCAATTGAACTATTCTCTTTTCTTTGTCAGAAAGTCAGTAATTGCTAAAAATTTCTTCTGTGCATTCTTTCTTGTTAGAAAGTCAAGGTAATGAAGGGATTAAGATCCTCTAGAGTTATTAGGAATTTCATATTGGAGTTATCCTAAGAACTCTAGAGGATCCTAATCTAGAAATGAAGTTGGGGTCTTAGTGATGTCAAACTCTAGAAGACAACCCAGAGACACTAGTGAATTATGTTTTGGTCAGCTCAGCTCACTCTTCTAACCCTCTTGCAATCCCTAGATAGTGAAGGCCCTCTCATTCTATAACTCTTGAACCTTCTCTTGTTAGATTTTCCCCCATTGAGCTTGCCAATTTCCATTTCTTTCATTTTCATGGTCGATGCCTCTTCCATAGAGCTTACATTTCTATTGGTGGCATTCCTTCCTTCATGTTGATGATTGTTCTGTTTTTCATTTCCAGAACATAGTTGAGTTAGACACAGTGATGTGGGAGACGCAAGAAGACTATTATTTTGTATTATTTATGTTTGCAAGTCAATTGTATTTTTATATTTTAGATCCTATTAGTTTATTAGGCTATTAATATTTTAATTTGGAAGCAAGGTTATTTTCGTAATAAGACAATTAGAGTTTCCTAGCCAATTAGAACTAGGTTTTAGTAATCCTTTATAAGCAACATATTGTAGTCCTTGAGGAGACAGTTGATATTTTCATAAATGAAAAAATGGCTGTTTGGTTTTTTTTTGGTCTGGTGTTGATTCCAGGTCTACCCTAGGTGTTGACTCTTAGGTCATATCCCTTTATTTTATTGTTGTTTCAGTTTTGTTTTGATTGTCTTGCGTTAATTTTGGTATCAGAGCAAACACCGATCTGTTTGAAGCATCATCTCAAGTCAATCCAGAACCAGACGAAAAAAAAAAAAAAAAAAAAAAAAAAAAAAAGCTTTCACTGTATATTTTCCACCACCAAAAATCCAGCCACCACACCACCTTTAAAATCCCTTCACGACATCTCTGCCAAACCAACATCAGAAAACCATCTCTCAATACCCACACGTATCAAGCCACTAGAAGGTTACCCGTCAACCAAAGCCCTTTGACCCAACAACCAACAAACCCCATCTGTCAATCTTGGCCACCGTTGAAGCACCACACCAGCTGCTAGAAAAGCCAACCACCACAACCACAAACCTACCCACAACCCATAGAACCCAAGTGCCATCGTACATCGCGCCACCTTCATTGTTCCGCCACCAGCCACTAACAATAGCCTATGACCTCCATCGCCAACCATGGACCCATCGCAAAACCAACCCTTACCTAGGCCACCACACCACCATCCAACTGCAACACAAGTGCCTCCCATCGATCTGATCTCAAAGGTAATGCCTAACTCATTCCTTTTTCTTTTTAACTCAAGTACCCTTTAGTCTTTGAAAACCCTCACTCGACCCATTTGTTAATCAAGTTCCCCCACTTGTTTTTGACCCACCCAATTAGGAAGCCTTTTGGATTTTAATATTCCCTGACCCAGTCCAAGTAAACTACACAAACCAACAAACCAACCGAAGTTAGTTTTTAAACCCAAGCCTTTAAGTGAGTGCTCACCCACTATCCCAAAAAAAGAAAAGAAAAAAAAAAAGCATGAAATCCAAACATGTCAACAAGCCCAATCCTAGCAACTATTTGGGAGAACAGTCTTAGAAGCCCATTCCAACGATTTGTCCAGAGAAAATCACAGCAATTATTTGTTGAAGCACTATTTTAGAGAATCATGGTAATATTAGAAGCACCTTATTTTGATGGTTGTGAAACTTATCCATGAGATTTTGTCAACTGGATGAATGAGATGGAGCAATTCTTTGAGCAAGCAAATTTTGCAGATAACAAAAAGGTTAGGTATGCCAAGTTGAAGTTAAGAGGTAAAGCACAAAGGTTTTGGGAGAATCTTGAATATTTCCGCTATATGAAGTATGAACCTGCCATTAGTGTGTGGGAAGATATGAAAGAAAAGTTTTGTGATGAGTATTTTTTACCATACTATCAAGCTAAGTATCTACCCCAATCTTAGTGTGGCACTTTTCAAGTTGAAGCAAATACGATGAATCCTCATTCTCATCCCATTTCATGTCCTCAGCGCATTTTTAAACAATCTATCAAGGAATTATCTACCAAGGAATTAAAAGAATTATTTGTAAAGCTTATGAAAGATGTTCAAGACAGGATTGCTCAGATGAAGCAAAAGAAGACTCAAACCGATTCAATTGGGAAACCAAGGATACTTGATCACAATGAACTTATTGTTGCTCCAATAGAAGACAACATTGATATGATATCTTGGTCGTGGAGAATCCTCCAGCAACACCAAAGCCTAATGTTGACATAGACGTACATGCCTTGACAAGTGTTGCTTTAACATGCGTGCAAGGAAATGAATCTATTGAAAAGCAGCAAGGTGAAGAGATGGTGTTTAAAGAGAGTATTATGTTAGTGTGCACATGATGTGATATTGGAAGCTAATGACTCTGCTTTTGATCAGCCTTCCATGGTGCATGAAGACAAACAGTTTGCTAAAGTGGAGAAAGTGGATAATATACTGCTTCTAATGGTTTAAGATAAGATTATGTTGATTCCACATATTGATTTTGTTATTCCAGAAGAGTTTTTCATAGTTGAATTCAAGGTTTTTCTTTTCTCTATGCTTCCTAGCGTGATTCTAGACTTGAAGCAAGTGTTACTTGTCAGCATCCTAATCCTTCAACACTTTAAAACTCAAGGTCAAGTTTTCTCCAACCAGAGGAGAATGATGCGGGAGACGCAAGAAGATTATTATTTAGTATTATTTATGTTTGCAAGTCAATTGTATTTTTATGTTTTAGGTTCTATTAGTTTTTTAGGCTATTAATATTTTAATTTAGAAGTAAGGTTATTTTCATAATAAAGCAATTAGGGTTTTCTATCCAATTAGAATTAGGGTTTAGTAATCCTTTATAAGCAACTTATTGTAGTCCTTGAGGAGACAGTTGACATTTTCATGAATGAAAAAAAGGCCGTTTGGTCTTTCTTTGGTCTGGTGCTGGTTCCAGGTCTATCCTAGGTATTGACTTCTAGTAGTTTTCCCGCTTGATGCTGACTCCAAGCAAGGCTTAGGTGCTGACTCTTAGGTTATATCTCTTTATTTTATTGTTATTTCAATTTTGTTCTGGTTGTCCTGCGTCACACAGTAAAGTAGAAAAAAAGGGGTGTATAATTTAAGAACAATCTAGCATTGTAAATGGGTTTCCATCTAATTTTGACAGCCATCATCTCTAAGAAATTGAAAGAAAGAAATTTTATTGACTCTTAAACTTGATCCTGTTAATTTTAGTGATAGCTCCAATGGTTTGACAGTCCCATTTAAAATTGACTAATGCCTTATATTTTTAAAATACAGTTTTGGGCATTCTAATACCCTGAGACTTCTTGCATTTGTTTACTGTCCCCAGAAAACACATAAATTTGACACAGCATGGCAAATGTATAACTATCCAGGAGTAATTAAGATAATTTAAAGCATTTATTCAAATCTCAATTCGCAAAATGGAGTGGATCCATCCTTAATGCGAGACTATTTACTTGATTTCAGGAACATGTCATGTCCAAATTTGGTTTCTTTTTGAAGCTCCAGCAAAATTTCTTCTTCTTGCTCAAATTTTTGAGCTGCATCTTCCATTGCTGATATGTCCTCCCTCAAGAAAATGGTACATTTTTCCCCACATGAACAATTAAGCAAATCAATATCTGTGTCACAAGATTAGGATTAGAAAAACCAATGTCATAATAGATTAATCAGGTGTCTAAACACCATATCGAAACAAAAGTATTTATATTGAATTAACATGAAATTTAAATATTTTAATTTTAACGTGTAGAAAATGAAAACCGTAGATGATTTAAACACAGTTGAAACTAACTAAACTCCAAGCCTTATTGTTACTTAACTGCAGTAGAAAACAAAGTACTTGATTTGAACACTGTTAAAGACTAAATGGATCTGCTTTTAGGTGTGGTAACAAAAGATGACATTCATAGGAATGTACATTTTCAATGAAATTAAGACCTCTACCAATATTCTCATACCATGAAAAAGGCAGATAGGATCAGAGTAGCAGCAGGTGCACATGATATATGCCAAGTAACAGTCACGCTTGCAGTGGCCACATACTAGAGTTTCTTGAGCATGTGAGGAAGTAGAGGACACTTTTAAGCGCTGCAGAGCCTGCTTATGCAGTCCTATGAGGCGAACAAAAGGAACTTTAACAGAACGTTGAGAGGTCAAATCTGCAGATAAAGTACCACCAGAATTTTCATTTTTTAAAGAGTTGATCAGAGACATTGCTTCATTGCAGAGAAGTTCCTCATATGGTATTAATGGAATCTTTCTAAGAAGAGCATAACGTTGACTAGCCAGAGCCCCCAATGGAAACCAATCACCAGTTGCAAAATTTACTGCCTCACCACAATTAAAGCCTAAAATTGAACAGAAAGTAAATGAGTGTAAGATGATAAAGAAGAAATAAGTATAGTTTATGAGAGAGAGAGAGAGAGAGAGAGAGATACCATGACTAAATCCAGCATGATATGCTCTGGGGAAGGTTACAACAAACTCCCCTGGCATCTGCACTGCCTTGTACACAGGCACATTATGTTGTAACAGGATACTTGGAGGAAACATGGTGGTTTTTTCCTGTAGAAGTTCAAAAGCACCATCTTCCCCATTAGTTGATAAGATATCTTGAGAATACACGTTATCATGGACTACCCTCTCAAACTGCAGAGCTGCATCACTAGGAATGCCATACCAAGTTTTGGGAGCACCAGAGTGATGATAATTAATGCTGAAAAGGAAAATTTTGAAGGACATCAATCTATGAACACACGCTCTTAAAACTTAAGACAATCACTAAAACAACCAATAAAATAAGATTTACCTGTACAGATAGTGATCTTCCACATGCCACGCAAACATACCAAATAACATTCCGATGTAAAGCATTGGGTCCGTTATTCCCTGGATTTAAACTCAACAAAGTTAAAAAAAAGCTCTAGCATATATTGACAAAAGCATTGATTATGTTGCTTTTAGCCAATGGTCACATACCGGTATAACTCTTTCAACTAAACGCAAAATGGAATTGGGAAGTTGTGATAAACGCTGCAATCAAAGAAACAAGTATTGTACGTGATTTATAAAATGGAGGATGGACTGAGAGACAAAAAGGTCACAGATCTGCTGATAACAGATTAAAGTTAACCAGCCTCATATTGATGAACATTTTGAAACAGTAGGTATAATTTAAAATTTGATTATACATATATTAAGGATGAGAGAGAGGGAAACCTTCAAGTTCCATTTGCTTTTACCAAGCTGATCATTAGGATCACATGAAAAGGCACTGCCATCAACATTGACTCCATACTCAACTGTTCCTTTCTGTCCATTGACCATTTCATGCCAGAACACCTTTTCCATGTATGCAGGAGGATTACATGAAGAATTAGATAATCGACGAGCAGACACCTTTCTTGCCTTTCTCTCAAAGTCATTGTAGGTATATTTCCTGAGAAAGGAGAAAAAAACATCATAATGCTTGGACACAATGAATATGTACCATACAACATCTATGGCATAATATAGTTAGCATTAAATCACATAGTTACCATACGGTATATCTATGGGTACATAGTGCTTGGGCACAAAGAATATGTACTATACAATATCTACGGCATAATATAGTTAGCACATGGTTTCCAAAAGCCCGAAAAGATTTAAAAGGTGACACAAAAGTCTTTCCAATTTGCTAACCAGACAGTACTTATTTCATTTAGCAAGACGAAGAGTATGTATCATGTAAAAATTACCTTCCACTTCTAAAGAATGAGGCCTTCTCATTCATGTTCCATTTGGCAAGACGAAGAGGTTGCATATTAGTTTCAAACTTGAAATTTCTAATTTCTTTCTTTAGTACCACGCTGGCTGGAACAGAAGCATGTATTGGAGAAACAATCTTGCAGATTCCTGAAATTTGATAATTAAACAAATTGGTTCAGATGCGTTTAAAGAATTTTCATAGAGAAATGAGCACAAAAGGTAAATATGCTTGACGAGAACACATAAGAAAGCTTTTAACTGTCAATAAGAAAATGTGAGCACATTAGTGGGTTGAATTAGCATCTGCATAAACCACGAAAGTAACATGGAGATAAAACGAATTAACAAATGAACTCACCAAAAGGCCATCATAAACGCAATAGGCTCTCTCTCTCTCTCTCTCTCTCTCTCTCTCTCTCTATATATATATATATATAATACAAAGGTATGTCTTTTAATTATTACATACCATATTTGGAAGCTTCCGGTGCAATTTTTTGCAGATAAATTAAAGGGTCCTTAAACCCCATCTTTGATGGATGGTATACGGGACACTCTGAAATTTTCTCTGTCCATTCAAGATCTCTAAAATCAAACTTCTTCACTTTGCACTTTGAAGAGACACCTTTTGCAGTGGACTGAGAAAATGAACTCTTAGCAACAGCAACTTTCATTCCAACTGATGTGAGAGCTTTTGTGGCCTTCACTGGACTTGGTTTTTTCATGTTAGTGGGATAGGTAACTTCAGGGATGATGCTGGATTCCATCCAGGCGAGTCTGTGTATTTTTTCCCAGGAAACTTTCCACCTGCCAAGAAAATGTCAATACACATTATACGGCATTCTCACTAAAGAAAACTCAGACAATGTATATCTGAAAGACTAAAACACAAATTCAGAAGTATAAACTGAACTTGAAATGAGTTAAATTTATTTATTTATTTATTTTTTTACTTCAGCCCTCCAACAACCTCAGATACAAAATGGATTGATTGTGGAGGCTGTCAAAATGAACTGTGAATTTATAGAACTTTCAGAACTAATATGATTTGCATCAAAATGGTAATATATAAATGCTGTTTGCATGCAGGTTCGGGACTTCAGATAGCATGTTCGCTGCCATTACCAAAATTATCCCCTGCCGCATTTACAGAGAGGTTCATTTTTTTTCATTAAGATTATGTATAATACAACATAGCATATTCCTGCCATTAACCAATGGTTTCCCAGATAAATTGTGAAAGGTACAATTGTAATTCCTTTTGTCTTTTGTGTGTCACTAGTAGAAGGAAACTACCTTTGTGATATAAAATTAATTGGCTATACCGGTTCTGACCCTGAGCAGCCGAAGATTTACTTGAATATTCACATGGGCCAATGCAAACAATTACTAATATTTTAAGCCAACAATCTACCTTGAAAAAGAAACTTGCCAGATGGGGTTCGGCACCATGATGTAATCAGCATTTTGTAAATAAAGTTTTGGTAACATAGAATAGAATGTACAGCAGTAAAACCATCTTCATCAGAATATTTCCTCTTTGGTAACTTATGTCATTAACACAAGCCGTGTCTCATAATAAATGACGTTCAATCATGGCATTCTAAATTAACTCAAGCAGATTTTTTTTTTTTTTTTTTTTAATTTTTTTGCAGTTAATAATCTATTTCCTAAGTTCTTATGAAGTAGGATTATGCAAAAGTCTATTCTATAAATTCATATATAGACTACTACTATACAGGAGATCTCTAAAAGAGAGCAATACAATTTCTAATTATATTATTTAGCTCTAACTTATTTTTTAATTACATTGGAAAAAGGGGTTATAGGTTTCTTCTTCAATTTAACATATATATGGCAATCAAAATGGATAACAATATCATTCAATTAAAATGATACTACCCTGCATGTGAAGGTCAATAGTAATCCATAACAAGAATTGAATTAGTTATTGTACAAACCCTACTGAGAATATTTGGTTTAAAGAGAGGAAAGCAAGAAAGTAAAGAGAACCACAGCAGTGATTATCAAGTTACTAATTAAAACAACCACATAAAGGCCTGAGCATATCTTTATAAATTCAATTGACTTCAAGTATTCTTCTGATTCAATATTACTAAAAAGTTCAAAGCCATATCTTCCTAATAATGCAGTTATAGCGGAAGACATTCTTCAATTAATATAGACGAAATTTCGAACTTTTAGTGAAACTCAAGTTATTCAAACTGAAAAACATGACATTGACCCTTAAAGATATAACAGAATATTCAATATTCACTTAAGTTTGGAATTGATCCAAAACCATACTTCACACTTGACAGAAAATTAAAGAAAAATACATATTCCAATATTTGATCAAGGAGAGAAAAATAAATCAGAACCAAACAATTTTGACAAACTGAAAAATTATTTCACAAATTCAAAACTTTACCCTACATAAAACACTTATAGGCATGCTTTCCAAAAAGCTTACACAGACAAAAGAAAAGGAGAGCAAACAAAGAAACCCCAAATAACAAATAGCAAAAAAAAAAAAAAAAAAAAAAGAGTCTTGGAAACCCATTGTGCAGTTTGGTCAAAAGGAGAGAAAAAGAAAACTAAGAGGAAAAGAAGTCATTAATTTTCTTTTCTTTTTCTTTTCATTCTAATAGTAGGGTTAATTTTCTTCTTTAAATCCTCTTAAACCCAAACCAAGAAACAAAAAAGAAGGAACAAACAAAAAGTATGTTATACTGATTTATACATTCTTTTCTTTCTTACAAGTTTGTATAACTGATTTATTTTCTTTCTCATATTTTTCCTTGAGTTTCTTGGCAACCAAACAAGCATTAAGGTAATGACAGAAAAAAGGGTATGTAGAGCAGAGGACTATACCATTAAAACAAAAGGTTTTCCAAGGAAAACAGAAGGGAAAAGAATTTCTGGGAAATTTGAAAGAAACAGAATTTTCAAAGAGAAAATCTCTCAAAAGAGTTCACAATTCAATAGGTGCAATTGGTATTTATACTTTTAACTTCACCGGCAACCGTTGGTAGTTAACGAGTCCCTAAGATGTATTGCTTTCATTCCTCTATGACTGTGTGAGTGAGTTTTATACGTGCCACGTCTTTTAAAAAGACTTTGGTGGGACACGTGGAGTGATCTTAGATGGGGACTCTTAGCGATTTGTATAAAACGCGAAATAGCTAATTATTAATAAGTAGCCGTTATTTTTACTTTGCCAAACCCTGTTCGGATTGGTGAATTTTAGGTATTATTAGTCGGCTCAAATTTCAATCCAATTTGGTGCCGGAAAGAATTCCAATTGTTTCTAGTAATAGTTTTTTTTTTTTTTTTTTAATAATTAAAAAAATTCCAATTAGCTACACAAATACTAATTTATTTATTATAAAAAAATTAGAATTCTATAGAAATATTAATTTAGCTTTACTTGAAGTTCCTAAAATCTTATTTCATCCATTTTTTGTGAATGAATTGGATTTTATTATACAAAAAGTAATCCTATTATTGCCATAAAAAAGTAATCATATTATTTAATTATAAATGATTTTTGTAGGGTCCAAATTTCGTGGCCCAAGCCCAATAGATCAGGATTATGAGCCTAATGAACCCATAATAATGAATTTGTAGAGAGTGGGTGAAAAAGCTAGGCTGATTGTGAATCTAGCAACGGTCAATTGACATAAGAACACGCTTAAAAGTTAAAATAAACTCAAGTCCGAAGAGGATTGTTATTGATTGAAAGATGAATACAATTCTTAGAGTTCTTTCCCAGATCTTTTCCTTCTCCCTCCTTTAGAAGCTTATTACGTTTATATATTCTTCTTCCTCTTCATCTGCACCGTCCACCTGTGCTTCATCTAAGCATTCACTTGAGTACATGTCACATCAGATATTTGCTTTAGTTTTCCGTGAGTAGTGGTAGCTGAGATTGCATTGTTCAGGGGTCCTCTCCACATAAATGCGGCCAGAAAAGTTGCTGTAGTGCATTAAATACGGTGGTAGCAGCTTTTTCTTTTAGATATTTCTTTGTTCTTATCGTCTTCAGGCATGCCCAAAGCTTGTCCTTGTCATTGAAGTTGTTGGAAAGATCAATCAAACCTTCCGTATACTAGCTTGATCAAGTCCCCTTGGGTCCGAGGAGAAATGACCTCCTCGGATTACTAGGGTTCTCTTCAGACTATCTTTCTTGTTCATTTTCAGGTATATTTCTTTCACCTTGACTCCTTTCTAACCATCTTCTTCTCTTCGGACATAGTGATATTCGAATTGGGCCTTTACCCCCACAATAGCCCCTCAAAATTTTGATTTTTCCTTCGCACTTGACCTACGACCAATCTTGAGTCCGAGAACACCTCTACTGCCTTTCCTCTCATTCTTCGAACCATAGTCATTCCCATCAGTAAAGCTTTATACTCAGCCTCATTGTTTGTTGCCGAAAAGTCCAGCCTTAACGATTTTTCAATGATGATTCTTTCAGGGGATATCAACACTAGCCCCACTCCGGAACCTTTCTGGTTCGATGCGCCGTCCACGTACACTTCCCAGTGTAAGGGGCCCTGTTGGGAAATCATACCAATCGATTTTTCATCCATGTTGGACGTTGGCATTACTTCTTCTGACTGGGGCTCTGTGAACTCGACCATCAAATCTGCAAGGATCTGGTCCTTAACTGATGTGCGAGGCATGTATTTGATATCAAAAGCCCCTAAGATCGTGCCCCATTTAGCAATTCTTCTAGTATAGTCAGCGCTTCGTAGTATAGCTTTGAGTGGGAGCTGGGTGAGAACAATAACTGTATGGGCTTGGAAATAGTGAGGCAACTTCCGTGTACCAAGCACCACAGCCAGAATAGCCTTCTCCAATGGCAAGTAGCGGATCTCGGCTTCATGCAACGACTTACTTACATAATAAATTGGCATTTGCATGCCACGATCTGCTCGTATTAACACCAAGCTCACAGCATTGGGAGCTACAACAATGTAAGCAAACAAGACTTCATTTGGCTCAGAACTGGACATGATAGGAGGCCGAGCTAGGTAGTCCTTAAGTTGCTGAAAAGCCACAGCACATTTCTCAGTCCACTCAAATCCCTTCCACTTGTTGATCAATGAGAAGAAAGGTCTGCACCTATCTGCCGATCGAGAAATGAACCTGTTCAGGGCAGCAGTCATTCCAGTCAGTTTCTGAACCTCCTTGGGGTTTCAAGGGGCTCGTAAGTTGCTGATAGCTTTTATCTGAGCGGGGTTAACTTCAATTCCCCTGTGAATTACTATGTACCCCAAAAACTTGCTTGACCCCACACCAAATGAACACTTGGATGCATTTAAATGCAATTTGTGTTTCTTGAGGATTTCAAAAATTTCCCTGAGATCCCCAATGTGCCCAGCTATGATCTTGCTTTTCACCACCATGTCGTCGATATAAACTTCCATATTTTTACCCAACAGTGGTTCAAACATTCTAGTCATCATCCTTTGATAGGTGGCCCCTGCGTTCTTCAAACCGAACAGCATGACCTTGTAGTGGTAATTCCTAGTGGGGGGTGACGAAAGCTGTTTTTTCCTGATCATCCAAAGCCAATGGTATCTGATGATACCCTTGAAAAGCGTCCAGGAAGCTCATCCAAGGATGGCCAACAGTAGCATCAAACAGTTGATCGATATTTGGCATGGAAAACGGATCCTTTGGACAAGCTCGATTCAGGTCTGTGAAATCCACACATACTCGCCATTTTCCACTTTTCTTCTTCACCATTACTGTGTTAGCCAGCTATTTAGGATAAAATATTTCCTTAATCGCTCTAGCCCGTTTGAGTTTTATTGCCTCTTCCTTGACAGCATTTGCGTGTTCTCTTGATGGACGACGGAGTGGTTGTTTTTTTAGGGATGATGGCTGGGTTAACGTTCGATGATGACAAATGAACTCTGGGCTTACTTCTGGGGCCTCTGTGGAGTCCTATGCGAATACGTCAATGTTGGTCCTGAGATCTCCCTGACCTGTCCCTTGGACGGGTATTTAATCTTCTGATAAAGGGTGGAGGATACAGCCCCCAGTGTATGGAGCCAAGGTCTGACTACGATCGCAGTGTAGGGTGAGTAAGTATCTACCACTATAAAATCTACTTCCATCGTTTCAGAGTCAGTTTGCACGGGTAGCCTGATTTGGCTTCTCGGTATGACCACTTTCCCATCGAAACTTACCAAGGGGGAACTATAGGGCATTAGGTCTTCAGGCGTCAAGTTCAGCCCCTTATAAAGGTCCGAGTACATTATTTCTGTGCCGCTGCCCTGATCCACCATCACTCTCTTCACGTCGTACCCCCCTATCCTGAGAGTGATCACCAAAGCATCATCATGAGGTTGGATAGTTCCGATTTTGTCTGCGTCTGAGAATCCCAACACCGGCTGAATCTCTATCCTAGCTCTTTTCGACTCTCTATTAACATTTTCCGAGGGCAGCCAAGTAACTAATAGTACTCTAGATGGACAGGATCCTATTCTTCCTGGCGCAGCAAAAATAACATTTATTGTACCAAGGGGGGTTTAGAGGAATCATTCCTCCGAGATCCTGCGCTTACCTGGTTACCCTGACCAGAGGTATGATGTAAGAGCTGTTTTAACTTGCCTTCGCTAACGAGCTGGTCCAAATAGTCCCATAGACTCCTACAATCCTTCGTAGTATGTCCATGGTCTTGGTGATATTGGCAGTAGAGGTTGTGGTTGCGTCTTTCAGGTTTCCCACCATCTTGTTCGGTCTCTTGAAGAAAGGCTCATTCTTGATCCTCTCTAAGACTTGGTGCACTGGCTCTCAAAATACGGCATTGACTGTCTGAAGGTTCGCCGAACTTTGCTGTCCGACCTAGTCTCTCTGTGACCTGTTGTGACCTTGCCGATCCGACCTGAAATCCCTCCTGTCCTGAGGGATAACCTTATCCTTTCCCTTGCCCTGCTGCTGGTCTTCCTCGACTCTTTTATACTTGTCGATCCTGTCCATCAGTTGGTGTACACTGGTAACAAGCTTGCTTGTTAGAGACTTCCTCAAGTCGTGTTTAGTGGGGAGGCCGAGCTTGAAGGAGCTAATGGCCACTAGGTCGCAATCGTCCTCCATTTCGTTGTACGTTTCCCAGAACCTATCCGAATATGACTTCAAAGTCTCGCCCTCACGCATGCTAACAGACAATAGGGAGGCCAAAGACTGCGGAACCCTGCGACATGTGACAAAACGGGATCCGAATGCCTGAGTGAGCTTTTGAAAAGAGCTTATAGAGTCCGCCTTCAGGCCATCAAACCATCTTATGGCGATCGGTCCCAAACTGGACGGGAAAACTTTGCACATTAAGGCCTCGTTTCTGGAATGAACGGCCATCTTCTGGTTGAAATGACTCACGTGTTCCACGGGATCTGTATGGCCATTATAAGTGATAAACGTCGAGGGAGTTTTGCATCCTCGATGTTACGTGTAAATGGGGACCTGGAAATTTGATTCAAGGCTTGGCTCATAGCATCGTTCCTTACGCCTCCATGTGGTGGGCTTCGAGGCTGCCTCTTACAGCGGTGCGCTTCCTCATAGGAAAAAGACTCACTAACTGGTGTTCGAAATTTCTGCTTGTAAGTGACGTCTTGTTCGTCGTCAGAATCTTCATCAGAATACAAAGAAACCCGTTTCCTCTTTGCATGGCGCAGCTCCATCTTCAGCTTTTCAATTTCTAGTTGCATGCTCTGGTTTTTCTCTGCATGAGACATACGACTTCCTCCATGTGACTGACTTCGATCATCATGTGCGGTGTGTACACTACCCTCACGATCCTGTCTCCGTTCCAAGTTGAGGAAAGGATCAACATGCTGAGATGCCCTGGACTCTGCTTGTTGTTGCCCTGGTTCAGCCATTATAGGATGTTGCCTCCACTTTAGCTCAAGCTTTCCCCACAGACGGCGCCAATTGTAGGGTCCAAATTTCGTGGCCCAAGCCCAATAGATCAGGATGTGTATTACCACTTCTGGGGTACTTGAGTCAAATTAAATCTTTGCAGTCAGAATTTGAGTGTTTTAATTTGTTGCACGTCCCCAGAAGTGGTAATACACATCCTGATCTATTGGGCTTGGGCCACGAAATTTGGACCCTACAATTTCAATAAAGCAAATTAAGGATATAAAGATAAAGATAAATTGAGAAATTTAAAATTAAGGTTAAAATTCAATTAAATCACTCAAAAATCAATCTAAATCAAGCTTACATGATTGAGGCAACCAAGAATTTTTTGGCTTTGTATACCCAAAACCATTGCCGCTCAGCCTTAGGATAGAGTGTCATCATCGGATTCAGGCCAAATATGCTAAAGAAATTGGGATTTGTTTGTGCTTTTACAGTTTAACATTTGTCCTTAAGTATAATTTCTTAGATACTTTATTTTAAGTTCCTCAATTAAATTCAATCATATGGTTATATTGACTAATACATCAAAAGAGTGTTATCTTTTTCAAGGACAATTAAATTTAACAATTTAATTCATTGATCAATGAAACTAACATACAGTACCTAAGTAAATGTACCTAATCTTTGTCATATCCAACATAAAATGCATAATAGTATATACATATTTGAAGTAGATGAAGAAAACATTAGGGACAAGAGGAAAACAAACAACAAAAAAAGAGGAACAATAATTTGCTAAGTCATTGTCTGCGGTTTGGAATTTTACCTTCTCTCATAAGGGAAACTGAATATTTAGCAGTGTTAATGAACTCTGCCATGTTGTAGAGGAGGGATTCCTCTTCAGATCCTAACATGAAGATGGCACAGACCTCGGCCTTTTTTGCAAGCCATCCTGCTAAATTTAGTTGCAAAGTGAGGGAGTTGAGGCTTTGTGGTATCTGCTGGCACATAGCTATGACTTGCCTCATGTTTTTTGCCAATTCTGCTGTTGCCAATTGCCCACACTTCACCATCTTTTCCAGGACTAAATAATACTGCAGAGAATCAAATAAACAGAACTAGTTTAGTACAAGAAACTCATTATCTTACCATTCAACAGTTCATTACTTCCACTCCACCCCTTTGACATTTTGCCATTTTATCATTTGTGGATGATTTAAAAGAAAGGGAAAAAACTAGTATACGCACCCTATCACACAATTTTACACAAGCTTGAAATGCATTGAAATCGTGACTGCAAGAAAGAAACACTATTATAACACTAGCAGTAATGAGCTAGTGATATTATTATCAAGAAAAATGTAGGAAGCCTAATAGCAAACGCATCAGACGAGCAATATGTACTGCTCCAATCCCTCCAACTTCCAAATGAACAACATGGTTCACCTTTTCCCTTTGCATTTGAATAAAAATTACCATAACCTTTGCTGCTAATGTAGAAGTTCCATTGTCACCATTATCAGTCTTCATTATTCAATTACCCAACTGTTTCTAAGGGTCCTGTTGCAACTATTGTGACAGAAGTTCTGGTATCTTGACTTAGGTTTTGTCATTCCCAACTCCCTACCTTAAAAATTTCATATAAATTTCGCAAGTGTCTTAAGAGTTAGGTATAACATTATGGAATGGGTAGTGAGATTAAATTTTATATTAGGATAAAAAGTTGAAAAAAAATGGGATCTACTGAAGCCTAGCTAGGTGTGAACAAGTTATGTGAATAGGCTTCGTGAGGCTCCAGTCAGTCTTATTAGTCAAACATGTTATCAAGTAGGTTGTCTGTTTCCTTAGCAATTCCAATCACCTAATCACAAACCAAATCAAATAATCAATCAATGTTATATTTTTCCTCTAATGTTTACTACTAATTTTTTAAACTCCAAATCAAATCCACCAATGACTCATTGTAACAAATCTATTTCATTTCCATGATTTGAAACTTAACCTTCTCTTACCCTAAGGAATTTTGTTACCCACAATCTCTGCCAATTCTTAGGGTTATATCTATGACTATTAACTCCAATCGCGCAAGTGTAATAAACACAGTTTGTTACTTATACAAAAAAGCAATAGCATCTTAAATTCACTATAACCAACCAACCCGCCAAAAAAAAAAAAAAAAAAAAAAATTAAAGATAGTGTTTTATGAACTAAACAAACAGAAAAGTGCTATAAATAACTCAAAAAACAAAAAAGGCATAACAAACAGACCATGTCAAAGATACTCCACCTCCATTGTAAATTGTAACAATCTTGGTTCACCTAAAAACACACTCAATTAGTCAAATTATGAATTTTCATATTAAACAAACCATAGGTCGGTGCAGTTTAAGCAATATGCTCATCCCGCGCACTTTAGTAAATGGAATAATAATAATAACAATAATAATAAATGATAAAAAGCAAAACAGAGCAACCCATGTTAGGTTAAAAAAAAAAAACAAAACTGACCGTTGACACTGTCTGTTTTAATGTTTATTTTATATGTTTTTTGGCCGGGGATTAGCGTCACGGTTTCAATCAATAAGATCTTGCACGTATTTTCAAGATCCGCAAATTCAGCTAAAAAGAATGAATTCTTTGAATCATAATAATAAATAAATGTATTTCCAAATTCGGTCATAAAGTTTTTGATTGAATACTGAATGAGTGAAACAAAATTTGATATTGGAAGGACCAAAGTAAAATTCAGAGAAATATCCTATCTGGGTTGACGGATTTATCGAGTATTAGTGGCAGTACAATAAGTTTCCTTTTCTGTTCTGTTTGGATCAGAGGGAAATTCTGATCGAAAGTGTGAAAGGAAAACTTGAAATTGGGAGTATCAGAGTGAAATTGAGATCATTTCTGCATCTGGGTTTTGAATAGTTTTGAAGTTAAGTAGAAAGCGATTGGCATTTTGATCAATCAGTGAAAAGCTTTTGGTGCCGTTTTGTTTGAAGAAACAGAGTGACTTGTGGAAAAATTTCAGGGGATTCTAAAAAAATTGAGCTGCTCGGGAAAGTTTGAGCTGAAAGATAATTGAAAGGTGTGGAATTTCAGAGTGAAAATCAATCCAAGATGAGTGGGAAAGAGGGGGTGAAGCTTGAAGATGATCAGGTCGCTGAATTACAAGACATTTTTCGATCATTTGATTGTAATAAGGATGGGAGTTTGACACAACTTGAGCTCGGATCACTGATCCGATCACTAGGCCTTAATCCGAGCCCGGAGCAGCTGGAGGCATTGATTCAAAAGGCGGATAAGAACAGCAATGGATTGATCGAGTTTTCGGAATTTTTGGAGCTTGTGGAGCCGGATCTTTTACCTGCCAAAAGTCCCTATACAGAGGAGCAGATGAAACAGATATTTAAGATGTTTGATAGGGATGGAAATGGATATATCACGGCAGCGGAGTTGGCACATTCGATGGCAAAGTTGGGGCATGCGCTTACTGTGGAGGAGTTGACTGGGATGATCAAGGAGGCGGATACAGATGGCGATGGATGTATCAATTTTCAAGAGTTTGCTCAGGCAATTACTTCTGCTGCATTTGATAATTCTTTGGGTTGAAGGTATTGGAATTGTGGTGTTGTTAGTCTTTGTTCTGCCTTTTCCCTTTGATTTTTAATATGTTTGGATGCTGAGGAATTGGTGGAAATATAATTGAAAAGTAGAAATTTTGAATCTTGTGGCCAAGTTTAGTGATGCTGTTTGATGTTTTTGGGTTCTAAGCATTGACAAATTTAAAGGTTTAATTTTGTTTTGTATTCTTTTCATACATTTGCTCTGCTTCTAAACAGGACGTCTTTGTGTTGTTTATCATGTTCTATGTGGTCCATAGTTAAAGCCATCTGTTGCCTTTAAATGAAGATGGTTTTGGTGGAGAGTGATTGTGAGTGCAGTTGCTTTGGATAGATGCTTGTATGACTGCTTTTTCTAATAATTGATGTTAATTTAGTAATGAGTATTCTCTGGTCTATTAGAGATAGCTTGGTGCACATTATAAATTTCATATTCCATTTCTATCAGTAAATAACAATGCTGATTATTTATAAATTCAGGAAACTCTAAGCAATGAAATTATCTTCCTAAAATTATGTTGTTTAATTGTTTTCTTATTCAAATGCACAAAACTTCAGCGGATCAGGGAACATCTGAGCTGTCTTGTAACTAGGAAATCATATGTGGAAACTAGACAAGCCCTAAACTGAAAAGGAATGATTATAGTTCAAGGAGGGAGGTACCAATGTAGGTAGATTATCAGCTTCCAAGATTATCTGAACCAATCACCTTGGCTGCTCTTACAATTAATGAGCTTGAAAATGTAGGACTTCTTTGGATTTGTTTCTCTAGTAGTTATTTTATTGATATTATTATTATTTGGATCCCTATGGCTGTCATCTGGTTGCTTCAAATTTGCATGTTGGTTTATGTAATCTTTTTGTTCTTTTTTCTTTTTGGGTGAGAGAGAGAGAGAGAGAGAGCAACAACAACAACAACCATGCATGCCTTAGTATCAAAAGTTTTGGGGTCGGATACAGATCCTAAATAGATTAGTTAGGATGTTGTTGTAGAGAGAGTGAGGAGTAAGAAAATATATGACACTTAGAGCTTACATCGATATTTTTTCTTGTCGGGGCACATGAATCTGGACTTCTAGAAATTTAGAATAGCAAGATATGCCTTCTACACTGACTCTAAATTAAAGTCATGGCACGTAGATATCTGATACTATTTTCATACTCTCTGTAGGGAATAGGCATGCCCTGAGCTAACAGGAGTGATCAAGGAGGTCCACACCAATGGAGGCAATTATGGATTGTGCAATTTGATTTTAAAAAATGCATGTGTTTGTGGTTGAGGCTGTGACTTTACATGTATGTGTTTGTGCTCACACATATCAAGTGTAGTTCACTGGGGTTCTATTAGATATATCTCTATATGTCGACAACAGAGGAACTGTAGAAATTGGGAATTCTTCTGTGGCTGCTGGAAACTGATTAGGTTGAGTCACACACTCCTCTTCTCCTCTTTCTCTATACACGGGTATATAGAGGATTACAAGATTGTGATTAGCATGTCTTTTTTTGAAGATAAGGAAGAACCTCACTTCTCTTTCCATTTTCTTTTTTGTGTCAAATTGTAACAATCATACATACGTACATATGTGCATGTTGCAGTGTATATGATTCTGTGGACTTCTAATTTTAGCATTAAATTTCAGCTAAAAATTGCAAGTTTCTCAACATATATAGGTATCTGTTATCTATAACTCCATTATTTCCTCTTTTGGATTACTTAATTAACTTAGAGTGTTGAGTGGTTCTTATCAGTTATTAGGCACTATCAATTAAAATTAATTTTAACACTACTCTTCTTGGTATGGATTGTATGATGTTTTTGCCGTGATTTCAAATTAAACCCTAAATTTTAAAATTTTCAATTAAACCCAATATCGTTTTTAAAATGCTTCAATTCATGCCCTCAATAAGTCACTATTTACGAAAAATAATAGACTTCAAACAAGCTTTGGCTAAATGTCATCTAAACACAAAAGATCCTTCCATATGAAATTATATGATCTCTAGTACAGTGTTAGGAACCCACATTTGTTGTAATATCCTAATATCCTGATAATTCTTGTCGTTCTATCCCTTTAGTTAGTTAGTTACACATGTTGAGATCTTGAGTTCTATAAATAGTCCTTGTAACCATCATTTGATATATTTTGAACAATAAACCAATTCCTTAGTGCATTTTTTTTCTCAATATTTCTATATGAAGGGTTAATGCCTCAAATTAAGTTAATTCCCATCCATCCCCTTTAAGATCTACATGTTTCCTAACATATAGCCTGTGAAAGTTGCAAAATTATATAATAATATCTCATTTATTTATTTTCAATAAAATATTCACAATAAAATTATATATTGTATGACTTCTTGTGCAAATCATATCATATAATATACTATTATATTTTATGGTTTTACTAAGTAGGCGCCATCTCATTTTTTATTATTTAAATTTCTTCTTCTTATGTTATATGGCATACTTCAAGTACATTAAAATAATAATTAACATTGTTTCTCTAATTGAAGCTTTATTGTCTAAGTTTCAAAAAGTTCAAGAAAAATATTAATTCACACTACAAGAAAATCGAGCTATTGCGGCTGGTTTTTTGTGGCGGTTGCGAAAACTGCTGCTATATGTCACATATTGCGGCCTTTTTTGGCCCACCACTGTAGATGAGATATATTGTGGTGTCTTATTGGACCACCATAATAGATCTAGCCTTTTGTGGCGTACTATAGCGGCGCTATATAAACCGCCGCAATATACGTGTTTTGGCGGCGTTAGACTTAGCTATAGTAGCGCTTCATAAACCCACTGCAATAAATATACCCTTTTGCAGCATACTACAGCGGTGGTATATAAAACCTCCACAATATATAAGTTTTAGTGGCATTTCTGTTACTTATAGCAGCGGGTTGGATGCTCGCTGCAATAGATACTTTTTTGCGGTGCTTTTTCTTAGTTATAGCGGCGGTTTGGATTGCCGCAATAGACCTTTTAATTGCCAGTTTTTGGTTTAATGTATCCCTTTGTTGTTTTGGCCTAAGCGCCACTTTGGCTTTTCATTTCCCTCCTCTTTTCATTTTCCAATGTATCCCTCTATTGTTAGCTCTAAGAAAAAACCCTCTCTCTCTCTCTCTCTCTCTCTCTCTCCCTCTCTCTCTCTCTGTGTGTATAAGCATTTTCATCACCAGTCCCTTACCACTGGTCACCACTAACGTCCTTCGTCGGCACTGCTAGAAAGATTTCCCGACCGTCATTAGCTGCCATCACCACCGCCGACAGTAACCAAAAATAAATATTTTAAAATTTTCACTAGTCCAATTTTTTCCCTCTATTTTTTTTTTCCTTCCCCTTGCCTAAACCTATCACTTTAGCGTCCAACCTTTTCATTTCTCATCCATTTGTCTCCCTCTCAAAAAAAAAAAAAAATTAAATAAATAAATAAACACACTTTCTCTCACTTTCAAAACCCAGTGATCGATCTTCCCACCATTACCACCACGCATCCTTACCAGCACGTATCCTCACTGCCATGGATATAAAATTGGATTAGTCAATTTTTTGTTTCTTTTCTTGTATTTTCTTAACAACCAAACACCAAAACCCATTGAGAACAAAACCCAGCAAACACCAAAACACCAAAACATCTCAAATCCAAAACACCAAAACCCATTAAGACCAAAACCAAGCAATTAACAAACCCACCTCACGACTAACCACTGGACCCAACTGACCACCACTTCCACAACCACCAACCACCACCACCATGGAGGGACGAGGCAAAAAGAGAGAGATCCATCAAGAGAAAGACCCACTAAAAGAGAGAAATTTATTTGAGCGAAAGAAAGAGTGAAGCACCAATCTTTGAGAGAGAGAGACATCGATTTGAGCGAGAGAGAGACCCACTGGTTTGAGAGAGAGAGAAACCGATCTAAGAGAGGAGAAGTTTGAGACATTTGAGTCTGATTTTTTTGTTTCTTTTCTTGCATTTCTTAGCAACCAAGCACTAAAGCCCATTAAGAACAGTACCTAGCAAACACAAAAACACCAAAACATCTTAAATCCAAAACGCCAAAACCCATTGAGACCAAAACCAAGCAATCAACAAACCCACCCTATGACTCACCATTGGACCCAACTGACCACCACTTCCACAACCACCAACCACCACCACCATGGAGGGATGAGGCAAAAAGAGAGAAATCCATCAAGGGTGAGACCCACTAAGAGAGAAATTTATTTGAGCGAAAGAAAGAGTGAAGCACCGATCTTTGAGAGAGAGACATCAATTTGAGCGAGAGAGAGACCCACTAGTTTAAGAGAGAGAGAGAGAGAGAGAGAGAGAGAGAGAGAGAGAGAGAAACAGATCTGAGAGAGAAGAAGTTTGAGACATTTGGGTCTGATTTTGAGCAAAATTGAGAGATAGAGAGAGCGGATCAATGAGCAATGAGCGAAGAGTAAAGATGGTAGTGCTCGATCATGGAGTTAAAGAGAGATTTGGTGGTGGCAATGAGATGAGCGAAGAGTAAAGATGGTAGTGCTCGATCATGGAGTTAAAGAGAGATCTGGTGGTGGCAATGAGATGAGCGAAGGTGGTGGTGCTCGGTCAAGGAGTTAGAGAGAGATCTAATATTTTTGGAAAAATTAGAGAGAGGAAAGATTAAGAATGTCTTAGAAGAGTTGGAAAACCGGTTTGAGAAGGAGGTTTTAGGGCTATAGTTTTCTTTTGAGTGTGTGATTGTGTAAGAAAATGCTTAATAAATGTTATTTTGATTAATTGTTATTGATTTAAGAATATGAGTTATATTTGGGAAGAACACAAAGAACATAAACATGTTCTTCCAAAAAATTAATAATAATGAAAGGAATAAAAAAAAATTTTTAATTATCTTATTTTATTTTTAAAAAATTTAGAAATTAATTTTTTTTAAATTTTTATGTGATTTATTATTTATTTAAATGTTGGCATGGAATTTTTCTGTTGCAACATTTTTATAATTCTGTTACAATAGTTATTAGACAAAACATTTTTTTTATCCTAAAAGTTAAATTTTCCCAATATTTTTTTTATCCTTCCCACACCAAATTTCCCACACGCATAAATTTTTTTTCCCCAAATTTTCATTCGGATCTCTAGCTCCCTCTCACTCTTATTATTTTCTCCATCTTCCCCCCCCCCCCAAAATTTTTCCCTCTCACTCTTTCCCTTTCACAAAATTTCCCCAAAATTTTTTCCCTCTCAATCTTTCACTTAGGGATTTCATGAGTTCTCTCCTTCTCATTCTCACTCTCTCTCACGGTAATCTCTCTTTCTCCCCTCACTCCTCTTCTTTCTTTTTCCCTTCCATCGAACCCATCTGCCACAACCACCCATTGCACAGCCACCCATCTACCATTGCCACCCACTACACAGCCACCCTCTGCCACCAATGCTAGCCACCGCCACCGCCGTCGTCGACCTCCAATCTCACCATTAGGTGCGGCTTTTGCTCTCCCTTGTTGCTACTTCTTTTGCTTTTGTTGTAATTATTTTGTCTTTCTTATTTTTTTGGATTTATCATAGGAAGTTCTCACACAAATCCCACAAAAGAAGTGCTCAGAGCTCAGGTACATTAAAATGGTTGGTAAGAAAGGATCTGTTCCATAGGTAGCCTTGTTTTTCATTTTTCTCATCTGAGTTTTCGTTGTTTTCTCCTATTTCGGTTCTGAATTTGAGATTCAAAGATTGTGCTATTTTTGTATTTGTGAAAATGATAGTGTAGGTTAGGGACGGAGCCAGGACTCTAAGTTAGGGGGGCTGAATTATTAAAAAAAAAAAAATTAAGAAACTCTGATTTTTTTTTTTTTTGATTGAATATTATGAAACTCCAATTAGTATTAATAAATCAAGGCAATCGATTTGACTAAAGAAACAAATATTTCTATACCAATTAATACCCATATGTTGTTTTAGAATTACCATTACTTTTATATATATATATATATATTGCACATTATATACTATCAATATATTAACCTAATTTATAGTAATATAAAAATACATTATATTTGAACTAGAATTATATTATCTTTACTTTAGTTTTCCGTTTCCCACCCACTAACCCACCTACAAGCCAGGCTTTTGTTTTTGTTTTCATCTTAATTCTCCTCCACCCTTTCCTTATCTTCTAGACATTTCTTTTTCTTTTCTTTTTTTTCTCTACCTTTTCCACATCCACACAATTAATCATTTTTATTTTTCCCCTCTCCTTCTTCAGCTTGTTTCTCTTTCTTTGTTTCATCTTCTTCATTTTTCTTTATTTCATCCACTGTAAACCCCCTCTCCCGCTCTCTCGCTCTCTCTCAAGTGTCCTTCAAAACATCAATTATGCACGTATATGTATGCTTAATCTGCTATTGTGTTGTGTTGTAATGACTCTACCTCTTTGCCTTTCTTTCAGTTTAGTGTCTCTCACTCTCTCTAAGGGATTTTTATTTTATTTTTTCAGTTCAGTGTCTCTCACTCTCTCTAAGGGATTTTTATTTTATTTTTTCCTTTGGGAATTTGATGGAAGGATCGAAACTTTAAATTTGTAGATTAGTTTTGGTTCAAAAATTTTAAAGGGTTGGGCTTTTTTTATTTTGGTAAAATTGGTAGATTGGGCTTAATTATTTTTGTAACTTTGCTGTTGGTGATTTTGTTATTGGGCTTATTTTTTTTGGAGCTTGCTATTTTTAAGGGAGCCTAAGTGTAATTTTGTTGAAAAAATATTCTAAATTATACCTATATATATATATATATATATACCATTTTTTTTTCCAAATTCTAGGGGGGGCCGTTGCCCTGCCAAGCCAAAGCATGGCTTCATCCCTGGCGTAGGTTTTATAGTATATGTATGTTCTTTGAAAAGCTAAGGGAAGGAATGGTTTTGATAAATGGGTTTGCTTTATGTTAAAAGTCTAGGAAATATATGCTAACATATGCTCTTCTTTGCTACAATCATTTGTGTTGTGTGGTTGTTTTTTGACTAGTTTATGCGTATTGGGTGATTGTGGTGCATAAGATATTGATTTGACAATGTAAATTCCAGTTGATGCTTCGTAGATATCAATTTAGAAGCTGGTACTATGAGATTCGTTAAAAAAAAAAAAAGAGTTGAAAGACTTTTGTATGATTTGAATGAAACTAAACAATTAATTTTAACGAAAAACAAGCAATTAGTTGTGCAAATGGAGTCTTTTTCTTTTTTTGATCCATTATACTGTCATCTGAAATTTTGGTTGCTGAGTAAATTGAATAAAGGAAATAAAAAATGCAAGTAGGCCAACGAGTGTTAATAGGTTGACTAGAAAATTTTATTCTTAGGTCTCTATTGTTTGGACTTTTGAGGCTGAAAATTATAATTATTTCTATTCATGTGTCTTTGGATTGCTCGCTGCCACAAGCAAAGATTATGAATTTTGATGATTGAATTGCCTTTAAGGGTTGTCATGTCCATGTGATTGGAGTAAATAGTGCTCAGTTTTCATTTTTTTTTTTTTAGCAAATGCGCTTTCTGTTTTGTTGGAGTTGAAATTTTAATTGGGCTACCTTTTGTAATTTATTTGCCAAGCTGTTAGGAACATTTTATGGACTTTCATTGTGAAAAAAGAAAAAGCTGTAGACAATGTTCCACTTTCTGAATGAGATCTAATGTCATCAAAGGATAACCCTAATTTGGAAGCTGTATGTGGTATGGATGCAGGGACAGAACTAGGATTTGAACCTGGGGGGGGGGGGGGGGGGGGGCCAAAGCTTAAAACAATTTTTTTTTTTTTTTTTATGAAAATAAAAACTAACACCTATTTCATATTCAACAAAATATTACATATAAAATAAGTGTTTCTTAAACATTTGATATTATAAAAATGTTGACAAAGTATAACATACAAAATGTTCACAAGTTCATATTATCATATATATATATATATATATGTATAATATTACTATATTAGCCACATTGCACAAAGTGATAGGCAATTTTTGATAAAACTAAAACAATTCAACCAAAGACTTGGTCAATTGATGATTGGTTTTGCAAAAATATCACTTATGACTTACCAAACACTAGTCTTCATAGTTAAATGGGTGTTTGGTTTGTGTTTTCAAACAATCATTTTCAGTTTTTAAATAACATTTTACGCATTTCTACATACTTTTTCATCCACACGTATTTCCACAAATATTTTCAAACAACAATTTTCAGTTTTTAAATATATGTATCAAACGGACCCTAAGTATTGACAAGTGACAAAACAATGACTACCAAATACTACTCTCATAGATAACAAATTCACCATTACATACTCACATCCTACTGTATCCTAGACCCTGGTCCCACTTTATTTCTTTATAGTTAAAACCAAAAAAAAAAAAAAAAAGTTACAAACAAAGTCTGAAACCGGTCCTGCGTCCACACAATCAAAAAAGCAAAAAGCCATAAACAAATAAACAATTACACTTTACACAGTAGTCAATATTCAAGTCTCAATCCAAAGTCACAAACACCAACTAAGTCTACGGTCCACACATGACATGACACAACACAGTGAACACACCAGTCCAATAAAAGCCAGTAAGCCACAATTCACAAATACTGAAATATAGTCAACACAGTTCATCAAAAAATGCAGAGGGCAGAGGGCTAACCCGATAAAGACAAAAAAACAAAAATCTGAACTTAAGAAAGGAGAGAAATTTCTTAGATTTACCGTGACTATGATCAAGCATTTGAAGAGGAGCAGCAGTAGCAACAGACTAATAGTCCAGATTTGATCTGAGGAAAAGAACAGCAGCAGCTGTGCAGCACTTAGCAGGAATGATGGAGGAGGCGTTGATGCTTGATGAAGTTGAGTGGAGGAAGAGTGAGGTTTGGGTAAAAATTTGAGAATTGTAATTTAGGTTTTCAGATTTCAGTCTATATTTATTTTATTTTTTTATGAGAGTTTGTCGGTGATTTTTCCAGATTTATTCATACTAGTTTTTTTTTTTTAATTGGGGGGGGGGGGGGGGGGGGGGGGCAATGGCCCCCTCCCCCCCCCCCCCCCCCCCTACTATAGGTCCGTCCCTGTATGGATGTGATCATGTGTAAAGAAATGTATAGGGATAATGATTATTATTCAACTGGACAGTGAGTTTTAGCTTATATGGCTCCCTTCCCCTTGTATGAGCAAGGTGGAGTATGGTGTTCGAGGGTTCAATACATTGGGTGTGCTACTTACCATTTAAAAAATGATTTTTATTCAATTGTTTGTTTCTTTTATGTCATAATACTTCCTTGAATTAGCATAAAATTTTGAGTCTTGCCCTTGCATCAGATCTGCCAAGATGTACTCCTTAAGGAAGAAGATCCAAAAGGACAAGGATGTTGAGCCCACTGAATTTGAGGATACAATTGCACAAGTTACTTTTTGTGCTGCTCTCTGACAGCTTGTGTTTCATAATATCTGCCAGTTCAATATATTAAATGTTTGCATGATTTTGATGCAGTACCTCTTGGATTTGGAGAATACCAATCAAGAACTAAAAAGTCCTATTTTTTTATTTTACTCACTGAACACAAATATGTAGCCATTTCTATTGCTCATTTTTCCATCATTGATGTTGATTTGTGGTATTTGCAGGTTGGTCGAGTGTTGCATATCTACCTTAAATTCAAATTTTATGTCTGATGAGGTAAAACTTTGATCATGAACTTTTAAGGTTTTCTATATATTTGTTTACGATGACAATATGTTATCCTCAAGCTGAGAAATGTCAAATCAGAAGTTAATCATGGCTTGAAAATTTTAAAAATAAATTTGTGATTACGAATACATTTTTAGCATTAATTACCATGATGGACATCTTGTTTTGGTTAGGTTAGGATTGAAAAATGGTTGATTTTGAACTTTAAGAATTTTCTTGGGACATCCATCAATGCAAATAGTTTACTGGATAGGTGATGTTTTGTTTTGTTTTGTTTGTTGTTAGAAGGGGGGGGGGGGGGTTATTAGTTACTATTATACACCAACTGGAGCTTCCACTCTTACGCCAATATTTTTTTCTTCATCAAGTTAACATATCAATATCATTTCTAGAAACAGAATGTTCCTATCTTTTGTATAAAGAGCTGCATCTTCTAAACAAAATGAAAAACTAGAACAAGTGAATAAAGTGCATAGTTTTGACTTCTGACATTCTGTTAAGAACAGAGTATATAGTAGTTGAATTCAAGGACAACTAGGCCTCCATGAACATAGATTGAGAGAATAGAGTTTAGAGATAGAGAGAAGAAATAGAAAGAGAAAGTATTCAATTACAAAATGGTTCAATGCCTTGTTTACAATCTGTTATCCTTTTTATAGTACTCCTAACCTTTCCCCCAAGCTTAACCGTGTAACTAACTTGTAACAACCTGACAGCTAATCAATCCAACTAACTCCGACATCAGCTAACACACACACACATCTGCCACATCATCCTTACACGTGTTACAGATATAAAATGCCCACACACACTGCTGCCCACCCAGTTGCACTAGAAGCCCCCCTTTCATCAGCCCAGCACGCCCCACAACATCAGCCCAAGCATACCTTGTAGCCCACTTTATGCAGCACACATGCACTGACCAACACATCTCATGCATATACACTTGAATTCCTAACACATTCATTCCATACCTAGAAATAGGCGCATAAAAGAAACCATTATTAAAACCTCAATAACAAGTGGATTGTAATTTCAATGGTTTGAGATTCTCTAATTGTTTTCAATGGGCTTTTTTATTTTTCCACACATATAGGCCTGATTCAAGGGTGATAAAATTGATTCAACATAAGAGCATTAATACTTCTTGTTGTTGCCAATGAATTTTAGCTTAAGTGGCACCTCCTCCCTTTATAAGTTTCAAGTGCAGGGTAAGGATGTGGGTTTAAGACTCTTCGGATGTATGTGTAACTTACCAATTAGAAAAATAATAATACTTTTGGTTGTTTAAATATACTTGGAGCCTATATGACTACTAATTTTTGTCATTGTGCTTCTCAGCCTTTTGTATAATGCGGGTTTAGAGACCTTATAAGTTATTTCAGTTTATTTTCTTTTTGAGTTTGATAATGTAATAGAGTTAGCTTCATGTAATCAATTCATCTATGGTAATTAGAGGTTGTTGAATTGTTGGAGCACTGGAGTTTTTCTGCTCACACCTTTAATAGCTTGCCAGACTCTACGATGAGAGTGATAGTAGGAACCATTTACTTAGAGCATGAAAGCATCAATTTTTTATTTTATTTTATATTATAGTAGTCTATACAGCCATATTGGGACAAAATGTAAAAATGATTTTTTTTTTTTTAAATTTTAGCAAAACAATTGGCCTTGGTGACTTGTAACATCATTGTAGTTTCAAATAAAAAATGACATTTTTGAGCCTTGTTGATACCACGGGGGCACCACCGATGCATGCTTTGTATCTTAATCTACTTAATTATGAAGAACATGTTTGAACATGCTTGCCAATTGTCTTTGGACCAAATGGAACCTCACCCCTTTAAGTAAGGGTTGAGGTTCAGCTTGTGGTTTAATACTTTGCCTGTATCTAATTTGTTAGTATATCAATTATGTACTAATTGTAGCTAAATTACAAGTCATCCAATTAGATTTTGAGAGGGGTTCTATTTAACTTGTTCCCATTTTTTGCCTTGGTAATATTTTCTTGTCATTCTATTCCATTTTTACGCACTTATTGAGTAATCATAATTTATATGTAGGATGTTCCTCCGGTCCAACAATCTCTAGCTCTCCAAAAATCATCAGCTACATCCTATCAACCAAGTAGCTTATAAGTTTTATGTTGGTGTTCGAGGACATTTTTGTGTACAAAGAACTACATTTGAACAATCGCATTTTTTGGAAATGTTGAAGGATTTGTTTAAATACTTTGGAACTTTGATTGTGGTATTAGCATGGAACTTTGATGATGGTTATAGACAATGTTATGTATTTGATAATATATTTCTATTTTAATATAATGTTAGTTTGGAGACATTTGTGGTGTTATCTAGTTACATTTGTGGTATTGTCTTAGTGGAGCTAAAATTATTACAGGTTATTTGTAATAGTGGTTTTAGAACCTAGGAGGAAAAAAAAAAAATTAACCTATAGCAGCGGGCAAAAACCATCGCTGAAGAACTAAAATTATGATATAATTAAAGACCTATAGCGGCGTTTATAGCCCGCCACTAAAGATTCACACATAAAGCGGTGGGCACAATTACCACTAAAACGTACATAGGGTTTGTTATACACGAAGCCCTATAGCGGCGCTTATTGCCCGTTGCTAAAAGGCCACTTGACTCGAATGGTAACCTCAAATGGCGGCGGTTTTAAGCCCGCCGCAATAGACCAAAAGCGCTGCTAAATGGTAGGTCTCTTGCAGCTCTTTTTGTTACCGCCGTAATAGATCTATAGTGGCATCACAACAGTGGCGGGAAGAACTGCTGCAATAACACCTATTGCTAAAGGTCAAATGTACCTTTAGCGGCGCTTTTTTGAGCTTTTGCGGCGCTTTTGGCCCGCTACAATAGTACTTTTTTTTGTAGTGTCAATTGAAATTCTAATACCAAGAGTTCCTAAATATTTAAAATAATAATTATTTAATTTGTATTACTTTAATAATCTACCACATCTTTTGTTGTGATGATAAAAGATGGGTCTTACATACACGATATACTTGTACAATGTAACTCAAAGTAAGTTTTACAAATTGTACGTTATACTCTTGTGATAGAACTTTATATGACCATACATGTATAATGGTTGTATATTGTATAATATATAGTCATTGTAATGAAGTTGTGGTATAAGTCATTGTATTGTATGGGAGTTATAGAGATAAATCATTGTAATAAAAGGGGATGTAGGTATTGCAATATTGGATTCAAGCAATAAGAATAAGACTGTTCTTGAGTAATTCTTTTCTTTGTCTCTCCCTTGAAGTGACCTACAACAACTTTAATTCCTTTTTCATGGTCTTTTCCTTCCATAGTTTCACTGATTCCTTAGGTTCATATCATTTTGCATGTGAGTCATTTTGGGTACATTAAGAATATTAACATATATAGATTGCTTTACGTGAAAATCTATCACTAAAGTTTTAAATAAATAAAAATGCAATTTGATTAAAACCTAATTCTCAAAAACTTTTAACTATTAAAAGAAGTTTCATTAATTTTTTTTTTAATAAAATTTATATGAGTTATAATTTTTGGTTTCTCTAGAAACTTGATCATACATGTTTTACTTTTGTCATGAAACTTAAAGTAATTTTTATTATCTATTTAAAAATTTAAAATTAATTATGTTTATGAAGTATTTTCTTTAATTTACATATGATTATACGTTGTGCATCACATGACATAGAATGAGATAATAAATAAATTGCTCTTTACACATCCTCAAAGAAAAAAAAAAATGGTTCAGTGTAATTAATACAAATGTTACACCATGTAGCTAGATTGTAGAGCACTATAAGCTCATTAAAATTTGTCTAAATTACAAATTATATAATCTAATTTTGACAAGTTTTCAATTTAGTCCTTTGAAAACATATTAAAGTTAGATGGTGAAGCTTGTAATTTAGTCTGGAAAATTTAACATATTTGGTTGTATAGATTATTATTTATTTATTTTTTTTGCTAGAGAGTTTCTCAAAAATTAGAAAAATTACTACAACTAAATAAAAATCATCAAAAAATATATGAGAAATTTCATTATTTATTTTAAATAATTTTAAGCACTATGAATTGCACGAATCCGATGATGAAGATGAAGGAACCTAGGAATTGCACGAATCCTATAATTCTCTTTTTGAGAGAACTGGAGAGTATGCTAGAGTGGCTAAGGAAGCCATTTGAAAAATGAAGAAAGCTGAACAAGACTACAAGAGTATACTCGTGAGGTACAAAGAAATGAAGTGTGAAGTTAAGGCATTGAATGGAGAACTAACCGAGGCCTATTCCAAGATCAAGTTTCTTGAGCTTGAAGTGATTCAAGCTAATGACAAAGTGGAGCACGTTGCCTCCAAGAAACTTGACAAAGTGCTTGCACATCAAAAACCTTTTTCCGACAAAAGCGGTTTAGGATATTCCAGAGAGAGTAGTTCAAGTGCCAATGTATCTAAGGAGATGAAATTTGTTAAAGCTAAGGAACCAATGGTAGCGACTCCAAGAGTTGAGAATGTAAAAGTGGAGAAGAAGCCAAATGGAAATGCTCAAAAGGTTTTAACAAAACCTCAAAATCCATTTGTGGCCAAACCCAAGGCTAAAGGGAAGTCTATCCCAAAGCCTCAAAGAGGTCCTCAAGTTCAACACTTCTACCACCATTGTGGAGTTTGAGGACACACAAGACCTAACTGCTATTGTAGGGCCTGGAGCAAGGTTAATGGGCTAACCCTCGCTTGGGTTCACAATCTATTTGTAACATGGGCTTTGGATTTCCTACTCTGGGTGATTCTAACTTAGAGACCCAACTTCCCCTCTCAAATCTCTGAATTCTCTCATCATCCCCTTCACTACTTCGTTGCTTTTCCTTATAAGTTGCCTCTCATGCTTTTTCAACAACCCTCTTTCTCCTTTGGTTTTTCATATTTATAGCCTCAAATTAGTGGAAGAATCATGATTACTTGCAGGGTTAGTGGGGAAGGAGGTCCAATATTATTGCTGCTAAGTGGGTGTTTGGTGAAGTATAGTAGGAGTGGCATTGGAACTGGTTCCCACTCCAAAGAATATGCCTGGTAGCGATACTCCCCAAGGCACTACCGTGCATATGAGGGGTAGCGTATTCGAACATCCTTCTTCGTGCTCGGGGTGGTTCATCGAACATGGGCAAAGTAGTGGAGGAAGGACTATGTCATTGTGGGTCACCTGTTTAGGCTTCTGAGGTCCTACGAAGCGTGGGTTCGTTGCATGTGGGTTTGGGCCGGTATTGCGGACAGAGAAAGATCGGGCCCATGGGCCGTACTATTGAGTCAAGGTTTAAAGTGTCGTTGGGTTGGGTATTGGAGCGCCGTACAGCTATAAACCTCACACATTGAAGAAAGCAGATTCTCAAAGGCTAAGAGGACAAGGAAAGGGGAATTGGAATGCCAAGCAATCAAAAAGGCGAAAAGTTGATTCCGGTTTTGGTGACGTGATAAAGATAATAGATACCATTACTTCTTGTTTGGCAAGCTTCAGCCAAAGGTTTAAGAATCATAGCTCTGGTACCCAATCCTTTAAGGATATCACCCCAAACGCACGTACCGTGTGAGTGAAGAAGGGTACACATACATAAGCATTAGACCATGTCCATGCATCAAATTCTTCCTATAGGTTATGACTTTGGTTGATTTTTTTGCTTATGTTTCTCATTTTAGCATGTTTCTTTTCAAGTTTGTTTTGTACTTGTTGTTTTTGTTGATCTTACTTTTCATATTTTGTTTTTGAGTGTGTTGAAAAATTCAAAAACCCATAAAAATTGAAAAATCTCTAAAAAGTTTGATCGCCTGTGTTATGTATTTCACATGTGAGTTTGGCCTAGTACCTTTGTACTAATGGCGTAGTGCATTTTCGAGCTAAGCTTGTCATGTATGCACATCTATCTTTGTGAGAAAAATCTTGACTCTATTTGTGACTGTCGTAAATCGATATTTAAGCTTGTTAGGGATAATTAGTCAATGGTCTTAATGGTTTTGATACATGCATAAACTTGTGCCTATATATCTTCCCACTCCTTTATGTTTTTGCTTTATAGCTTAACAAATGTCAAATCTCGAAAAGAGATAATGAGCTGCAAAAGCCGTCGCATATACTAGTATTTGACTAGAAAAAAGGGAAAGCGACTTATATTGAAATGCATGGTGCACAAAAAGCCAAAGGCTATTCTAAAAAATGAAATATCAAAAATTTCAGGCATCGATCTCAAAATGAGATGTATCGTTCATAAATGATCAAAAAGTTATGAGTTGAAAGAAGCCAAAAGTAAAGCTTCAAAGAATTGTAATCATTTTCTTGTGGGAGGTCATATATGTTCATTTCTATAATTGAAATAGACCACTTGACTTAGTACTAGTTGTGTATGACTTGATTGAATTGATCATTGAAGCTTCACTCTAGTCTAAGGACTATTCCACATTTAATACACACACAACACACAAGACTTTTGTTTAATGAATGCTTATTTCATTTGTGTGATTGTACATGTTCAAATGTGATGTGTATACTCAATTGCTTGTCGATCAAACCCAAAAATATTTTTCAGTATTTTTTTTTATGTTTTTGAAATTGTTTTATGCTTTCGTGCTTTGAGTTTTTGTTCAAATTGCATTTTTCATGTTTTTCATCAAAAACTCCTTCAGAAGCATTTTTGCGAGAAGCTTGCGACTAAGCTCTTCCTACGAAGATGGGTTAGGCAAAAATGAAAACACAAAATTTCAAACAGAAACTTTCGTGATTGTCTCTCGATTGTTTCACTAGTAAAGACTACCCGCAAAGTTTTTTGTGCTTTAGAGGCATTTTTCGCTAGTAACTTCGTGAGAACCTAACCCGTGAAAAATGCGTGTTTTCAATTTTAAAGGGCTGATGTAGACAGTTTTTCAAACTCACTTGTTTTTCCCTCACTTTGCCTCCCTCGAGCCTCTCTCTATCCTAATCCTATTTTCACTCAAAAATCCAACCAAATCTCAAGTGCAATCTTCTCAAAATCATCTCTAAGGTATGTTTATTCAATCTTTTCTCTTTATTTCCTTAGATTATGCAAAAATTATAGGTTTTGCTTGAGTTGGGTTCATTTTTGAAAAAGGGTTGGAAACTTTAAATTTTATAATTTTTTTTTTCAATTTATTGATTGGGCTTTGTCCCATTTGGTTTGTTTGAGTTTGTGTTGGCCCCTTGTGGCATTTTAACATGTATTTAGGCAAGATGCACACATGTTCATGCATTGTTTACATGCTAGTTGTGTTGGTGCACACCAAGTGTTTGATAAAATGCCCAAATGGCATTTTGGTGTTATTTTGGACTCCAATAAGTACCAAAATTAGGGGATTACCATGATTATACATGTTTATCATGTTTTGATCTTTGATTGTGTGTTTTACACACTTTGACCCAAATGTGCTTAATCATGCCTTCCACATGCATCACTTATGCACACCACATGCACACTTGATCACACACTTGTTCACTTATCATGTTTTTGCATTTCAATCATGCTAGATTTATGTTATTACATGTTTAGCTCATACAACATGATTTTGTGACATTGTTTATGTTCTTTTTAGGACTTTTGTGTTTATTTATGGACTAACTTGGTACTAATCATGTTTTTGCTCTTGTCTTTGTGTTGTTGCAATTGCTTCTTTGCTGTGTGATTGTTCTTTTGCAGATGTATCATCGTTCCTCTCGCGATAAAGACCATGTGATTTACCTTACATCATCCCTTGTATCAAAGAGGACCCGACATTCGTCTGATGACTCCGACAGTGAGAAATTCAAGACTCCCTTGGATTCTCGGCCTTTCTATAGCATTTTTAAGAATGCACCTATTGTATTGGAATAGATTGTACGATCTGACACCCTGGGATCCACTTTTATCCCTAAGATTTTTACGAATAAAGATTGGGCAAATCTATTCGGAAACTTCGAGGATTCGGTTGATGAATTGGTTAAGGAGTTCTACTCGAATGCTAGACTCACCGGAGTTGAACTGAAGTGTTGGGCTCGAGAAAAGGATTTTATCATCACTCTAGACTATCTTGGAAAGATCCTTTGCATCAATCAACCAGCAAATGTGGACATCTCTTCATATGATGACAGACTACCTCCAGTGACAAATATTCTTCAAATTCTAGGAGCTGATCACGAGGTCTCAGCCAAAGGCACGTCCATTGAAACTGCGAAGTTTGGATTAGAACTAAAAACTCTCACATTGATCATGTTCTCCAACTTTTATCCACTGACCAACATTGGATTCATTAATCTTGGAAGAGCACAGTTTTTTATGTGATCTCATCACAAGAGCTCTAATTGATATTTGCGCTCACATTTTCCAGACTATGGGGAAAATAGCAGGACGAACAGCAGCACAGATGTGTCTTCCTTTCTGCAGTCTTATCATGAAAATCATGGTACTAAAAGGTGTTTGTCCACCTAAAGATGGAACTATACTACTTCGCCAACGCCTAATATCCCTGGTGTCTCTCCAAATGAACAAAAGTCACTCTTCTGCTGAACGGAAAAAGCAAAATCCCTCCCAAACACCAAAGAGTGAATCTTTCCCACATGCCACTCCTTCTGGTCATTACTCAGCTGCTCACACTACCTCTGGGCATATTGAGACTGCATCTCCTCACGTTCCTAAGTCGCTGTCTACTAGCACTTGAGGGTTTGCATGAGCGTATTTCAGTACTTGCTAATGTTATCTACTCCAGCAACTACCAGGTTCAAATGCATCTAACAACAATTGAGACACAATTAGATGAGATTCAACACAAGCTAGAGAAGAGCCTTTAGCTATTCGTGCCAAAAAGGGGAAGAGCAACTCACCATATAGTTTGGACTATAGCATATAGTAAGGGGGAGAGCATCACAAGAAAGGAAGTGTGCATATTGAAAGGGGGAGTTTTGTGAGCCCCAAAGGAGAAAGCTGACACATACTTTTGGATAGTCTAACCATTGTTTGGCTAGTCTAGTTTACAGCTTATTAGATTACTGGCTATTTGAGTTTACAATTTGTTACTTTACCTTCATAGTTTTTATAACTCTTGGATATTTACATTGTTTTCTTTTAAAGCCTTTAAGTACTTTGGTTTAAAACTTTCAATTTATATTTAGTACTTTGTTTTTGTATCCTTGCTTTGTAGCGCTTTTAAATACTTTTAGATTTTGTTGCATTATCTTTAGTACTACACACTTGTGCCCTTATTGGATCTTATATCCTTGATGCAAATACTTCTAGTATTTCGCATTGGTTGTGTGTTGGACATGCAATTGATTTTTGCGTTTCTCTTGATTGCATTGCGTGTCCAGATGATCATTTACTAGTTAAATGGTCATTGTAGTAATCTTTTAATCAAGTTAAGCTTCATAGTTTATATTCTGTTTATTACCTTGATCGCATTTTACTTGCTCATATATGTACCGTGTATTCAACTTGTCATAAGCTTAATGAAAGTTTTGTTTGTGTGCGAGTATTTCAGGTTACAGGTGTATACATGCAAATGTTTCACAGCTTCAAGATTAGATGTGAGTGAGTTTTACCACTGTTCCCAAACTCACGTTTAAGTCTAGAGTCTGTTTTAGGGGAATAGCCAAATGGGGAGATTGTAAAGTTGTGATTTACAATTATTTTGTGTTGGTTTTAATTCCGTGCCAAATTTGATTGTAATTTTGTTCAATCTTATGTATCCTGTATTTTATGTGGGATTTCATTGTATGGGTTGTGTGTGAGAGAGAGTGTGAAGACTCAAGACAAATTGAAAATCGAAGACTTCCCACGAAGTAAAGCCATGTGCTCAGCACATGACTGGAATGCGAAGAGTCATGACAGAGATACCCGCAAAACATTCTGTTTTTCTATTTTGTCATATCTGATACACCATCTCTTTATCCACACTATATATACCCACATTACCCACATATTGAGATGAGTGCTTTTCAGAGAGAAAACTCTAGCCATAACCCTTGAGAGTTAGAGATTGTCATACCCACAATCTTCCACAAAATCCATTGTGGTTTTCCTCAACTTCTACCTCTCCATATCCAAATCCTTGAGAGGTTGATAGCCCAAACAATTACCACACCCATCCTGAGTGTAAAGTGAGGTTTTGGTGTTAGTGGGAAGCATTGGAAGAAGCCATTTGTTTGTTTAATGTAATCGGGCTGAATTGCGTGATCCAAAGAGCTAGAAAAGACAAGACTTCGTTAAGTCAGTTGGTAGCAGGAGCTTGGAGGGCTCAAGTACATGGGGTAAACTAGCCTTGGTGGGTCTTTTTTTATTCGAGTACTCCAAGTCATTCTCTAATGGATTGATTTACCGCTTGAAGGGAGGTGGAGAGGTTTCTCGCCGAGTTCTTCGATTTCCTCTTTGATAACACATCGGGATGTTATTTTGTGTTTGTATTCTACTTCCCTACTATTTTAGCTTTCATTTTATTGTTGATATTTGTTGAATATGGCTAGATTAGTTATATTGTTTTTTTGCTTGCATTTACTTTATTTTGCACTTAGTTTAAGTTAGAGTAAAATTAGCCGAGCTGTAATTTTTAATTTGGGGGTCTAAACAGCTCTTATGTTTTCACACAAATTTGAGCTTTCAGACACTAAATTGCAAACTTTGATTTTAACTTATAGCATTTATCAAACATCTATCTAGCTACTTCTACTAATCGTGGTAGGCAACTTTCCAGGTTTGGATTGGGTCACTTGGACCAAATAAAGTTTTGCTGAATTTTATCCTTGATCGAATTCTTTGTGCCAAACTATAAACTCCATATTAGAGTCCGTTTAAGAATAGCTTATTTGGCTGAAACAAAAAACTTTTAGTTGAAAGTACTGCAGAGTACTTTCAACAAAAAGTACAGTGGAACTCATGAATAGTACCAAAAAGTGCAATGAGATTCATGAATAATACTAAAAATAAGCTAAATAGTAGTAAAAATAAGCTAAATAATAAAAAAAGCTGGGTTTTTAAGTCAATGCCAAACACAACCTCAGTTTACAAAATTTATATTTTTGCAGAGTTTGAAAGAGGTCATTGGTAAGCAGTATTTCCTTCAATTTTTTGGAAATGCTAATTCTTGAACTCGAACCCATGATTTGTTTTTGCAGCTAGTTGCAACTAGTATATCACTAGTTAAGTGGGTGTACACGTGTGTGCGTGCACACACTTCATATAAAACTAATATCAGTCAAGTATTTAAGGATTGAGTGATTGAATAAAGTTCAAAGAGATAATTAAGACCAGAAGTAAGGTTTTAACATGATTTGGTTTGATGGCCTAAGTCCCTAGTGGAAAGCCTTTGAATAGTACATTTTATATATATATATATATATATATATACACACACACTAGATTTATCACACGCGTTTTGTGCGTGCAATAATTTTATTTATTTATTTATTTATTATTATTATTATTTTGGTTTAGTGCTATAATGTTTAAAAGTGATATATAAATAACCGTGTATATATATATATATATATATTTTAAAGAAAGAGATAAGGTAACGTGGAATAATGTTTAAAAATGAGATAGAGATAGCGTCTTAAGTTTTAGGTTGAATGGAAAAGATAAAGGAAAAAACCTAAAATTTAGGAAAAGTAAATTATTCTTTTAACCAGTTTGTGTTTTTTAATTTAAAATTATTTAACTAAATGATAGAGGTATTTTAGAGAGTTTAAGAATCCGTGTGAGGATATTTTATTACGTAAAAAGTTGAAAACCAAACCGAGAATCCTGTTATTAATACTACTAGACTCATCACACGGGCTTTGCGCGTACAATAATTTTCTTTTTATTTATTTGTTTTTTTTGGTTTAGTGTTATAATGTTTAAAAGTAATATATGAATAACCGTGTGTATTTTGTTTTTTTAAAGAAAGAGATAAGGTAACATGTAATAATGTTTAAAAATGAGATAAATATGGTGTCCTAAGTTTTAGGCTGAATGGAGAAGATAAATAAAAAAACTTTAGGAAAAGTAAATTACTCTTTTAACCAGTTTATGTTTTTTAATTTAAAATTATTTAACTAAATGATAAAGGTATTAGAGAGTTTAAGAATTTGTGTGAGAGTATTTTAGTGCGCAAATATATACATACATATATATATATATATATATATTAATTACTTGTATTACAATGAACTGAATGTAAAGTTTAAAAAAGAACCTTACGCTAATTTTAGATTAGCTGAAGTTTAATTTTCTTGTTCTACAAGTACATTGACTTACAATTGGTGTGGGCATCTTGGACCATAATATCTCCATCACTTCATTTTATTAATCAATTAATATCATCAATATTTCTAAATTCTTCAACTTGCTAAATGGGAACAGTTTCATAACTGATTGATGAAGTTGTGATGCTACATGGGTTGCAGACATTGGGTGAAGTTTGGCTTATCACTAGCTTGTCCTGATTTTTACATTTAGTGGAATACTACTTCTCTTTCATAGATGATAGCTAGGTAAAATCTCTTTCTTGCTAAGAAGTTTACAATTTTCTGTGTTGATTGTATATGTGACAAAGGTTCTTAATTAGTGCTTTCTAATGCTAAACGATAAGATTTTTTCCAATTTCCCGAGAAATATGACTAGCAACATATGGGCGTATTTTTCACTTTGATTGGTCGCGATCATTGATAGCTTAGTTCAGGTATCAATTTTAAATTTTTCCTAAAAAAAAAGGTATCAATTTTAAATAATCTTCTGACCTATTTATTTAACTTGGAGGTTACCTCCCTTAAAAAAAAGAAAGTATAATAAGTTCGCGCTGTCCAGGCGTAGGCTTTTCATTTAATTAATAGTAGTTACTAGTTAGGATCTGCTTTAAATTGTTTGGGGGGGGGGGGGGGGGGGGGGGGGGGGGGGGGTGGTGGGTTACATACAGTATGTTTGATTAAATTTAATGAAATCCTTGAAAAAGCAATTAAAAATTACAAATACTTTGAACAAAATAATAGTGTTTGATTATATAGTGGATACTTTATTATTAATTAATTGTTTTTTTTATTAACTATAAAATAATTTTATGAAAGATTTTGGGACATTCTGGCCTTTTGCCCTTAATTTTAAAAAATTTAGCAATATACCCCTGTTTTGAAACTATATAAGCATATGCCCCTGCTTCGATACTCGATTACCATAAAATCGAGTTTCAATGCAAAACTTGATTGGTTTAAAATCGAGTTATACCCAATCAAAAAAAAAAAAAAAAAAATTGCATAGAACTCGAGTTCCAGGAACTCGAGTTACATGTAAATTTTTTATAAGTTTTTTTTACAAGTATGCATATCAGTTTCAATGGCCCTATAGCGGTGTTTTGTCATCCCTATAGCGGCATTTTTTCATCCCTATAGTGGCGTTTTTCTGGAAATTTTTTTTTTACAAGTATGAATATCAATTTCACTGGCCCTATAGCGGCGTTTTTTTCATCCCTATAGTAGCGTTTTTCTGGAAAATTTTTTTTACAAGTATGAATATTAGTTTCAGTGGCTCTATAGCGGCGTTTTTTCATCCCTATAGTGGCGTTTTTTGGAATTTTTTTTTTACAAGTATGCATATCAGTTTCAGTGGCCCTATAGCGGCGTTTTTTCATCCCTATAGTGGTGTTTTTCTGGAAATTTTTTTTTATAAGTATGAATATCAGTTTTAGTGGCCCTATAGTGACGTTTTTAAGCCCTATAGTGGCGTTTTGGAACTCGATTTCCATTTACTCGAGTTTTATTCATTTTTTTTTTTTTTTTAAGTTTGATCGGGCATAACTCAATTTTAAACTAATCGAGTACTTTAAGTAACTCAATTTTAGGGTCATCGAGTATCGAAACAGGGGCATGAACCTATATAGTTTCAAAACAGGGGTATATTGCCAATTAAAAAAAAAAAGGGTAAAATGCTAGAATGTCCAAAGATTTTGCTGATAACATGTTTACCAAGCAATTTTTTTGAGGAAGCCTGGGTTCATGAAGGAAATAATTCTCCATTTATTGTATGATCAACAACAAAAATGGTTATCCATTCACAATATAATTATGTTTGTTAAAATAGAATTAAATAATTAAATTTATTATTTATTAAACTTTTGAGACAATTAATAATTTATCACTTGTTAAGGATAGATCTTTCTATAACAATTGAAAGACAATAAGAAAATATGCACTGAGAAAATCAGCTAAATTTTCACTAACCAATTGATTTGATTGTTCACTGCCATACATATATTTAATTAGTGCGTACGTAGGAAAAATTATAGAACTAGTCATGACAACATATCTTGCTTGGCATCGTTCATGTTAACAATCATCTCAAAATGGATGTCTACTAACTCATTTCAAGTTTCAACCAATGGTTGTACGTGGAAGCCTTAATTTAAGGTTTTCCATATAAAACAAATAGGAGATATTCATGTGAAAGTAATTTCACTTTTAAAGAAATCTTGTAGCTAAAATGGCTGAATAGATATCTCTGGTGAATCTCACATCCAATTGTTTCCCGGAAAATCGATCATTTGTAATTCTTTTAGAGGGGTTGAGCTACCTTCCTTTTTTAGATCTATTATGTAACCTCAATAAACGTCCAATGGATCCAAAAAGAAAAAAAATTGTAGAGTGACATTGTTGCCTCTCCACTTGTGTTGTAGTAGTTTTTTATCTCATTGTCAGTCTGATAGGCACTGTTGAAAAAAGATATGAGAATTCATTAGAAGAGAGAGAGAGAGAGAGAGAGAGAGAGAGAAATAATGCATAAATTGTGAAGGCACTTACCCATTTTCCCGCAACGAAACACTACTACTAGAACACAATAGTACTCTGGTAAATCAACGATCCGATAAGAACTTAACTAGCCTTTTGACATATAATGCTGCTGTCAAGAACTCCGAAAATGTTTCTTTTCTTCTGATCCATTTTCAATGACTTCTTAATGTACTAGCTAAGAAAAAGCAACCTCAAGTAGGAGTTATCATGTCCAAGTGAAAAACTGTCTAGGTAATTTGAAGAATTTGATAATGGTGAACTGCGTATATAGTAGTTGGAAATTTGGATACATATAAATGCAAAATCTGGAGAAGATCCACTTAGATATGCTCCAGATAGGCACAATCAATAACTTTTTTAACGTGTAAGAAAATCCTAGTAACATGTGAACCTTCCTTGGTTGGACAACACCATTGTTATACACTATTTTATTGGGACAACTGGCAAAATATTTTTATTTCAAAAATAAATAAGACTTTGGATTTTGAAATGACAAAATTATGACTGTGAAACGAATTTTGTGTATACATGTAAATTTGATGTCAAGTGGAATGTGGAGATCCAAGTCCAACACCCGGAATCAAATTAAATAATTTGTTTTCTTTCTCCAATGTGGTTCCACTTTTTTTCCCCTTCCCCAAAGTGAATCCAGATGTTTAACATTAGGATTTCACTTTTCAAGTATATGGAAAATAGTTAATGTTTATAATGAGAGAGAGGAGTTAGTCACGTATCAAAAGAAAAAAGTGAGGAAATAAAAGAAAAATAAAACTAGTGGCCTAAAAAGAATTCGGATGGAGAATGATATAAACCTGTGGGTAGAACTTGGCGAAGATTGCCAAATAGCACTATTTGATGAAATATTTATAGCAATCTATTACTATTTGTGAAATATTTAACAATCTACTATTGTTTTGAAACTCAAATTTTACATGTAACTCGAATTCACAGAAATGAACAACGGCATAAATATTAATTAAAGTGACAAAAAAAAAATGTGGAATCTAGATGATTCCATCAGCATTAATTTTTTTTTCCAATGTGGCAACATTGGATTTCACGTATGCACAAGATCTAGTTTTGAAGAGTCAGATTTCTTGTAATCAGGTTCTTCAAAACCCGAAATCCTCACATTTATTATTTCTTATCTTCAGACCCTAACATCTTTTTTTTTTCTTCTCTTTTTTGTTTTTTCCAAATTTTCCCTTTTCTATTCATATGAACAAAGTAATTTTAATACAAGCAATAGAAATAAATTGACAAAAGTGAGACAAAGAATAAAATCAGATAGAAAATTTCTAAACTTTGCTTGAATGAAATGATTATATATATCTATGCATTTTGGCAGTTCTAGAATCTTATTACTAATATTTGTTTTATAATTTAATTGTTACAATAAGCAGTAAGAAGGGATTCAAACTCTAATGCCACCGAGTTACAAAATTCTTAGCTATAATGTTATTAAATTTAGCTAGGGTGTGCATTGGTAGGGTTGGAATGCTTTATAAATCCAAACCAAGCTTGTTGGATTGAAAAATTTCCAAGGTTGGGTTGAAAAATGTCCAACCCAACCTAATCCATTACATGTGTAGGAACCAATCTAATTCAATCCATATGGGTCTTGTTGTGTTAGTGGGTTATGTTCACATATTTCACACATTGTAAGAAATTCAACTTTCATTAATTATTTAATTATTTCTTAATTAAATTATTATAATTAACATAATATACCTAAATTATATTGGAAATTTCTAAATTTATCAAAAATAACTCTTAAAATAACAAAATAAATCAAATTAGGAAATTAAAAATAAAGATAATAAAATAAACTCATATATATTGGAGATCGAGTTAAGTCAGATGGCTTAAAAGAACTGTCAATCTGAATCTAACTCAACTAGATACTGAAAATAACCCAATCCAATCTATTAAACCACAAACAACCAAATGTGAAAGGACATGATGAAATGAGATATAATTAAGAGTTAAATAAAGTTATCCATCCTTAAAGGACATTGGTTACTTTGTTACCAATGTCACACAGACTCAGGTACCAGGGTTAAGAGTCTAAGACCATAGTATCACAAAGATTCAAGTGTTGTACTATTAATTGATCGAGTAGTTAATTAACTGACTATATGTGCAATATGAATAAAGCGGTGAACAACAATTACACACTAGCCTCTAGCCTCTCAGCACGTGCGTTTGTACATTTCAATTTAAGGTTTGTACATTTTCTCATTAATATTACACATTTAGAATTTATAAGTGGATAAAGCAATTTGAAAATCAAGAGGAGAGTAGCCCTATTTTTTAGGTAATATTTCAGCGGAAGTTAGAGTTGTATTTTTATCGGACCGTCCTTTAGTTTTTTTCTTTACTTAAATATAGGGTGTAGGGGCATTTTTGAACCCAAAAAATAAGGATCCCAAATAGGGGAAGCCTCTTAAATAGTAGTACAGATACTAGTATTATAGTATACATAAAAGTAGGAACCTTAGTTGTAGTATTTTAAGGTTTTGCCTTGCGGTACTTTTTTTTGGAAGCAACCACAATTATCTTTATTTAGTCTTCCACTTTAGTAATCTTTGCATTTATTTCAAGGTATTAATTAATTGTCATGTGTTAATGGTAAATACATTTATTTTTTCATATATTAATAATCTATAAGTCTTCGACTAATAATCATTTACATAAAATAAATTTATATGGTTATCTTTTTTTAATGAAATATACACACACTTGTCAAAACAAGTAAAAAGTTCAATAGAATATAATTTTATTAATTTTTTTTTCATATATATTTTGTATATAAATATGAAACTTGATAATTATGATAGTTATTAATAGACATTTATTTTGATTGTGTTTTTAGGGTAACGCTAACGAGTGCCCTAAGGGTACTCGTTAGTAATCTATTTTAGTAAAATTTTGATACCACTTTTGGGAAATGAAAAAAACTGTCAAAATATTAATTACTTTTTTTTTTATTTCCCATAAAAACTTTCTTTAAATGGATTATTAACCAGTGCTTTAAGGACACTCGTTAGCATTTCCTTTATATGAAATATGAAACATTAAATATGATAATAATTTCATTTATTAATATCTATTTATTATGGAATATTTTTTAGAGCCACACAAAATTTTCATTTAACCATTTTCCTCAACAAAACTTAATTTGCATTTATGTCAAAGTTATAATTCATTTTCATGTGTTAATAAATACATGAATTTATTTGTATTAATTAATTATAGGTGATGCAATAATTATTTATGTAACTAATTATTCCAAGAGCAACTGATTGGCATCTCTTGACATTTCCAATAGATATATTCAAGATTTTCAAATTCTCCCTTCGTAACTATTGAATTATCAAAAAATTAAAAAAAATTAAAAAAAAAAAAAAACCAACAGGTCATAAAAGAACCTTGCTATGAGTGCCTAAGTTTGTGCCAAATGTCACTTCCCTTTGAATGAAAAATAAAATACTCTTCATTTAGCCTTCGGCCTCAACAAACTTTGTATATATGAATTTAAAAAAAAATTAACGTAAGAAATCATTTTATTTGCAGTATTTTTTATTAAAAAATAATAATTAATTTGACATACAAGATTTTTAATTACTATTTATTTTCATATTTGAATGTTTCTCACATTTAGTTGTTTTTCAAATAATTGAAATGAAAACTAAAAAAGGGAGAAAAAAAACAAGTTCAATAACACACGCAATCGTGAATATAAAAAATAATTTTGCGCTTGAACTATTGTTAGTCAAAATAATTAAATATTCATGAATTTATTCAAGCAATATGATCATATTGTTAATCATATTAATCTTAACAATTAATATTTGTAAACTCAACTTGTAAAATATATATGTACTCATATATACAAGAATCAAAACTATAGTAGCCTAAATATGTGCTATGTTTAAAAAACTTTATTGAAAAAATATTATAAATATACATATATATAAAAAATACATACAATAAAAATTTGAAACATATTCATTTAATAACTAATTTAATCATTACCTATCTAATAACATTAACAAAACTAACTAAATAAATCAAATTAAAATAAATTTATAACATTCACATTCAAATTGATATACAATCTAGAAATAGTAATTTATTTCTCGTCGTATTCATTATATTGCCTAATGAACTTTAGTTACATCAATATTATCATCATTTTCACAATCATGCAAAATAATTTCTTCTTCTACATCAACATTTATTATCTCTTCTTATTATTCTATTTTTAATAATTTTACTTTGTATTCTAGATTCTTGGGCTTACAATGATAATATTAATAATAAATAATTATATAGTCCTCTAATATGTTATTTAAATTATAGAGAAGTAATTTGTAATTTGAAAGTGAATTTTCAAGTGTTTTATTGAGCTCAATCAAATAGCCTAATAATTTTGAGTTAAAAAAATAAATTTAACAACTTTTTGGAGACATAAGTAAAAGCACAAATTTTAACAAATAACCTAATTTAAATTCATATATCTATATATCATCTGATTGATACCAGTCATCTAACTCCTTAATGCAAGTTCCACTTGGCTTAAGGGACAAAGTGCAATTGGTAGAGAGCTCTTGACCGTTACAGAGATAACAATTAACTAATTTAATAATGATGTGCATGGCAAGAATATTATTGATGGCATGCTACTTAAACACCACAATAAATACATGTTTGAATTACTTCTTTATTTGTGAGACTTATGTTGTAAAATTTGTAATATCCTAACATTACTTTACTTATTCCCAAACACTATGAAATGAAGAAAGAAAAAGATAGATTAAAAAGCTTGTTCTTATCTTCTTATCTCATCCTTAATGGCAAGTGGAGATGGACTTCACAACTTTCCAAGTACCATAAGTCTATGTAGAGAAACCAAGAGAGGTACTTTTGCCCACCAATGCTATAAATATGTAACCAAGCTCTCAGCAAGTCTACACCAAAAAAAAAAAAAAACTTAGCATCTCTCAGAAGCTTCCCAGAAATGAAACCCTAGTTCTTTTTCATTCAGTTCCTTAGAAAAAAAAAAGTTTTTTTTTTTCTCATTCTTTTTTGTTAGGGTTGCCATCCCTATATTTTATGAAATATGGCAATTCTGTTGATAGAGGAAAGCCAGAGAAGTACAGTTTTGAAAAAAAGAGATCCAAAATATTTGGTTCAAAATGTTTATACATATCACATCCATCGAATCAGTGATTTACCGGACTTTAATTTTGGATCTGAGGGGAAAGGGTAAGTAAACCCCACTCCCACCCTTCTCTTTGACTCTTACTGAAGTTGTATTTGCATAATTGTTTCTGCATTTTTTTGTGAATATGTAATTATTCTGTGTCTTCTAAATATATAAACCAAAACTTAGAAGATATGAATATAACAAACAACTGAAAACCAAAATTTACCAGTTTTTGAAACTTGGATGTTTGATTTGAAATCCTTATGCTATTTATTAATATGGTCATGGGTTTCCAAAAAAAAAAAAATTCTTAAGTGAAGTTTGATTTGATGTTTTTTTTTTCCCCCTTTAATAATTAACTGGCCTTTTTTAGCTTCATTTTCTTGGTCGGATCAAGATCATCATATTTTCCTCGGTAGAACTTTACCATAAACATTTATAATAGCTGCAACAAGAAATTAGTTTCAATGAAATGGAATGAGCAATTATTATTCATTGGAAAATCATGGAGAAGAGGGACATGGTAGTCTTTCCTTTGACATGAATGATTGCTTTCAACATTTAAGTTTATGTTGATACCCACCGTTCATATGAGAGAAGGGAGTATTAGGTCGCTGTTTTTTTGGATTACTAAAGAATTTTCCTTAACTTTTTTGTTACAATTAGTCGTCCAATTGCATAAAATTGTTGCCCAAATTGCAGTAAGATGCATTGTCTTCAAGGCCACTGATAGATTTTGCATTTCCTTTAAAGCGGACAGGTTTTCTACTTCTGCCAAGGCCAGCCAAATCCAACATGCATTTCTAGGGCTGAGTTCCTCGCTTGCACAGAAAGGCTATGGGGTGGTGCATGGAATAGATCCATGGTTGTTACATGATCAACATGCTTTTACCTGATCTAATCAGGTGATGGTACTAATCTTTCTCAGCCACAGGTGGCCATTCCATTAGCAGCATTTGGGTTCCATTGATGGGCTGGTAAAAGTCCACTCTTACAGTTTGCTGCTAGCCGACTCCAAATATAGCAGCAGCAAGGGAGATTTTTTCTATGGAAAAGGTTCTTAAAATATATAAAATAAAAGGAGAGAATTGAAAAGATGAAGGAGTAAACGTGGTTTGGCTTGGTGGTGTACATCTGCTGCAAAAATCTCTCAGTAACTACATCTTTACTACGATAAATTTTTTTGAATTACAATGAACCACAGGAGTTTGGTTAACGATGACAACATAATGAAACACAATGACAACAAGATGATAGAAGCTAAAATGTTTTAGGCCACATGAGCTATCAACTAAGCACAACCATTTCCTTCAGGTCTTATTTCTTTTTTTTTGATAGGTCCTTCAGGTCATTTGAAAAGGAAGAACGCTGTCAAAGATGATTTTGATTGTGCTAAGATCATATCATAATGTTATTGGTTTTTTAAGTGTAACTGTGTGTTAGATATTGTAAACAGTGGATCGGGTCAGTGATTTATCAGATGTTTGGCAATTGGCACAATATTGTTGCAATATATCTTTTGCTGTTATTTTCTATTTGTTCAAGATCATGCTTTCTATATTACATACAGATTTGCTTGTATTACACTCTCTTAATAATTAGTGTGTGAGGATATTAATGTTGGCTAAATTCCGTGTCAAAAATTTTATTTGTAATTTCAAAATATAATTGTAATTATATTTCAATTATATCCAGTTGAGTGAACTGTTGAGTGAATTTATAGTTTTTAACAAACCATTATATTTATAGTTTTTAAAAAACAGTTACACAGAGTTTCACCTAAAACTCGCTCAAAATTTGATTGAGTGAGTTTGTTAAGGAAAGTCTTTTTCTTTTTCTATTATTTTACAATTATCTTTGTAGCCAATCAAGCCTTTGTTACACATATATGAACAAAGTCAAAACCCTAAAATCACAAAGAAGGCTAAGACTACTTATTTCCTCAAGGGCTCATTTGGATGGAAGGGGGAAGGAGGAGGAGTGGAGGGGAGTAGAGTAGAGATGATTGAAAATAAGCTAATTTTAAGCTAAATCTACTCTCTACTCTACTCTGTTTCCTCTCATTCTCCCTCAATCCAAATAGACCACAAGATACATGGCAAATTGGGCAAAAGGCGGTCAAAACACGACACAAATATAAGGACATGCTTAATGGTTCAGAAAAAACCGTCAAATTTAGCTATTAATCTATTATGGGTTACAGATCATTGGGTGAAGATTGGATTAATACTGGCTTTTCTTGATTTTTACATGGTAAGTGAAAGTAACATTTCTTTCAAAGATGATAAATAGAATCTATTTGTTACTCAATACGTACCATTTTCTGTGTTGGTTGTATATGTGACAGTTTCTTGGTGCTTTCTAATGCTGAATAATATGTCAATGTTTTTCAATTTTCCCAATAAATATTATACTAGCTGCATTTGGGCCTTTTTTCTTTTCTTTTTCTTTTTTTTCATTTTGGATGGTCGCAACAAATAAATTAGTTCAGGTATCAATTTCAATTAATCTCCCGAAAAAAATTATCTAGCTTTCTTAATAAGTATACTGAATGTAACAGCATGTTGTCATGCTCTACCAATTTTTAGTTGTCCCCTTAAAACAAATTAATTGTAGATAAGAGTCCAAATGAGTGTGCTTAACCATTCCCTCACACTCGACCGGGTTGGGGGGTGGGTGGCTGTCAGTAAAAATTAATGAAGAGGACCATACAATAAGTTTGATTAAAGACCAAATGTTTGATAAATTTTAAATCATTGCACCTCTTAAAGTTTTCAATAAACACATCCATGGTCCAAATCTTTCACCTCAAAGTATCGATGTACCAAATAAAAAATAAAAATTGTCCACTGGGTTTAACCTTTAGCTTCAAAGTAGCAATTGAACATTACAAATACTTTCAACAAAATAACAGTGTAATGACTATAGAGTAAATACTTTTTTAATTATTATATTTGATTAATTATAAAATATATGACTGATTAAGATAATTAAGATGTTCACCAAGCAATCTTTCTGAGTCAGCCTAGGCTCAAAAAAGAAATAATATCTCCATTTATTGCATATATGATCAACAACAAAAATGGTTATCCATTCATAATATAATTATGTTTGTTAGAAAATTAATCAAATTATTAAATTCACAATTTATTAATAATTTAAACTTTTAAGACAATATAAAAGAATATATGTATTTTAGAAAATCAGCTAATTTTTAACTAACCGATTGATTTGATTGGTCACGACCATATTCATGTATTTAGTCAGTATAGGAAAATGATAGAACTAGTCATGACTTATGAATCATGACTAATAATCTTGCTTTGCACTGTTCACGTTAATTTTCATCTCAAAATCTGACATTCGTGTGAAGCTAGGGATCCTAACTCTAGGAATCCATTGTTAAGGACATCTTGTGTGTAGCTGAAATGGCTGAACAAATATTTCTATCGAATTTCACGTCAAAAATTTATATTTCTTTCGGTAAGGATTAGCTACTTTTCCTCATCTAGTTTTCAATAAATCTCCAAGGAAAAAAATGGTAGAGTGACGATGTAGCCTCTCCACTTGTGTTCCAGTAGTTATTTATCTCGTTGTCAATTTTGGTAGACTGCCGAAAAAAAATATGAGAAGTCATTAGAAGACACAAAGAGAGAGAGAAAAAAAAAATGCATATGATTGTAAAGGAACTAACCCATTTTCTTGCAACGAAACACTACTACTAGAACACAACACTATTCTGGTAAATCATTGATGCGATAAGAACTTATAAACTAGTCTTTTGAGCAATAACATTGTCAAAAACTCTAAAAATGTTTCTTTTCTTCCGATCCATTTTCAAGGACTCCTTGATGTACAAGCAAGAAAAAGCAACCTCAAATAGGGGATATCATGTCTAGGTGAATAACTTTCAAGGTCATGTGAAGAATTTGATAATGGTGAACTGCATATATAGCAGTTGGAATTTGGATGCATATAAATGCAAAAACTGGAGAGGATCCACGCTTAGATATGCTCCAGATTTATGAAATCAGGCACTATCAGCAACTTTTTAATAATTTAATAAAAGCCTACTAACACGTGAACCTTCCTTGGTGGGACAACATCATTGTCATTATGTCATACACTATTTTATTGGGACTAATATTTTTTATTTCAAAAATAAATAAGACTTTGGATTTTGAAAAGAATAAATTATAAATGTGAACCAAATTATATGCCAAACGTGTAAACTGATGTCAAGTGGAATGCTGATATCCAACATCTATAATCAAATTAACTAATTTGTTTTCTTTCCCCTACGTGATTCTACTTTTTTTTTTGGCCTTTCCCGAAGTGAGAATTTGGATGTTCAACATTGAGATTTCTCTTTATGAATATCTGAAAAAAAGTTTTTTTTTTTTTTTTTTTGAAACGAATATTTGGAGAAAAGTTAATATTTTTAATGTGTGGAAAATAAAATAAAAAGGTTTACATCAAGATCATTTCACAAAGTGCAACGAATATTCATTAAAATTATAAACAAATAAAAGCTATGTACAGTTATCTACTATTATAAATAGGACAATGTTTAGCTATAAAATTAGTTGCAACCTTAGACTATAATCTTGCTCAATATTTATTTATTGAATGTGAATTTTGACTAATCCACTATTGGATTACATCTTCTTCTTATATCCTCCATGCTTGCAAAATTTCTAGAAAATTAAAGATCAATGGCTATATCATTAATGAATTGTTGAAATTGCAAGTTTTTAGAGTTTAAAATTTTGCATAAAGTTTGACAAGTGTATTAATAGCGTAAAGAATATGCAATTTAACTGTTAGATTTTCAATATGCAATAAAACAAACATTACTACACATTAGGCTACAACTAATTTTGTAACTAAATTTTGTCTTTATAAATATATCAACACAGATATATCCATAATTTCAATTTAACAAGGAGTTAACAAAAGTAAAGCAAAAAGAAAGATTTAAAAACTTACAATATGTTGATGTAGTGGAGTAGAGTTGTTTGAAAATGTATATAGTTGTAAGAGTTCCTTAATTAAACAACCAATTAAATAAAATGATATTACATTACTGCATACCTTTAGTGTGATAATCACTTTACAAGTATAAGTGTTTGTGGGGTGTGGGAACTAAACAAGAGTCAAGGTTCAAGTTTCCAAGAGAGGGCTTCATGAATCATACACATATACATAGATTAAGTTAGAGTAGAATTCTACCTTAGATATAAAAAAATGCTATTATTTTTTATTCACTTGATCACCATTTTGCTATTAAATCATAACACACATATTCCATTTACAACTTGTAGCTCATTCCTCGTTGCATATATATGCCTCAGTAAAAATGTTTATAACATTAACAAGATATAAAGTGGGGTGGGTTTTAGTTTGTTCAACTTAATCTTCAACAACAACAACCAAAAAAAAAAAGAAATAAAAACACTAATAATGTCTCTTGTCATTGAGTAAGCAATCTAGAGTTTGAACTCCTCTTATACAAAAAATTAATTGGTGTCTTGGCCTGATAATAAATAGTAATAATCATCATGGAACGATCGCTATAGGTTAAAATTTTATTCTATCAAAACAATGTATGACAAATAAAAGAACAAAAAAAAGCGAAAAACTATAATCTACATACAACTATATATTTACACAAATATAAGGCTAAATTATAAAGTACACCCTTTAATTTTGACCAAAATTCAAGTTAATCGTCTAACTTTGTTCTCATGCATTTAAGTCCTATATATAACTTTCAACTTTATACATGTTAGGCCAGTTTGTTCCTATAAAGAAAGTTCCATGAACGAAAGTGAAGTTAGAAAACTAGATTGAATTTTGGTCAAAGTTAGATGGTACAATGTGTAATTTAGGCCAAATATAAGCATAAGTTGAATTAAATAGTACTATTTTAGCTATTGTAAAAAAAATTAAGGAGATGAATAGAGGAAACTTACTATGGGATTGTGTTTGGTGGAATTTCTCAAATAATATAAAGATCACACACATACACATAGATTAAGTTAGAGTAGAAATCTATCTTAGATAAATAAAAAATAAAAAAATTGTTATTAATTTTTATTCATTGTCTAATCAACATATCACACATAGATCATATAGTATACGTAACAAGGGAGCCGATTCCGTACCATACCGGCCGTATCGGCCGGTATATACCGTATCGGCAAGCAATCCGATACACATAACCCCCCTATTTCGTACCCGAAAAAATACCGGCCATGTACCAGCCATACCAGCTAATTTCGGACAATACCAGTCGGTACCGGTCGTACTGATCGGTACAAAAAAAAAAAATTTTTTTTTTTTTTAAGTTTTGTAATTTTTGAATTTTTGTTAGGGAAAAATAGTAACTTATTTGTATTAACTTATTAGTATTGTTTGTTTTCTTAGTATGCAATAGTGACTTTTAAGCTTTCTATTTTTTATATTGTGTTTTTTTTTTCTTTTAATTGATACTAAAGTCTAAAACCATGAATAATTAGTTTTGAATTGAGGAAATGTTTTATGGTAAACTTTTATATTTATTATAATATATATATATATATATATATATATACACATGCACACAGACACACACACACACATACATATATATATATATATATATATAAAATAGCGGTAAACTTGAAACGGTACACCGGCATTGACCGATATCTGAAATATATCGTACCGCTGGCCAAACCGGTACAGCCTCCAGTACGATATTGACTCCCTTGATACGTAATATTAGAAACCTTAGTTGTAGTAGTTTAAGGTTTTGCCTTTTGGTACATTTTTTGGAAGCAAGCATAATTATCTTTATTTAGCCTTCCACTTTAGAAATCTTTGCATTTATATTAACATGCTAATTAATTGTCATGTTTTAATGGTAAATACATTTGTTTCCATATCATTAATGATTTATAGGTTTTGCAATAATAATTATTGAGTAATACTACAGGCTACAACCATAAACTATTTTACAACATTTTTACAAACTGTTGATTTAGCCAACTTCTTATTGATTTTCATCTAGCACACCATTAACATCACTTTTTCATTTACCAATAACTACGCACTACATCAGTAGTTTGTAAAATTTTTTGTAAAAAAATTTGTATCCCTAACATTACTCATAATTATTTATGTATGTAGTTATCTTTTCTTAATGAAATATACAAACACACATGTTAAAACTTGTGAAAATTTCAATAAAATATAATTTTATAAAAAAAAATTTCTTCATATATATTTTGTATATAAATATGTAACTTGATAATTATAATAGTTATTAATAGATATTTTTTGTTTCCAAAAGAAATAATAGACATTTATTTTGATTGTGTTTGGATATGAAATATTAAATATGATAACAATGACATTTTTTAATATCTATTTGTTATGGGTTTTTTTTTTTTTTTTTTTTTTTAAGAGCCACACTATTTCTTCATTTAATCCTCTACCACAAAAAAAACTTTGCATTAATTAATGTCAAAGAAATAATTCGTTGTCATGTGTTAATAAATACATGCATTTATTTGTATTACTTAATCATAGGTGATGCAATAATTATTTATGTAAAATGATTTTTTTTTTTTTTTTTTGAGAGTCAAGATGTAAAATGAATTTATATGATTATTTTACAAAATTTATAATTGATTGGCACATCTTGATGTTTCAAACAGAGCCATCCAAGGTTTTAGGTTTTTAAAATTCTCTATTACCCTCTATAACTATCGAATTATAAAAAATATATATAGCTATAAACTATAAAGAACCTTGTTGTGGGTGCCTAAGTGCCCATTTTGTCATGCAGCTGAAAACATGTTTTTAGTGTTTAAAACATATAACTGATGTGTCCAAAATCAAAGAAATACGTTTGGTGGCCCATCCCAGCTGAGCTAAAGTTTGGAAAATGTTGTTCAAAAATATGGGCTTTTCAAAACATACTCCGGGCTGTTTTAAAACAATAAGACAATATGTTCAGTGGCACTTTGGTAATAAAATTGAAAACTAGTATGGCCCACCTAATCAGCCTTTTATCAATTGTTGTCTCCTCTCTTCCTCTCATCTCTCTTCACGCCGAACCAAGCAGCTGGTACCAAAGAACTTTTGCTCAGCTTTTTTTATAAAATTAATCACACATACTAAACACATTTTTATGTTTTTTAAACACTAAAATATATTGTTTAAACTATAATACTAAACACATTTTTTTGTTTTATAAACACTAAAAACACGTTTTTCAACAACACTTTTTAAACAATAATTTTTACATCTTTTTAAACAACAATTTTTAAACTCTATGACCAAACGGGCCCTAAATTTGTGCCAAATGCCACTCTCCTTTAAATGAAAAATAAAATACTCATTATTTAGTCTTCCATCTCAACAAATTTTAATTAATTTTCATGTATTAATGAGATGAAATCATTTATGACCATTTATTAACTATTTATTAATGGTGCATTTATGCCCATTTAATTTTATAATAGTAATTAAAAAAAAATCAATGTAAGAATTATCATTTTATTTTGCAATATTTTTTTATAGAAAATAATAATTGATTTGACATATGAGATTTTTACTCACTTTTTTTTTTTTTGGTGGGAATGTCGCTCACATTTGGTTGTTTTGCAAACAATTGAAAAGAAAGAAAGAAAAAAAAAAAAAGGTTCAATAACACATCCAATCTAGCAAAATTTAGGTACAGTTCCTTAGATTCTCTCTTTAAATTTAAACCACGTGTCCACTAAAGTTAACTCAACAAACGGTGTTAAAAGATAATGTGTCGTCTCCTTGCCTTGGTTTTTGTGTTTTTCCCCACTGGCCCGCAATTGATGATTTTAGTTTTAGATACAGATCTTTCCCCAGTTGACTTCTTCCACCAACTCTCCTCCTTCAGATTTCTTGTACTAAAGTCTCTTCCTCCAGAAACATCAGGTTTCTTTTATGTTCTCTTTAATTTTTTTTTTTTTTTTTCCAAATCCTCTCCTCATTTTATGGCTTACCCAGCAACAGATCGAAAGAAATAAGGAGCAAGGCCGTGGACCAAAAATTCTTACTAGATTCAAGGAAATCAAGGTCCACCATGAATCCCGACGCAACTGCCATGCCCCGCTGTCTTCTTCATCTCTCTCTTAGGATAGTTCTCTCTTAAAGCTTCTATTATTAGGTTTTCATGTGGGTGAAAACCAATCTACCTCCTCACATGGTGGCCAGAATAAATGCAAGGTGTGTTAGCGAAGGGATCTTTCTGAAATTTTGTTGAGTTTCAGCCAAAATATTTGTTTGGAACTTGTTTGTTTCTTGGGAAAATGAAGGTGAAAGCTTTTGAAGCATTTGGTTTTTATTGCAGGTTGGGTTACCTTATAGACTAAGCTCATGACTCATGGCTCACGTGAATGATATTATTGATGGGTGATGGGTCTATTTAATTTCTTGATCCCTCCTTCTTCTGAATGAGTTTACTGCACTTTCTCTTGTTTCGAGGTGTGGTAGTAAAAGCTTGACCACTTGAGAGCACAATGTTGGTTGAGTTATTACTGTAAAGTTTAAATGTCGTTTGTTGAGTTAACTTTAGTGGACATGTGGCTTAAATTTAAAGAGCTAACCTAAGGAACTGTACCTAAAGAACAGTACTTAAGTTTTGCCCTATCCAATCAAGGAAATAAAGAATTAATGTGTGCATGCTTAAGTTATTGTTAGTCAAAATAATTAAATATTCAACAAACTCTGTATTTATGGAGAAACTTTAATTAATTGTCATGTATTAATGAGATGAAAGCATTTATGGAGATTTATTAACTATTTATTAATGGTGTATTTATGCCCATTTAATTTTGTATAGTAATTTGAAAAATTAATGTAAGAAATTATTTTATTTGCAATAATTTTTATATATTAAAAAAATGATTTGACATATGAGATTTTTACTCAGATTTTATTTTATTTTTTTTTTGGAATATTGCTCACATTTGGTTGTTTTTTGCAAATAATTTAAATAAAAACTAACAATTAAAGGGCCAAAAAGAAGTTCAATAACACATGCAATCAAGAATATAAAGAATAAATTTCTCAAAAAATAAAAGAATATAAAGAATAATTGTACACTTAAATTAATATTAGTCAAAATAATTAAATATTCACGAATTTACTCAAGTAATATGATCATATTTTTAATTATATTAATCTTAAACATTTATTTTGTAAACTCCTCTTAGATACTTGTAAATTTTAATATAATATATGTACTCATATATACAAAAGTCATAATCTCTTCTTCTACTTTAGCATTTACTCTTCTTATTATGCTATTTTCAATAATTTTTTTAAATATTTCTTTTTGGCATTCTAGATTCTTGGGCTTACAATGATAATAATAATAAATATTTATATAGTCATTTAATATGTTATTTACATTATAGACAAGAAATTTGTAATTTGAAAGTGAATTTTCAAGTGTTTTGTGGAACTCAATCAAGTACCCTAATAATTTTGAGTTAAAAATAAATTTAACAACTTGTTGGACATTAGGAAAGCACAAATTTTAACAAATAACCTAATTTAGATCCATATATCTATGTATCATCTGATTGATACCAGTCATCTAACTCCTTTCATGCAAGTTCCACTTGCATTGGGGGATACAACACAATTGGTAGAGAGCTCTAACTGTTATACAGATAAGAGTTAACTAGTTTATTTAGAGAGCTCTTGACCGTTATAGAGAGAAAGGTTAACTAATTTATTTTGAAAGTTCTTGACCGATATAGAGATAATGACTAACTAATTTATTTAGAGAGTTCTTGACTGTTATAAAGATAACGGTTAAGTGATATAACGGTTAACTACTCTATATAATATATACCAATAATAACTTATTTTTTACCACAATTATGAAATTCAACGTGTATCTAAATTTACTATCTACTTCATTATTACAAAAACCTTACAAAATGATGTGGTGACAAAAATATTATTGATGACAATGCCACTCAAACACCACAATAAATAAATGTTAGAATTACTTATTTGTTTGTTTGGGTTATGTTGTAAAATTTGTAATATCCTAGCATCACTTCTTTCCAAACACTATGAAAAAGAAAAAGAAAAAAGAAAGAGTAAAAAGCTTGTTCTTATCTTCTTATCTCATCCTTAATGGTAGGTGGACATGGACCTCACAACTTTCCAAGTACTATAAGTCTTTGTGGAGAAACCAAGAGAGGTACTTTTGCCCACCAACACTATAAATATATAACCAATCTCTCAGCCAGTCTACACAGAAAAAAACTTAGCAAATCTCAAAGGTTCCCAGATATGAAACCCTAGTTCTTTCTCATACTTTTTTATTAGGGTTGCCAACCCTCTATTATTTTTATGAAATATGGCAATTCTATTGATAGAGGAAAGCCAGTGTAATATAGTTGAGAAAAGAAGAGAACCAAAATATTTGGCTCAAAATGCTTATACATATCACATCCATCGAATTAGTGAATTACCAGATTGTAGTGTTGCATTTGACTGGAAAGTGTAAGTATAAACCCCACTCCAGCCTTCTCTTAGACTCTTTAACTGAAGTTGCATGTACCTAATTTTTATTACATTCTTTTGTGAATATATATGTGACTACTATTCTCTGGCTTCTATATATTTAAACCAAAATTTACAAGATATGGATTTAAGAAACAACTAAAAACCAAACTTTACAAGTTATAGTAACTATACAATAATTTAATTAATCCTTATGATATTTATTTATTAGCTGCGTGTAATATTTTGGTTGGCTTGAGTGACGAGCTCAGCTTTGTTGACTTCATAGATGGCTGATGGCTTTGATTAAGCTTTGTTTGGCAACGTTTTTGAGTCAAAAAGCTCCATGACAGTTGAGCTTCGTGCTTCGGGTTAAATATTAGGGTTATCAGCCACAATTCCATAGACAATGAAAGTAGCTACAAAGCCAGAAAAGCAAGTGATGATGGCTTTGATCAAGCTCATTTTGGTTTTTCTTTTTTGTTTTTAGTCGAAGAGCTCCATCACCGTTGAGCTACGTGCTTCTTGTTAAACACATTTTTCCTTGGTAGAACTTTATCGTAAACATAATAGCCGCCACAAGAAATTACTTTCAATGAAATGGAATAAATATGATCATGATTAGGCAATCGAATGTCAAACAAAGAAATGATGGACTCAACTAATTAAATTCATAGTAAAACTCACTATTGATGTGAGATGAGTGAATACCACGTTAATGATGGACTCAACTAATTAAATTCATAGTAAAACTCACTATTGATGTGAGATGAGTGAATACCACGTTGCTATTTTTCGAGAATACATAATAAATTTTCATTAACTTATATGTTGCCATTCATGCAATTCCATAAAATTGTTTCCGGTAATGCAGTAAGTTCCATTATTTTTAAGATCATTAAGGGTAATTATTTTACGTTGCTTAAGAGAGAGTGTTGTGCGTATGTATATAACTTGTTTCACCATTTCTTAAGGCCCCGTTCGTTTGGAGTGAAAATAGGGAGGATGGAAAATAAAGAGAGGAAAATATGGTAGAAAATATTGTTTTCCACTCTTCGTTTAGGGAAGGAAAATAGGAAGGATGGAAAACTGGAGAAAAAATTTTCTCTCCGGGCCCACATTTTTTTTCCTCCCAAATTGTGAGGAAAACTTGGGGAGAAAAGTGCTAGTGTAGCATTTTTCCACAAATTCCCTTCTCAGGTTCTCTTCTCTCTCTCTCTCTCTCTCTCTCTCTCTCTCTTTTCAATGTGACGTTCTGTGTATTTTTTTTTTTTTTGTCCTTTTTTTTTTCCAACTAACATGCTCTTATGTTTTTTTTCCTCTTTTTTTTCAAAGTGACGTGCTTTTTTTTTTTCAACGTCACATTCTCTTCTTTTTTCTTTTTCTTTTTTTCCAATGAGACCTGATCTATTGTCCCCATTATACTCCTTATTAATCTTCTTTTTTTTGTTGTTGATTTTTTGGTTTTTTTTTTTTCCGTATGACATTAATTTTTACATTATAATAATAAAAATAATAATATAAATTTATATATATAATGTCATAAATTTTATATTATTTAATGGGTACAAATAAATCTATTTCTTACATAATATGTAATAAGGGTATAATAGTTAATTTATATAAATTACATTTTTCATCCTTCCTTTTTTCTCTCCAGCCAAACAAAAAAGTTTTCCACTCACTCACTTTTTCACCCCTTCAACCGAACACACAAGAGGGAAAACTAAATATTTTTCATCCTCCCATTTTTCCATCCTCCCATAATTTCCTATCCTCCCACTTTTCCACTCCTCCAACCGAACGGACCCTAAAAGTTATTGTGATTTTTGAGTGGAGTTTGTGATATATATGCCTTTGTGTTGGAACTGTAAGATAAATTTAGAGTTGTGGAATAAAATAAACATACCTCCAGCTATAGTTGTTTAAGTCTTTAAAGAAAAGAATACTCACTATATGATGATAATGTATATATAAAAGGGTCTTTTAGTCTATGACATTTACCTCACACATATCCTTTTGATAGAGACACAGGCTATATATATAGGCTAGACTGGGACCCTTTTAAATGAAGATTTCCATAACTCTCCTTTCATCAATGAGCTTAAAAGTTATAATTTTATGGTGTTTATTAACCAAATGGGCCGGGTTACACTATTTGAGAGTTACTAAACGATGTTACATCTAACATGTAACTTTTACAAATAGGAAACTTAAAGCATGAAATAAGAAACTTATGACATGAGTTTCATCTTCAAATGTGGGCCACATAAAATTCTCTTTAAGGAGATAAAATCCTACAGGAACCTCTTCTCATTTTTCCTTGTGTGTGTTTGTTTGTTTCTCTAAAATAAAAAATAAAAAATTTAAGGTCATTGATAATTTTGCAATCCCTTCTTAAAGTGGACAGATTGCTGCTTCTGCCTATGCCAACCATTTCCGTCATTGCTAACCCCAAGTTCCTCCTGTGAGCAAAAGGGCCATGTGGTGGCGCATGGAGATGATCCTTGGCGCTTTCATTTTTCACGTCCTTTTACCTGGTCTAATCAGGTGATGGTGATAATCTTTCTCAGCCACAACTGGTCATTCCATTAGCAGCAATTTGGTTCCAATGATGGGCTGGTATAAGTCCACTCTTAAAGTTTGCTGCATAAAGACTCTCTTAAAATCTGAAGGATAAAATAGAGTGATGCAGATTGTATAAGATAGAGAGGAAAAGAAGGCAAGAGGAGAATCTGGAGTTATGTGGGTTTGATTTGATGGAATAAATCCCAGCAAAAACGTTCGATGTCGGCATGAGCTACCAACTAAGCCAACCATAATATTTCCTTCAGGTTATATATAGATGTAGAAACAGAGGCTGTAAAATATGAGTTTGATTGTGCAAAAATCATATCATAGTGTTGTTGGCTTTACAGCCTTGAGTGTGATATTAGATATTGTAAACGTTGACTCGGTTCAGTGATTTACCAGATATTTAATTGGCAATATATTGCCACAATATTGTTGCTAATATATCTTTTGTTGTTGTCTTCTATTTGTTGAAGATCATGCTTCGTTCTTTATGTACCGATTCACTTGTATACACTCTGATTGCGCTTCTTTGCTGGCTTGGGTTTAGTTCGAGGAGCCTAGTTTGCTACTCACGTCTACACTAATCCAAGAGAAGGCTTGTGGCATGTCTTGAGATTGAGTGACAATTGGCAAAGAGGCAAAAAAGGGAAATAACACTACAACCAGCTCATCATAACTTGGGAAAATCATGTTTCAACTTCAAAACAAAGGGCAATTAAGGGTATGGCTTTAAAAATTAAAATGGTCAAATAACCAAAAAAGGGTCTGGTTTCTAGTTGAACCACTGGTTTTTATGGCTTTTACTAGATCAGTTGAGGTCCTGATTCCTGATTGAACTGGCCAGTTCAATCCGGTTTTTAAAACCACGATTACTAAAACACAATACGACTTTGGTAAATCATTGATCCGATAAGAACTTAAGGAGACTTTTGAGCAATAAGCAATAACATTGTCAAGAACTCCGACAATGCTTCTTTTCTTCGTATCCATTTTCAAGGACTTCTTATGTACAAACTGGAAAAAGCAACCTCAAATAGGGTTATCATGTCTAGGTGAACAACCTTCTAGGTCAGATGAAGAATTTGATAATGGTGAACTGCATATATTTTTTTGATAAACGTGAACTGCATGTATAGAAGTTGGATTTTTTTTTTTTTTTTTTTTTTTTTTTTGAGGAAATAGAAGTTGGAAATTTGGATACTTTATAAATGCAAAATCTGGAGAGGATACACTTAGATATGCTCCAGATTTATGTAATCAGGCCCTATTACCAACTTTTTAAAAATGTAATAAAAACTTAGTAACACGTGATCGGTGAACCTTCCGTGGTGGGACAACATCATTTTTTTTTTTTTTTTTTCGGTCAACCATGATATAAAATAAAACTAGGAATTAACCAGTCTATTACAAAACATAACATCATTTTCATTATGTCATACACTATTTTATTGGGACAATTGGCAAAATATTTTTTATTTCAAAAATAAATAAGACTTTAGATTTTGAAAGAATAAATTATGAATGTGAACCAAATTCTACAAATACATGTAATTAAAACTGATGTCAAGTGGAATGCGAATTAACTAAGGACAAAGTTAATGGATACCATAAAGATATTTTTTTAAAATAATGTGGAATCCCAATGATTCCACTTAGCATTAATTATTTTCCAATGTTGCAACATTGGATTTCACATATACACAAGATCTAGTTTTGAAGAGTTAGATTTCATGTAATCAGGTACTTCAAAATCCACTTTCTCAAAAAAAAAAAAAAAATTCTTCAAAATCCGAAATCCTTACAATTATTATTTATCTTATTCAAATCCTAACATCTACTTTTTTCTTTTTTGGCCAAAATTTCCCTTTTCTATTCATATGAACAAAGTAGATTTAATAAAAGCAATATAAATAAATTGACAGTGCTTAACTCGACAAAAGGGAAACAAAGAATGAAATGAGAAAATAAAATTTCTTAACTAGATATTTTATTATTTGCATGTAATGAAATGTATTTATGTAACGTCCCAGTCAATCCAAAAAAAAAAAGTGTAAGGTTAGATATTTTTGGGACCACCCGTGCCACCTACCCATTCACTACCCACCACTCATCTCACACTATCACTTCATCACATGGCCGGCCATCCCTTCTTCTTCTTTTTTTTTTTTTTTTTTTTTTTTTCTCTGTCATACATTAATCTCTATTACACTCTTCCACCAATACTTAAATGCCACTACCACCATTTCCATCATCATTTTTCTTGCAAGATCACCGAAAAATCCTTAAGAGCCTATAAGCCCCTTCACATCTTTTCTTTTAGGTAAAAATTTATAATCTTTTTTATGGGTTTTACACTTTTGCTTGAGGTTATTTTTATCTAAACTTTAATAATAATAATCATGTGATTTATGAGCATTGGAAGTAATGTTTATGTGTTTATATGTACGGGTTTTGTATTAGTGGAATTATTTGATTAGTGGGTTTATGGTTTATGCTAATGATGACTACCTAAGGTTTATGTATGGTAGAAAATTTAGGGGTTTTGAGTTATAACATATGATGGTTGGTAAATCTAATTTTTCCATTGCCATTGGGTTTATTTAGAATTAGTTGAAGTTCTAAATTTCTTCTCTTGGAGGATATTTTGATTTTGCCTTCATAGGTCTCTTAATGATGTAGTGTAAATTTTATGGAAGCTAGTCATAACGTTGGAGATGATATTAAATGGGTTAACTTTATAAATTAGAGTTTATGTCTTGTGAATCAATTTGTTGAGAAACTTTAGAAGTGGAATATATCATTATGGATGAGGTTAAATACTAGGCTTGCCTAATTAAGTACTTATTTGGTAATTCCTAAATTGTAGCTACATACAATTTCAAGCTTTATGCTTATTGTGATAGGTTTACTTGTTAGGTTTTAAGACTTTAGGATCTAAATGTATTAGAACTTTAATGTGTAATATTGGCAAATCATGATCAAAACTTAGAGTCTAGATTTAAGCTGCTCAAAGTATGTTTATGTGTAAAGTTGAAATCGAGTAATTGCAGAAAATTACTATTCAATTTCTGCAAGGCTCGATTGATCAAAATTAGACTCGATTGATCGAACCACGTGCAGATTTATTTTTCTGCAAAATTCCAATTCAACTCAAACTTTACTTAAACGTATTGGGTTTCAAGTAAAACACTCCTAGTATATAAGGGAAACCCTAAGGACATTTTTATAAGTTTTTTAGGGAGATTAGAGTGACTCGTGTGTCTCTTTTGTAGATCTAGGGTTTTGTACCTAAAAACTCTCTAAAGTTGTTTATGCTGTATATATGAATCTCTTGTGAGATCTAGAGGTATTTGCCTTCATACATACTTAGGGTTATCAAGATCAAGATTGATGTCAAGAACTTGATGATCATTTCAGTTGCTACATAAAGAGGTTAAAGAAAAATACAAGTTGGAGTACTTTTGATTGCTGTGAATCCAAGAAAGAAGCAGTTCGTGAACTCAGAACTGTCACATGATCGTGGTAGTAAATTTTCTACTCGAGATAGCAATAGGATGTTAGTGATCTAAGTTGCTATTGTAAAACTTCAATTCTTTCATAGTGGATCTATTTTACCTTGAGGATAGTTAGGTTAAATCCTCTCCAGGTTTTTTACCGGTTTAGTTTATTGGATAGCTAGGTTAAATCTCTCTCTTGATTTAGAACATGCTTAACATTGTGGAGAACTTGAATAGTATGTGTTATATAAGTGCTAAGCTATTTTTGATTTTGTGTGAGTATGTACTAGTTTGTACATGTACTCAAGGGTTAATTAAGAAATTGATATTTCTTATTTGTGTACCCTCTATAGCTTAGTTAAGCATTGTCATGCATTGCATTTGCATCTTTAATCATTTAGCATAAAATGTGCTTTTAGTTTTGGTCATAAAATATTTTTTGAAACCAAAAAGATTTTTATTTCTTTTGTATTACACATCATGGATTTATAGTTAAGGTTGGCCATATTATCTTTACATAACATGCTTGTGTACCTTGTTTAGCTTGGATGAGCTTAATTTTACTGCACTTTGCTAGTTTTAGCTTTGTAGTGCATGTTGTGTGAGAGTTGTTTATAATTTTTGATCACATGATCTTGATCTTGAAGTCATATGCTTTTGATTGTAAGGACTAAAAAATACTAAGAGAAAGGCATAAATAATCATCTCACCACTGTTTACTAGTCAATCATGAACATCTTAGTGCATATCATAAGATTTTGTACTCGAGAAAGTGTAGTACATGCACAAAAAGAATATAAGGTGTCGCTTAAGTTTAAATAATGAAATTGGTGTGTACATTATTGGGCTATAATAAATTCAAATTAAAATAAAATTGGTGTGCACATTATGAGGCAAATCAAGAAACTTACATGATTGCAAGCTTGTTTTCTTGGAGATGTGAGAGTTATATAATGTAACTCTTTAGGTTATAGTCTCTTTCAAACTTATGTGGTGAATTTTGTAGAAATTGTGATTGATCACTATTTACTTATCACCTCACATGTATCTCATGCTATTGCTAGTTGCACACACTACACAAGTTACTCTTTGCTAAACTTGGTACATGATATTGCGTGTGAATTTGTTTTGGCCATCCAAAATTATATGTTCCTTGATTTTGATGCAAAATGTGTTTAATGTTTGAGTTTTTAGTTTTGAGGACAAACTGGTTGAAAAACTTGTTTTTGGAAGATCTGGGTTGAATTCTAGTGTTATTAAAAAACTTTTAAACTGCTCTGTTTTTCAAAAAATTGATTTTTCCATATTTTCAATCGATTGAATCTGTCTCTCAACCAATCGAAATTGCGATAAAAATTTTGGTTTGAATCTGCCTGGCTCGATTGGTATTCAATCAATGCTCAACTGATCGAAACTGAAAATTTTTCAGTTTCTAAGTTTTTGACCAAATTTTTTTTCTCATGCATCATTTGTGTTTAGGATTCACAAGCATGGCATTGTTTTTTGTATTTATCTTGTAGTTTTACAGTCATATCTCTCATTGTTTTCACACATAATATGCATACACTTTACTAAATTGGGTACTCAACTTGATTTAAAAATTGATTGATTAATTTTTGAGTTCTGTATATTTTAGTATATGCTATTTTTTATGTGTGTACTACAGAAAATATTCTTCTTAAGAGATATGATGGATAATCAATGTACAAATGTTTTCTCTACTCATGCAACTTTTATGAGTCACATAGTGTCAAGTATGCATTTATTGAAAGAGAGAATATTTGAGTTCATGTGTACCCTCAATTTTTTTTTTTTTTTGTTTTGGTTTGATTCTTTTTTATTTATCTCCGCCTCCTAAATTTTCCCTAAAACTATTTTTCCTAAAACTTGTTTTGTTTTTCCTATTTTTATAGGGGGGAAAAGTTTTCTTTAATCTTTGTTGTTCTTAGAGGGAGTTATTGCTCTTCATAGGGGGAGTTGCCTCTATTCTCTATAGAGCTAGATTCTTTTATTTCCTTGATTCTCTATTTTCTCTTGATTTTTGTTACGTATGTTTTCTGTTTACTCTTTGTTTGAGTTGTCTTTGTCAATACGTGACAAAAAGGGGGAGATTTAGTTGAAAGTGGGAATCCTATTTGTTTTGTTTAGGGGGAGTTGAAATTGTTTTTGAAATGGGGAGAAAATAAATTTTTTTGATGTATCTAACTTAGAGGGACAGTTAGTTTTCATATCTGTTATTTGCTTTAGTTTGTTTATTTTGGTTTACTTGTATTTTTCACACATACGTTTATGTGGTTGTTGAGTGTTTCAGGAATATGCAGGATTATTTAATCATGCTGCTGTCTACACTAGCAACTGATAGATAGTAGTTAGGTTGAATTGTATTTGGATTGTTTGTAATTTTGAGCATTTCATGTTTGTGATGTATTTTGTCACGGATTGCCAAAGGGGGAGTTTGTTAGGTTCTAAGACTTTAGGATCTAAATGTATTAAAACTTCAATGTGTAATGTTGCAAACCATGATCAAAACTTAAAGTCTAGATTTAGGATACTCAAAGTATGTTTATGTGTAAAGTTGGAATCGAGTAGTTGCTGAAAATTACTGTTCAATTTCTGCAAGGCTCGATCGATCGAAAATTAGACTCGATCGATCGAACCACGTGCAGATTTAGTTTTTTATAGAATTCCAATTCAGCCCAAACTCTACTTAAATGTATTGAGTGTCAAGTAAAACACTCCTAGTATATAAAGTAAACACTAAGGACATTTTTATAAGTTTTTTAGGGAGATTAGAGTGACTTGTGTGCCTCTTTTGTAGATCTAGGGTTTTGTACCCAAAAGCTCTTTAAGGTTGTTGTTTATGCTATGTGTGTGAATCTCTTGTAAAATCTAGAGGTGTTTGTCTTCATACATACTTAGGATTATCAAGATCAAAATTGGTGTCGAAAGCTTGGTGATCGCTTCAATTGCTGCATAAAGAGCTTAAAGAAAAACACAAGTGGAAGTATTTGTGATTGCTGTGAATCTAAGAAAGAAGTAATCCGTGAACTGGGAGCTGTCACGTGGTCGTGGTAGTAAGTTTTCCACTCGATGTAGCAATAGGATATTAGTGGTCTAAGTCACTATTATAAAACTTTAATTCTTTCATAATAGATCTGTTTTACCTTAAGGATAGCTAGGTTAAATCCTCCCCAGGTTTTTTACCAGTTTGGTTTTCCTGAGTTATCATATCGTTTTGTTCTTTATTTTCTGCATTGTTTACTTGATATAATTTACTTGTGTTAACCTAGATTTGAATAATTTACTTAAGTAATCACTTAACTAAATATATAACTAGGTTAAACAACTTGTGTTTTAAGGGGTCTAAAAACGTACATCACTTGATATTGTTTAGGTTCTAGCTAATCTCCTTGGAGCTTGGAGAATTATGCTTTTGTGGTTGCAAGGTAAGTAGCTTTTTAATGAGATTTTTGAAAAATAACCATGTTACATAAATGTTACTTTTGGGTCAAACACATTTTGAAAAATTATATATGGATATATGTTTCTTATAAGTTTTGTGTCATGACCCTGTTATATATTATTATATATGAAAATACATCATATTTGGTATTGCATTGGGGGAAATGCATGAATTGTTGACGTGAAAAATATGAGCATCTTTTATTTAATCTTTGATAAGAAAATCATGGATTTTATGGTATATTAGAAAATTTAAAGATGCTTATCTTGTCATGTTATTTGGGAAATTGATTGAAAATATTTTGACAAGAATGAAATTGAAAACCTTACAAACTTTTTGGAAGTTTGATTATTTAAGGTTTTTCTAATTTAGTTGGATATAAACTATGTATTTGAGAGTACATGCATACTTGTGAGATTTATGTAATTTTAACATCATGCCATATGTGATTTTCCAGTGATCACCCGATTTGGTTTCCGTAGTTTTTGTGACAATAAAATCAAATCCAGGTCAGTGCCCTTTCACTTTGGATGACACGTTCTTCCCTGCTACCTATAGGAGGAATAGGTTCCTTGATTATGTGTGGGTGAGGCTGCTGTCCATGGGGTAGAAAAATAAACCACATGTAAAAGAGGTCCTATATGACGCGCTCTCTTTGCTGCACATAGGGGGAGAGAAAAACCTTGAGAGTATGGATGAGGCTGCTATCCATGGGGCCAAGAGACTGCATACTAGAGAGGACAATATCATGCCAGTTGTGAATGGGTGGATCTCCTAACCGGTCTATGTGGTAGTATAATATATTTGTGATAAATTACCGTATGTTGGATTTTATGACTTTGGAAATTATATTGTTGGTGCTCACAGATTCTAGTATATAGTTTCAAGGTATTTACTTTGAGAAACTTTATATTTCATCATTCAATCATTCTTGTCATATCATACTATTATTATTGAAAATGAAACTTGCATTTCCTCCACCCCCATTAATTATACTACTTACTATGCTCTATCTCATCCCATTATTTTATAAACTTTCAAAGTAGGCAACAATCTTTTGAGATAGCATTTTGGTGGCTAACAATAGTTAAACTAACTACTGATGGAGGCTGAATTTTTGTGATAGAGATATTAGATGATGTACATCTTAAAATAGGCTTGACTCATTCCTTTGTATATTATAGTGGTTGTGACTTTATTCCCACTGATGGAATAAGCTGATGTTATATAATTAATTATTCAGACCTCTATTCTTTTGTGGCCAATGGTTCTTGTAGTTATTGCATAAAGCTCTGACTTACTTTGGGAGTATATTTAATGGAATTATTATGATAATTCTTGATGTTGGTACTTGATATGATTTATTTGGATTGTATTGTCAAAAAGGAAAAATTTATAAGTACTTTTGAGATTTTTTCTCATGCTTTGGACCCTTTGGTTTTGGGGCGTGACAATATATCTATGCATTTTGGCAGTTCTAGAATCTTATTGCTTATATAGTTTTTATAATTTAATTGTTACCATAAGTGGTAAGAAGGGATTCAAACTCTAATTCTACTTATACTAAAACCAAAATTCCACTAAATCACAAAGTTCTTGATTATAATCTTATTAAATATAACTAGAGTGTGCATGGGTTGGGTTGGAATGAATTTTTAATCCAACCCAAACTTGATGGGTTGAAAAATTTCCACCCCAACCTAAATCTATTACATATGTAGGAACCTACCTAATCTAATCCACATGGGTCGGATTGTGTTGGCAGGTTGTGCTTAAATATTTCATGCATTGTAAAAAAAAGTAGACTTTCATTAATTGTTTAAAAAAATTTTATAATTCACATAATATACCTAAATTATATTTAAAACTTTTTAAATTTATCAAAACTAATTATTAAAATAACAAAATAAATCAGTTTAGGAAGTTAAATATAAGGGTAATAAAATAAACTATATATTGGAGATCAAGTTAGATCAAATAGCATAAAAAAAAACTATCAACATGAACCCAACTCAACTTCGACACTCAAAATAAAATTTTAATTGAATCCAATCCATTAAACCACGAATAACCAACCCAACATCAACAAGCTTTTTACTCTTTCTTTTTCTTTTTTCATTTCATAGTATTTGGGAACAAGTAGAGTGATGCTAGGATATTACAAATTTTACAACATAAGCCTCACAAACAAAGAAGTAATTCAAACATTTATTTATTTTGGTGTTTAAGTAGCATGCCATCAATAATATTCTTGCCATGCACATCATTATATATTAGTTAATTGTTATCTTCTTCCCCTTCCGGAAAATTATTGAATACTCCATGAATACCTTAAATGCTTACTCTCCCCTCTCACATGAATTGTGGGTCCCACCATAAATTTAAGTAGTAGGACCCACAGTTATGTGAGAGGGGGGTACGCATTTATGATACTCTAGGAGTACTCAATAATTACCCCTTCCCCTATAAGGTTTTGTCTTGCTGTACATTTTTTGGAAGAAGCAAAGTTATCTTTATTTAGCCTTCCACTTTAGCAATCTTTGCATTTATATCCAGATATTAATAAATTGTCATGCTATAATACTTAATAATAAATATTTTTATTTTCATATATTAATTATCTATAAATAGGTCTTGCACTAATAATTATTTATGTCAAAAAAATTTATATGGTTATCATTTTTTAATGAAATATACACACACTTTGTTTAAAACTTGTGAAAAGTTCACTATAAAATATAAATAAATTTCTTTAGATATATTTCATATATAAATATGAAATTTGATAATTATGATATTTATTAATAGACATTTATTTTAATTGTATAAATATGAAATTTGATAATTATGATATTTATTAATAGACATTTATTTTAATTGTATTTGTATATGAAGTATTAAATATGATAACAATTGCATTTATTAATATCTATTTGTTATGCCATGTTTTTTTTACAGTCATACAATACCTTCATTTGACCTTCTACCTCAGCAAAACTTTGCATTTAAGTCAAAGTAATAATTCATTGTCATGTGTTAGTAAATACAAGCCTTTATTTGTATTACTTACTAATAGGTGATGCAATAGTTATTTATGTAAAATGAATTTATAGGGTTATTTTAAAAATTTTATATCAAATAAATTTATATATATATATATATATATATTAAGAACCTACCAAGAGCAACTGATTCACACCTCTTGACATTTTTAACAAATACATCCAAGGTTTTCATGTTTTTTCTTAATTTCATGTTGTAACAATCGAATTTTTTTTTTTTTTTAAATACCTATAAATTATAAAGAACCTTACTATGGGTGTCTAAGTTTGTGCCAAATGTCACCCTCCTTTGAATGACAATTTATTACTCTTTATTTAGCCTTTCACCCAAAAAAAAGACTTTATATTTATGGAAACAATTTGATTAATTGTTATTTATTAATAATATGAAAGCATTTATGGCCATTTATTACTATTTATTAATGGCGCACTTATTATTATAATTTTATATAGTAATTTTTAAAGAATTAATGTAAGAAATCATTTTATTTGCAATACTTTTTAATAAAAAAATTATAATTGATTTGACATATGAGATTTTTACTCACTTTGTTTTTTTTTAATGTTACTCACATTTTTTTTATCTTACAAATAATTGAAATGACGACTAACAAAGGGCCAAAAAGAAGTTCAATAACAAATGCAATTAAGAATATAAAGAATTTGATTATCAAAAAAAAAAAAAAAAGAATATAAAGAATTATTGTGTGCTTAAGTTATTGTTTGTCAAAATAATTAAATATTCAAGAATTTACACAAGCAGTATGATCACGTTGTTAATTATATTAATCTTAACAATTTATATTTGTAAACTCCTTTTTGTAACTTGTAATATAATTCTATATCTACTCATATATACATGAATCAAAGCCATAGTAGCCTAAATTTTTGATATGTTTAAAAAATATTTTTAATGGTGTAAATACATTTATTTACATGTATTACTTATCTATAAGGAATGCATAAATTATATATGTAAAAGGAGTTCTATGATTATTATTTTTTATAAATTATATAAAAAAATCGATTTGAAATATCACATTCTTGTGTGACTTTATATATATATATATATATATATATATATAAATACTATTTGAGTTTATTTGTTCGGGCTATAATTGGGTTCAGTAACATAGTCTTAAAAGTGGGCCTACTATTGAGTCCAAATCTTCTATCTCATTTTTCCTACTCCACTTTATACTCCACCAATAAAAATTTGTCACATGTTTACCTGATTAATTAAATATTACCATTATTAACTTATTAATACTACCATTATTAATTAATGGTAGTATTTAATTTATTGAGTGAATATGTGGCAAGTTTTTATTGGTGGAGTATAGAGTGAAGCAGGATAAGTGGGACAGAAGATTTGGACTCCCTACTATTAGTCATTAAGTTTTCATTACTCTCAATTTGGGTTCCTCCCATACTATTTAATTTACAGTTGTAAGGTTAAATTACTCATTAAGGAATAGCAACTTAACGGTTAACTAATTTATTTTAAAAGCTCTTAACTGTTATAGAGATAACGGTCAACGAGTTTATCTAGAGAGCTCTTGACTGTTATAAAGATAACAGTTAACTACAGGTAAATTACCCATTAAAGAGTAGAAACTTAACTATTAACTAATTTATTTAAGAGAGTAATTCTTCGGTACCCCCAAAAAAAAGGAGGTACGGTACCCAGTAGTAGGTAACCTGCTACACTAAGTTACTTTTTTCTCACATTTTATAGTTCCATCCTCACATTATGCAGTTCCAACATCACATATGATAGTTCTTTTCTCACATTTGGTGGTTCCCTTACTTTTTTTCTCATATTTGATGGTTTCATCATCATATTGTGCAGTTCCAACATCACATGTGATAGTTTTTTCTCACATTTGGTGGTTACCTTACTTTTTTTTCTCACATTTGACAGTTTCATCCTCACATTGTGCGGTTCCAACATCACATATGACAGTTCTTTTGTCACATTGGGTGGTTCCCTTACTTTTTTCTCACATTTGACGGTTTCATCTTCACATTGTGCAGTTCCAATATCACATGTGACAGTTTTTTCTCACATTTGGTGGTTTCCTTACTTTTTTTTTCTCACATTTGACGGTTTCATCCTCACATTTGACGGTTTTATCCTCACATTGTGCGGTTCCAACATCACATATGACAATTATTTTGTCACATTTGCTGGTTCCCTTACTTTTTTCTCACATTTGACGGTTTCATCATCACATTGTGTAGTTCCAACATCACATGTGATAGTTTTTTCTCACATTTGGTGGTTCCCTTACTTTTTTTTCTCACATTTGACGGTTTCATTCTCACATTGTGCGGTTCCAACATCACATATAACAGTTCTTTTGTCACATTGGATGGTTCCCTTACTTTTTTCTCACATTTAATGGTTTCATCCTCACATTGTGCAGTTCCAACATCACATGTGATAGTTCTTTTCTCACATTTGGTAGTTCCCTTACTTTTTTCTCACATTTAACGGTTCCATCCTCACATTGTGCAATTCCAATATTACATGTGACAGTTTTTTCTCACATTTGGTGGCTCCCTTACTTTTTTTTCTCATATTTAACAGTTTCAACCTCACGTTGTACGGTTTCAACATCACATATGATAGCTCTTTTGTCACATTGGGTGGTTCCCCTACTTTTTTCTCACACTTGATGGTTTCATCCTTACATTGTGCAGTTCTAATATCATATGTGACAATTCTTTTCTCACATTTGGTGGTTTCCTTACTTTTTTCTCACATTTGATGGTTCAATCTCACATTGTGCAGTTCCAACATCATACGTGACAGTTTTTTTCTCACATTTGATGGTTCCCTTACTTTTTTTCCTCACATTTGACGGTTCTATTTTCACATTGTACGGTTCTAACATCACATATGACAGTCATTTTGTCACATTGGGTGGTTCTCTTACTTTTTCCTCACATTTGACAATTTTATCCTCACATTGTGCAATTCCAACATCACATGTGACAGTTATTTTCTCACATTTGGTGATTCTCTTACTTTTTTCCTCACATTTGATGGTTTCATCCTCACATTGTACAGTTCCAATATCACATGTGACATTTTTTTTCTCACATTTAACGATTCCATCCTCACATTGTGTGGTTCCAACATCACATATGACAGCTCTTTTGTCACATTGGGTGGTTCCCTTACTTTTTTTTTCACACTTAATAGTTCCATCCTCACATTGTGCAGTACCAACATCACATGTGACAATTCTTTTCTCACATTTGGTGGTTCCCTTACTTTTTTCTCACATTTAATAGTTCTATCCTCATATTGTGCAATTCCAAAATCACATGTGATAGTTCTTTTGTCACATTTGGTAATTTCCTTATTTTTTTTTTCACATTTGACGGTTCCATCCTCACATTATGCAGTTTCAACATCACATGTGGCAATTCTTTTGTCACATTGGGTAGTTCTTTTACTGTTTTCTCTCACTTGACGGTTCCATCTTCACATTTTGCAATTCCAACATCACATGTAACAATTCTTTTCTCACATTTGATGGTTTCATCCTCGCATTGTGCAGTTCTAACATCACATGTGACAGTTCTTTTGTCACATTCGATAGTTCCTTTTTTTTTCTCACATTTGACAGTTGTATTCTCACATTATGCAGTTCCAATATCACATGTGACAATTCTTTTGTCACATTTGATGGTTCCCTTTATTTTTTTTCTCACATTTGACGGTTCCATTCTTACATTGTACAGTTCCAACATCACATGTAACTGTTTTTTTATCACATTTGGTGGTTCCCTTATTTTTTTCTCACATTTGATGGTTCCATTGTCATATTAGGCAGTACCAACATAACATCTATCTGTACTTTTGTCACTTTCAATGGTATACTATTTTTTTCTCACATTTGGCAGTTCTAATATCACACTGTGCAATACCAACATCACTTTTGATTATACTTTTGTCACATTCGGTGATGCCTTAATTTTTTTCTCATATTTGACGGTTCCATTGTCACTTGGCAATACCAATATAACATATGATCGTACTTTTGTCACATTTAATGGTTCTTTTTTTTTTTAATCACATTTGACAGTTTCATAATCACATTAAGCCGTACCAACATTACATATGGGTGTAGCCAACTCAACCCAACCCCACTAAATTACCTAATAATCGACAAATATATATAAAAAAAGTACTCCTAAAGTCTCTAAAATTCCGAAATATCCTTAAATATACTAAAATTACCAAAGCACATTCTAACAATTAAAAATTACCAAAATAACATTTCAATAGTTTTTTTTTTTCTTCACATTTGACAGTTTCATCGTCATATTGGGCAACCCCAACATTACATGTGACAATTCTTTTGTCACATTCAGTGGTTCCCTAATTTTTTCCTCACATTTTACAGTTCCATTCTCACGTTGCGTCGTTTCAACGTCACATCTGACAGTACTTTTACATTTAGGCCCACCACTAAAGTTATTTTTTTACTCACTAATAACAGCTTAGCACAAAAGCAATTTTTAAAAAAAAATTTGTAGCTATAGCATTTTCCTCCTTTTAAAAGCTATTAAAAAAAATTTAGATCTAAAATCTAAAACAAAATAAATATCCCAAAAAATTAGCCCAACCACAATAATTACTAATAGTAAAGTTAAAAACAATTAAACTCAATTAACCAATTTTAACAAAAAAACAACCCGACCCTTTTAAAAATTTTAAACTAAATATTTTTATCCTTCATTGTTTATCATTTTGACCATAATGAAAAGTATCAGCCTCATTTGAGTTAGCAAAGCCTCCACCAGCTAAGTCTAAGAGAGCCATAATAGCAATGGAATGTTTTTTTTGTTAAAGACATTTCAGTGCCACAAAAGGTCAATTGTAACATAATTGGCTATTAAAAGGTTAGTTTTCATCTCTCTCTATTTTGTTCATTAACATTGGCGGCTGACAGTAACCCACACTAACTCCTTAGTGTAAGCAAGACCTATTGACATATGTATTAGTATCATAAATAATATGATGCGATAGATGACCACTTGAGAAGAAGCAATTCAGACATAATGTTTGCTCTTGTATTTCTTGATGAAGTTGTTTTATAGACTCTAAGTGTGCGTTTGCCTTCAAATTAAAAACTCAGCTTATTTTACTATTCAACTTATTTTTGCTACTATTCATAAGCCCCACTGCACTTTTTTAGTATTATTCATGAGTCTCACTGTACTATTTTAGCTAACTTTTACCTTTATTTACAATACTTTCAGCAAAAAATTTTTAGTTTCAGCAAAATATGCGAATTCCAAATAGACTCTAAGGATTCTTATATATGAAAGTATGCTAGCATTGAAGGACTCAAAATGGTGGTCTTGGTCAAACTTTGATTATTTTAATGTTTTTTGCCCTTGAATATTCACTTCATTAACATAAATCAAACAAAAGCTAGCAGGGAGACATATGTGGCTCCTACCATAACATAATGGCTCTTCTAAGACCCCCACTTTTTTTTTTTTTTTTTGGTGAAGTGCTAAGACCACAACTTTTACCATAATTTGATGAAGTAATCAAATGTGAATGGTGTACAATTACTTTCATATGAATCCATTACTTTATCTCCACTAACCACAATTGACCACTTCAAAGTTGTGTCTAAATGCTTTATAAGAACAAAATCCACAAAAAATAAAAAAAGAAAAAAAATCAGCTAGAATTACCTTGGTTTCTTTTATAAATCTTTGAATATACCAACTAACTTTCTACGTATCTCCCTTGGTAGCTCACATCACATTTAGGGCATACCTCCCTCTAAAATAACATAGTTGAGGTCACTTTCTTGACGTTTATATTTTTCTAATTAACATTAATATGTGCGATTTATAGGGATATATTATTTATTTATATCTTTTTATATATGTTTTAAGATATGCTACATCATCTTAGTGGCATTAGCTTGCTAGTAATACAGACATGGTTTTGCCAAGCAGGTACATGTTTCAGCAGGGTAATTTGAATAGGCTTCCTTTAGAGAAAACACCAATGTTACACAAGCTGCAAATTTCCATTAAAGTTTTATTGGCATCAGCTGAAAATCGATAATGTCATAAAACAAAAGCAAAGCAATTATTCAAAAAAAAAAAAACAAAAAAAAAAAGGGGAGACTTCTTCTGGATTGCCACAAATACAGAAAAGTCTGCTCAAAAACAAATACATTGAACAAAACTCTATTTCTTCCATATGGCTCAAGAAAGACTCTAGCTGGATTGGTTCATTTAGAAAGAGTAAAATAAAAATCCAAAAATGTTACAGTTCACAATTGCGCGAGCTGCCAATCTCATGAACCTAATGTACCAAATGTTATTTTTGTTATGTGACAAGACTGTTCCAAAATCATATTCCAATAGTCTTGCTATTTGAGTCACTAATAATATTCCATGTTCAAGAATTGTTACTAAAGGATCCGATTTATTGAACAGAAAAAAGCATTATGTGGGAATCAGTTATCAATTTCCAAAAACTAGAAAAGAGAGTAAAAACAGAAGTCAGGATTAAATTTAGAATGTTCTTAGACTATGTAGGTACCACTCCCAATTCTGTAACTGGCAGATTGCATGCAAACCCTGCAATATTTGCTTGCCATAGATTATATGTGTGAATCCAAGGTAAAAGGAAAGAGTGGAATTGAATTGCTCATCGGATGTAACAAATCCCAAAAATGAAAGCTATAAGGAAAATAAGGGGAATGTAGCAAGAACAATTCTATTAGCAATAGCATACCCAATGAGAAAGGGAATCAAGCCTCATAAAATTAAAAATAATTTACACTTGACATAAAAAAAAAATAATAAAATAAAAAAAAAAAAACTATGTAAGACTGTCAATGCAAGTCCAAGATTCCTATTCAAGATGTTCCTTACGAAAGCCATAAGAGAGTTCTCTAACCATGCAAACTCCAAGTTAACTCTTAATGACAAACACTAACAGGGCCCCTTTGGCATGTGTTCACCAGTATAATGTTATCAGGACAGTTGAGCACCAGTATCTGTCAACACCTTTTGATTCTCAATGCAGCCAATGTAGTTGCAAGTACCAAGCAAAGGCCAAGCTCTACTTAGACAGAATTGCTAGAATAACAACACCAAATCTAAAATACAAGAAATAACCCTCACTTGATGCCACATGACTTTTCATGCATGCTCCAAGTTTAAGGAAGCAGACGCCTCTACTGAAACCATACTATTTAGTAAGTTAATCCAGATGTAATGAGAAAACATAATAATATAAGTTGTCTGCCCCCTAAGAGACATTTTAGTTTTTGGTAACCATGACTGGCCAACAAATCACTTATGTTCTAACCATCTTGGCCTCTCCAGCTCTCTTTTCTTTATGACACCACACCACCAAATTTTCATCAAATCTCATAGGCAACATTTGAGCAGCATGAATCAACTAAGATAATCAAATTCTTTATGTTCCCAGTAATTTCTCGGTGATTGAAGTACACGGTCTTCTCAATTTGTCAACTAAATCACAGTAGGTTCATTTGGACTGCAGCTTTGAGAACTATTTTGACTATTGAAAATTTATGTATGAGGAAGATGTTGACAACTTGACATAAATAATATAATGTTTACAGTTGATAATAAATATAGTTGAATACCATTCCTATGGATTTTCCTTTGTAACTTTTTCCAAACCTAAACAACGAGGAAAAAGAAGGAGATTTGACCCCCCAATTTATCAAATTCCTCATGGAACTCATTTTCTGCAACAGTGGAAACATAAAACATTTAGAATCATGACCATTATAGAGCAAGACATATATTAAATAATAATGATCTTATATTCGAAATATAGAAATCATCTGTGTAATCAAAACTATATCTTTGCTGTGACTTGTCACTAAAATAAAATGATCCTATCCAATCAGGCGCAAAGTAGTGGAACGCAAAATCTGAAATCTAGAGAAGATGAGTGCAAAATTAAAATGTTGGTTTGAAACTTTCGATTTCAACTTGCCTAAATCCCAAACTAAAAGAATAAAGCCCAAATATTTTGCTTCAGTAATAAAACTGAAGGATCTAAAATCAATGATATTCGAACACCAAAACCATATCCTTAGGGAGTTTAGGGTTTTGAAGTCATTCAAATCCAAGAAACAAAAAACCACATATGAAAAGAAAGAAAGAAGAAAAACGTGATTCTGATCGTTGAAAATGAAAAAAATAAGAAGAAAGAGTTCACACCTTGGAGTTTGCAGAAGCAATCTCAACTCTCAAGAGCATCGACATCGTCTTCCCTGGATCGCCTCAGAAATCAGAATTGAAGGAACGCAAAAAAATTTTGGTTGCTTTTATATGCTTACATGTTCTACCGGTAACCGATAACCATTTAATTTAATTAAACGGTCAAGATTAAAGCCAATAGAATTGTGTGGTTTAGATTTTAGTGAGTACCGTACTCCCGAATAAAATAAGGTATACCGTAGAATGACCCTATTTAAAAAGCTCTTAACCGTCATAGAGATTACAGTCAACTGTAAAATAAGGGATATCATAGAATGACCCTATTTAAAAAGCTCTTGACCGTTATAGAGATAACGGTCAACTGGTTTACCTAAAGAGCTCTTAACCGTCATAAAGATAGCGGTTGACTGATTTATTTAATAACGGTTAACTACTCTATATAATATATACCAATAATAACTTATTATCACCATAATTATGAAATTCAATTTGTAATTAAATTTACAATGAAAATGCTAAAATTACTATAAATTTATTATAAAAATCTTACAAAATGGCGTGCATGACAAAAATATTATTGATGACAATGCCACCTAAACACCACAATAAATAAATGCTAGAATTTGCTTCTTTATTTGTGAGGCTTATGTTGTAAAATTTGCAATGTCCTGGAATCACTTTACTTATTTCCAAATACTGTGAAAAAAAAAAATGGAAGAAAGAGTGAAAATTTTGTTCTTATCTTCTTATCTCATCCTTAATGACTGATGGAGATGGACCTCATAACTTTCCGAGTACTATAAGTCTCTGTGGAGAAACCAAGAGAGATACTTTTGCCCACCAACGCTATAAATACATAACCAAGCTCTCAACCAATCTACACAGAAAAAACTTAATTAGCACCTCTTAGAGGTTCCCAGATATGTAATCCTAGTTCTTTTCTCATACCTTTTTTTTTTTTTTTTTGTTAAGGTTGCCATCCTTATATTATTTTTATGAAATATGGCAATTCTATTGGTAGAGGAAACCTAGAGTAATATAGTTGAGAAAAAAAAAAAAAAAAAAGAGAGAGATCCAAAACATTTGGTTCAAAATGCTTATACATATCACATCCATCGGATCAGTGATCGAAATTCCATTAAGGGTGAGATAGGAAGATAATAACAATCTTTTTACTCTTTCTTTTTATTTTTATTTTTCGTAGTGTTTGGAAATAAGTAAAGTGATGCTAGGATATTACAAATTTTACAACATAAACCTCACAAACAAAGAAGTAATTATAACATTTATCTATTGTGGTGTTTAACTGGCATTGTCATCAATAATATTTTTGTCATGCACATCATTTTGTAAGATTTTTGTAATGAATTTGTAGTATTTTTAGCATTTTCATAGTAAATTTAGATACACATTGAATTTCATAATTGATGTGATAATAAGTTATTATTGATATATATTATATATAGTAGTTAGTTGTTGTTAAATAAATTAGTTAACCATTATCTTTATAATGGTCAAGAGCTCTCTATAAATTTGTTGATCATCATCTCTATAATGGCCAAAAGCTTTCTAAATAAATTAGTTAACCGTTATCCTCAATACTAACATCATTTTCTTCATCGTGCAAAATAATTTCTTCTTCTACTTCACATTTACTATCTCTTCTTATTATTCTATTTTCAATAATTTTGCCCCAGGAGCGGTGGCCCAGCGGTGTGGGATCCCGTGAGCATGCTCATGGTCTTTTGTTCGAGTCGTGGCGGGTACCATGTGGAGGGGGATTTATGGCATGCATTGCGCCCCACACTTTAGCTCTCTTGGGGTGCTAGGGTGAGGTCTGTGGCGTCCCGGTCACAGTAGTTATGGTTCAATCCAACATTCCCTAGCGGGAGGTGCCCCTATTAGGTCACGCCCTAGGGGGTAAGTCACATATGGTCACCCCCGCCTCCTTTTGTTCATAAAAAAAATATATATATTTTTTTTCAATAATTTTCCTTTTTATTTCTTCTTGGCATTCTAGATTCTTAGGCACACTGATAATAATAATAATAAATAATTATATAGTCATTCAATATGTTATTAACATTATAGTCAAGAGTTTCTCAACAACAACAACAACAACAAAAAACATTATAATCGAGAAATTTGTAATGTGGAAGTGAATTTCTAGTGTTTTATTGAACTCAATCAAGTAGCCTAATAATTTTGAGTTAAAAATATATTTAAAAACTTGTTGGGCATAAGTCAAAGCACAAATTTTAACAAATAACATAATCTAGATCTATATATCTATGTATCATCCATTGATACCAGTCATCGAACTCTTTTATACAAGTTCCACTTGGTAGTCTTGGCTTGGGGGATACAACGCAATTGGTAGAGAGCTCTTGACCATTATAGAGATAACAGTGAACTAATTTATTTAGAGATCTCTTGAGTGTTATAGAGATAACAGTTAACTAATTTATTTAGAGAGCTCTTGGTTGTTATAGAGATAGCGGTTAGCTAATATATTTAAAAACGGTTAACTACTCTACATAATCTACACCAATAATAACTAATCACTTCAATTAATAATTCTAATGTGTATCTAAATTTACTATAAAAAAATGCTAAAACAACAATAAATTTATTACAAAATTTTACAAAATGATGTGCACGACAAAAATATTATTGATGGCAATGCCACTTAAACGCCACAATAAATAAATGTTAAAATTACTTCTTTGTTTATGAGGTTTATGTTGTAAAATTTGTGTGAAGGTGTTTCTTTAGTAAATATGGGATTTCTTCCTAAACTCCCGTAAATTACACATTGCGCTTAGCAAAGGCTCATGGTCTCACAGGTGTTCCAATTGAGAGACTTTTCAGTGAGCCCATGCTATAGCAAAATGACTCTTTTGCCCTCCAATCCCCTTCTCTTAACTATTCCCCTCTGGTTCGTTTCTTGTGTGTGTGTGTGTGTGTGTGCAGGCTTGGTCTACACGGCAAGAAAAAGGTATGGATTCAGTCCTTTAATTGAACTGTGCTGGACTCTGTGGGCCTAATTAAGTTTATCAATCTTGCTGGCTGGCCTTATGGACTTTATGGGTTAGATTAGTGAGTTTTGGGCTAGAACTCGTGAGCCTGAGTATAACTAATTTTTTGGGCTGATTTTTCTGTGATTTATAGATAAACTAATGAATCATTAACGCTTTGTCTATTTTTTTAGATAAGTATTTTCTTAGGCTCTGCGTTTAGCTCTAGCTTAAAAAGTTATATTATTTTATTATTCAGTTTATTTTTATTACTATTTATAGACCCCACTACACTTTTGGTATTATTCATGGATCTCACTGTACTATTTCAGCTAACTTTTACTTTTATTTATAGTACTTTCAGTAAAAAGTTTTCAGTTTCAGCAAAATAAGCGAATCCCAAATAGACCCTAAGATGTACAAAAAGTGAAAAGTATGTTCAACAAATATTAGCATTGGTTTTAAGTTATAACACAAATCGCACATCTATCTAGTGTTTATTGCTGAATTTTATGTTCAACAAATGTTAACATTGGTTTTAACTACTATTTTCTTTTTTCTTTTTTTTCTTTTTTTTTTTTTTACAGGATGGAATTCCTACTCTAACCTAATCTAAGTGTATATGTGTGTGAAGCTCTTTCTTGGAGACTTGAACTCCATCTCTTGCCTCCCACACCCCACAAGTACTTATACTTGTAGAGTGACCACCGCACCAAGAGTGTGCAGTGATGGTTTTAACTTATTAAGCCTAACATTTTGCTGAATTATATTCTTGATTGGATTCTTTGTGCTAAACTATAAACTCCATATGAACGTGTTAGGTCGATAGTGTTTATTGCCATATTCCTAATTAAATTATTTTCAACAATTCACAAGGTAACCATTTGTACGTGTTAGGTTGATAGTGTTTAGGTTAGCAAACCTTGAACAAAAATGTTAGTCTTGTATGTCTTTTAAGTCCATTTCATGTTCAAGGTTCATTCCCATAACAGCTGAAGAAAAAGTAACTTTTTGTAATCTTAGACCCCGACAACTAGTTGATCGATCAAGAATTGCAAATTGCAAGTCTAATTGCCTATTTGGCCCATTAAGTCATCTAATCACTAGAATTCTATGCTCTAGTTGCTAGAGTAATTTAAGGGTGATTAGAGTCTATTAAAAAAGAAGGGAGAAGTGTCGTGCAATCATCTCTCTCAAATCACCATCAAATCGGATAGCGAAGCATATCTAAAGAACAGTTCGTGTTAAAGAAGCTAAAGTTGCTGTATCAAACACAGACAAGCTGGTGTGCAAATCTTTAAAGTGGTCCTTGGAGTCACGGAGTATTGAGAGTTTGTGTAAAAAAAATTTAGAGTAAAAGAGTACACTAGATTAGAGTTACGTGTGACCACGTGAGTAAGTTTATACTGCAGGTAGCAATAGAATTTATGATTATTTTTTTTTATAAAACTTCAATTTCACTTAGTATATTTTGTTTCCTTGGGGTTGGTGGCTAAACCATTGGTGTGTTTTTCCCATTGATAGTCACTATTGGTTTCTTACATCATAACATATTGTTGTGTACTTTATTTTTCGCACTTTATAGTTTGGCAATATTGTTTATATGGCTTAGTACAAACTCCCACCTTTAAGGATATAGATTGATAAAAATTGCAGAATTCTTTGTCTGGGGCTTCAGTTTGTCAAATCTTCTGTTCTCTTCCTCCATTTGTTTATTTGCTTCATTTTTTAACCAATTATCATACATATTTCTAAATTTTAAACCCAAATATTCTTTCTTCTACTTGCTAAATGGGAACGGTTTCATAATTGATTAATAAACTTGGGATATCACTCAAAGAGGAGCAGTTCAAGCGATAGCTCCAGTAAGGCCCATGTGATACACATGTGATACACATGATATTACTCATTGCCGCCACGTGGCATGAGATCGATGAGCCCACGAGACTCATTTTTTTATTTAGCAAAAAAAAAAAAAAAAAAAATAGAGAGAAAAAAAAGTCGGGATATGCTAGTGCCAGCAAAATGTCACAAACACGCGACAAATATAATGACATGCTTCTGGTCACAGTTCCTGAAAAAATTGTCAAATCTGACTACTATGGATTACAGACATTGGGTGAAGATTGGCTTATCACTGGCTTGTCCTGATTTTTACACGATTAGTGAAATGCTGCTTTTCTCTCGTAGATGATAAATAGAATCTCTTTGTTGCTCAGTGCTTTACCATTTTTTTTGTTGGTTGTATATAAATGTGAGAAAGGTTCTTGGTGCTTTCTAATGCTGAATGATATGTCAATGTCTTTCAATTTTCCAGGAAATATGATATGACTATTGACTAGCTAGCTGCTACATTTGGGCTTATTTTCATATTGGATAGTTCCAAGTTCCAACTGACAACTTAGTTCAGATATCAATTTCGAATAATCTTCTGATCAACCTTCTTCTTCATAGATGAAGAAAAATCTCTAGGGGTTGTCGGTAAAAATTAATGAAGAGGACCATACAATATGTTTGATTAAACTTTATGAAATCTTTCGCCAAATGGTTGATTCCTTAAAAATCTTCGATTGGTTTAACTTTAACCTTAAAGCTTAAAACTTGCAGTTAAACATCACAAATACTTCGGACAAAATAATAGTGTAATGACAATACAATATACTTTGTAATTTTATTATTATTATTATTATTATTTTTGGAGTGACTATGCAGATAACATGTTGATAAAGCAATCTTTTTGAGTCAGCCTGGGCTTAAGAAAGAAAAAATATATCCATTTATTATAAGCTCAGCAATAGAAAAACTAATGATATGTATTAAACAATTTCACAACAAATAATAAATAGTAAATTGTTACTAGTTTTAATTTGGATCTGCCATTGACATCACTTTTTATCCACTAATAACAACTTTCCATCAAAGATTTATTATGAAAATATTGAATGTAATACTACTCCAACATAAATGATTATCCATTTACAAGAAATTTATGTTTGTTCGAATATTGGTTAAATGAATAAATTCACAATTTATTAATAGTTTAACTTTTAGTACAATTGACCCTTATTAAAGACAAATTTTCAAGTGAAAGCTAGCTAGAAATCTGAACTCTAAAATGGCTGAATGGATATCTTTGACGTATCTCACATCCAATTATTTCCTGTAGAGAGATAATTTGTAATTCTTCCTCATCTAGTTTGTAAGCTCAGTAGATCTCCAATGGATCCAAAAAGGAAAAAATTGTAGAGTGAGATGTAGCCTCTCTCCACTTGTGTTCCAGTAGTTTATTTATCTCATTGTCAGTCCGGGTAGAAACTGTCAAAAAAAAAGAAAAAAAAGAGAGATATAAATAGAAGACACAAAGATAATACAGAAATAATTCATATACATATGATTGTAAAGAAACTTACCCGTTTTCGTTCAATGAGACACTACTGCTTGAACACAATACTATTCTGGTAAATCACTAATCCGCTAAGAACTTATATAACAAACCCTCTGAGTAATAAAACCATCACACCGAAAATCTTTTTTTTCTCTCTCTTCCATTTGAATGACTTCCTGATGCACTAGAAAAGGCAACATCAAATTGGGGTTTTCATCTCTAGGTGTACAAGCTTCAAGGTCAAGTGAAGAAGTTGATACTGTGAACTGCATATATATAGCAGTTGGAAATTTGGATGCATTTAATGCAAAATCTGGAGAGGATCCATTTAGATATGCTCCAGATTTACGAAATCAGGTGTTTTCAGAAACTTTTTGACATGTAATAAAAGTTATGAAATCATGTGGAACTGGTGGTTGGACAACATCGCTGCTGTATACTGGCACAATTGGAAAATAATTTTGGGCTCAAGCAATATGAGTGTACTGCAAGTATAGTATATTGGGCCCAAGCACAATGGACAAATAGATTTTTTTTTTTTTTTTTTGGGAGAAGAATGGGCTTACAGATTAAATACTAACATATATACTAAAAAGTATAAAAGTGGTGTCAATTAAGTGGAATCGGAGAATTAACATCTGGATTCTAGATTAAAATAAAAACATTTGAATTCAAATTATCTAATCTTTTTTTCTCTAAAACATGAATTTGGAATAAATGTCCGGATTAAATCTTTTTTTTCTCCCTTCAAAGTGAATTAATGTTTTTTTTCTTTTACCTCTCTCTAAAGGTTCCTCATACAACCTGGAAAATATCTATTATTTTTGTTTCACTTGTTCATCACCTTGCTATTACATGATTCATGAAACACATAATCCACATAATCATATAAAATTATATCGAAACGAAAGCCATAAAAATTAATCTGCAGCTATAATTATATTAACACAAACAAACATATATATGTATAAGTTCAACACTTCAACTAAAGAGGAGTTACCAAAGTAAAGTAAAAGAGGATTTAAAGCGTTGGAAGTTACTATTTGTCGAGTGCATGTGGTGGAGTATAGTTGTTTGAAATTAAAATCTACGGAACTTTTTCTCTTTTTGCTGCAAAGATATTCTTATACAACTAGACAAAAGAAAACCTGTTATTATTTTTTATCCACACACACAAAATTAAAATAAAAAACACACACATACACATAATCGGTGTACAATGTGTTAGCTCATTACTAGTTGCAATATTGGTCTTGATAAAAAAAAAATAAATAAATAAAAATTATGACATTAACAAGATATTAAAAATAAATAAAAAGAAGAAACCAAATAGAAGCCAACAGCAATTATCTACATAAAACTATATATTAACTCCAGTCTAAGAAAAAATTAAATTAAATAATAAATTAGCAAGACTTTAAAAATAATAAACCCATACGAGATGAATAGAAGAAACTTGTCTTTTTATGTGTGGTGAGATTTCTCAAAATATATAAATTTTAGAGAAAAAACGTGACTTACCAAAGGAGAAATAGGATGGATTTATATAGAGGCAGGGAAAGAGAATTTTGTGTTTATTTAAATTTTGATAACTATCATTACAAAAATAAAATAAAATAAAAATTGATAACTATAAAGTTTGGGATAGGGTAAGCAGAAACCTACCAGAGCTGAAGAAACCAACCGGTGCTGTATTAAAGTGAATCCGCATGTTGGAAATCTAGATTTAAAAATAAATAAAGTGGAATCTGGAACATCCAAATGGGCTTGGCATTATTTCCAACGTGTTTGGGGGTAGGGGTGAGCGGAAACTTACTAGCGCCGATGTGTGTTTGAGAGAGAGAGAGAGAGAGAGAGTGAATCCGCATTTTGGACATCTAGACTTGTAAATAAATATATTAAGTGGAATCCAGAATATCCAAATGGGCTTGATAATTATTTCCAATATGGCGACATTGTATGTAATCAAAGAGAGAAATTTGTGTTTATTTGAATTTCGATAACTATCATTTCAAAAAATAGAAATAAAAATAAAAATTAATAACTATCAAGTTTGGGGTAGGGGTGAGCAGAAACTTACCAAAGCCAAAGAAACCAACCAAAGTGGATGAGAGAGAGAGAGAGAGTATTAAAGTGAATCCGCATGTTGGACATCTGGATTCAAAATAAATAAAGTGGAATCCGGAACATCCAAATGGGCTTGGCATCATTTCGAACGTGGCGACATTGCATATGACCACAAAGTCTAGTTATTAAGGAGTTGGATTTCACGCAATTAGGATTTTGAATATCCGGTTTCTCTCACATTTATTACCTATTAAGTTCAAACCTTAAAATCTATTTTCCCCCATTAAAACATTATTTGCCAATTATTCCTTATTTTATTCATACAAAAAAAAATTTTAATTTTAGCATAATGTATTATAAGAAACTAAAATAATTTGTACAAGGCCTTTTTCTTTCTAGATTTTTTTTTTTCCTCAAAAAAAAAAATTGAAAGAAAAAAGGCCAATTGTGAAATAGTGATTAAAATGTGAAAAGAAAATTTCTAATTAGACCTCTTTATTATTTGCATGAAATGAATTCTTTATACATTGTGCATTTTGGTAGTTCAATAATAATAATAATAATTAGTAAGACAGATATAAAATAGTTATTCCTATGTAATAGCTATTACATTACGGGTTTATTACATTATACCAAACGTGCCCTAAGATTATAACTTAATCGTGGGTTAAAGTTATAATCTCTCTTTAGCATGATCATGAGTTTTCAAAATCATGCTCGAAAACAGCTTTACACTGAGTTGTAGTACTTTAGCGTCTACATAGTGGTCAAAGTTTTACATTGATTGAAGAGATCAAAAAACAGCATAAGAACTGCTGAAGAAGAAGAGGTTATATTGTCTCATTTGCAAGTTGACCAATCAAGGTTCATTAAATCTCGACTACAAGTAGACATGGCAAAACAGGTCAGACCCGTTTGACCCGACCCGTTTGACCTGCAACCCGTTTGACCCGTAACCCGTTTGACCCGTTTAAAAATGACCCGTTTTGACCCGTGACCCGATTGACCCGACCCGAACTCGACCCGACCCGCCCATTTTGCCACGTCTACCAACGTTGAGTAGATTGAGATTGAGGTGTAATTCTTATAAGATATTTACTTATTCTTCTTCACTTAATATATTATGTACTCCATTATAGTTTGTCATTCTTTACTTCCCACCTTCATTTTCTCTTCCTACTTTAAACAGATCAAAAATTATACCAAGATTAGTGTCTAGAAAGCTGGAACAAGAGTTGCACCAAATTTAGGTATCAAGTGTTTAGTGGTAATTGGTAAGTGGTAACAGTATCACCAATGAGAATCTAATCACAATTAAGGAACTCAAAAACAATTGACAAATTGCATCTATTTCCAAAAAAAAAAAAAAACTTGTTTGAAAAATACGGGTCAACTCGACCCGTCCCACGACCCGACTTGACCCGTGACCCGTTTGACCCGCAACCCGTTTGACCCGTTTAAAAATGACTCGTTTTGACTTGTGATCCGTTTTGACCCACGACCCAATTGACCCGACCCGACCCGACCCGCCCGTTTTGCCATGTCTAACTACAAGGTCAACTCCAATTGACCGGTCAAGCTTTGTTTTCCAAGACTTTTCAGTTTATGGCTCATGATGACTAAATCACCTAGGAATCCATGCACTAGGGTTCTAGGATGTATTTAAAGCCTTCTTAGATTATCATAACAAGAGAGATAACTTTGCTAAAGTTGGAGAAGCTACAGTTTGCCAAAATGTTTTGTACCAAGCTATATCTTCGGTGTCTATTGAAGATCCAAAGAGTTCATGTGAAGACAACTGCACTAAACCTACACAAATCATGAGTTGCTATGTTGTTAAACATGGATTGGATATTTGTGCACCAAAGAGATCCATGAAGCTCAAAGGTCTAACTAGATTGGAGTTACATGTGGTCACGTGAGTAAGTTATACTGTGGGCAGTAATATTAGGATTGTGATATTTTGTATTGTAAACTTCTATTCTATTATAGCGGATTCTTCAAGTTGGTGGTAAGTTTCAAGAGGTGGGTATTGCAGGTTGAATAAAGAGAAGGTCGATGCCAAATGGCTTGGCTCAACTCAACTTGTTGGGTGTGGCATTGTAACTATGTGAGAGCCCTTGTCGTTGCTATTATTTGAGCTCCATGTCCATGGTTTCGTTAACAAAAGAATCATATTGATTTTGTGTTTGGTGGGGTTTGGTTCCCTATTGTCCAAAGCATTTTAGTTATGGAAAAGATGTTTGTGAGAGAAGAAAGGAGATTAATGCAAGTGAGTACAAAGTTCATGTTCTTGATGGTAAGGACTAAGGACTTCTTCAACCATCTCTCATTCCCTAGCAATCTGTTTAATTTATAGCCACAAACCCAATACTGAGGCAAGTCCATTTCTTCAATATTGTTATAACACTCACCAAAATTCAACACTAGGTCTTTGGATACATTCACAACAAGTTATAGATGGTAAATTGTTATTAGTTCTAATTTAAATCTACAACTTAAATTATTTTAATCCTAGATGACATTAAAATTATTATTTTAATATCACCGTTAACAGTGCCAGTGCCACTTGAGGACCGAGGGGGGCCTTGGCCCCCCCAAAATTTTTGAAAAAAATTAAAAAATTTTTTTTTTGGGAAATGTCCTAAATAATTTGAAAATGTTTAAATAACCTTATCATTTTGGCCCCCTCATACCTGATAATATACATATATATATATTTAAGAAAGTCTAAAAATAAACATAATTTTCATTTAAATAAAATACAATCTATAAATACATATGTCAACAAATTACAATAATTAAACATTCAACATATTTAAAATGAACACATAGGTATTTTAACAATTACCTCAACAAATAAAAGGAAAAAATTTCTAATTTTCATCCCAACACATCTAAGGCTTACTTGTATATAGCAGTAGAAAAATTGAAAAGTCAAAAGTTTTGTTGATGCACCGCACTACCAAGTCCCCCACATAGTTGTGGAGACATTTTGACTCACACAGGTGACTCTCTCTCTCATTCTCCCTGTCTCTATTGGCGACTTGGCATTTGCCTTCTTCTTCTTCATCTTTTTTTATATTTTCAGTTCTTTCCTTTTCCTCCCTCCCACTGTTGCTGTAGTTTGTTTAAAAGAAAAATTTTTGTACTATGTGACTAAACTAGAAAAGAAAAAGTGAAAGATTGAAGCTTTTGTGCTATGAGCCCCATATCTCTTGACTGTGCAATGCTCCATTGTAGACACCGCATTTTGTACCCCTTAAAACTGGGGCCCATATTCCCCAATGATACCGAAATTCTAAGACCCAAGGTTGGTTTAGGGCCCAATCAAATTATAAATTGACTTGAGAGATGTTAAAATGGAAAATATACCTTTTTAATGAGCAAAAAATTTATTTTTGGAAAATAAAGACCAAAAGAAACCCTAAGCTTGCATACGCAGCCTAGAAGCTTGCGTACACAGGCACGAGCCTACGCACACAAGTAGGGTTTCAGAAATATAAGAAAAGCAAGTTTTCTGCATTAAAGACTGAGGTTTGGAACGAATCTCACATCATCTGGGAGCTGTTTCAAACCCCTGTTTTCTCAATATAAATAGCCATACATGGTACATTTTCAATAACACATAAAAATCCTACGGGAAAACACTATGATTCACTAGAAATTGTGAATTAAAGAGGGAGTTTTTCACAAAATATCCTCAAGTCAATTTTATTTGATTAGGGCCTTTTCTAGCCTTGATCTTTGAATTTAAAGATTACTAATCACATTTTTATTGATTTGTGATAGATTTGACTGAAGAGAACAGTCAAAAATCAAGCCTAGGAGCTTTTGCTTTAAGGTATTCATTTCAAACTTTTCTTTTCTTTTATTTTCTTTTATTTTCTTTTCTGTTGTTTTCTGGGCTAGGGTTTTGAACAACCCTACGCATGCATAGTTTATGCATGCATACGCAGGTCAAATCCTATGTACGTAAGTATTTGGTCTGCATACACAGGTCATTGTCCAAAAACCCTAATTTATGTTTTGCTTTGTTTGTTTCACATGTAATACCCTTCCTTTGATTCTCCATGTATCTGTATATAGCTTGAATCTCTATTTCACATGTTTGTTTTCCTTTTTCATGCTTAGATTAGGGTTTGTTTTCAATTCTTTGTTAAATTCCATGTCATTCATTCACATGTCCATGCATAATGCCATACGTGCTGAGTTACTGCAAGGTAAGTGAGGTACACATAAGCATGCATATTTGAATAAGATTTTGCTTATTAATGGATTTGAACATGCTTGTTTGATGAGTGGTGTTCAATCATATGTTCACTTGAATCTTTTATGTTTGTGTTTCTGACTTGTTTTGATTGCTACCTTAGGAGATGTAATATGATAGGAAATGCCATGATTAGATGTATGCTAGGGTTTGGGATGTGATGATGTGCAATGATTAGATGAATGTTAGGCCGTTTGATATGTATGCTAGATGTATGTTAGGGTATGCCATGCTAGATGAATGTTTAGGCTTTGTTTGATTGCCATGATAGATGCATGATTAGGGATGATTGATGTCATGTTGTGTGTTTAGATGTATGCTAGTGTGTGCATGAGTATAGATGCAACATTGAGTATGCTTTTAATAGGGTTAAGACATAAGACACAATGAAGGGAAGCCAACCTTAGGGTTGAGCGGTTTTGGATGCCTAACACCTTCCCAAAACCATATTTTAACTCCAAACTCATATCTCTGGTAGTAAGATCAAAAGGTTCTTCCTTGAGAGGACGCCATATATATGGTTCCTAGACCATTACAAAAACTAGGTGGCGACTCCCTATTGTGTCCACATCTATACCCCCAACAAACCAGTTGACCCCTTGTTTTTAACTCTTTCCCTAAGTACTTTGTATCTTTGATTTTTTTACTTTACTTTTTATTGCTTTCTTTTTTATATTCCTTATAATATATTATTTATTATCATAATAATCAATATATTATATACCGAATGGCATTATAAATTATATATGTACTTGATTAGTTAATTAAAATATATAATATATACTACTATATTAACATGTATTCAATTGTTGTTTATTATATTTTTTTATGCATTGACATTTAAATGATTGTTTGTCTTTTTTTTTTTTAGCAATATTTGGACTATTAGTATTTTTTTAGCATATTTTTTTAATCTTAATGATGGTGAACTAAAAATTGAACCAACTCCAATTCGTCCATGAGAGTCATCCAGGTTAGAAAGATCGGAATGGTCATCCCTAGTAGGACGGTCGTCCATGAGCATAAGGGTCGTCCATCAGGAAAGCGTCTGGACGACCCCGAACACTTGGGAAATTTCTAGAAAGATTTATCTATAAAAGCTTGTGAATCAAACCACGTGTTACTATTTTGAAACATCAGCAAGATTCGGGTTCATCGCTATAACTTCCTACTAAGTACTTAACTTCCAATGACAGTTATAGAAGATAAGATTGAACATTCTAACTCCTATAGCGGTTATGGAAGTTAAGTCTGAACCTTCTAACTTCCTCAAATATTGGGGAAGTTACGAGACAAGTAACCACTTCAAAGCACACTATATAAACACTCATCCACATCAAATGGAAGTAAGTTGACACTACTCCAAAAGTTGGAATTCTAAAGTTCCAGAGAGAAAACTAACTTAAACGTTGGAAGGTTCTTGGCCGGTTCATCCCGGTCACCTTTGATCTTGTGTCTTTTTCTTTTCAGGCCTTCCAAGCAATCACTAGCCCATTAAAACCCAGAGCATTCAGCCTACTGATTTTCTTTGCATCATCACTTAATAATTTTATTTAATGAGTGATAATTTAATTTGATAAATCTAGGTTCATGGGAAAGATAGGACTATTGACTTATTCTTCAAAAAAAAAAAAAAATGAAGATGGTAATTCAAAAAATAGTACACTTTTGGGTTATGAAGTATTGTACATTATTATTTTACATTTCATTCAAACAAAAATAAATAAATAAATTATATATAGTCCCTCCTAAGATATATTCTTTGCTCCGCCACTAACCATTAGCCACGTTAGCTTTTTCCATCTACCACATAATGGCATGGACTATTTTGACACAATACCAAAAGGTTAAGAACCAAACTGACACATCTTAAAGGTTAAAAACTAAATTGACACATAGTGTAAGGATTAAGGACCAATTTACCTATGATAATAATATGATTTTATCAAACTTAGACTATCATCTAATAAATGTAACCTTAAATGGAATTCTTTTTGTGAATTATTAAATTAATTGTTCATTTAATAAAAAAATCAATTAATTTATTCAAGTTCCTAATCATCCTCTAAGGCTCTAAGCTTTCATATCCCATACATGTTTGTTCACTCCTCTCTTTTAGTTTGGACCAATGAAAATTACTGTTTCAATTTATTCAAATTATTCCCAAGACAAATTAAATCAACAAACCTTTATCATATATGCTCAAATCCATTTTAAGAGTATTCGTCTATAATGATAATTTAGGTTTGATATTTTTAGAACAAAGATTCCAAATTTCGTGCAGGAAATTGATAACTTTCCCTTGAGAATTCAATTCAATATGAATTTTGTGTTAGGTCAAGTTTTGAATTCTCTTAAAAAGAAAAAATAAAAAGAATTTTGATTTATTGTAAAATGACCTTTCAACGCTGTGCTGTGTGAAATGATGATTTTACCTCTGTCGTGGGATTTCAATAAAAAAAAAATTGAATTTTTTATCATTTGTAAATTGGGTGTCTATTCATAATTTAAAATTTTAATGCATATTGTTAGATTAAGAAACTCACAATGTATATTGTTAGGTTAAGAAAATACGCCAACGAGGGCCTGACTCAGCTAGGTATGGTTCGTTAGCTTTGCCTAACACGCTCAGGTTCGATTCTTGCTACCAGGAAGAGTTCGTTGGTGGGCATCACATCCCTAAGCGTGTATGCTCTGCCCGGGGGCTAGCGTAACCTAGCCAACCCCCATTTTTCTTTCTCAAAAAAAAAAAAAAAAAAAAAAAAAAAAACAACAACAACAACCTTAATTCTTAACCATGAAATAATTATTTTCCATTTTAGGAAAAATAGAAAAGATGCTAATCAGGAATGTCAAAACACTCAAAAATGTCATGGAGATGTGTAAAAAAAAAAAAAAAAAACAATAAAAAAAATGTATAAGCAACATATCATATCATAAATTTTGATTCAGATAGGTAAATTACACAAATCTTCCTTAAGGTTTTGGGAGACCAACATTACGCCTTAAACATTAACGGAAATGACACTCCACTCCCTTAAGGTTTGAGTAAATATTTTGTTACTGTTATTAATGGAATGGCTAATGTGTTGATTTCCTTTTACCTTAACTCTACTTCCTCTCTCTCCCCCCCAATCCAAAGTTTCAAATTGGCCAAGAAAAGTATCAAGTCTCTTCACATTTGAAGTGGAGTGTCATTCCCCAAAACTCAATGCAGTGGTTTGTGTAATTTACCCTTTAGGAAATCTATGAAATGCTTGAGGCATTTTTAATGGATATTATACTTAAGTCATGTGCCTAATGCATATCCATCAACCAAAAGTTTGATGGTTTATTTACCACTTTTATGAAGTTCTTGTTGGTTGTTCGATTCCTGTCTTTATCACAGCAAAATGTTTGTTTGTTGTTGTTGTTGTGTGTGTGTGTGTGTGTGTTTTTTTTTTTTAATGGGAAATATTTGTGTTTTATTGGCTAAAATATTATTTTGGTCTTTAAAATTTAGAGTCAATACATAATAATTAATTAATTTTTATTATGATTTCATTAAGCTAAATTACAAATTACACCCTCTAATTTTGCCTAAAATTAATTCAATCTTATAACTTTGTTTTCTTTCAATTCAATCCTCCAAGTTTTAACTTTACTCAATATAGTTTTTTTTTTTTTTTTTTGTTAGTCTCTCTCAGAATTGTTTCGTTATTAAATTCATGTCATTGTCATATCAAAATGTTTGTTGTGTATGTGTGTGTGTGTCCGTGTGTCGGTGTGTGTTTTTTATATGGAAAAATGTTTATTTTATCTAAAATATTATTTTGGCCTTTAAAATTTAGAGTCAATATTTAATAATTAATTAAATTTTATTATTATTTTATTATGCAAAATTATAAATTACACCCTTTAATTTTGTCTAAAATTAATTTAGCCTTATAAATTTCAAATTTATTCAATTTATTTTTTTCGTTAAGGACATCAAATAAACGTAGTTTTGAATATTTATTTTAATCTCTTTAATTAAACTTTTGAAAATTAATAATAAAAAAATTGGAAAAAATAAAAATAAACATTTAAAAATGGTATTCTTAAATCTGAATCAACATTGCTGCCTTCCTATATCTCATCAATCATCTGGTACGTACCACCTTGATTGATGAGAGATATAGGAAGGTACCGGGCCATAGGGTTGGCGAAAATCGCAGCTCTAGGATTCGTTATGAACCCGCCGAACATTGGATTTTTATGGTGATCAATTGTGTCTGTGATTTTGAATGATGATGCTGAGATTTGGAAAACAAAGTCTACTGTCTTTTTTTGCTTCCTTCTTTTTCTGTTTTCGTTATTGGAAAAATACTGGGAAAGTGATAGAGAAAGTTCTTAGTTTAATTTGACAAAATATTTCATTATCTTTTTTCTATTAAAAAAATATTTTATTAGTGTTTTTTATTCAAAACCCAAAATGGCATTTTTTTGGAACATTTAACAACGCTTTTTAAATGGACAGTGACAGCAGGACTAAATTAAATCAAAGTTAAAGTTTAAGAACTGAATTAAATGAAATTAAAGTTATATAATTGAATTTAATTTTGGTCAAAATTATAGGTTTTAATTTATAATAATAATAACAATATTATTATTATTATTATTATTATTATGATAGTTCAATTTTGTAATTATTTAAATCAATATTTTGCTTACGTCATTCGTAGAGCAGCACATGAAACAGTACATAGATAAAGATCAATTTACTCAATTGAAAAAAAAAAAAAAAAAAAAGGACAATGTGTCTTACACGTAACTTGTTGCACGCACACCACCAGCTAGTGTGGCGTAGTGGTTGCCCCCTTCTTGATGGTTGTGCCAAGCGTGGGTTCGAGTCCTCATACCCCACAGGTGTGGGGTTTGGACTTTGGTTTCTAAAAAAAAACGAAGTGCATGGGTGGAGTCCAAGTCGCAGGCACCATTGCGTGCTAGTGGTACTTACAGGCGATGTATCTGTGGGGTGTGGTCGGCTATGATATCACACATGAGCCACCTTTTTTTATCCTCAAAAAAAAAAAAAAAAAAAAAAAACTTGTTGCACGCACAATACACATATTTTAATTATTTAATTAAATCGTGACTTGAAAATATGATTTTTTTTATCTAAAATTTCGAAGAAAGAAAAAAAGAAGTAAAGATCAATAGGTCAATACCATTGGTTGTTGTGGTTTTTATGTTTTTTATTTTTTATTTTTAAATGAGAAGAAAGATAATGGATCAATACCATTGGCTTGGCCTAGTGATTGTGATGTAGGACAGAATCTACTATTTAATTTTTATAATTTATTAAGTTTGGTATTTTTATGTAATTTTCATTATTTTAGGTTTAGAGCATTTATTTCCTTGTTTTTATATGTTTTTAATGCTTTTTAAGTCAAATTACTTCCTATTATGATTAGGTATTAATTATGACTTATTTTAGAAATTATCACACTAAGGATTAAAGAAACCCCTCGTAGATTTGAAATATCTTTTCTATTTGCTTTTGTACTCACACGTTGATAGGTAAAGGTTCGGGTTTTCTCTTTGCATAGTATTCCTTTTTTGTTTTTACAACCTCTTGAAAGTCGTACTTAATGGGTCTTTAAATATGTTCTCTAATTAGGGTTACAATAATCAATATCATCAGTTGGCTTAAAATAAAATATATTAAAAAAAAAACTAATTTCTCCATGCCTGATCGATCAACTCTTATTCGAGAGCAATTCTAGATTACAGTCTTCTTTCTTTTGAGCAGCTTCTTGGATGTTGATCTTGTACCATGATATTTGACACTTACAACTCAAAATACATTGTTATATATGTATTTGTCAACACTAAACCTAACATATACATTATTAAATTCAAGAAATAAAATCTTAAACGTCTTAGAGAAGTGTTAAAAATTACAAACTATTGATGTGGTGAGCGATTATTAGTAAATGAGAAAATGATATTAATTGTAGGCCTAGATGAAAACCAATAAGAGGTTAGCCAAATCAACATTTTGTAAAAATGTTGTAAAATAATTTGTACATGTAATATTACTCATGTTTGAAATGCTTGATGCATTTCTCGCGCGTGTTTTGCTTATGTCATGAGTGACATGACTCATATGTTCATTATGCCTTACTCAATCCAATGAGTAATGCTATAAACAGATAAAAATGCACAAATTTGTGCCACAATTCATCACATGAAAAGTTGTAAGTAATGGAAGTGTGTCTTTACATGACTCACCATCACACATCTATTAATCATAACTCATCATGTGAAAAATTATAATACAAAATTATACATTTTTATGTGTCTCCGTGTTACTCAAATCCAAAAGTTAAGATAAATGAGCGGAAAAGAGTTGGTAATATCAGTACCATTGCTTGGCCTCGGCCTCGGCCTCGTGATTATCGTACGTTCTCAAAGTATGGGAAGTATACGTTGCATATGTACCTACCACTCCACACTACAGTATAAATAGCCTCACTATGCTCTGGTCATCCTCACTTCTCAATTCTTCATAGAAACCCTAGCCTTGTGATCAGAAAGTGAATGAGAAATATATAATACTCCTCTTTTAGGTAAACTCAAAATGGAGGAGGAGAGAATAGAGACGTTCTCAAATTCTCAAACAAGAAGAGAATCAAACAACAAAAATTTGTGGTCGCATCGAATCAGCGAATTACCAGATTTTCACATCGTAGTCTCCGTTTGGCAAAGAAAGTTAATCTATTAACTTTTTGCTTGCGGTCTCAGCTTGTCCCTCCGTTACGGTAAGTAATCTCTTTCTTCCTATCAACACTACTCCACCTGTGTTTGTGTTTAGTGTCATATATTTTGTTCACTATCTTGTGATAGCAATAGGTTGACGGCCAACATAAAATTTAGTCACTCTATTATAAATGGATGTAATACAAATATGGCCGATCCTAACTTGTCTTGCTGAGGATCTATAGCCTGCGCAAAAAAACTTGGAACTAAGGGTCTGTTCGGTTAGAGGAGTGGAAAAATGGGAGGATGGAAAATTGTGGGAGGATGAAAAAATGGGAGGATGGAAAATATTTAATTTTTCCTTTTGTGTGTGGGGTAGAAAACTTTTTTGTTTGATTGGAGAGAAAAAGGAAATGATGAAAAATATAATTTACATAAATTGACTATTATACCCTTGTTACATAATATGTAAAAAATAGATTTATTTGTATTCATTAAATAATATAAAATTTATCACATCATATATATAAATTTATATTTATATTTATATTATTATTATGTAAAAATTAGATCAGGTCACGTTGAAAAAAAAAACGCTCAGGTAACGTTGAAAAAAAAAAAAAAAAAAAAAAGAATGTTCAGGTCACGTTGAAAAAAAAAAAAAAAAAAGAACAAGAACGTTCAAGTTCAGGCCACGTTGAAGGAGGAAAAAAAAAAAAAGAAAAAAAAAGAAGAAAAGAACAAGAACGTTCAGGTGAGGTCACGTTGAAAAAAAAAAAAAAAAAAAAAAAAAGAACAAGAACGTTCAGGTTCAGGCCACGTTGAAGGAGGAAAAAAAAAAAAAAAAAAAAAAAGAAAAGAACAAGAACAAGAACAAGAACGTTCAGGTGAGGTCACGTTGAAGGAGGAAAAAAAAAGAAAAAGTTGAAAAGAGGGCATTTTAGACAAAGTGCTGCTGTAGCACTTTTCAGTCCAAGTTTTTCTTCCAATTTGGGAGGAAAAAAAATGTGGGCCCGGGGAGAAAACTTTTTCTCTAATTTTCCATCCTTCTTATTTTCTTTCCCCAAACGAACAGTGGAAAATACATTTTCCACCCCATTATCCCTCCTCTATTTTCCCTCCTCCCTATTTTCATCCCAAACGAACGGAGCCTAAGGCTCTGTTGTTGTTGTTGTTGTAATCTCTTTTTTCTTTTTCTTTTTTGTCTATCACACACATAATTTTATACAAAATGGTTTTATTTGATAGAAGGATGGATATACATGCATGTATAATTAGCTTTATTTTTCTGATGGTATGTGCTTTGGAACTTTGGATGCAGACCAATGAAAATTCATGGATGCGGCTGGATAGGAAAAGGTAACCAATGGTATGTATTCATCTTTACCCTTTTTTGGTGTGGTTCCATTAATCTGATGCTTACAATATGCTATCAAAACTTTTCGTCTACGTAAATATTTTTTTGATAGGTAATAATATTTATTGAAAAAGAAGATTACTTCGGCTTTATGGTGATGAACACAAAGAATCTTAAAATATTACAAAGAATCAAAGAGATTCTTGGAAACTCAAAAATAGAATTACAATGTGTATAACCCCACACGCGAGACCAATCAAACAATGTTCAAATCAACAGGAATTTCAGCTAATCAAGAGATATCTCACTATCCTCAAAAGTGCGGTTATTACTTTCCCTCCATAGTTTCCATGTCAAGCATGATGAAGTAAGAGTTTAAACAACTGAAAAGTGCTTCCCAAAACAGTTCCTCCACCCAAACAAAAGGTTGGCTACTGATGACAGCAGCACCTATTGAACCCCACGCATCTTAAAAACCATGCAAATGTATTCCTTTTAATTGAAAAGCTATCTTGTATTCAATTATTTGGATATTTTTCATTGTATTTAATTTGCTTTGGCTTTTTGGATATTTGTTTGGATTGACAATAGATCTGCCTGCTGATGACACTTACTATCAGCATATCCACTTAAATATGCAATAATGCATTAACAGCCAAACCTTTATCAACTATGAGCTATCATTCCAATTGGAATCTGTCATTATGTAATTTTTAGATCTCCTGTGTGTAATGTATAGATTCTCTGTTAATTTTGATGCAAAATGAACACTTCTGACATTTGCTAAATTTTTCACATTACAATGTGGAATATATCAGTGACAAAAGTTTTCCTTCTCTTTGAGGGTATCTGAAAATTTTTGGATTTGTCTTGTTTTACATGAAGAGTTTTTCAGTAGTTTAGAACTCTTCGGGAAAATGTTTCTTATTTGCGCGTGATCTTAGCATATTGGTCAACAAAAATTCTCTAACTTTTAAATACTATTCCTAAACTATGAAGTACAAAAGTACCAAATTTCCTGGTATGCTAAGATTGTTTTTCCTTTTAGGTTGTTTAACATCTGCCCTTCCTGATGTTCAATGAAGAAGTATGGAAGAAACAAGATCTGAGTGTTGATTCACTTTTCCATGAGAAATTATGTCAAAGCGCTTGAACTGAACTCCTTTAAAGGAAAACAGTTCAGCTTCTTTTTATCAGAAAGGTTTGGTTGTGAGAAGACTTGCTGATGTAGCCTAACCATGTGAATGAAAACCCCATGGCTGTTTTGCACGTTGATCCACATAATCGACCCAATGAGAACTCTAGTGTCTGTCAAAAGCAAGCTGACTACCATATGAAGCGGGTGAACACCATAAAAAACCTTTGATAGTATTCTTCAACCACTGATTTTATATGTTAGGTAATTCTAATGGCTCAGATCAGTGATTTACCGGATGTCTGTTACTATTTCATTGCAATTTGTAGTTTTACTGTCTCTTTACCTATTATGAGGAAGAGAACAATGTTAAGTTGTGTAGTTTTGTGTATATTGTGGAGATTTCATTCTTTTGGTTTTGACATGAAATGTAAGTTCCAATTTATTTGATGACTTAATGAAATTATCCTTTTCCTGATGTATCAAATGTGAACAGATAAATTGTCTTTGCATCTTAAAAACAATAGTAGTACTTTTGCAGGAAGAACCCATCATGTGTCTTATACACAGTTGAATATCTAGAATGCATTGATTGGCGCTGTCAAATGGAATCTTATACTTACCCCCCAAAAAAAAGGAATTTTATGGTACTTGTATTATGTATTATCTTAAATATCTAGTGCTCATTTTATAGTTCCATGCATTTCTATTAATTGTGAGGTGCACATTAGACTAAATTCTGCTGTTTAATGCATACCATCTTCCTAGAGGAAAATGGGCCTTAACTTGATAAAGTAACTGTGTTTTGTTTCTTGCATTGGAAGCACAATAAAGGAATTAATATTGTGGAAACATGGTTTATTTTATCAGATTCAAATGTATCTTTGCTTTTTACTTGATACAACAGTTATGGATAGTTTCTTTGTCATGATTTTGTTGCCTTTTACATTATGGTGCAACTGCGTTGGACTCATAACTATCAGCCAGCGTTACAAATGATATATAATCTTCCTATTCCAACATATTATAACAATTGAAATTCATGCTGACCTTGTTTCTTTAAAATTTTGGGTGTATACAATGATATGCTGACAGTTGATTAGGGAAAAATGATGCAGGAAGATCAGTAAGACAAGACCATATAGTTGTTCCGACCAAACATTGGTGCAAAACAGTTTCAAAGAGAGCATGTTTTCCATATAATATGTGAAATGCACGATCCTGGTGAGTTATCAACTTTGAAACTAATATAATTTCTCTTCCATACATGCCTCAAGTACCCACCCCTTTTTTGTTGCACTTCTTATATAGGATTGGCTAGCATTAGCATTAGACTATTAGAGCAATATCCCTTTTTGTGCAGTAGTCTGCAGTATCAGCTTCGCTGTTGAATTTCTCTAGACTTCTTCACGTTTTCTTGTAGAAATATGACCATGTCATTGCCCTTTCTGTACTCTTCATGGTGTCTTGTGTCAGCAACAAGGCATACTACAATGTCAATGCTTGCTCTCGAGGATGACTTCCAGAGTACTACAGTGCCATATTCTAAATTACACATCATTCTTAGCTGTTTACATCCAATATTATTATGTCAACTTTATTTCAATATGAGTAATGGAGATTTTATTTATACTTTTTGGGTTATGTTCACATCTCTTTTAGTTTGCCTGGACTTTCTTTTGTAAGTATTCGTGTATTCTGCTATTTGGCCATCTAGGGAGTGAGTTTTTCTATATGTGATTATCAATGGAGTCTAATACCAAATATATTTTTTTTTTAGAAAATAGAAAAAAAAAATCTGCAATGATTCTTAGAAAGATCTGTTCCTTTAGGTAATTAGAAAATTGGTTAAAGTAAAGAGGGTATAACTTCCTAATTTCCTTTTTGTTTTATATTCCTATTCAAGGACTTTCAATAATGTTAATATTTGGAACTTATAAGAAACTTAACTTTATAATAATAATACCTTGGATCCAGATCATGCCATGAATTGATATGAATAGTTCCTCCTTAGTATAGATAAGTTTTGGAAACGAAATCTACTTTGGAAGCAATAACCTTATGTGTACTGCAAGGTATTACAGCAGATTTTAATTCTAACCACCCACTATTTTCTTAAATATTGCTTAAGCATAGAAATGCCAAAAGGAGTCATGTTTCCAAATGAGACAAAGAATAAAGATTAAGTCACATCAAGCTCTAATAGGACAGCAGTTTTAGCTTGTCATTCTTTTGGATTATGAATATAATTCTTGTAGCTGGTGTTCTTACCAAAAAATGAAAAACGGAATTTCTTGTAGTTGTTGTCAGATACACAGCCACAGTAAGGTCAGAGAGAGAGAGATCTTTTGGAGTTAAGAGTCTTGGGATTAAGGTATGTTTAGAAATTGCTTCCAAGGCAGTCACCCATTTCATGCTCAGATTAACTTCTTGTAAAATCAAATTATTTTCTTCATACACTAGTTAATCTCCCCAAAGTAGTTTTCAACCATACAGAAAACTTTGTTGTTTGATTAAAAAAAATCATTTATGGTGAAGCAAGGAACATTTATAATCAAAATAACATAACAAATATAGAAAATATAGTAGAATAAATACACGTGAAAGTTTTGGCAAACAATTACAACATAGAAGTTGACAGAAGTGAAAGATTGATTTATTAGCTATGCTATAAGATATTAATAGAAATCAAAGATGAATGAAGTTCAATTTCAATATAACAAATCAACAAAATCATTAGTGACAAATGCTTATTGCCTTACCAGGATTTAAGGATTTGCTAATTGAGTAAATATTATAAATTAATTTGATATGCTATATAATTAAACATTCATCTTAAAATTATGTTTTCTAGTTACTAAAATGATGTTCCATGACATCGGATAGAGTAATTAGGCATGCATATGACTTCTAAATTCAGCCTTATTGCCAAATATTAATATGCCTGTGCTTTTGTGTGAGACTGTTGATGCGTATGCTTTTATAATCAATCTGCTGATGTGTGTCTTGAGTAAGAGGTGCACGGTGCACCTTATGCGTGCCGCATGGAATTATAACCCATTAATTGTCAGTTGGCTTTATTGTTGACTTTGCCTTGGTTAGTCATTCCTCAGGGATTTTTTTTTTTTTTTTTTTTGATAAGTTGTTATTCCTCATGGAATTATAACCCATTGATTGTTGATTGGCTTTTTTGTTGACATTGTCTTGATTTGTTATTCCTCTTCTTGTCAAGTACGACAAGGCCAATAGTAGCTGGTAGTCATATTTGGTTTGGGTTCTCTCTACAGCAAGTCATGACCTAACTGACTTTGTTGCATATTATATATTCAACTAGATCTGTTTCTCTCTAAACCATAGTTTTTGAAATTGTGAGAAAGTTCTTTGGGTGTATTTGGGGTTTGGGTTTTAGTGAGAGTTTTGTACCAGTCTTTGAAATCTCTTGTTTTTTCTATTAAAAATTTTTCTTCAAGGTTGCCCCTAGACATAGGCCTAAGACCAAATCATATAAATCTGTGTTCATTGCATGATTGTTTATTCTATCTTTCTATTTCTATTTCGCATAAATCCACTATAACTGATTACACTCACAACAAATTGGTTTCAGAGCTTCTGCTATCTCAACACGATCTCCTCAAAAATTACGAAATGCATGCCATTAAGATCTCATTTAATACAGCTATGACCAATTAAAGTTCTTTGTACATTTTTCTGTTCACTACTTTGTTTGACTTTCAAGGTTTACTTAAGGAAAGATTTTGATTTGAAATTGTTTGAAAATGTCTTTTATTATCATTGATGATGCAAAGGATCAGATTTATTATGTTTGATAGCGTGGACAAACTAATAACAATGCATTGCTATTAACAAAAATATGGTGGGGTGGTAAGTTAACAACTCAAGGTAACTTCTTAGCTTATTTGGATATTTAATTAGCTACTTTTTGAATATTTTCCTTTAAGGCACAACGCATTATCTTCAGTGCCTGTGTGACCTTTTGACACCAGTTCTCTTTATGTTTGATTTACTACATCATTCAGGGTTGAGCCATGATTTTTGGCAGCCATGTCCTACAATGTCTTGTTGCTTTTGGGAGCCAGTATTGACCATTATCTACCACTCCATATTTATGCAATATAACAAATGATTTTAAATGCCTGTGACGTCTTGCCACCAGCTCACTATATGTTTGATTTATCATATCATGTAGGGTTGAGCCATGATTTGTAGAGTTATGTCCTTCAATGTCTAGTTGGTTTTGGAATATCAGCCACACCATTGCAATGAATTTGAGCACTACTAAGATGACTACAGCATGCAACTTAGTAGTTTTGATTTTGGCATCCAGAGTTACTATGTCTATTTGCATGCGTTAAACAAGCAGAAAGGACCTGGATGTGTCTTTGATTTACAACCTCAGGAGTTGGTATATTGATTTTTTGTAGTCATTTTTTTTAGAAGTAAATTTTCATTAAATAAAGGCTAGAGGGTGCTTCCCATGTACACAGGAAGTGCACAACGATACACCAAAATTAAACGCTAAAAGTACATCAATCAAGCATATCAGGGAAAGCAATAAAAGAAAACATCCCAGAAGAATTTATCCACTAAAACAAAGTCTTGAGGAATAAAATCTTCAAGTTATAACAAGATCTTTCATAACCCCCAAAAGTCTGAACATTCCTCTCCTGACAAAGACCCCACATGGCAATGGGCAATCATGTTCCAAATACCAGTGTTACGACACCTGCTGAACTTACATTTCCAACTTTGCTAAAAGCTTCCCAAAAAAAGTCATGGTCCAAAGCTCTCTAGCCACCATGCAATGGAGATGTTGATGACCAATAGTTTCCCCATTCCTCTTGCACATGCAACACCAATCTAGTGCAACTAATCTCCACTTCTGATGGTAATCTATAGTTACCTGACTTCATGCTCAAACCTGGAATTCATTGTAGAATATGTTCTTATTATCTATTTTTATTGACTTCTTTACTAGTTCTATGAAAAGTGCACTAGAAGTACTAGCCAGTCCTCCATTTTTAGTAATATAATGTGTTCGAGTCTACCGATCTTTAGTGAGTATGGGTGTCTTCCACTGTTAAATGATCTTCAACCACTTATTGCGCTTGTTGGTCACAAGCCTACACTAGATGTGTTCTGATCAACTTGGTTTATAAGTTGATACAAGCCAATTTAGTAGAGAGGGTTTTTTATTTTTTATTTTTTGTGAGAAAAAATCCTGCACCATTGGTGCAAAGAAAGCAAGTTTATGGCTCAATTTAGTTGAACAAAAGGGGAAGAATGTAGAGAATGTATCCCATCTAGAGCTACAAGTTTAATCTCTTGTAAAGAGGGGAAAAAAAGGTAGACCCACAATCTTTCAGTCTCATGTATATATAAAATGAGACCAACACCCAGCATCCTATTTTTCTGTACTTTAAAGCTTAATATTGATAATTTAAGAGGTCAACTAGATTTTTCACTTTGTCATGTAAAGCTCAAGCAATCATGTTTCTGTAGGTTTCAATTAGAGTTTTTGAATTTAGAATTTAAATAAAATTCAAAGCCGAGTATATTGGAAACTTGAAAATTACCTTGTGACAACTCTGGTGCTGGATATAGTAAGATGCACATATAGGAATGTTCAACCTACTGTTACTGAAATCTAAGGAATTCTTCAGCTTTCAGTTTCTCACATAATAATTTATCCCAATTAACATATTTCTTAACCATGATTGGTTATATAATTTTTAAGAGTGATAAAATTAGGCCATGCTGTAAAAATGAGGGTGACGAATAACCTTCAGAATCTCTCTCTGTTTCACATACTGGCCAATACCATAAAAGTAGCCAGTGAAGCAACAGCCAATGCAGTGCAGTGTACATGAAAGGTAAACATGAAGTATTTTGTACTTGACAGATTTGGCGTCGACAGAATTGCACTCTCTTTTTCAGCCACATATTAGTTGCAGTCTGCTGGAATACCATGCATTATAACTGTGATGACTACATTATTTTCTTTCTTTTCAATTAATGAAATCTTATCCTTATTTTTTGATAAGAAAAGTTATGTTCTGTTCTTATGTGATCATCCTTAAATGGCAGGTGGAGCTCACAAATTTGCAAGAATATAAAAGACAACTCACATAGCATTGCTATAAATACATGAAGCCTCTGCGATATCCACCATGAAATCAAGGATATGAGTATATATTTATTTCCATGTTTTTCTTCATTTCATACAGAAGATAGCCCAAGGGGATGCAAGATGGAGACACCAAGAAATATTGTTAGAGAGCGAGAGAGGGAATCAATCAAATGTATTTGTTCATCAGGCTTTTTTATGGCTTCCACATCACATCGAATCAGTGATTTACCATACCATAACAAACCTGCTTGAGCACCATCATCATTCATCAGGTCTTTATCTTAACCTTTTCTTTTCTTTTTTGTGGACAAAGGAGGTCTCTTCTTACATTTTTTAAAATCCATTTTGGGCCTATGGGCTAAGCAACTGGAGGTAGCTTCCCTACCTTGGTGTAAGTGGGATTCAATCCTAGGTCCCATGAATAACAAAAAAAGACTGTATTAGCTGAATTAGCTGACATCCACTATTTTTAGTCATATTTGCTTGATGTTTATCAAAATTTTTGTCTCTAACTCTGCTTTTCAACTTTGGTATGTCCTAGGCTACTATGGCTATATTTTTTTCTTTCCAGTTGTAATTCTTAAACATCTTGTGCTTTCAATCACAGAATTATGACAGCTTAAAATTGTCCTACGTTCAGCTAAATTTGTGTATGTGTATAGTTTGAGCTTTTGTTTGACTTTATTTAGTTAATTTCAGGAATAGGAATTGCTTTTTCTACATCGGAATGCTATTCAGCATGTCTACATGGTTCAAAGTGTCTCGTTAGCCATTGGAGAGGATGGTTTCTTTTTGAACTGCTTCCGGAAAAAACCAATCTCTCCAATCGTCTTGCCATGCAGATGCCAGGGGAGTTTGTTATAACCTTTCCAAGTGTAACAGGCAGAATTTTGGCCTTTGTTTATCTCTAGTATATTTCAGTGTAAAGATGCAATGTTTCTGATCAATAAGTCTTCTAGACATGATAATGGGGTGATTAGCCTCAGTTATCATATTAGTTTTTTTCTACGGGTCACTAGTTATCATATTGGAAGCATGATACAGTGTGCTAATAAATTTCAGAAGAATGCTTGGCATTTGGACCTCAATTCTTTGTTATGCTAAAATGTATGCACCAAAAGGATGATTCGGAATCAGCGATTTACCAGATTGTTTTGACACTTTAACAATGTAATGAGGGAAAAAATTGCGAAACAGTCTATTTCTGAGAAAAAATTAGGCGCGTGGCATGCATTCAAAGTTATTTAAGAAGCTGGACTTTTTTTGAAAGTCGAGTTTGGCAAACTCGACTTTGGGTTGGAAAACGAATACTATAGTAGCGTTTTTTTTAGTGCCTATAGCAGCGTTTATAGAAAACTCTATAGTGGCGTTTTTGACAAACGCTACTAAAAAAAATGCCACTATAGTGTTTGTTTTCCAACCCAAAGTCAAGTTTGCCAAACTCGACTTTCAAAAAGAGTCCAACTTACTAAATAACTTTGAACGCATGCCATGCGCCTAATTTTTTCCCAAAAATAGACTGTTTCGCAATTTTTGCCATGTAATGAGTATTCTTAGTCTTATATTTTTTAGGGTCATCAAATAGCCCACAGCCCAACTCAGAAACCCGACGGCCCACCGGGCTAATGGGTGGCCCGGCCCGTTGTTATTAAGGCCCATGGGTAGCCCACTAGCCCAGTGGGTCAGGTCGTGGGCTAGTTTTTATGCCCATGGGTACCAAGTGGGCTAGCCCACTAGCCCAACCCGTTGCCCAACCCGTTGGCCCAGCCCAATAACTCATAATTCATAACAAAAATATATAGGAAGTATATGAATGATTGATCTTAAGACATTATAGAGGAATTTCTTAAGAAAACTCCCTCAGCCATTAAAATACTCAAAGTAATTGTGCTAAACTTAATTTACTAAATATATGTTTTTCTAGTTGTCTAGCAAATTTGAATTAACCATTTGACATTTTTTTTTATTAAAGATAAGAATAAAAAAACTATTTAAAACCTTAATAAAAAAAAATTAAATAGGTTTCCATCAACAAAACAAAAAATTAAATAGATTTGATTGAAAAAAATTTGTAATTAAGTATTAATTTAATTCTTTCCTTTAAAAAAAAGATTGATTACTCCCTTATAAAAAATTGATTATTTCCTTATAAAAATAATAAAATAATATGCTAACACAAACTCATGGGTAGCCTATTAGGCCCATCCTGATAGCCCAGCTCACTAAAGACAAAATGGGCATTGCCCATGGGCTGAGGTTTTCTCTTTCGACCCAGCCCAACCCGGCCCGTTAACTAGTTTATAACCTATTATGCCCAGCCCATTGTGCCCATGGGCCAAGTAAAAATGGGCTGGACCGGCCTGACCTGGCCCATTGACGACCAATACAACAGTTAAATCTCATGGAGTGTGTTGACTGTGCTTTTGGGCTGTTGAATCTAACAGGTGAAATGCCATCATCATTTTCACTTCGTTGTAGTGTACATATTCGAGTCTAATAATTATTATGAAGAACGATAAACTTGGTTAGTCATTAGTAATTGCTCTGCTATGTGCATAGTTAAAGGCAATGAGATCTTTGTAAATATGCTCTCTTATTTCATCATGATCATTGGGATGAAAATATGAGACATTTTCTCGTATCGTAGGATCCAAAAGAAGTAAATACAAATTCGCATATAAGATGAATCTTGCAATACAGGTAATTTCCTTATAAGAAATTTGTCCATAGTGCTAGCAAAATAATAAAGAATATAAACTATAAGATCATTCAACATATTCACCTTAGGTATTCAATTGTTATATTAATCATGTTCAATAAAGAATTTAGACATTATGTTGGTTCATATATGTGTGTACAAAATATATCACATAAATCCAACAAATTCAACTAAAGACTAAAGCAAGCACTAGCCAATAACAGACTAGTTGTTTGAAAAAGTGTGTTTTTTTAAAAAAAAAATAAAAAAAATAGCAATTTTAAAATATACCTTTTGAAAACAAAATTTTAAAATCACAACTATTCATTTGATAAAATTGCGGTTTGATAATTGTGCTATATCTAAAATTTAAAATATATGACTGTAGTGAATTCAAAATATTTAATTATTTTAGACTAATTTGATGGGCCCAAAAGATGAGTAAGATCGTCCATCTTTGAGGAAGGACGATGTACAAGGACGATCCCATTACCATCAGCAGTATGAAGTGTATGCCCAAACAACTCAACGAAAGCCAGCCGTTACAACTAGCAGCACTAAATACCATCGCCGTTGAAGGTGCGCTGGTAAACTTAACACCTGGCACAAGCGTTACAAACTCCAGCAATAATGCTCCAATAATGACGGAGCCAACGGCTAGAAGGACATTGAAATCACCTATATATATACATGAACAAGACAAGGCGGAGGTATGAATAAAAAACTAGATAACCTTATTCTCATTCTAGCTTTTGTGCTTTAACCTTGCTTATTAAGCTTTTTCTGACTTAATCATCGGAGGCGTCGTGGGCAGCCCCCCACCGGTGATTCTTTCTTTTTCCTGTGATATCCCAGGGTTGATAGAGGCAGCGGATGATCTTTAGCTAGACGAACATCTCAACTAACGATCTTAACATCATCAGTTTGGCGCCGTCTGTGGGAAATTCGACGATATTCATTGTTCTTGAGCATCTAGCTTAGGAGTATTTTTCCCATTCTAACGAGATGGAATCCAGCTCTAACCCGGACCCTGCCGCATTAGCCCTGCAGATTCAAGCACTTGCGGCCATAGTGGAAGAACTCACTAAACAGAACCAAGAGATGAAGCAACAACTTCAACAGGGAAATCACCATGCAGACGTCAACAGAGACGAGGACGGAGATAGCCATGGGAAGAGGGCCAGCACTCTAGAAGAAGTAAACTCGAGTTTCCTTAAGGAGATGACGAAAGAGATGGACGAGTTGAGAAACGCTATTAAGGGAAAAACAGACTAAGGACTGGAGAGAATCGTCAGGAAAACTGACTCACCCTTCACTACGGCAGTCCAAGAATGCCCGGTACCCTCCAAATTCCGCTTGCCGCAGCTTGAACCCTTTGACGAATTGAAAGATCCGCTAGACCACTTGAATACATTCAAAACTATGTTGGGTCTTCAACAGCCCCCAGATGAGATCCTATGTAGGTCCTTCCCAACTACCCTAAAAGGGGCCGCCCGAGAGTGGTTCACCAAACTGCCAACGTCGTCCATCGACAACTTCGAGCAGTTAAGCAGCTCTTTTGTTCGTCACTTCGTGGGTGGGCAACGACCAAAAAGGACAGCTGATCACTTGCTCACAATCAAACAAGGGGAAAAAGAAACTTTACGGTCCTATGTGACGCGTTTTACACGAGGAATGCTAGAGGTGGACGAATCAGATGACAAGGTACAACTCACGACCTTCAAAGCCGGATTAAAGTCTAGAGACTTTGTGGTTTCTTTGGCGAAGAACCCTCCCAAATCAATGGCAGAAGTGTTATTGAAAGCACAGAAATACATGAACGCTGAAGATGCTCTAGCAGCCATAGACGGGACAGAAAAGACAAAGGATAAGAAGAAAGAGAAAGAGGACGACAGAAGGGGACAGAAAAGAGATCGAACAGATCGGCGTAATGACAATGGGAGTAGGCGGAGGGACGATAAAAATCCTCGACAAACGAAGTTTACACCTCTGGTAATGCCAGTTGACCAGATTTTGACGGAAATTAAGGACGAACGGAGCCTTAAATGGCCCAGGCCGCTTCAATCGCCACCTAGTGTACACGATAAGAGAAAGTATTGCCGTTTTCACAAAGATCACGGGCATTACACGGAAGATTGTCGTGACTTGAAAGAACAGATAGAAGAACTTATTCAGAAGGGAAAACTTCAAAAATATGTGAAAAGGGGAGAAGCCAGCAGATATGGAAAGAAAGAACAACAGAGGGATTTCCAGAGAAGCGAAGGTCAACCACCTCATCCGCAGAGTGCAAGAGGAGAAATAAAGACTATTGCGGGGGGACCGTCCATAGGAGGGTCGTTCAAGTCCCTCAAAAAGTCATACCAAAGACAAGTAAACAGTGTTCACAGTTTACCCCCCTCAAAGCAGCGACGGACGAATCAAGATATGAACTTTTCAGAAGAAAATGCCAGGGGGATAAAGCAGCCTCATGACGATCCGCTGGTTATCATGATCATGATTGAAGGCTTCAACACAAGAAGAGTCTTGATAGACAATGGGAGTTCAGCGGATATCATTTACCTGTCTGCCTTTCAACAACTGAAGGTAGACCCAAACAGACTTCGACCCTTCGAATCACCCCTCGTCAGCTTCAGCGGAGATAAGGTGTACCCCCGGGGCATTGTGACGCTGACTGTGACCGCAAGTACGTATCCCTTCCAGGTAACCAATAGACACAATTTTTTGGTCGTGGACTCCCCCTCGTCTTACAACGTAATCATTGGACAACCAACCCTCAACCGCTGGAAAGCTGTTACTTCCACATACTGTCTGAAGGTAAAATTTCCAACAGAACAGGAGGTTGGAGAAATAAGAGGGGACCAAGTCTTGGCAAGAGAATGTTATCAGGCAGTGTTGGCATCCAGAGAAAATCATACATGGATGATTGAAGATAAGTCACCTGAAATCATGGAGAAACTAGAAACAGTGAAGCTGGTCGAAGAAGATCCATCAAAGACGACTCAAGTAGGGACGGACCTAAGCCCAAAGACGAAGGAATCAATCCTGCGTTTCTTAAGAGACAACCTCGATGTATTTGCATGGAGCCATGAAGATATGCCAGGGATCCCTGCAAACATCATCCAGCATCGCCTAAACGTAGATCCAGAAAAGAAGCCCGTCCAGCAGAAGCGAAGGGTTTTTGCTCCAGAACGAAACAACGCAGTGACGGATGAAGTGAACAAATTACTTGCTGCCAACTTCATTCGAGAAGTTCATTACCCGAAATGGTTGGCCAATGTCGTCATGGTAAAGAAAACAAACGGATAATGGAGGATGTGTTTTGATTTCACCGATCTAAACCAAGCCTGTCCAAAAGATAGCTTTCCCTTGCCCAGAATTGATCAGCTAGTTGACTCCACTGCCGGGCACAAACTACTGACGTTCATGGACGTGTTTTCGGGCTACAACCAGATACAAATGGCTGAAGAAGATCAAGAAAAAACTGCCTTTGTCACCAGCCAAGGGCTTTATTGCTACAAAGTCATGCCTTTTGGCTTGAAGAATGCAGGAGCCACGTATCAGAGGTTAGTAAATCAAATGTTTAGAGAGCAAATTGGGAGAAACGTAGAAGTTTACGTTGACGACATGCTCGTGAAGAGCAAAGAGGAGGACGATCACCTAGATGACCTAAGGGAAACATTCAACACGCTTAGACAATACTACATGAAGTTGAATCCCTCCAAATGCGCCTTCGGAGTTTCCTCAGGAAAGTTCCTTGGGTTCATGATCTCGCGAAGAGGAATTGAAGCAAATCCAAAAAAAGTGAAGGCCATTCTCGAGATGTCTTCGCCAAGGACGATTAAAGAAGTGCAATCCCTCACAGGCCGAATAGCAGCCCTCAATAGGTTCGTCTCGAGAGCAACGGATAAATGCCTCCCTTTCTTCAAAACCCTAAAGAAAGCATTTGTTTGGACGGAAGAATGCGAAGCGGCGTTCCAAGACCTTAAGCAATACTTGAGTAATCCCCCACTGTTAAGTCCGTCCAAAGAGGGTGAAGATCTGTTCTTATACCTGGCAGTGTCCAATACAGCCGTAAGTGCAGCCTTGATCCGGGAAGAAGATAAGAAGCAACTCCCTGTGTACTATGTCAGTCAGGCCTTCCAGGGAATTGAGGCTCATTATCCACGGATAGAAAAGATCACCTTCGCCCTAATAGTAGCCTCGAGAAAGCTCCGTCCCTATTTCCAGGCCAATCCCATCAAGGTAATGACGGACCAACCCATCAAGAAAGCCATGAACAAGCCCGAGGTAGCTGGACGAATGGTGCAGTGGGCAATTGAGCTTAGCCAATTCGATATCGAATATCGTCCCCGTACAGCCATAAAAGGCCAAGTACTAGCAGACTTTATAGCAGAATTCACCACCAGTGAACAAGAAGAAGATCGGGGAGACATTTGGATGATTAATACAGATGGGTCGTCCACATAAAAAGGTGGAGGGGTAGGGGTCATCATTGTTTCCCCCCAAGAAGATGTTCTCAAGTATGGGGTTCAGCTAAAATTCCCCGTAACCAATAACGAAGCCAAATATGAGGCCTTGCTAACAGGGCTCAGATTAGCCCAGGCACTAGGAGCTGAAAATGTTGTGATCAAGAGTGATTCACAGCTCGTCATTGGACAAGCTAAGGGAGATTACGAAGCAAAGGAAACAAGGATGCGAAAATATCTCCAATTGGCAAACCAACTGATTGGCAACTTCCGTCATGTAGAGTTTGTACAGATCCCCCGCGAGCAGAATGTAGAAGCTGACGAAGTGGCACGAAGCGCCTCAACGGATACCCCGGACACGATGAGCAGGTGGAAATTAGAAGAGCAAAGCCTCCCCAGCATCGAAACACTACAAAACTTATCTGTACACACCCATCAAGGATGGACGAGCCCAATTCTGTCCTTCCTCAAAGATGGACGATTACCATCAAACACTGAAGAAGCCAGAAAGGTCCGCAAACGAGCGACCAGATTTACCATATTGAACGATCAACTTTACAGAAGAGGTTTCTCTCAACCCTACCTGAAATGCTTAGAGGAAGATGATGCCAGATACATCCTCGAGAAGGTGCACGGAGGAATTTGTGGAGACCACATGGGGTCAAGATCCCTCGTCAGAAAGATAATGCAAGCAGGCTACTTCTGGCCGACGATGCAGCAGGACGCATCAGACTTTGTGAAGAAATGTGACAGTTGCCAAAGATATGGGAACATTTAGAGAGTTCCATAGGAAAGATTGACGACTATTTCCTTACCCTGGCCATTCGCACAATGGGGAATCGATATCATGGGCCCCCTACCTCAAGGAAAGAGACAAGTAAAATTCCTGCTGGTAGCAATTGATTACTTTACGAAGTGGGTCAAGGCGGAAGCGCTTGCAACAATCACAGAAGCTCAGGTACGAAATTTTGTTTGGAAAAATATTTATTTGCAGGTTCGACATCCCAAGGCCGATCATATCAGACAACGATCGTCAGTTTGATTGCCAAGGGTTCAGATCATTTTGCTCAGGCCTAGGCATCAAGAATAAATACTCTTCACCAGGACATCCTCAGGCCAACGGACAGACGGAAGTAACTAACCGAACCTTGCTCAAGATCATTAAGTCCTGGCTAGTGGGGGCAAAGGGAGCATGGCCGGAGGAACTTCCAGGCGTCTTATGGGCTTACAGGACGACTGCGAGAACACCAACAGGAGAAACCCCCTTCAATCTGACATACGGCACGAAGGCAGTCATTCCAGTCGAAGTGGGCCTCCCTAGCACCAAAAGGGAGTTTTTTGACGAAAGAAGCAACGAAGACCAGCTAAAGTTGAGTCTGGACTGTCTAGACGAGGTCAGAGACCAGGCCTCTCGAAGAATGGCCAAATACCAACAAAAAATGTCAAAATACTATAATCAGAGAGTGAAGTTGAAAAGATTCAACATCGGTGACCTCGTCCTCCGGAAAGTAACAGCAGCAACGAAGAACCCTACACAAGGAAAACTGGGCCCGACCTGGGAAGGGCCTTATCGCGTCGTCCACTATTCACGACAAGGGAGCTACCATCTAGAAGATTTGAACGGAAACAAGCTACCTCGTCCGTGGAATGTCGAGCACTTGAAAAGGTATTACAAGAAAGAATCCATAGCCTCATTGTAAGAAACTACCACAGTTTAAAGCAAGTTACCTATATGCATTTTACTACAAGTTATAAATTTTGCAAGTTATAAATTTATGCAAAAAAGTGTGTAAGTTATTATTCAGGATTCCATCAGTAATCATTCAGCGTCTCCATATTCTTGCTTAAAAGAAATCGGCGTGTTCTGATTACCTTTCCCAGAAGCTAAGTAATTATTCGTCCAGATCAAAAAGACGATGGTATCCTCCAAAAGGGATGCACATCGTCCAGATCAAAAAGATGAATTCAGCAGAAGCTCATATCAATTAACAGATGAAATGACCGTCCAGATCAAAAAGACGATGGTATCATCCGGAAGGATGCACATCGTCCAGATCAAAAAGACGGGCTCAGCGTAAAACCTTGAATCCTTCACGAAAGGGATACAATCCTTCCAAGGAAAGTACACATCGTCCAGATCGAAAAGACAATGAAACCCACACCGGGAACAAAACGTTGTCCAGATCTCAAAGACGATGGAATTCATTCAAAGGGCCCACATTGCCCTAATAATAATGGAGAATGGTGGAATTCTCCTAGCAGACCCTCATCGTCCGGATAATCTGCCACAAAAATCACCTAAGTCCACAAAAGGACGAACGAAATTTTTCAAGGGACGAAGAGATAATTCCAAGTCAAATTTTTCTAAGTCTAAAGAAAAGAAATTTTGCAATGAATATAGAAGAAAACCACAACACATATATATATACGCATGATAAGTAGCAGATTGTTCAAAAAAAAGAAAGAGAAAACCCCAAAAACACACGGGGACCTAGAAGAAATGTTTTCATCAGAACAGCCCAAAACACACAGGGCACACACAAAAAAAAAAAACATTAGATAAAAATAAGTCATTTTTCAGGAGCATCGTTTCCGCCTTCGTCAGTCGCCGGAGGGCCTTCGCCTGAAGCCATGGAAGCTTGCGCAGTCGAAGCAGCCTCGTCCGCTTCTATTTCTCTATCAACGGCTTCAAAATCAAGATCGTCCAGGTCGACCCCCTGCCCGTGCTTAACTAAGTATCTCCTCAACAACTCAAAACCTTTAAAGTACCATTGAAATAAAATGGTGTTATATTCGTCGGTCGTCTGGAAGGCAAGGACGGCCTTGGCCACAGCTGCTTTCATCTTCTGGGTCGCGGCAGCAAGCAGCTCGTCCTTTTGCTTCACTTGAGACTTCTCAGCCTCAAGCTGCCCAGTCAGGACTTTGACCTGCTCCACGGAGGTATTCTGGGCATCCATCGCAGCGATCAAATCCTTGCGCAGAACTAAAGCCTCAGCCTCCAGAGCCTCGACCTTTGAAGCTGCCATAACGGCCTTCTCTTCACTTGCCAAGAATTGGGAAGTAAGGTGTACAGTCTCCCCCAGCACCTGTGGACAAAAGCTTAAGTTAAAAAAAAAAAAAAAAAAAAAAAAAAAAAAAAAAAAAAAAAAAAAAAAAGGGGGGAACTTCGAGGTTGACGAGGACAGCTCAAAAGTTACCTAAACAAGCTTGTGCACGTGTTGGTCTACCAGCTGATGTGAGGGCACAAGTGAAATCTCTTTTTTTTCTTCAGAGGTAAAAAGTTCATTTGCCCGAGCAACAGCAACGTCAGCATCTTCCCAGACCGAGGAACCTACCTTCTCTTTACCCTTCTTCCCGGTCTTCTGTCTCTTGGGGGCAGGGACCTCCTCAAGAGAAATTGCTGGAGAAGCCGTCCTTGCTTCGTCCAGGGTAGGGGTGGACGATCCCCTCTCCGTCATCTCTTTTTCTTTCTCTCTCTCCTTCTCTCTATCTTTGTCAGTAAACCTCAAGGTCTTCTGACCAATGCTCGAGAGGGGTTCATTCTTCTTCGCCTTTATTTTGGCGTACATGTCCTTATTAAATTTACTCGTCATCTCTACACCAAGAAATTAGAAAAGAGTTAGAACAATAAAGGAACTGAGAACAACCCTGGGCATCAGAGTAACTTACGTTTTCGCTCCTCTCGATCAATCACTTGAAGGACGAAGAGTGAAGGCTCAGGACCCAAACAATGACGGGCTAAAATGTGCGGATCAACGAGCTCGTCAAAGTCGTCGATCGTCTTTACGTATTTTATTGCCTCTTGAACTCTCTCCCTAAATTGGCTCTCCAATTCGGGACGCTCTTTCACTGCATAAGAAGGAAACAATTCGAAGTTGTAAGGACAAACCAAGAAAAATATCTATGAGGACAGAAGAAGAAAAGCATAAGAGACGAACGCAACAAGACGAGGGGTCTCCCACCGTCGCAACAACCTGGGAATATTCCTCCAAAAATCATCCGACATGGTCTCCCAACCGTCTCCCGACACGAAGAAGTATCTCGACTTCCAATAACGGAAGGACGAAGGAAGGTCGACCACTAGACAAGACCTTCTATCCCAGGGAACTAGTTCGTAATACCCAAACTCCCTAGACTCTTTCAAACAATAAAGATGGGTAAACTCGTTCACAGTTATCATCTCTCCTTCTGCTATAATCGTCCATATCACCATACAGCTTACAACGATTCTCCAAGAATTAGGCATGAGTTGCCCAGGAGCGATCTGTAGATGGTCTAGGAGCTCCATGATAAAGGGATGGACGGGGAATCTTAGGCCACACAAGAAGGCCGCCTCGTAAAAGCAGACCTCACCATGGGCAAAGGTGCAAGCCTTTTCACCCTTCCTGGGGAGACGAACCCTAGTCTCTGCGGGGAATTGAAACCTATCCCTAAATTTATTGAAGACATCTACCTTCAAGTTGCACTTTTCCTTAAGGGCATGGAACGAACGAGGGACGACAACGGAAGTAGAGGGCGCTGACGAAGGAGGAGGCACGGAGGTAGCTGTATCCATCACAGCCCCGTCCACAACCACGCCAGAAGACGAACCCTCCTCAGGACCACTAGATCTTACAACGGAACCCATTTTTTCCCTCCTAAAAACCCCACAAGTAGATTTGAACCAAGAAAGCAATTGCTGTAACAAGGGGTACAAATCTCTCAAAGCTAAGTCTAAGCCACTTCCCTCCACCACAAAATCACCGGATCGTGGGAACCGGTCACCGAAAAGTTCTAAAAATCCCCCCAAACGAGCAAAGAAAAAGGTAACAGAGGGAGATATACGCTCAAAATCAGTATAATCTACCATTAAGAAGGGACATGTACATTTCGAAAAAGGAAAGTAAACGAAAAGATTGCAAAAGGAAAGAAGCAAAGAAGAAGGGATACGCACCTTAAAAGGAAAGGGAAGAAAATCTGAAATCGAAAAAGCGAAGCAGCAGCAGCAGAAAACTCAAACACAAAAGAGGTAAAGGCTAGAAAAAGACAAATAGAGGTAAAAGGTGGAGAAGTTAGGAAAAATAAAGATTAAAATCTGCCTTGGAAGTCGCGGGAAACCAAAAAGACTCTCTCGCCGGAAACAATGCCTCCCCACCGGTCAGAACTTGACATGTGGCCACGAAGCATGCCACGCCGCCACAAGGCAATTAATGCGAAAAACTCATTCCCAAGCAAAAAAAAAAAAAAAAAAGGCGATTTGTATTCCCAAGACCGTCCCAGATTACGGACGACCCTGGAATAGGGGGGCAGCTGATGGGCCCAAAAGATGAGTAAGATCGTCCATCTTTGAGGAAGGACGATGTACAAGGACGATCCCATTACCATCAGTAGTATGAAGTGTATGCCCAAACAACTCAACGAAAGCCAGCCGTTACAACTAGCAGCACTAAATACCATCACTGTTGAAGGTGCGCCGGTAAACTTAACACCTGGCACAAGTGTCACACCCCAAACCCAAAAGGGTCCAAGGCATGAAAAAGACATCTCAAAGAACCTGTAGATTTTCCTTTTTGACAATCCAATCCACATAAATCATATCAAGAACCAACATTAAGAATTATCATAATATTTTCATTGAATAAACTCTCAAAATAAGTCAGAGCTCTAAGCAATAATTACAAGGACCATTGGCCACAAAAGAATAGAGGTCTGAATAATTAATTACATATCATGGCTTGTCCCATCAGTGGAAATAACATCACAACCACTTTAATATACAAAAGAATAAGTCAAGCCTATTCTAAGATTTATACCATCTAATATACTCATTACAAAAGTTCAGCCTCCATCAGTAGTTAGTCTAACTACTATTAGCCACCCAAAAAGCTGTCTCAAAAGACTGTTGCCTACTCTGAAAAGATTATAAAGTAATGGAATGAGACAGAGCCCAGTAAGTAGCATATTTAATGGGGGTGGGGGAAATGCAAGTTTCATCTTCAATAATAATAGTATGACAAGAATTATTTAATAATGAAACACAAAGTTTCTCAAAGTAAAATATCTTGAAACTATACATTATAATCTGTGAGGATCAACAATGTAATTTCCAAAGTCATAATATCTAACATAAGATAAATTATCCCAAATCTACCATACTACCACATAAACTGGTCAGGGGATCCACCCATTCACAACTGGCATGATATTGTCCTCTCTGGTATGCAGACTCTTGGCCCCATGGACAGCAGCCTCACCCATACTCTCAAGGTTTTTCTCTCCCCCCACGGGCAGCAGGGAGAGCGCGTCAAATAGGACCTCTCTTGCATGTGGTCTCTTGGCCCCATGGACAGCAGCCTCACCCACACACAATCAAGGAACCTCTTCCCCCCATGGATAGCAGGGAAGAACGCGTCATCCAAAGTAAAAGGGCACTGACCTTGATTTGATTTCGTTGTCACAAAGACTACGGAAACCAAATCGGGTGATCACCGAGAAATCACACATGGCATGGTGTTAAAACAACATAAACTCACAGATTACATTATTTTGAAACACATAGTTCATATCCAAATAGTTTCAGAAAACCTTAAATAATCTAACTTCTACAAAGTTTGTAAGGTTTTCAACTTCATTCTTATCAACAAGATTTTCTATCAATCTTCCAAGTACTAAGACAAGATAAGCATCTTAAATATTCCAATACATCATAAAATCCAAGATTTTCTTATCAAGATTAAATAAAAGATGCTCATTTATCCATAACACAAATTCATGCATTTCCCCAAATGTAATACCAAATATGATTCTCTTTTCATATATAATCATATATATATATATAATAGGGTCACAACACAATGCTTTTATGAAAACATATATCCATAGATAATTTTTCAAAATGTATTTGACCCAAAAATAACATTTACAAAACATGGTTATTTTCCAAAATCCCATTAAAAGCTACTTACCTCTCAACCGCAAAATCCTAATTCTCCAAGCTCCAAGGAGATTAGCTAGAACCTAACAATATCAAGTAAACCTATCACAATAAGTACAAAACTTGAAATTGCATCTAACCACAATTTAGGAATTTGCCAAATAATCATTTAATTAGGCAAGCCTAGTATTTAACCCCATCAATAATAATATATTTCACTTCCCTAGTTTCTCAACAAATTGATTCACAAGGTATAAACTCCAATTTATAGAGTTAACCCATTTAATACAATCTCCAACATTATGACTAGCTTCCATAAATTTTGCATTACATTACCAAGAGACCCATGAAAGCAAAATCAACATATCCTCCAAGACAAGAATTTAGAACTTCAACTAACTCCAAATAAACCCAATGGCAATGGAAAAATTTAAATTCACAAACCATCACATGTTATAGCTTAAAACCCCCAAATTTTCCCACCATACATAAACCTTAATTAGCCATCAATAGCACAAAATATATATCCACTCATCAATTAATTCCACCAATACCAATCCCATACATAGAAACACATAAATATCACTACCAATGCTCATAACTCACAAGAGTATCATTATTAAGGCTTAGATAAAAATATAACCTTAAGCAAAAATGCAAAACCCACAAAAAGATGAGAAATTTTTTACCTCAAATAAAATGATGAAGATGCTTTGAGGTTCCTAAGTATTTTTCCGGTGATCTTGCCGGAAAAATGATGGTGAAATAGTGTGGTTTGGAGTGGAGGCCGGTGGGTGAGTGTGGAGCTGTGTGTGCGTTTCAGTAAGGAGAAAAGAAAGAAATGAGAGAAAGAAAAGAAGGAGCCGGCCAAAAGAAGAGATAAGAGGGAGTGGGTGGTAGTGGGGTTAGGTGGGCTTGGCACGTGGGAACACAAAATTTTGGTTTTGACCCCTTTTTTTTTTTTTTTTTTTTTTTTTTTTTTTTTTAAACAGCTGACGGGATGTTACAACAAGCATTACAAACTCCAACAATAATGCTCCAATAATGACGGAGCCAACGGCTAGAAGGACATTGAAATCACCTATATATATACATGAACAAGACAAGGCGGAGGTATGAATAAAAAACCAGATAACCTTATTCTCATTCTAGCTTTTGTGCTTTAACCTTGCTTATTAAGCTTTTTCTGACTTAATCATCGGAGGCGTCGTGGGCAGCCCCCCACCGGTGATTCTTTCTTTTTCCTGTGATATCCCAGGGTTGATAGAGGCAGCGGACGATCTTTAGCTAGACGAACATCTCAACTGACGATCTCAACATCATCATAATTCATGTGCACAATTATTTTTTATATTATTGATGATTAAATAAATATTCTTTTGTCTCTTGTTGATTTCTGTTTCAATTGTTGGCTAAGTAATAAATATAAGCAAGAATGTCATATCCAATCTATTATTTTTTTAAAATATTAATATTTTTCCATATAAATTATTTTTTCAATAAAAATAATAATTAAAATTCATTTATATAAATTATATGATCTATGAGTATCTATAAGTGTGTTTAGAGACTCGGATTTTACTACATTTATAAGTCTTGATCATGACCATAAGTAGTTTTAATTTAAGTAAAAATGTGTCTTAATTTTGTGAATTTCAATTGGAATTTTAAATTTTAAAATTTAACTTTATATCTTTAACTTGTCTCATCATTCCGTTACCAAAAAAAACATTTTCTTGTTAACCTAATTTTATGGAGTGGGGTTTATATTTTTAAAATTTTAATCTACCTATATGTCCTTACTCCTTATTAATTCGTCTTATTATTAACATTATGTATATAAAATTTTTTTAAAAAAAAAAATTGCCGTATGATTATACAATTATATAATAGAGTTAATATTGAAAGTAAGGAAAAGTGGACATTAAAGAGTTCTAAGGTAATTAATACATGATAATAAATGCATTTAACTCTTTAAAACATAGCAATTAAGTAATAATAATTTGACCATAAATTCAAAGTTTGGTGAGGTGGAAGGCTATAGCAGCATTTTTTTCCCCACGCATTTAAAAACCACCATAATAGAGGTGCTTGTAGTAGCGCTTTTAGAAACCGCTGGCATAGGAAATCCTATTACGGCATTTCAACATCGGCATTTCACAAATCGCTGCAATAGGAGACCTATAGTGGTGGTTTCCAAAACCGATGGTATAGGAAGCCCTATTGCAGCGTTTTCAAACCGCCGCTATAGGTCAGAATTATCAATTTTTTTTAATTATTTTCTTATTTGAAAAGATCTTATCTCGACACTTCAAAAGCGTTGTAATAGGTTAACCCTATCCCAGCGCTCTTGAAAGCGCTAGGATAGGATTACTCTATTCCCTTAGGATGGGTTCTGTTTGGGCTTTATGTACTTCAAATTTATTTGGAGGAATTCACAGGGTATCAGTTTGAGTTCCCTAATGGTATTATCATAATGTGATATCTTTGTGCCTCGGAAAGAAATCCATCACTGCTAATTTATGCTAATGGAAGAAATTGTTTTTTGTTTTTTGTGTTTGTTAGGAATGTAAAGCCTAAAACGGAGATGGAAGACACAAACAAATTTGGTTCTTCCTCGCCAAGCGGCTCTCCCTTGAGAATTGGACATTGTCCCTTGCCAGCTATGCGGTCTCATTTACCATTTTCATGATCACCCTCGCCATTGTCGCCTGGCAACTCACCCTCAAGATCACTATCAACTTTATGCCCATTAAATAACGAGTAAGTGTTTGAATTTTTAGTTAATTATGTTTAATTATAATTGGATTGATAGAATTTGTGAATCTGTGTAATTATGAATTTGTGCCTATCATTGTGAATATTTGTTTTGATTCTAACTCCAAACTTCTGAACCAATTAGGAGTCCGAAATCCCCGGCAGTGGACTTAGTGGAAGAAGACTTAGAGGTAGAGGAACAAGAAGGGACAGAGGAAGAGGGAGAGCAAGAGCCTACAAATGAGGACTTGGATACAAGTAGAAAAAGAAAGACGACCTTAAATGTTTGGGATCATTTTACAAGGAAGAAAGTTGATGGAAAATTTAAAGCCCAATGCCATCATTGTAGCAAACTTTACTTGGGTGATTCTAGCCAAGGTACAACCCATTTGCGTAATCATTTAGCAAGATGTCCATGGTTGAAGTTTAAAGATATAAGGGATATGTGGCAACAAGTCTTAATTAAACAACAAAATAAGATGGATGGAACTATGAGTTTAAATGCTTACCAATTTGATCAAGTCAAAGTGAGGAATAAGCTTTCTCATATGGTCATCCTACATGAATACCCCCTTTCAATAGTTGACCACATTGGGTTTAGAGAACTTGTGGCTTCTCTTCAACCTCTGTTTAAACTTGTCTCAAGAAATACTTTGAAGAGTGACATTCTTAAAATCTATAAGAATGAGAAGGAGAAAGCTTTGAAGATGACGGACAAGAATGGAAGTAGGATGGCAATTACAACTGATATGTGAACTTCAAGTAACAAAAAGAGAGGGTTTATGGTCATTACTGCTCATTTTATTGATCATACTTGGACGTTGCAAGGCCGGGTTTTAAGGTAATTTTTTTTATCTATAAATTGAATGTTTAAGACTTTATGTTAAATTGAATGTTTCTTGAGTTATGTTATAATTATTCCTATTATTTTTCTAGATTTGTTTATGTTCCTTCTCCACACATGAAAGATGTCCTTGCTAAAGTCCTTGTTGATTGTTTTTTAGAGTGGAACATTGATAGGAAGTTGTCCACAATAACTGTTGATAATTGTAGTACTAATGATGTCATGATAAAACTTCTCTTGAATAAGCTAGATACTAGTTCTCTAATGTTGGGTGAGTCTATGTTGCATATGAGGTGTGCTGCACATATTTTAAATTTGATTGTTCAAGATGGGTTGTCTCTTATTGGTAATGGTATTGAAAGGATTCGTGATAGTGTGAGGGGGATTTACCAAAGCCTTAGGAGTGGACAGTTTTCTAAGGCTGATTAGAAGGTTAGGTGTCATTAATATCTTTGCTTCTAAGTGGAATATCCTCATATAGGTATGGAAGATCAAAAGGCAAGAGATGTCCTCTTGAGGGGGATTATTAAGAATGGCAAGAAATGTTGCACGCCTAAAGCCACACAGCTAGCCAGTGGTGCAGTACGTGCTGATAAAGGGTGCACTAGTTCAACCACAGGAGCAGCAATCAATGTAGCATTTGCTGATGAGATGTGCACTGATCAAACCACCAGGCTTGCATCAAAGAACATGATTGACTCAACAGTCTTGGAAATGGTTGAATCCATGCCACATCATGAGTTCTTCATTCAGGATCATTGAGGAAGTCAGTTCCGCAAATCTAGGAGTTTGTTACTTAACCGTGCCACGTGTACAGATTCCAGAAAGTTCAAATAACGGTTTTGGCCCTAATAGTAGAGTTAGTTATTTTTCCTGTATATAAACAGAGCAATGTATAGATTTTTATTCATTCAATTCATTTCATTGTAATTCACACTCAATCAATGAAATACTCTCCATTCTATTTAGTCTCTCTGTTTTTGTTCATGGTATCAGAGCACTAGCATGTGCTAGCTTCGTTTTCCTTTATAAAATTTTCTTGCTTGCCAAACAGAGATTACTTCAAGAAACTCCTTGAGTTCCGATTTGCAAGATCTCAATTCATCTTCAGCGATATTGAATCTTGCAGGATTTCTTGTTTTTTTTTTCTTTTCGCTTTTCATTCAAGCTTCGTGAATATCAACAATGGCTTTTGCTGAAGGAAGTGGTTCTAATCCTGTGCACAATCAATCCATACAACAAGCTCCTCAGTCCAACACAGAGACCAATTCTCCAAATCGATTTTTCCTTAGTGCAAGTGAGAATCCTGGGAATATCTTAATCACTCAGCCACTCTTGGGAATGAGAAACTATCAATCTTGGTCTAGGGCTATGGTTCTAGCATTAACGGCCAAGAAGAAGATAGGATTTATGAATGGCAAGATTACAAGGCCTAAAGATGATTCACCTCTGTATGAAGATTGGGAGAGTTGCAACACAATGGTGCTTTCTTGGTTGATCAACTCTATGCATGTTGACGTTTCAAGTAGTATCATGTACTGTGAAACTGCGAGGGAGATGTGGCTTGAATTACAGCATCTGTTTTCATAGGGAAATGGACCAAAGGTTTATAACCTTCAGCAAGAAATTTCACAGATAACTCAGGGGCAATTATCAGTGGCTGAATACTACTCAAAATTCAAGAAGCTTTGCGATCATTTAATTCACTATGAACCTTTACCAGCTTGTACTTGTGGAGCAATGAAAATTATGAGCATTGCACATGAGAAATCTTATGTGATGAAGTTCTTGATGGGGTTCAATGAGAGTTTTGAGACGGTGAGGAGTCATATTCTCATGCTTGAGCCATTTCCTTCAATGAGCAAGGTGTATGCTCTGGTTCTCCAAGAAAAATCTCACAAAGGTATTGGTCATGGCTCTACTTTCACACCTAGACTTGATTCAATAGCAATGTATGCCAATACCAGGGGATATTCAGGTACTAAATGTGGTTCTAAGAAGGAAAGGCCTTTGTGTACCCATTGTAACATGCTTGGACACACTGTGGACAAGTTTTAAAAGCTTCACGGGTATCCACCAGGTTACAAACACAAAGGGAAGCCTAATTCCAATGCTAGTCAGGTTTCATATCCTTAAGGTCAAGCTGTTGAGGTTCTTTCTAATGCCTCTACTCAGTGTCCTATTTCTAAGGCACAGTGTGAGCAACTGCTTGCTCTTTTCAATTCTGGGACTGATCAAGGTTCTAATCACCATGTTGCAAATGTTAGTACAAGTGCTGCCGTCTCTAGTATGATTGCTGGAGCTACTAGTGTGTCTGCTGCAACTGGTGTGCCTTCCACATCTATGTCATCTTCAGAAAATGCTCACACTGGTTTTGTTGACACCATGTCCGGTATTAATTCTTTGCTTCATTTTACTCCATCCTTGAAACATTCAATTTTTTCTGCTAAAGTAATTGATAGAGAAGTCTTTCATGCCACTGATTGGGTCATAGACACAGGGGCTACGGATCATATGGTCCATTCCATCACATGTTTCACCGCTATCATTGCTACTCTAAACACTTTTGTCAATTTACCTAATGGGGAAGTAGCTTCTGTTACCTATGTTGGCACTGTGAAAATATCAGAACACCTTGTCCTTTACAATGTCCTTTGTGTTCCTTCCTTTAGTTTCAATCTCATTTCTGTCAGTCAGTTAGTTAAGTCCACTGCTTGTTGCCTTATTTTCTTTGGAAACCTATGCTTTATCCAGGACCTTCCTCATTGGAGCACACTTGGTCTGGGTAGAGAAATCAATGGGCTTTACTTGTTGGACAAGAGCTGCACTTCTACACCTGTCATTGCTACTTCCATTCATAACTCTCAGATTCACATCTGGCACTCCAAATTTGGTCACTTGTCTAATGCCAAATTGGCTTCAATAAAGCCAAGTGATGTACCTAGTTTCTTTCTTGTTGAGAACTTTGTTTGTGATATTTGTCCAATCGCAAAGCAAAAATGTTTACCCTTTAATAAATGTTCTCATTTGTCTAAATCTTGCTTTGAATTGATTCATTGTGATTTGTGGGGACCTTTCTCTGTTTCTACCATTGATCATTGCAAGTATTTTTTAACCATTGTTGATGATTATTCTAGGTGCACTTGGGTTTATTTGTTAAAGCATAAGTCTCAAACACAATCTGTTTTAGAACAATTTTGTAGTATGGTGGAAACCCAATTTTGTAAGAAAATTAAAACCTTAAGGTTTGACAATGGGACTGAATTCATCATGAAAGATTTCTTTGCCAAAAGAGGCATCTTGCATCATTTAAGTTGTGTTGAAACCTCCCAACAGAATGCCATTGTTGAGAGGAAGCATCAACACATCTTGAATGTTGCAAGAGCTCTCATGTTTCAGTCCCACTTGCCTTTGCACTTGTGGGGTCATGCTATACTAGCTGCTGTGTACTTAATTAACAGAATCCCCTCAGCTGCTTTGTCAAATCAGATTCCTTATGAAGTTTTGTTTGGTCATCCACCTAGCTATGCACATTTAAAAGTGTTTGGTTGCTTATGCTTTCCTTCCACTCTTTCAAATCATAGGTCTAAATTTGCACCTAGAGCTATTAAGTGTGTTTTCCTGGGATATCCATTTGGGGTCAAGGGATATAAAGTTCTTGATTTGTCTAATAACAGGGTGTTCCTTTCTAGGGATGTGATTTTCCATGAAAATTCTTTTCCCTTTGTTTCTGTTTCACCTCAAACTGCAGATCCTTTTCTACCTTCTGATATGGAGGTTTCTTGCTCAGCTGGTGCAACTGACTTTGTTACTCCTGTCAGCATTTCTGATTAATCTTCCTTGGATATTCCTAATCCACCTTTTCATCAGCATTTTTCAATTATTTTACCTTCTGATCCTCTTTTTCCTAGTCCTATACAACTGCCTCATTCTGATTCAGAGCCTTCTTCATCACCACCAGTTGCTTCAGCACCTCCAGTGCCCCTAAGGAAGTCTAGTAGAGATGTCAGACCTCCTACTTATTTGCAGGATTATGCTTGTACTACTATTGCACTTGGTGCTCCTTATGATCTTGATCAATGTCTTACCTATTCTCATTTGGAACCATGCTACCATTCTTACCTGCTGGCTGTTAGTTCTGGTCCCCAAGAGCCTACCTCCTTTTCCCAAGCTGTTCAAGATCCACTTTGGAGGGTTGCCATGGACAAAGAAATCCAAGCCCTTGAACGGAATCATACTTGGGATGTGACTTCCTTGCCTCCTAGTAAGCTACCCATTGGCTGCAAATGGGTTTATAAAGTCAAGCTTAATCCTGATGGTAGTGTTGAAAGGTTCAAAGCTAGGCTAGTTGCTAAGGAGTATACTCAAAGGAAAGGTCTTGATTTTCTTGAAACTTTCTCTCATGTTACTAAAACAGTTTCAGTGAGGGTATTGCTTGCTCTTGCTGCTGCCAAGCAGTGGCCTTTGCACCAATTAGACATCAACAATGCCTTTTTACATGGAGATTTAGATGAAGAGGTCTATATGACATTGCCACCTGGTTTTCTCAGTAAGGGGGAGAGTGTTTCAGCCTCTTCTACTGCTCCTAGGGTGTGTAAATTGGTTAAGTCCCTTTATGGTTTGAGACAAGTTTCAAGGCAATGGTACACTAAGCTGTCAGCAACAATAAAGGAGCTTGGTTTTGTTTAATCTCAGGCTGATCGCTCCTTATTTGTGCATAGCAAAGGGTCCTTATTCACTGCACTACTTGTCTATGTTGACGACATGGTAATCACTGGCAATGATCATGCTTGTGTTGCCTTTCTCAAGACTGTTTTAGACCAAAAGTTTGGCATTAAGGATCTGGGATCACTCAAGTATTTCTTGGGTTTGGAAATTGCAAGAAACAAGAGTGGGATCAGCTTAACCCAGAGGAAGTATGCCTTGGAAGTCCTTGAAGAAACTGGAATGACTGGATGTAAACCAGTCCAAACCCCAATAGAGCAGCAGCTGAAGTTGTCTAAGGGCAATGGAGACTTACTTACCAATCCAGGATAGTATAGAAGACTTGTTGGGAAGCTTATGTACCTAACTCTAAGCAGACCTGACATCACATATGTAGTCCACAGACTCAGCCAGTTCTTGGCACAACCTAGAGCACCACATATGAGAGCAGCCTCTAGAATACTTCAATACATAAAAGGAACACCTGGTCAAGGTGTTTTCTTCCCAACTGAATCTGATCTACACCTAAAGGCTTACTGTGATGCAGATTGGGCAGGGTGCCCTGACACAAGAAAGTCTCTAATAGGCTATTGTGTATTTCTTGGTGATGCTTTGGTGTCTTGGAGGTCTAAGAAACAAAGCATAGTGTCTAGGTCCAATGCAGAGGCTGAGTATAGATCTATGGCTACCACCACCTGTGAATTGACTTGGATTTTGCATATGCTACAAGACTTACATGTCAAGCATGATAGGCCTGTGCTAATGTACTGTGACAACCAGGCAGCAATCCATATAGCAGCAAATCCAATGTTTCATGAGACGTCAAAGCACATTGAAGCTGACTGCCATACTGTGAGGAATAAGATCCTTGATGGTTCACTTAAAACCTTCTATGTTTCAACCAAGAATCAGTTGGCAGATGTATTTACCAAAGCCTTAGGAGTGGACAGTTTTCTAAGGCTGATTAGAAGGTTAGGTGTCATTAATATCTTTGCTTCTAAAGTGGAATATCCTCATATAGGTATGGAAGATCAAAAGGCAAGAGATGTCCTCTTGAGGGGGAGTATTAAGAATGGCAAGAAATGTTGCACGCCTAAAGCCACACAGCTAGCCAGTGGTGCAATACGTGCTGATGAAGGGTGCACTAGTTCAGCCACATGAGCAGCAGTCAATGCAGCATTTGCTAATGAGATGTGCACTGATCAAACCACCAGGCTTGCATCAAAGAACATGATTGACTCAACAGTCTTGGAAATGGTTGAATCCATGCCACATCATGAGTTCTTCATTCAGGATCATTGAGGAAGTCAGTTCCGCAATTCTAGGAGTTTGTTACTTAACCGTGCCACGTGTACAGATTCCAGAAAATTCAAATAATGGTTTTGGCGCCAATAGTAGAGTTAGTTATTTTTCCTGTATATAAACAGAGCAATGTATAGATGTTTATTCATTTAATTCATTTCATTGTAATTCACACTCAATCAATGAAATACTCTCCATTCTATTTAGACTCTCTGTTTTTTTTCAAAGATCAATGACTTGTAGGCAATACTTCAAAATTTTAACAAATTTATTGGTGTGTGTTGACTGTCAATAACATCATATTGGTCGAGGATGATGCTCTTTGAAAAATTGGGAATAAAATGTTATCTTATGGTTGCTATGTGCCTTTCAATTTTTTTTTTTTTTTTTTTTAAAAAGGGAAGTTTTATGATAAAGTAACACCATAAATAATTCATTTGTGAGAAGAAGTGCCGATTGACCTTAAAACTTTTATTCTTTAAGGTGGATGTGGTTGAGACAATAAGATTTAGATGGGCTAAAATAACTAGCAAAAGTTTGTACGATAATTGTGTGGCTCAAATTGTGAACATAATATAGTGGCTAAGTAGCACGATTAATTCCCTATCATATGGAGTAGCTCAGTGGCATGCAATTGAAATAATTGAGATTCATAATGTGTATGAGAATTTTGTTGATAACTTAATGCAATGGAAGGCCTAATTGTTTTGTTATATTACACTGTACACATACATTTTGTGGTTTTCCAATTAGCTATTATTTAGTTATTTACAATTAGCTATATATATATATATGAGAAAAAGAGAGGGGGGTCATTGAGGATATGGCTCAGAATTTAGTATTGTGGGTGTGAAAGCCCAACGCTACGTATTGGGCCTGGGGCCCAATTTGGGTATCACTGTGCGTCCGAAGAAGTAAGAGGGATTAGAAATGAGTTCGTATGGGGGAAATGCACTTGGAAATGAATGATAGGATATGTCCGAAGAGGTCCCTCTCATCGGATCACAAGTGAACTTGATCAAGCAACTATACTGAAGGCCTGAGCGACCTTCCCAACTAGCTCTACGATAAGGGCAAGCTCTGGGCATGCCTAGAGATGATGAGAACAGAGAAATATCTAAGAGGAAAAGTTGCTACCACTGCATTTAATGCACTACAGCAACTCTCCTGGCCGCATTTATGTGGAGAAGACCCCTGAACAGTGCAACCTCAGCTACTACCACTCACGGCAGACTAAAGCAGACGTTTGATGTGACATGAACTCAAGTAAATGCTTGGATGAAAAACAAGTGTAAGGTGAAGATGAGGAATGAGGAGGATATATAAGAGGAATAAGCCTCTAGATAGTGACTGGAGAAAAGAAAAAAGAGGAGAGAGGGAGAGAATGGTATCCAATTTTCCATGAATATTAAACCTCTTCGAACTTGAGTATCTTGAATTCTATAATTGTTTTTACTCCAAGTTATTCTTACTGGCATAAGTGAATCGTTGCTAAATCCATATCCAGCCCAGCTTTTGCACCCACTCTCTACAAATTTATTGTTCTTGGTTCATTGGGCTTACAATCCGCGAAATTTGGACCCTACAAGTATTAACTATTATACTAGGCCGGTATTACTATAATAGTATAGATTATAGAAGGGTAAAAGAACTTTAGGTGTTTTCTAAATGGTTATCAACTGAGAAGAATTAATGTAAAAGGGTCTGCAATTGTTCTGATTTATTTTGACACTTTTTAGTCATTTTGATTTTTTTTTTTTTTTTCATCAACAAGCAAAAAAGGGTTCTATAGGTGATGTAGGTTGGTATACATTTTTTCGGTGACACCCAATCTTATGGTAATGAAGTTGCACATACAGCAGCTGGTATGGATTCAATCCAAGGTAAAACTACTAGTTTTAAAGACTTGAGGTAGGTCAAATTATTTTAATTGGTCAATATGTATTTCTGGCTGTGAACATCCTGGTTGGTTTTATTTTGATATTTATCCTAGCATTACTAAGTAGCTCATGAACTACTACTTACTCCCTATCCTCATTCCTTTTCAACTTTCTCATCTTTTATAATCTTTGTTTGCAAATTTTGTTGTCAAATATAAAAACTGGTTTGAGTATGGGGAAAAAAAAATGTAGTTGTGATTTTATTTTGACACTTTTTACCAGGTTTGTATTTTTTTTTTTTTTTTTTTGCATTATATATCCACGTTTAAGGAATGATAGGGGATTAGTCTTGCTACAATTTCTGTTGTGTGAGTGCAACTCATTTTATGTCGAAATCTACATACTGTGAACTTCCAAAGTTAGTTTGCTCTCTATTTTGGAACTCAGCTCAGGGATAAAATGAAATAATTTCCATGGTAGGTTTAAAGTGGGTTTATTCTATACGGTTTTTGTTTTAACCAAAGTTAAATTCTAGTTTCGGTGTTGTTTGTTTGCCCCTTGAAGCTTGGATGGGGGGGGAAAATCTAAATTGGGATTAATTCATTGAATAAAAAAGATTAAACCAACTATATGTTATATTGTTCATGGCTGATGTGGGCTCTATAATTTGGTCAACACTTCCTAGCCGAATATACTAAGAATGAAAAAACCACAAAATATATATATATATATATATATATATATATGATGATGATGATGATGATGATTATTCTAACTACAGAATTTTGTTGTTGAGGAAGTAAATTGATGCATCCTAATCATACCTTCTTTACTTTATCTTTATGCACCGGTTATCTTAGAAGTTTGTAATTTAGACATAGCTTTTACAGGATTAGCAACTTGTTGTAAGTTTAGGTTCCTCTTTCTGTGAGGTGGGCAGTGAGTTGCTAAAGGGTGAGTAAAATCTTCTTCATAATATCCTACTACTCTATAATTATATATCAAAAATACTATTGTGGTGGGTTGTTGATTAGAAGTAAGTGGGTGGCTTGCATGATGATATAAGGTGGTTTACTTTTCATTATTGGGAGTGTTGATTATTATTTCTTTAAAATGTGTTCTTAGTTGGCTATAGATTGAATTTTTATTTTGTGCTTGTTTTATGTCTTTCATGGAAAATATGATTTGTAAAAGTTGCCAAAAGGCCATTTGGCAATAATTGAGAAGCAAGAGATACATACTTGTGGCTCTAAAAGCTATGCCCAAATGGTGGATCTCCTTGTACGACTTAAAATTTATATATTAGTAACATGCCAAAAAATAATCGAACTTAAATTATTTTGCGTTTTAAAGTAGAAGTAAATGTGTTTCAACACCGTCGCTCTATTTTTTGGAATGTAATGACATTGTTGTTGGAAAAAAAAATAATGGAAAGCCAGTAGACATGACAAACAATAAGTGATTTTTTTTTTTCCTTTTTTTGTTCAGCTGGACAAATAAGTAAATAATAAGATGCACATAACCTTTCATTTTAGGGTTAATAATATAGCGCTAGACCCCTAAGGACATTAGTTGTGGTTCAATTTGTCAAATCTTATAATTGCATGCTTATGCAAACAAGTTGCTAATCTTTGCATTCAGCAGTCCTATATTTGCTGATTTCCTCAAGCTTAGATCACCATTCTATCACCAAAATGGCATTAGGGTTTTCTAGGCAAACATGCACCATTTTTTGCATTAGAAAGTCTAATACATTGGATATGAAAGCTAAACTTTTTGACACTTCTGTGGTGAAATTTTCACATTTCTATTAACATAGAATTGTCAAAATTTGTTAGTAAAATGAGTCACAAACACACACATCAAAAGCCCGTAAATGTGATGTGTGATAAATAATTAATGAGAGGAACCTTATATCTCACTTTACTCATGATAGTGTTGTCAAAGATTGTTATATATGTTTTTTGCCTTTACTTTGCATCTTTCAAATACAAGAAACCTTAAATTGGATTCTTAACGCAACGCTGTCTAGTAGTCACACTTTTTGTGACTTTTGACTAATGTCATATATAACACAATATTAAATGTTTTTCTATACCGATTATGCTCTTCAAGTTTCCAATTGATAGGAGATAAAACCATCTCATTAGTAAACTATTCAAAACTATAGTTTTTTTCTTTTCTTTTAACGTTGTTTTGAATTTATTAAATGCACGGATTCATGAATTTTATATTATAAATTGATACAAAATTTGACATTCACAATAATTATAAATAGATGTGATTTAATGATGGCACCGACAAAATACTAATACATTGATGTAAACTAATCCATTGTGCATTTATTATATTGTAGGATGGTGATGATGATTTGGCAGCAAATGTCCATTCTCCCAGTGATAACCGCGTATCATCTAATGACAGACATTAGGTGATGATGACGTAGACAGTGGGCCTTATTTTGGAGTAACTACCTGGACATTTTGATATTTATAATAAAGTTTCAAACTTTGACCTATAAATGCTATAGTTGGAAACTTTATTATAAAATTCTAGACACTTGGGATGTATTATTTTGTGTATAATAATCTAGATATTTGGGATGTAATTATTGATATGGTGTAATTAAATATATTTAGTTTGTTGGTTTAAAGTGGTATTGTATTTGCTATTGGAAAATATGAATTGTAGGTTCTATAAAGTATAGATTACAAGTGCTATGAATTGTAGGTTCATTACAGGTGCTATAAATTTTTTTTTTTTATAAAAAAAAAAAAAAAAAAAAAAAAAAAAAAAAAAAAAAAAACTATTGCCGCACTTTACAAACCACTGGAATAGGGTATGGCACAGGCAGTACCTATTCTAGCGTTTTTAAAGGCACTGGTATAGGCTTTGTTATTTTATCCATTGAAGACCTATACCAATATGTACTATCTATGCTAGCGCTTATAGGTTGTATTCATATTTTCGTAAATACCCTATAGGGGCGGTTATAAAACCGCTGGTATAGATAGACCTATACCGTCGTTTTTTTTATTATTAAAAAGCACCAGTATAGGCCCTGAAATTCGCCAGTATAGGTCTTCAAAGCTGTTGGTCAAGACTTTCCCGACACAAGTAAAAGCGCCGAGACAGGGTCTGAAAAGCGTCGGGACCTATCCCAGTGCTTTTGAAAAGTGCTGGTACATGTCCGATGACCCTATACTAACTGTCACTACACGATAGTTTAAAGCGCCAAGAAAAAAAGTGTCAAGATAGGCATTTTTGGCCTATTCCGGCACTTTTGGGGCTATCCCAGCGCTTTTGAAAATGATGCAATAGGACAATTTAGCTAAATGAAGAAAATTCTAAAGAATATCTAGCATGATAAAACATCATGCTCTCCCAATGCTTTATATATAAACATATATGATAAAGATTCATTGATTCAATGTGTCATTGAATGAGAATAATTAATGTACCTTTAATGAGAATAATGACACATTAAATCAATGAACATTATAATGTATCATTGATTTCATTAAAGGTACATTAATTATTCTCATTTAATGACACATTACTTATTAAACATACATTAATTTTTTTCATTCAATGACACATTAAAGACTTCTAAGGTAATTATACATGATAATAAATGCATTTATCCCTTAAAAACATGGTAATTAAATAGTAATACTTTGATAGAAATGCAAAGTTTGGTGAGGTGGAAGGCTAAATGAAGAAAATACAAAAGAATATTCTAAAAAATATCTGACATGATAAACTCATGCTCTCACAAATGAAGTTTCTGCTTTATATATAAACTTTTACAATAAAGGTTCATTAATTCAATGTGTCATTGAATGAGAATAATGACACATTAATTCTATGAACATTATAATGTATCATTGATTTAATGTGTCATTAAATGAGAATAATTAATGTACCTTTAATGAAAATAATAACACATTAAATAAAGGGAAATGCTAACGGATGCCCTTGGGGCAATGGTTAATAATCTATTTAAAAAAGTTTTTATGGAAAAAAAAAGTAATTAATATTTTACAGCTTTTTTCATTTCTTATAAAAGTGATATCAAAACTTTCCTAAAATGGATTGTTAGCCATTGCCCTACTAAGGGTGCCCGTTAGCATGACCCTTAAATAAATGAACATTATAACGTATCACTAATTTTTTAAAGGTACATTAACTATTCTCATTCAATGACACATTACTCATTAAAGGTACATTAATTATTTTCATTCAATGACACATTAAAAAATTCTAAGGTAATTAATATATTATAATAAATGCAGTCATCCCTTTAAAACATGGTAATTAACTAGTAATACTTTGACATAAATGCAAAGTTTGGTGAGGTGGAAGGCTAAATAAAGAAAATTCTAAAGAATATCTGGCATGATAAAACATCATGCTTTCCCAAAAAAAGTTTCTGATTTATATATAAACATATATAATAAAGCTTCATTGATTCAATATGTCATTGAATGAGAATAATTAATGTACCTTTAATGAGAATAATGACACATTAAATCAATGAACATTATAATGTATAATTGATTTCATTAAAGGTACATTAATTATTCTCATTTAATGACACATTACTTATTTAAGATACATTAATTATTTTTATTCAATGACACATTAAAGAGTTCTAAGGTAATTAATACATGATAATAAATGCATTTATCCCTTTAAAACATGGTAATTAATTGGTGAAACTACAATATTAGTCTCTCAAGTTTACCTTATGTGCGTAATTGGCCCCTCAAGTTTCAAGCGAGCACAATTAGACCCTCAAATTTTAAAACTGAGTTGTATTAGTCCTTTTACTAACTGCCGTTAGTGATGCTACTTACGTGACTAACAAAACAATGACTTAACATTATTTTTAATGATGTGGCATTTTTTTATTAATAAAAATTACAAAATAAATTTACACGTAAGAAAAACCAGCATTTGCAACTTATTCACAAACCCACCCACGAGAGAAGGGGACACTGACTGCTGCCGACAGTAGCCCAAAAACAAAACCAAAATTAAAAAAAACTCTATAATTTCTTTTTCCCCAGAAAAGGTCATCACCTCAAAATTCACAAACCCAAGAAACAATAACAACAAGAAGTCCCAGTTCTTTATAGATGATAGGATGAGAGAATGAATTCATGACACAGAAACAATAAGAAAGAAACAAGATCAAAGGATTTTGTTATGGAAGAAACATCATCATCCAAGACAGCAAATTTGGATGCTCCACTTCGTGCGATTGGATTCGAGATTGAAGACCTGTCTACTCAAAAAGTCACCAGCCGCCTTCCTATTACACACAAATGTTGTAAGGTTTGGTCAAACACAATCAAACCCAGTTGAGATCATAGAGACACTTTTAAAATTATTGTTCACACTTCCATTGTAGAGATCAAAGACCAAGATTGCGTGTTTAGCGGTAGGGACAAGGGTCGTTGGTTGTTCTCACACAGTATGAGGAGGATGCTCGTTGTCTTTGAGATTGAAGGCTTTGTTTTTTATGGATGGGTGAGGCTAAGGGTTTGTTGGTGAACAATAAACCTTCAGAAAAAACAAAGCCATCGATCTCAAAGACAACGAGCATCCTCCTCATACTGTGTGAGAACAACCAACAACCCTTGTCCCTACCGCTAAACACGCAATCTTGGTCTTTGATCTCTACAATGGAAGTGTGAACAATAGTTTTAAAAGTGTCTCTATGATCTCAACTGAGTTTGATTGTGTTTGACCAAACCTTACAACATTTGTGTGTAATAGGAAGGCGGCCGGTGACTTTTTGAGTAGACAGGTCATCAATCTCGAATCCAATCACATGAAGTGGAGCATCCAAATTTGCTGTCTTGGATGATGATGTTTCTTCCATAACAAAATTCTTTGATCTTGTTTCTTTCTTATTGTTTCTGTGTCATGAATTCATTCTCTCATCCTATCATCTATAAAGAACTGGGACTTCAAAGGGACACAAAGGAGAGAGAAGCATATGACAGAGATGATAGAGAAGAAGCCGAATGAATTGTCAGCGAAAAAGTTGTCGAAATCTGAAGAAGCTTTGACTGAGAAATGTAGAGGACGAGAGGGACTAGGAGAATGAGAAATTGAGGATTTGTGAGAGGAAGTGAATGCGGAGAGAGAAGAGGAACGAGAAATCGATGGGATTAAAGCCAAAGGCGAGATGCACAGAGAAGAGGTTTCTACCATTAGAGAGAAAAGGACAGAGATTCCTTGTAGAGAGAGAAATGAAATCACAGAATCAGAGAGAAAAGAAAGTAAAAGAAGGGGAAGATTGGGAAAGGTGAAAAACTACAAATAAATTAAAATATTGAAGAAAGGAAAAAAAAAATTTAATAGTAAAATGTTGGTTTAGCAAAAGGACTGACGACAAGACCGATACAAGTCAATTACTAATGAATCAATCATTTTCGTGAATCAATCATTTTTATTTACTTTTTCAATGTTGTCGCTTTCTTAGCTTGCTAAACCAGTATTTTATTTTGTAATTTTTATAAATAAAAAAATGCCACATCATTAAAACAAATAAATAAATGCCAAGTCATTGTTTCGTTAGTCACGAAAGTAACACCACTAATGGCAGTTAGTAAAAGGACTAATACAACTTAGTTTTAAAACTTGAGGGACTAATTGTACTCGCTTGAAACTTGTGGGACCAATTGCTCACACAAGGTAAACTTAAGGGACCAACATTGTAGTTTTGCTTAATTAATTAGTAATACTTTGATATAAATGCAAAGTTTGGTGAGGGGGAAGGATAAATGAAGAAAATTCTAAAAAATATTTGACATGATAAAACTCATGCTTTCACAAATGAAGTTTCTGCTTTATATATAAACACATACAATAAAGGTTCATTGATTCAATGTGTCATTGAATGAGAATAATTAATGTACCTTTAATGAGAATAATGACACATTAATTCAATGAACATTATAATGTATCATTGATTTAATGTGTCATTGAATGAGAATAATTGATGTACCTTTAATGAAAATAATGACACATTAAATAAAGGGAAATGCTAACAGATGCCCTTAGGGCAATGGTTAATAATTCATTTAAAGAAATTTTTTTACAGGAAAAGAAAAAAAAATTAATGTTTTGACAGTTTTTTTCATTTCTCATAAAAATGATATCAAAATTTTCCTAAAATGGATTGTTAGCAATTGAACTACTAAGGGCACCCATTAGCATAACCATTAAATAAATGAACATTATAACATATCACTAATTCTATTAAAGGTACAATAATTATTCTCATTCAATAACACATTATTCATTAAAGATACACTAAATATTCTCATTCAATGACACATTACTCATTAAAGGTACATTAATTATTTTCATTCATTAACACATTAAAGAGTTCCAATGTAATTAATACATTATAATAAATGCATTTATCCCTTTAAGACATGGTAATTAATTAGTAATACTTTGACATAAATGCAAAGTTTGGTGAAGTGGAAGGCTAAATAAAGAAAATTCTAAAGAATATCTGACATAATAAAACATCATGCTCTCGCAAATGAAGTTTCTGCTTTATATATAAACATATACAATAAAGGATCATTGATTCAATGTGTCATTGAATGAGAATAATTAATGTAATTTTATTGGAATAATGACACATCAAGTCGATGAACATTATAATATATCATTGATGAGAAATGTTAATGAATGCCCTTAGGATATTGGTTAACAATCCATTTAAAGAGTGTTTTTATAGAAAAAAAAAAAGAAAAAAAAAAACAATTAATGTTTTGATAGCTTTTTTTATTTCTTATAAAAGTAGTGTCAAAACTTTTCTAAAATGGATTGTTAAAAAATGCCCTAAAGGCACTTGTTAGCATGACCCATCATTGATTTGATGTGTCATTGAATCAGAACAATTAATGTATCTTTAATGAGAATCATTGTTATTGATACCATTCCGTTCCAGCCAGAATGGCCGGAATTGTTCGTACCGGTATGCAAACCGGTACCAGAATACCCCACGTTCCACCTTAGGTCAGATTTTGGGCAATTTTGAGCCATTCCAGACAGTTTCAGCCGAGATGTAAATTCCGACTGATACAGGATTTGGCTTGTTATTAAAAAAATATAATAATAAAATTAAAATAAAATAACGATGCCGGCCAGCTGTTTGCCTGAATAACTCTGCATCCCAGCCCACTTCTTCTTCTTCTCCGTTTTGTATCCACTGGTTAGTGGGACTGGTCTTTTGTTCTTTTATTTTCTATTGTCTTGACTCTTGAGTGTCTTGGTGTTTTCTAGAGTCTAGTTCTATTCTATCATCTTTTATTGATTTCAAATTTCAACTTTTCTAAGCCCATTACGTGAGTAACTTTGGGAATGACAAAGAAAGTTAAAACAAAATCTAAAAGCAAATGTCAGTCAAAGGTATTATTTTTATTTTCCTCATTGTGTACAATGGTTTATAACTTTATATTAATATTAATTTATTTTTAAAAAAATATTATTATTAGAAAAATGTTATATTGATAACATTTTCACAATACTTGTACAATAAATTGTAAGTAATAGGTTGATATTAGCTATTATTGGTAAACAAAAAAGTAATTTTAATTCTAGATTTAAATTAAAACTAATAACAACTAGACACTTATGATTTGTTGTGAAAATATTGTGAACGTAGCACTTCTTTTATTATTATAGTTTTAAGATTCATATGCTAATTAAAATGTTAAGAACTTTTGTGCTTTGACTTTCACATTTATTGTATTTTTTAGGTTTATCCAAAATGTGAATTTTATTTGTAGACAATTATAAATAAATATTTTTTTAATTTTACTTTATTTAATTTAAAAAAATTAATTAAATTCATTTTTTATATAATAGTAACACTTCTTTAAATTGAAACTTTTATGTTGTATACGTGTGTGTTCATATATATATATATATATATATATATATATTTTTTTTTTTAGGAACCCCGAAACACCCTAAAACGATATGCCGAAATAGGCCGGTACCGAAATATTCCGTTTCACTAGACAAACCAAAACGGGGTCCGAAACGGAAATAATAACATTGATGAGAATAACGACACATTAAATCAATGAACATTATAAAGTGTCACTAATTTCATTAAAGGTACATTAATTTTTCTCATTCAATGACACATTACTCATTAAATGTACACTAAATATTCTCATTCAATAACACATTACTCATTAAATGTATATTAATTATTCTCATTGAATAACACATTAAAGAGTTCTAAGGTAATTAATACATGATAATAAATGCATTTATCCCTTTAAAACATGGCAAATAATTAGTAATACTTTGACATAAATACAAAGTTTGGTGAGGTGGAAGGCTAAATGAAGAAAATTCTAAAGAATATCTTACATAATAAAACATCACACTCTTCCAAATGAAGTTTCTGCTTTATATATAAGGAAAATGCTAATGAGTGCCCTTAGGGTACTGGTTAATAATCCATTTAAAGAAAGTTTTTATGAGAAATGAAAAAAAAAATAATTAATATTTTGACAGCTGTTATCATTTCCCATAAAAGTGGTATCAAAACTTTCTTAAAATGGATTATTAATGAGTGCTCTAAAGGCATTCGTTAGCAAGCATAGTTTTAAAAATCGGACCGGACCGGTCGGTCCGACCAGTTCAACCGGGAACCGGCTTCAAGTCCGGTCCGGTTATGATAAAAAACAGAAAATGACTAAAAAACCGGTAAACAGTAAAAACCGGAGGTCCAACCGGAAAAACCAGAGGTCCAACCGGTTAATGACCGGTTCTGGATTTTTTGTCTTTTCCGGCAAAACTATGCCGTTTTGGTCCTCTAAATTACCACTAAAAGTCTAAAATCCTAAAAACTAACCCTAACTCCCTCACTCACTCACCTCAGACTCTCTCATCTCATCTCCCTCACGCCTCACTCCCTCTGTCCCTAAAAACTCATATCCTCTGTTTTTCTTTCTCTCACAACCCTCTCTCACACTCTCAACCTCCATTTCCTCTGAAATTTTTTTTCTCTCACTCTTTCTCATCTTCTCTGTTCGGCTTTAAAATTTGGTGGTCGTCTTTTTCCCTCACACGCCTCAGCCTCAGCCTCCTTTTTCTCTCGGCCTTGCGGTATTTTGAGCATATGAATGAGCTTCAAAGGACAAGAACTCAAGAACACTTGATCTTTTCTCATCTTCAATTCTTGTGAAAGAAACGAAATTTGGGAAAGAAACAACACTGATCTGTTGTAAAAGAAATGATATTTTGGGAACATGTTAGCTGTGGAGTGAGGTTGAACTTTGCTTGGCAGAGAGAGAGGCAGAGGAAGATGTGTAAAATGAGGAGAAGAAATGAAGAGTGAAGAAATAGTTTCGGATTTTGTGTAGAAGGCTAGAAGCAAGTACTGACTGAATGGGAAAAGGAGAAGAAAGTGGGGGTAGGTGGAGAATTTAATGCAAGCAAATTTTGAATGGATGAACTGATTCACAGGAGAAGAAGTGGGGTGTAGGTAGAGAAAATTTAATGCCAAGGGAAGTAGGTGTAATAGTAGAGGAGTTATTTAATAATTCTGATTAAACTTTTATGATATAAACTTTTTAAACTAAATATTATTAGTTACTAAAAAATTAATATATAATTGACATCAGCCAATATTGTAACTGCTATGGACAGCTAATTGTTAAATGCATTCTTCTTTTAACCAAAAAAAAAATATATATATATATATATATATATAATATTTATTTATTATTTTTTTAATTATAAAATTATTAATTATGACATCACCGGTTCGATCAGCCAATATTGTAACTGCTATGGACAGCTAATTGTTAAATGCATTCTTCTTTTAACCAAAAAAAAAAAAAAAATATATATATATATATAATATTTATTTATTATTTTTTTAATTATAAAATTATTAATTATGACATCACCGGTTCGACCATCGGTTCGACCCCGGTCGGACCATAAAACCGGTAATCAGTCTCTTTTACGGTTCTTTGTCCGTACCGGTTTTTAAAACCATGTTAGCAAGACCCTATATATAAACATATATAATAAAAGTTCATTGATTCAATGTTTCATTGAATGAGAATAATTAAAGTACCTTTAATGAGAATAATGACACATTAAATCAATGAACATTGTAATGTATCACTGATTTTATTAAAGATACATTAATAATTTTCATTCATTGACACATTATTCATTAAAGGTACATTAATTATTCTCATTCAATAACACATTAAAGAGTTCTAAGGTAATTAATACATGATAATAAAAGCATTTATCCCTTTAAAAAATGGTAATTAATTAGTGATTCTTAGACATAAATGCAAAGTTTGGTGAGGTGGAAGGCTAAATGAAGAAAATTCTAAAGAATATTCTAAAAAATATCTTACATGATAAAACATCATGCTCTCCCAAATGAAGTTTCTGCCTTATATATAAAACATATATAATGATGATTCATTGATTCAATGCGTCATTAAATGAGAATAATTAATGTACATTTAATGAGTCTAATTAAAGGTACATTAACTATGGATTGAGATTAAGGTATTGCATTAGGTGCAATACCTAAATGCAATTGTAATATATGGTTGAGATTGAAAGTTCAAAAAAGAAACTTTCAATCTCAACTATTGAATAAAAAAAGTTTAAAAAGTTAAAGTTAAAAAATGAAAGTGGTAAAATTTAATGTGAGAGGGGGTGGTGTAATTGCACCCGGTGCAATATTGCACTGGATCCAAATCCATTAATTATATTCATTCAATGACACATCACTCTTTAAAGGTATATTAATTATTCTCATTCAATGGCGCAATAAATCAATAAACTTTTATTAAAGAGTAGTACTTAAGTTTTTCAATCAAAGACAAAAACATGGTTGCATTAACTAATAAATTATAAGGAAACTATTAGTAGATCCCCTAACGGCATTTTTTTTTTTTTTTTTTTTGATTTAAGAACTATGTTAAGAAAATTTTTATGGGCCAAGAAAAGAAAAAATCAACTAATTGTTTTGACGGCTTTTTATATTTCCCATAAAAATTTTGTCAAAGCTTTCATTAAATAATTTATTATCAATTGCCTTAAGGCCATCCATTAACAAGACTTAAATTATAAACAGTATAATCTTTTTTAATGTAGTTATTATATGTTTTAATTTAATTCCGAAACTTAACATATGACACCTATGTAAACTGTACCAAAGTTTTATTCAGTGCTCAATTCTATTTCAAAAGTATTTTTCAACCAATTTGAATTAAGCTTTTATATTTTAGAAAAAAGTTCACAAATTTTGTTTGAGATGGTTTAATATGACTTTGCACCCACCTTGGGATTTTCAATAAGGAAATTGAAAGTTTACCTTTTGCAAAATAGGATATTTACACATCATATAAAATGTTCAATGATGTGGACGCTGTATTGAAATAAATTTAGACCCAATATGTTGATTTTAGGGGAATTAACTCTACTTGATTAAATTAACCAATTATGCCATTCAATTTTGATTACCGGTTAATTTTCATGGTTTAAATATGTCACCAAATAAATAATAAAGCAAGAAAAAAACTATATAGTGATGAAGCAAAAAAACGTATGGATGCATCCACGAGAAAAACCACTACGAGGGTTAACCCTAACCTTAGGAAAAATTCACTATTAAAGTTGAAGTGTAAAATCGAAATAGACCCTTACCGCTAATTGTTATCTCTTGCAAAAGGTCTTGTCCCATCAAATTGTTCCAAACCTCTTGAACTTTTATAATATGAATTTCCCTGAAGAACCACATCCCAGACTTCAAGAATTTCTTGAAGAATTGATTTCCACAATTATCTTAGTATGACTCTGAGGCTTTAACCTTGATCTACACTTTGGCAGCAACAACACGAGAATATCTTCTCTATTTGCTTTTGTACTCAAGTGTTGATTGGTGGAGGTTCAAGATTTCTCTTTGTATATAATATTTCTTTTTTGTCTCTACAACTTTTTGAAAGTCAGCACTTAATGGGTATTTAAATATGTTCTCTAATTAGGGTTACAATAATCGATATCATCAGTTGACTTAAAATAAAACATATTAGGAAAAAACTAACTTCCCTATTCTTGATCGATAGACTCTCAATCGAAAGCAAGTCTAGATTACAGAATCTTCTTTCTTTTGAGCGGCTTCTAGGACATTGATCTCGTACTTGATATTTGACACTTACAACTCAAAACACATTGTTATGTATTTACCAACACTAAACCTAACATATACATTATTATATTCAAGGAATAAAATCTTAACCATCTTAAAGAAGTGTTAAAAATTTCTTAGTTACAAAAGTATCTAGAGTTTTTCGAATACTAAATACTCAGTCATCCCAAAATCTTGGTTAGAGATACTCTTGATCTTATGAATATGAGGACCCCTTTATTAGAAACCTAAACCACTAAACTAACTTTGTTGTTCTTCAAAAAATAAATAAATAAACAAAATAATAAAAAAAAATCTTTGTAGGGTGTACTGTATCATAAATTTTATTTAGTATATGTATTTTATTATTATTATTATTATTATTATTTGAGAAAGATTTAGGAAATGTTTGAAATGCATATGCTTGATAATCACGAGGCCAAGGTTAAGCCAATGGTACTGATCTTACTAAGTCTTTTTTCCCCAATTATCTCACCTTTTAGATATAAGCAAAACATGCGTTAGAAATACGTCAAGCATATGGATTTAGGATTGATGCATTTGTAACGCATGTTTTGCTTATGTCACGAGTGACATGACTCATGTTCTCTAAAAGGTAAGATAATTGGGGGGGAAAAGAGTTGGTAAGATCAGTAACTTTGGCTTGGCATTGCCTCATGATTATCGTACGTTCTCAACTCTCATAGAAACCATTGTGATCACAGAGAGTAGTATACGGTTACAAACCAACCACACTATAAATAGCCTCACCATACTTCAGTCTTCTTCACTTCTCAACTCTCATAGAAACCATTGTGATCACAGAGAGTAGTATATAGATATCTGTAGCCTGTAGGTAAACTCCAATGGAGAAGAATGGAGAAATTCTCATATTCTCAAACAAGAAGAGAATCAAAAAGCAGCATGAACAGAAAAGTTTGTGCTCACAGCGAATCAGCGAATTACCAGATTTCCACAGTATGACTCACCTTCAAAGTAAGGAATCTCTTTCTTCCTATCACAAACACAAACACAAACACAAACACATATCTTTATACAAATGGTTTCATATATGTGATGGGATATATCATATATGTACATGCATGTTGTTATTTTTCTGATAATATGTGTTTTGGAACTTTGGATTGGATGCAGTTCCTAGGATATTCTTGGAAGCAGCTGGATAGGAATGGGAAATCAATGGGGTATAGATCTTACTCTTCTTCTTTTTTTCTTTGGGTTCCATTAATCTTAAGCTTGTGATACATTAATTTGAAAATTAGTTTTTTTTTTTTTTTCCATTTACGTAAATATATAATTCCTTTTATTTTAAAATCCATATTGTGGTATATAAACCATTAAACCCTAAATTTTTTTTATAAAAAATTTCACTCTTTTTCAGATGGTTGTTTCCTTAGATCTGCCTAGTCATGGCACTTTATAAATATTAGCATATAATATGAACTAACAACTACAAATCCAAATATACTATATTGAAATTATTAGATCCGATGTGCATTTTATGCTAGATTTAAAATATATATAAATTTGATGCATTCTCAATGCTGATAAAGTTTTTGATTTCTTTTTTCTTTTTTCTTTTTTTGTTTTATATAATATTGTGGAATAATATTGACAAAAGACTACAACTTTAGGAATTTTGTATGTTTCGATGCACCTTTTTGCTAATTTTTTATTGCGTTGTACCCAACCAAAAGTGAGGCTATTAAAAATTTTACATAGGCAAATAAGATAACAAATTAAAAGAAAAACTGATGGAAAACAGCATAAGTTTCATGAAATTCTTAAATAGCTTATAACAAAAGTAGAATTTATTTTTCTTTTGCCTTTAAAAAAAAAAAAAAACCTTTTATTCAATACAGTCTACCTGATCTATTTAGATAGTACTTCATAATGTCTAGTGTGTCCCCCCAATTAACAATTCAATAGTCTCAAATTATTTTTTACATAAATTTTCCTTTTCTTACATATCAAGTCTGAAAGTATCAAATTTTCTTGATATTCTTACATAATCTGTCATGTTATGCTTACATTATTATTTTTCCTTTGGGTTCATTAAGATTTGTCCGTCATGACATCCAGCCAAGAGAAATTAGAAGAATATCCACTTTTCCTTGAAAAAGACATAAGAAATCTGGAACTAGATTTTTTCAAAGGAAAACGATTTGAGCTTACTAAGCAGATCAGAAATGTTGTGTGACGCATGCTGATATTGCTTAACCGCTGGTTGGATGTTTATCACTGCTCAAGATACACCAAGAAGACTCAATTACACCAAGCAAAAACAGACTGATGTGCCGATGTCTTCCTGAAGGTCATATGAAGTGGCTGAACAAAATCAGATAATGTGTACAGTATGCTTAATTACTATAGATTATACTAGCTTTAAACCAATGATTGTACATGTCACGTGTCGCTTACAAGTCAGATTAGTGATTTACCAGATGTCTGTTATTATTTTTCATTGCAATTTGTAGTTTTGCTATCTCTTTACTTATTATGAAGAAATCAACAATTAATGCTGAGTTGTATTTAGAAAGGAAGATTGTGTTTTGCACTTTGTATATTAAATCTTGAATTATATGGAATTGTTATTGTATGTGGAGAGTTGAAAAAATAGATCCTGCTTAATCGCAGCAGCATTGATTTTTGCTTACAACACATTTTGGTAAGTTCGTTACAAGATTCATTTAGAGTATTAGAGTCGAATGGATACAATTTTACTAATTTCTAATCTTAATTTAACAACTTATTGTTAGTTTCTTTTTAAACCCTCACACTTGAATTACTCTTGTTGTCTGTTGCTGAGAGGCTAATCAGACATTTAAAGTGGCAGAATCAAGAAACTTATTGGCTTAATTAATTAATTTTGATATTAGTCACTAAGATTGTAACCCTCCATATCATAAAATTTTTAAATTTAAAGCTCATTTCATTCGGATATTGAATTTATGGGGTTTTAGAGCTTTGGACAATACTATATTTCAAGGAAAAATAGAAGCAGGTTTAGGGCTAGAATGTTTTATTTAATGAAATCTTGGATGATATTTCAGGGAAAAAATTAGAAACTAAAGCTTTGGAAAATGCTTTATTTCCATATCAAAAAAAAATATTCATTCTAGTGGAGTGAGTCAAGTTTATTTATACTTGATAACAGCTATATATAGTGCTGGTCATTTTTTGCCTGTCATTTCTAAAAGGACCCTTAGGGGAGGATTTTAAGGAAGCTTGGTAAGGGTGCACTGCTTGAACATCTAGCTATTGGATGTGTTTATGGTGGTTAACCTGCAACTTTTCAGATGGCAACTGGCCATATTCGATAGCCTGTTGAAAGTTTTGAGCATAACATTGCCAAGTTTCAAAAACTTAAGCATATTTTTTCCCAATTTTTCGTATTTTCTAGTACGCTGTGTAGTTTTTCATTTCATAATGGTTTTGATATTGTTTTGGTAAAATGGCTGCTGGTGCCCAAGTTTTACAAAAGTAAGCATTTTTTTCTTTCAATTTTACGTATGTTCTATAATGCTGGCTTTTTTTCATGTCATAATGGTTTTAATATAGTTTGGTAAAATGGCTGCTGGTGCCAACAATAGATAGTCTTGGGGAATAAATACAATCGTCATTGTTAAAATGGTGAACAATTTCGTTTGTGAATATTATGGAGATAGCATTCTTTTTCTTTGACCAAAAAAGGAAATTTATATTTATTTTCTTAGTTAATGAAAACTCTCTCTCATTTTTCCTTTTCCTGGGTTATCAAATGAACATATAATTGTTGTCTTTTAATCTTATATAGAACAGTAGTTCTTTTGCAGGAAGAACCCATTATAGGTCTAGAATGCATTGATTATCAAAATCAAATGAAATTTTATGGTTCTTGTATTATCATGAACATCTAGTGTTCATTTTATAGTTCTTTGCATTTCTATTAAGTGTGAAGATCACATTAGATTAAATTATGCTGTGTAATTTAGTAATGAACAATCATCTTTTGAGTGAAAAGTGTGCCTTAACTTGATGAACTGTATTTTATTGCTTGAACTGGAAGCGCAAGAAAGATATTAATTACATAGAACCTTGGCTTATTTTATCGTATCCAAATGTGTTTTCTGCTTTTCTGGAGAACCATTTGACTTGGTACAACAGTTATGGATAGTTCTCTGTTATGATGTTGCCTTCTGCATTATGGTGTGACTGGTTTGGACTCATAATTATCATCCAGCATAACAAGGGACGTATAATCTTCCTATTTTAAAATATTATAACAATTGAAACTCATGCCAACCTCTTTGTTTCTTTAATATTTCGGGGGTGCAAAGTGATGCTAACAGTAGATCAGGGGTAATTGATGCAGGAAGATCAGAAAGACACGACCATATTGTTGTCCCAACGACACAAACATGTAAATCTGTTTCAAAGAACTCATGTTTGCCAGAAAACACGTGATATTCATGATCCTCGTGAGTTATAATTTTGAGATTAATACAATTTATCTTCCATGCATGCCTTAAGTAACCACCCCTTTTTTGGACTTCTTGCGTGGCTGGCATTAGAGCACCATCTTTTTTTTTTTCCTTTCTTATTTTTTTGGCAATACTTTGCAGTATCTGCTTCATTGTTAAATTTCTCTCAACTTCAAGTTTTCAGGTAAAAACATGAACATATCATTGCCATATCTGTACTCTTTTTGGCGTCTTGTGTCCGAAACCAGTCAATTAAGTGTACATAAATCTTTTAAACAACATAGCATACCATGCTTGCTCTTAAGAATGACTTCCAGAATACTATAATTCCATATTCTAGATTGCACGTCATTCTTAGCAGGTTAAGTCTAAGATCATGAAAACATTAGTTCACTGAGTTATGCAGATTTTTATTTCATACTTTTTGGATTATATTCACATCTCTTTGTAGTGTGCATGGACTCTTTGTGTGAGTTTTTGTGTAATTTGCAGTTTTTCCATCTAGGGAAGAGTTTTTATGTATTCAATTATCATTAGAGTCAGAATTGCAAATAAAATATTTTATGTTATAAAATAGAAAAACGAAAAACATCTGCAGTGATTATTAAGGGAGAATCTACTCCCTTAGGTAATTAGAAAATTGGTTAGAGTACAGAGCCTTCAACTTCCTAATTTTTTTTTTTTTTCCTTTTTTACATTGCTATATGCAAGAATTTCTATCAATGTTTTGGTTGGAACTTGTAACGAATTCAACTTTAGAATAATTATGCCTTTGATCTGGATCATGCCATGGATTGAAATGGATAGTTCCTCCTAGTATAGATATGTTTGGGAAAGTTAAGAGAGGCCAAGCTATTTTGGAAGCACTATTCTCATGTGTACGGCATGACTGTTGCTTACACCAGATTTTTATACTAACGGCCCCCTAGTTTCTTAAATAAAATTTTATGCATAAAAATGCCAAAAGGAGTCATTTTATCAAAGGAAAAGGATTAAGTCACAGGTTCTGATAGTAGAGCAGTTTTAACTTGCTATACTTTTGGATAGTGAATATAATTCATGTCATTGGTTTACTTATTTACTTATCAAAAATGAAAAACAGAATTTCTTGTAATTGGTGTCAGGTAGGTATAGTGGGCAAGCCACATAGAGACATAAAGAGAGAGATTTTGGATTCAAGTTTCTTGGAATCGAGGCATGTTTATCAATTTCTTCAACGTAGTCACCCCTTTCATTCTCTGATTAACTTCTCATAAAATCATATTATTTTTCTTCATGCACTTGTTAATCTCCCCAAAGTAGTTTTCAACTTTTAAAAAAAATATTTATTAAAAGTTATTTACGATGAAGCAACCGACATTCATAATCAAAATAATATAACAAATATAGAAAAGATTGTAGAATAGATACACATGCTAAAACTGTCAGCGCACATTTACCTCGAAGTTGACAATAGTGAAAGAATGATTTATTAGACATGTTATAAGTTACTAATATTAATTTAAAATTCTTGATTTCTCAATTTTTATATCAAAAATCAACAAAATCATTGGTGATAACTGTTTGTGGCCTTAGCAGGATTTAAAGATTCACTAATTTAGTAAATATTAAAATTAATGTTGATATGCTATATAATAGAAAGATTGTCTTAAAACTATGATTTCTAGTTTCTAAAATGATCTTCCACAAAATAAGTTTGATAGGGAAATTAGAGACTTATTGATGGGAAAGGCATATATATGTAACTTTTAAATCCAATGTGATTGCCAAATTTTTGTTTGCCTATGATTTTGTCTTGGAATATATGACTACTGAATTTTATAATAAATCAGTTCATGTGCGGCTTGAATAACCCATCCATAGTCAGTTAGCTTTCTTTTCCTGTACAACAAAGCCAATAGTAGCACTTAGTCCTATTTGGTTTGGGTTGTCTCCTAACCAACTTTGTAGCACATTATACATTCAAATAGCTCTGTATTTTCTCTCTAAGCCAGTCTTTGTAATTCGTGAAAGATAGCTGTCTGAGTTTGTTTGAGGTTTAGCTTTTTTGAGAGTTTTCTTCCACTCTTTCCTTCTTATTTTCTAAGTGAAACTTCCTATTCAACACTGCCATCTGTGAGTGTAAGTCTAAGGTCGAACCACATAAATTTATGTTGTACATGTGTGACTGTTTATTCGATTTTTCCACTTCTATTTATATATGATCCTGCAATATCATTAATTTGGGAGCCAGAATTGACCATTTGGAACCACACCGTAGCTATGCAGTATGACACATGATTTTCAATTCCTGTGACCTTTTGCCACCAGCGCTCTGTATGTATGATTATCATATCAGGCAGGGTTCAGCCATGATTTGTGGAGCTATGTCCTTCAATGTCTAGTTGGTTTTGGAATATCAACCACACCATAGCAATGTATTTGAGCACTAATAAAATGATTACAGCATCAAAGGAGCCCATGCTTAGATGAATGCTTTGCAATTGGACATCTCATCTTCTAACTTGGCTCACTCAACTAACTGAATTGATGTGGCATATTGCTGAACCCCAAGGGAGTCGGAAAATTTGCAAATCGCACTTTATGGTTTCTTGCAAAATCTGTATTTTTTTTTCCTCTTGTAAGATTGGTTTATATATCTGAAGTATATGGGGTAAGATATCGAAGGAATTTAAGAAGGAAACTTTCTGCTTCTTTGGTGATCCAAACTTAAATCTTTGTCAAAACTTACAGATATGTAAAACAACCTGGTCTGAAGATATTTGGTTCATTGTAAATCTTTTCCTTGTCAGGCAATGGCATCTCATTATTTTTTAGTACTCAAGTCTCAGATTCATTAAGCATTATGTTTCTCTTAGAAACACCAAATTTGAAATTTAGTTGTTTTCTTAAACACTGATTTTCTATTTACTTTGTACAGTTTGAAATGTCATAGCTGTGACTGAGTGAAGCATGAAAAATGGTAAAGCCAAGGTGAAATTTCACAAAAAGTTGACATGTACATCTTGCTTCTAGCTGAATATGTTTTGAATTGATTCTAGTGCATGTGCCTAGTTCCGGTGACTTGTAAAGTGTTCAGCCCCCCAGTAACTGTGTCCTACAAGTCTATTGGGATATGCTCTGGGAATCTGGGTACTACGTGGAAGGATAGACAATATATTTTCAGTATTTGGTTTTTCTTATTAAAGATCTACTAGTCTTCTTGTCTGTCTTTCCAATTTTTGAAGAAGTTTTCATTTTAATTTATTTTAACTATCATGCCATGTGTTGATAGATCCAGGGTCAATTAGCTTGCATGGAACATGCTAGCTTTATGTTTTTACATGCAGAGTTACTATGTCTATTTACAACCTTGGGAGTTGGTTTCTTGACTTGTTCTAGACTTTACTCGACTCATGCTAAAACCTGAATTCATTGTAGAATATGTTCTTAATACAACCTATGCCATCAAATATTGTGGAATATGTTCTTAATATCTGTTTTTATCAATTGCTTTACTATTTCTTAGAAAAGTGTACTTGAAGTATGTAGCCAATTTCAGCAAGCCCATTCTACATTTATAAAATAAATTTAATTACACAAATCCTGCATCAATGGTGAAAAAAAAAGGCAAGTTTATTGACAGAGTTCAGTTGAACAGAAGGGGAAGAAAGAAGAGAATGTATCCCTCTAGAGCTACAACTTTAATTTCTTGTATAGAGGAAAATAAAAATTAGACCCATGATCTTTCAGTCTCTTGTATATATAAAATGAGACAAATACCCACCATCCTAGCCTTTTGTACTTAAAGCTTAAGGTTGATAATTTAAGAGGTCTGGTAGGTTTTTGCCGTTGTCATATAAAGATCAACCTATCATATATCCATTGGTTTCAACTAGGGTTTTTGAATTTGGAAACAAAATCAATCCCAAAAAAGTCACAACGTAGTATATTAGAAAATTGAAAATTACCTTGTGACAACTCTGGTGCCGCATATAGTAAAGATGCTACATATGAATGTTCAATCTACACTTACTGATATCTAAGGAAATTTTCTGTTTTCAATTTCTCATAAAACAATTTTCTATCCCAATTCATTTATTTCTTAACCATGATTGCTTGTATAATTTTGAAGAATGATAAATTTAGGCCAGGCTGAAAAATCAGGGCGACGAATAACCTTTCAAATTCTCTAGGTTGCACAGGCAGGCCAAGACCATAAAACTAGCTAGTGAGGTGACAGCCAGTGCACTGCAGCTTACATGGAAGTTGAACAGGATGTATTTTGTACTTGACAAATTTGTGCCCACTGAATATTGTAGTCTCTTTTTCAGCCACATTTTTTATTATATAGATACAAAGAATTTCTACTTATGGCACCCCCTCCATGATGATTGCTCTATTTCAGCCACATCTAATTGTGGAATTTTGCTGGAATACCATGCATTACAACTGATATGACTACATTATTTTCTTTTCAAATAAGGAAGCCTTTACTTTATTTTTCAATAAGAAAATTTATGTGCCTTATAATATTTGATCTTCCTTAAAGGGCAGGGGAACCTGACAAATTTGCAAGTGGTTGGAAAAAGCCAAGAGACAAGTCACCTAGCATTGCTATAAATAGGTAATTCCTCTGTCAGATAGCCACCATGAAATCAAGGGTATATTTTCATTTCCTTGTTTTTCTTCATTTCATACAGAAGATAGCCCTCGTGGGTGGCAGATGGAGACTCCAAGAAATATTGATAACGAGATAGAGAGAGAAAGAGAGAGAATCAACCAAAATGTCTGTGTTTAAGAGACTTTTATATCACATTGGCTTCCACATCACATAGAATCAGTGATTTACCAAACCTTAACAATCAAGCCCAAACAAGCATGTGTACTATCTTCTGGTCTTATATTATGCTTTACATTTGTACTTTTGCACCTTTTCTTTTAGCCAGTCTATGGGCTACACAGCTTGAGGGATCTTGCCTCTTTTTATGTAGGTAGAATTGGATCATAAGTCCTACAGTTAATGACGACAAACTTTACTACTTGATTTAGCTGACATTTATTTTTACACATTAAATTTTGCTCGTTGTCTTTCAAGATTTTTGTCTGCAAGTCTGTTTTAAACTTCAGTAAATTTTACAATAGCTTAATTTGGTAATAGAAAAGGTGAGACATTAGAAAGCTATACATATAAAATGTGAGACATTAAAACTGTACATATAAAAATCAGTTGACTTAATTTATAAATTAAACAGTGACAAAGAGTAACGTTATCTGGGGCAATATGTGCCTCTTTTCAGTTGTATAATTCATAAACATCTTGTGCTTTTGATGGCGAGATCTATCACATTTTCCTAAATTTCAGTTAGGATGAAGGAATTGTTCCAACATGCTGACGATTGTCAACATTCAGCTAAATTTGACTATGTACTTAATTAGAGCTTTTATTTAACTTTATTGAGTTGATTTCAGGGAATACAAGCCATTGCACTTGGAATGCTTTTCCGAATATTTGCTTGGCACATAGTGTCTCTTCACCCATGGGAGAGGATGGTAATAGAGATTGCAGAAAAAAGCAACGATCTCAATAAATATCTGGCTGGAACTGTGGAACATTATGTACCTGCATACGAAGTCAAGAAGAAGATGCTCAGCGAATTTATTATAAGCTTAGCCTTACGAAGATGCTTCTATTTAAGTCTTCTAGACTTGTAATGAATGTATGCACCTAATCAACTATATCTAAGTATCCCGAAATTGACATTTTCTTTCTTCTCCTTAATCCCAGATTGTCCACAGCCATGGAGGTACACACACACGCACATATATATATATGGTAAAAAAAAAAAGGGTTTTGATTGACTAAAACTAATAATTAATTAATTAAACTTGCTTGTTTGTTCTGCAGCTTGCTGAGCATGAATGCATAATATGCTCTGAATACATTTGGATGTTGATAAAGCGCTACAATGAAATCAAGGTTAGTTTAATTTTCTCAATAAGTATGTATTAATTATTTAGGGGAAAACTTGTTACACACTTGTGTGCATCCACACAAGTATAGACTGAAATCATGACTCTAAGTCACGTTTGCAAACTTAAAAACGTGACTTAGAGTCACGATTTCAATGTATTTCCCACTTGTAAGGACGCACACAAGTGTGTAAAAGACACTGCCATTATTTTATGGTTATATTATAAGTATGCTCTTTTTTATTTTTGAACATGAATATTAATTGCAAGGTACAGATTTTGAGTATGTGAGACTTGTGAAGCTGTTGGTACAGATGGGTGTCGGTTGGAAATACATATTCAGTTCAAGGCAAAGCCCATTCATCATCTTCCACTGATCACTAGTTACACTGTGAGGACCTTTCAAGGTTATGTGTTTGAAGAACCATGGTGCTCCTCTAGTAAAGGGCAGCCCAAGCCCATATATGTCGTGTCGAATGCTAAACCCAATGAATTGCTCATAGTGGCTGAATTCTTCACTTCTATACACAAATCTACCTTCACTTATTCTTGCCCACCCCCCCTTCTGGCTGCACGTACCACCCACATCCATATACACATGCTGCTGCTGCACCATCACAACCACCTCCATTCATCATCTTCCACTGATCACTAGTTACACTGTGAGGACCTTTCAAGGTTATGTGTTTGAAGAACCATGGTGCTCCTCTAGTAAAGGGCAGCCCATATATGTCGTGTCAAATGCTAAACCCAATGAATTGCTCATAGTGGCTGAATTCTTCACTTCTATACACAAATCTACCTTCACTTATTCTTGCCCACCCCCCCCCCCCCCCCACCCCTTCTGGCTGCACGTACCACCCACATCCATATACACATGCTGCTGCTACACCATCACAACCACCTCCATGCCCGTCCCAAGGTCCCCATACACCTGCTGCACCGCCAATGCTGAAGGGTTAGGCTGCAGGTTCTAGACCACCTTGGTCACATACAATCATCCATATACACGTGCACCAAACCCGAAACGCCCAAGGATTTGATATGCTTATAATTGACAGATGACAAAGGCAAGGGAGACTTTTACCACGGAGAGGCTTGTAGCAGCACGGAAAGGGCAGAGCAGAGAGATGAGAGGATGGCATGAGTGAGCTTCAGAGAGGGTAGAGGGCAAAGCAGAGAGATAAGGGAGATTGGTGTGAGTGTTATCTTTTGATTTATCAAAGGTTAAAATTAGATTTTCAATAAAATGTAAAGGGCAATTTGGTAACTAAACGTAGAGTCCAACGGTAGGATTTATGAACGTGCATGGGCTCTTGGAAAATGCTCTGAACAGCTTTAATTTCAAAACGCGTATTCTCTTCACATTTTCAAAACACAACTTTTTCTAAAAAATTGCTTTTTAGACATCACCAAACGCATATATTATATTTATGGTTTCAAAAAGTGTTTTTTGGGTTGGGAAAGTGCAAACAAACAGGCACTTAGTACTTGGATTTTTAGGGAAGTATTCTGGCTTTGTGAAGTTGTAATTGTCTTACCATATTCTCCAGTCTCCACATGTTGGCTACACATGCGAAGTTCTAATCTAATTGTGTGAACAAACATGAAACCACGCCTTTTGGACATGCTTATGAGTCATGACTATTCGTTGAGGTTTTATAGTTAATTTACCATTCAGTACATATATTAACAGCTATAAATCGAGCTTTCTATTGTAGCTTTGTTCAAATTATGCTCTATGCTATATGGTATATGTAAGACATCAACTTTTTGACTATTAGAGCTGCATTGCTTTCAGATATTTTCCATTTTATAGGTCTGCTTCCATAATATTTATGCTCTAGACATTCAAGATTTCTCTTTTGTTAGTGTTACTATACACGTCTTTGTTTGTCTCCAATTTCTTCTAGGCCTATGTAAACTTCTTTATATTGTCCTACTCTTCCTTCTCACTCCACTTAATTTGATCACTTTGATAACACAAAACCCAATTGTTTTCAAAAAGAAAATAATGTAAACCCTTCATCAACAACAACAACGAAGCCTTAGCCCAAAAAATGTAAACCCCTCATGTTTGATTATTTATCCTACCTAAATTTGTATATATATGTCGTGGGAGATTCTTGATTGACTTTGTTTTTGCTCAAAGCTTTTAGTACTCAAACCACTCTGTGCTTGCTGAAGCTGAGGCTCAATTTGCCTCCAAGCTGAGCCCAACTTTGTGAGTGATAACCTAATATCACAGAAACCAGCTAGCCAAGCCATGTCACAAAAAGTGGGATTGAAAGATAGACTATTGCTCCAATAGCCAGCTTTATAAAACTATTTCAAATCCTTAAATTCAAAATTTTATCATCAACTCCTTACAAATTAATTGACTTGGAGATTGTAGTGTTTTTTTCTTTTTTTTTTGCCTAGGTAATTGTGGGAAATAGAACCCCCGAGCTCATAGATACACATGGTACCGGGTACCACCAGGCTACAAGGCCCGGTACCATACAATTAAAGTCTAAAGCAAGCTCAACCCCACATCTGGTGCCCTTGTATTATAGTGGATCCAGACCCAGTAAACGATTGGCTAAAACGCTAAAACGACACTCCTTGAAATCACAATTATAATGATTGTAATGGCCTTCATTTCACTTTGACTCTAAAAAACTTGAGTTGTTCGATGGAATGTGTGCCTCAAGGGCCTCTAGCATTAGTTACAACTGAGCTATAATGATTAATAAACCAACTCGTGTAAAAGGGTACGATTCCAAATACAACTAAGTGCGGCAAGGGTACAGGATGAGTGCAAAATCATAAGAAACGGGTGCGGATCAGCAATCTGGCTATGTGCCTTGATAAACAACAGATTTAAATATATTGAATATTATGACCTAGTATCAATGAATAGGAGAGCCAACTACAACTATGAACAAGTAATACAGATTAATGGTACAAGACTTCTCTGGCATCATTATACCGGTATCCATACACGTATGGCATCTTTTAATACCTTTGTTACACGAACTCCTCTGTTATGTGTAAATCACCTACAGAAAATGAGGTTACTTCCTTTTTTTTTTTTTTTTTTTTTTTTGGTAATCAGGTTACTTCCACATTATCTGCCAACTAGATGGGATACCAGCATGAAAAATCAGGCCTCAAGCATTAAGCTTTTTTATTCATCATCCATCGAAAGCACAAGCAGGCCAAACTCCTTGGAACCAAATGATCTGAGCCGAATAATTTGCATCATTCTCCATTTCTGCACATCAAGGACAAGTAAATCTACAAGTTGTCTTCTATTTCATCGGGTACATGCAACTTCTCAATGGCAGCCTGTCAAAAGATTAGAAAGTAAGAAATGAACATAACAAAAGTTCCTTGCTCTCTGCACTTATTGAAAGAACAAAAAAGAAATGCAATCTTTTTGCGAGGTAATCAAACCCAAAATAAAAGATGAGTTTTTCTTCTTCTTCTTTTTTTCTTTTTTTTTTTTAGCAATGGTATAGATACAAATAAAGGGCCAAAACGCATAATTTGTGGCAGATAGTCTGACTAATCTTACTACAAAATTGAATGACAAACGTGCTTGTGCAATTGGAAAACTAAACCTTTTTTCTACAAACAATAGAAGAAATTTCTAACCCCACAAATCTAGCACCGAATTTCGGTTGAACCCGAAACCTCCCAAAGGAGAAATGCCACTAGGCTTCACTACCATTGGTTCAGAAGTAGCATTTCAATAATAACAACAATAATATCCAAGTTGTTTGTCAAAAAAAAAAACAATAATATCCAAGTTTAAAAGAAACAATTAGCTATGAAATAAGTCAATCACCTTAATGGCAGCAACATCTGTCGCAGGCGGCTTCAGATCCAAAGCAAGACCATAATGAAGCATTGCTTTGTCATACATCTTACTCCGCTTATAAATCCTACCCATCAAAGCATATACACTGCTTTCACGAGGGGCATACTCTTTAAGCTCCTCCAGGGCTTCTAGAGCCTCATCAAAATTTTCCAAGCTCACTAGTATATTAGCCTTCTGATACATGGGAAGAGGATTCTTCTTATCTGCTAAGATAGCCCTCTCCATGATCGCCAAAGCTTCATCACTTCTCTGTTGGATAATAGAAACACAATTAAGAGAGCTTGCAAATACAATATTGCTTCAGCAGCCATAAATAATAGTAGAAAAATGTAGCGAGTGATCCAACCTTTAAGGCATGCAAAGCTGTGCCAAGATAAGACATTATAACAGAAGAACGTGGATTTATTTCGAAAGCCATTCGGAAGTGATGCTCTGAAAACTCAAACTTCTCTTGGCGAAGATATATCATACCAAGCCCATACCAGGAGTTATAATGCCTTGCATTAACCCGAAGTGCACTCTGGTAGCTCTTAATTCCATTTTCAAAATCCTCCAAAGCTACATATCTGCAGTTGAGGAAACAATTGCAAGATCATAAATAGCTAGCTGAAATAATAAAAAGTAAGAATTAACCACCAATACAAGTTCACTGTACAAGATTTTCAATCTTATGAGTTAAATTGGGGTTTCAGGTAGGGAAGAAACTGTCATACTCATGGCCACAAAGGGTGTGTGCATATGCAAATCTTGGATTTAGTTGAACAGCTCGCTGGAAATTTTTCAGAGCCGTTTCATGGTCTTTCTGCAAGCTATAGCAATTTCCCATAGCACACCTGCATGTCCATTCAGAACAAAACATGTAAGAAAAGGTAATGTTGATAGTAACAACTAAGAACTCTGAATACGGCCATGGATAACAATGGACATGATAATAACCCCGTTATTTAATCCTGGCCTTTGACCCTCAAATTGAAAAGACAAATTACTAGCAGCATGAAAAGTAGGTGATCAATGCCAAAAAACCAATAAATCACCAAACATCTACGAGTAGTTGCCATAATACAACCATATAACAGGAGGGAAGTAACAAACACGACTCATGGAAAAACTGAAAGACAAATGCCAAACAACCTTCCCATCCCTCCACTAACAAGTATGCAGGAAAAATTTACACATATATGAATAGAAGTCTCCATATCTCAATATTTCAGAGTGTAATAAAGAACAATAACAACAATTTACAATTGAGAACTCATTACATGGTCCACCAGAGTGAACAAACAACCAAAATCAGTTTCGGTAAGACATGAGATAATTACAAATTATACTGCATAGAGCCAAACTTTAAACACCAGATTAAAGTATAATGATTATAATAATAATAACAACATTTGAGGGGAGAAATAGCTCTGAACATAAGAAGTATAAAAGTGAGTATTAAAAATAATTGAAAAAGTCCAATGCTGAGCAGGTTTATAAGAAACTAAAGACTAGAATGCACATTGTAATTTGAAAAGAGTTGACAAAGCTACCAAGATTGGGGAGCTAAGCGGTCAGTCGATATAAGTTCTTGAGCCAGGTAACTTAACTTCATATCTTCCTTCAAATGCTGCAATGGAGATAGTATAACTGTCAGTGAAGCAACAGGGAACAAAAATTACTGAAAGCATACATTATCATAAATGCAAGATAAATAGATAATAGATCAAGAGAACTATATAGTAATGACAAACTAAGAAGCAGAACAATGATTTTAAGCCCCCTGCTTGCAGTCAGCTGACTCTGCTAAGTTACCCATCCAAGGAAGTAAATTTTCAGATTGCATCCTTTTAAGAGTTGGGACAACCCCCCTTCCATTTTACAGGGGAAAAAAGAATTCCTTCCTCAAGTACAATATGGTCAAAACTCACATAAAGTACTGTAGAATATATATCCATTCCTTCTAAACTGTAAGGGGATGCCTGGCGAGCAAGACTGAAAGCCCGATCAGCTTCTAAATAATCTACCAATTCAAAATAAGCTTTTCCAACCTGCATTTGAAACATGAACAATAACATGCCAAATAGTCAGTATTATGCAGATATTCTAATGTTCTAGCAGAAGAGTCATTTAGGAATCAATGGCATGTAAATAAACCAGTTCATTGATAATTAAAAAAAAATCCATGCATTTGTATAAATAGTCAACTTTTGTATCACAATGTAGATAAAAAGTATCAAATCCAGAAAAGGGTATGGAATTTTGAACTACAAAACTACCTGAGAAAGCACCCAGCCCGTATTATAATGCTTGTGTGGAAGTTTAAGATAGACATCCAGTGCTTCCTGTACAACCCAGAAGCAGTCATACAATTACACATAAACCAGGGTATATAAAATCATCTTTTTTCTGTGTGTCGATTTCTAATAGACTTCCATTATTTTCATAAAAAATTCTCTGATCATCTTTTCTTATTTATATAACTAGTATGTTTTGTTGTTTCTTCAAGAAAAAACGCGCAATACCTGGCACCGGTACATGCAGGAAAGTCTGTAGCCTTCCCCAAGTGTTCTCAAAAGGCCCATTATTTCTGAAGCACCACTAATAACTCTTGAGCCATTCATGATACTTCCATTAGTTGGAATGGTGGCTCCTTCTTGTTCAAGATCTCTAGTATCACCAGAGGGAGATGAACTAGAAGTTGACAATGTAATATTTGAACGAGAATCATCAAAAGCCTCATTGCGTATCCCTAAATGAGATCAAATTAGAATGATTAGAGTATCAGTAAAATAGCCATTAGGCAAAATATCGTAATGAAAGGAAATCGAGTTCACATAAGGCCAACTTCACATTGATATATTTTAAGTCCAAACCACAATCTATAGGAAACAACTCTTGCATCCACAATGCAATTAAAAACTTGAGTTCCCATTATCAGGTTTTTTATGAAAAATCAAACCTTATTGTTTTTAACCAAGTGGTAGAGAATAATTATGTAAAGGAATACCAGTGGAAGATTATCGTTTTTGCACTGGTAATCATCATTTTTACAGTATAGGTCACTAACTTAGTAGAAGATAAAGAGATTCATTACCTTCATCAATATTTTCATTAGCCCATGACTGACCCTTACGAACTGTCACAGCACGAAATGCCATAGAGCTCAGCTTGGAACCTCCAAGATATTTAGAAGAGTTGCTAGTTCCATTTCCAACTACCATAGTTGCACTCACATTCGTGGCCCCTGCTTCTCCAGAAAGTCTTGTACTTCGTCGAGGGCCAGAATCAGAAAATAACCTCCCAGAAATCTGAAAACAAAGGAGGTAAAATAAGACAAGCTCAAATGACTTAGACTAGGTTTGAAAGTTTGGAGGGAGAGGAGAGGCTTTGTTTGGATGTTTTAAAAACGAGAGGAAAGGGTAAGACATCATATAAATTGATGATTGTACCCTTTTTTGGTTAAAATTAAACAAATAGATATAAGCATAAGAGATCATTACTTGATATTATCTACATGAAATTTCTCTTCAGAAATACATATAAAATAAACAAAATAAAAAATTATAATTGTGTCATTTTCTATTTTTGTGATAGGCAATTATACAAGAAAATTACTAACCAAACTGTGTTACTCTACAATTAACCAATGAACATATTAATTATATTGCACCAAACTCTATTTCAATAAAATATATGTTTAAGTAAAGGAGAGTGATTGACCATTATATACAACCATATTATTAATATATCTGTAAGCACCACATAGAGAAAGTAGTGGATCTGTGGCTGACAAAAGAGATCGATTTCAGGCTTTAATTTAGTAGAAAGAAGCTCAAAGGGAGAGAGAGAGAGAGAGAGAGAGAGAGCTTAGGACATTCCATTTGGCACAAAGTAACAAACGCTTATTTACTGTCCAATGTGAGACTCTTGAATTAAGATAACACAACTGGAGAAAACAAAACAAAAGAAAAAAGTCTTTTTTTTTCCAATTTCTTTCTAAGTTACTTTTTTTATTAACTAAATTTTATTCTGTCCCTTTTTTTTATAAAAGACTTAATAACTGGATGGGACACATGCATTGGTTCATAACTTTTGTTCCTATAATTCTCAAGAAGCAGACTACTACTACTTGGTTTTTTGTCCTTCGAATTGTCCAGTTACATGTTTTTGTGCTCCTGTCTTCTATTGAACTTTCTATCCAAAAAAAAGGGCAGATGTTTGCTTAAGATGGTTGGAGACAGACCATTGATTTTCTTCCAGGGTATAAATTGAAGTAATTGTCCTTGAAAAAGTGAAGTTTGTTACTACACTGCAGTGTGAGTAACTCTTAATGGCTAAAAGACACTTGAGAGGGCACAAAACTGGTCAACGACATTGTTCTTAGATAGGTATAATATTTAAGACATTTGAGAACCAAGGGAGAAATTTAAATGCAAGGGAAGAAAGAGAGAATTTTGATCGTGTAGATGGTTGATATAGTTAGTAATTTGATAAAATGCTAGGGATAAAATTGGAAATTTGAAATTTTTTAATAAAACTGGAACCCTCCTCCAAATTCCCCCCAATGTGGGGGAATTAAAAATAAGAGGTTTGAAGGGGTAAGATATCCATTAAAACCCTTTCAAATCCTTTCTTATTCCCTTTATAAAACTTTCAAACAGGAAAATTTAAACCCCCCACCCCCTTCCCCTATACTCCCCCCCTCTCCTCTTTCCCCATCCAAATATAGTGTATAACGAACAAAAAGAAAATGTCACCCACAATACAAAGAAGACAACCATACCCACTAATTTGATAACATAAGGCAGAAAGATGCCATAAGATGTATAGACAAGTTAAGCCGACACATTAAAGTACAATGGTGCAACCTACGTAATGAATTGAGGACTGTATCAACCCAAAAGGCAAAATTAACTACTATGAGCTCAAATTCCATACCTAAAAGGCAAGGAAAAGCAGAAAATACTGAAACAACTGAATAACCTCAAAATACATGAACATGATCAAATGCCACCTACCCCCAAAAGCTTAAGTTGATAGGAAAGGGTGGATAACCATCATTCTAACACTCACGTGTGGGTCTAGACTCTCCCTCAATAAGTGGAGTCCAACACATGGAATTTTCGAACATTTGAATGGGGATTAAAAGGAGACAACAATCAGACTTACTACTGCCTACACTAATACCATAAAAAATTGTCACTTATCCCAATAGCATAAACTAATAAGAAAGGGTAAATTTAATCACCTAAACCACTATTCTAACAAAATATAAAAAGGCAATACCAAGTAACAAAATGATCTTGGTGAGTAAATTAATATACAAAAGCTCACACCTCACAACTTCACAAATTCAAAAAACTAATACCTAAAAAAACTTGAACCAAGCTTTTCTAGAAAATGTGTAAAGTCCAAGGCTGATAAGACTCCCCCTGCCCAATTTTAACTTCCCAACATGTTACTAATGAACCCTATAAAATTCCTAGTTTCATGCACAATAAATGCACTCTGGAAATCAGACCAAATAATTTATTGAATTTATTTATTACAAAAAAGTTCTTCAAAAATGGATACATGAAAATTCATAATTTAGACTATAATTTATAATAAGGAATTACTGCTAATTTAATTATCACTATATTCTAAGTAAAGGAGATGACATATGAAAGCAGTGAAATACATAATTACTTTCTTATATAAATGAAAACTGAGTGACAATTTAAAAAATAAATGAATATTCAAATCAATAACCTTTCGTAATTTTCCTTCGTCCACAAACTTTCTTCGAGGGGCTTGAATAGTAGAGTTTACAGTTGACCTTGGAGAGCTATCAGCATTGAGAATGCTTGGGTTTGGGCCGTTTTGCTGCGCATTTCTACACAAAGGCGGTGGAGCAACACCTGACAACTGTGAAATATAGGGGATCTAAGGCCACTGATTAATCTTTACAGAAAAAGGAGATACAAAGTAATGAAGATGTAAAGAAACACAATATATTAGCTAAAGAAACAAGGGAAAAAAAGTCCACTTCTTCAGTACCATGAGTTATAACGAGCAGCATCAAAAACAATTATTTTTTGGAAGGAAGAGAGTTATTCTTTTATAAGGAAAACAAACACATTAACTTCATTTAAAGTTTCAAGGAATTAACCATAGTAGTGATTAAATCTTTAATACACAAAATAAAAAGGGATGTAAAACCTTACACATAGCTATAACATTATGAGGTGTAATTTCCATTTTTATACCTGTGAGGCCATTGGTGAAGGAGTATTATAGAATGATATGTTTGATGAACTGCCATTTGAAGGCTGACTAGCAGCTCCTCCCAATGCAGCTGCTCCATGATAATTGCCAGGAATATCTCTAAGGCTATTTCCTTGCATGTGTTTCAAATGCCTTGGACTGGCATCATCAGCTCCTTGGCCAAAGTTCCTGCCAGAAACTAAGTTACGATCCTCATTTGAGATGTGCAAGCTTTGGGAAGCTGATCCATGATGTAAGTACTGCTTTTGTATGCAAAGAGCAGCTGCTTCACCAAAAACTGCAGTTGCTTCTTCAGCAGCACCTAAAACAATCAAAGGAGAAAGGCCTTGAATTAAATATGGATCAAAAGTATGAGAGCAAACATCAAAGGTTACTGAGATAACACTACTACATCTCTCAATTATATGAACATCAACTATCAATCAAAACAAGCAAAGTGTGAGATGAATGATTGGATACAGCAATCCACTCATGCAAAGGACAAAGAAGGAAAAGTTTCAACTCCATTGAAGGCCTTTCTAAACCTCCAAATGCTCTATACAGTTACACTCCCTTCAAACCATCCAAAGAAGAGACAAAGGTACTGCACACCAAGCAGAACACCCCGCCTAACAATCTCCCCTTCCTGCAGGCCAACACTTCAATGATTTGATGAGGCAAACCCACTGAACCCCAAATAAACAAAAATCAGGGACCACAGATCACTAGCATACTTACTGGAGGAAAAGATGATCAACCCGCCTCCCCAGCCTTCTTACACATGTAACACCACTTGATCACACAGACCTTACGGTGGCGAAGATAATCATTAGTAAGAATCTTACCGAGGGCAGCAGTCCAACCATGATATTTTATATAACTCTCTTTTTCTTTTGATGATATGGAACTTCACCAACCATAATGACCTTAAATTTCTCTTTCACTGAGTTCAAATTAGCTGAAATTCCTAAAAATAAGTTTCTAAGCCTTTAGAGTTAACCGATTGGTTTCTGCATGAAGTTATATATTATGCCAGTAGCACAGCAGTTAAAGAACTTGAAACCATGCAGGTATTTTTTGTACAAACCTAATACACAAAGCTCCTCATATGCAGCCCACATTAGAGGATCTATAGATAATGCCTGCTTGAAGTGATGCACAGCACTTTTCCTTCTATCAGTATACCTAAAACAAAATAAAATCCCAATAATAAGCAGCCAATATGCTAAACTAAGAAATTTCATAAAATTGAAGTAAATATAAATGGACATATCATGCAGTCTATGCATGAATAAAAACTAACCATCAACAGAATTTATGTTAATTTGGAAATTCAAAGATGAGAATTGAATGAAATTCAGTCTCACTATCCTAGTTGTAAGATGACGGAAATATAACTCATATGGATCACGGAGGTTAAAAGATAATATAGCAATGAAATTCAATTAACTGGGGGTTAACAACCCTGTTTACTTTGTCCAAGCACTACTTCGATCCAAGACTTTAAATAAGCTAGAGATGCCAGTGAATTAAAATAAATTAAAGAATAGAAGCCAACACAAAATAAGAGAATGTGTCATTGTATTCCAACTACTTATAGTCAGTTGTAAGTCCATATCTTGGGGCAGCAAGAAGAAAACTTTAATTAAATATGTCTTTCACTTGAAATTCTGTCATGCGAAACATTTATAGACTGGTGAATTTGATGATAAGTTTAAGCAAACTTCATAGACAATCCACTTCAAAAAACCATATGAGAGAAACCAACAAGCTTTAAGGGTGTTCTATGTCCCATTCATTCTTTTTTCTCTTTTCATTTTTGATAAGTAAACAATGTCTGTCTCAAACTGACTTATTCCTTGTCTCTCTATCAAGCAAAAGAACTCTGGAAGTTCACAAAAAGACTGACATGTGGGAAAACAAAAGCTCAACCTACTTATCAAAACAAAAACTACAAAAAGAGCAACCTGTAAATAAGCCCAAGAAGGTAATGACCAGCTGCACCATTTGGAATCTGCAAAAAGAAAAGAAGACAGACAACAATGAGAAGCGAAGCAAACAACTACAAAAATAGCAAAATTGATGGGTCCAAAGTATTACATTTTGATCGAACCCACCCCAAATTTTGAAGAAAACATATGCAATGATTAAGAATATTATTGATTTGTGGTTGTAAAATTAAAAATACAACCTCGGCAGCATTAGGGTCATTGGCAGGAGGACATAACGCGGCTTCGGCCTCATTAAGAAGATCCATCTGAAAGCATGATATCGCAAACAAGTACCGGGATTGAGCCATCTGTGTTCCTTCATTCACATAAGAATAAAACCACATAATAAGAAACTTATTGAAAACAAAAAAATTCTAAATCAATTAATTAATAAGAATCAAAAAAGCACATACATACATACCTTTTAAAATGTGATAAGCAGAATAAGATTGATTGTTGTTCAAATAACACCCAGCTAACAATTGCAAATTTGTCTGCAATTTTCACAACCCAGATGTCAAAGAAGTCAGTTTTTGTTTCTCTTTTTTTTCAATTTTTTACCAAAGGGTTTTTCTTGAAAAGAAGAAAAAGAAAAAGAAAAAGAAAGAAAGAAAGAGAGAGTACCTCAGATGGGAACTGAGCGCAGAGTCTTTCGCAGATGAAAATGGCGTTTCGGTGCATGAATTGCCGAAGGCTATTCTGAACACACTCTATCAATATTGCTTCCATCATTTCTACTCCACTATATTCTTCTTCCTCCTCCTCCTTCTTCTTCTTCTTCAAGAATCAGCAAAAAAAACAAAAACAAAAACACACCAAAATCAACGTATAAATCCGATGTGGGATTTTGATTTTTGCCCAACATCAACGGCAAGAAACAACGTCTCTCTCTCTCTGTCTCTCTCTGTGTTCTGTGTCTGTGTCCGAGAGTGAGAGTGTGAAGAAGGTGTTCAAAATTCGAAATTTTGGGAAAGAGCAATGAGGGAAACTTTTTAGGGCTCAATCATAAAATATTATTTGGGGCCTGGATTTTTGTATGGGCCCTTTTGTTTATATATAGTGTTTTGTTTAGCCTGACTGAGATTGATAGCCCAACTTTTTTTAAAGCCTGCTGGGCTTGCGAGCCCATTGAAAACCATTACCCTAATCAAATTTATTATTTTGAGAGGGTTTTAACTTATGATGTCTATATTCCTGACTATAATAACTCTCTTTTATTATCAAATTTTGAGAGAGTTTCAAATTTATTATTTTGAATTAAACAAATAATAATAATAGAAGGATTACATGACGGGTTAAGATCCAATGCAATTACGGATTACCCCATTCTCATCTCACAAATAATTTTTACCACTTTTCACTTTTTAAATTTAAACTTTTTTTCTCAATGATTAAAATTGAAAAAAAAAAAAATTTTAACACTCAATCTCAGTCATTAAAAGTAATTAGAATACTCTAAACTACTCTTTAGAAAATTCTTAAATGCATATAAAGAATTTTAAATATATATATATATATATATATATATATATATTGCATTAGAAATTAATTACATTCCAAAAAAATTGAGTATGCGTGTGGGTTAGGATTAAAAATTAAAATTATTTCGCTATTCAGTTTATTTTTACTACTATTTATAGGCTCCACTGTACTATTTCAACTAACTTTTACATTTATCTACAATACTTTCAGCAATAATTGTTCACTTTCAGCAAAATAAGCGGTATCCAAACACACCCTGAAATATCACATCCAACATTCAAATCTTTCAGTTCACCTTCTACATCATTAATCCTGACTTAAATTTTTTACTTCTCCGTATATTTTAGTCCCTATTACACTAGTGTGAGTGGTTTATTTTTCAAAACAAAAATATCCACATTTATTTTTGTAGTTTTTCCCAACAATATCCCAACCTTTTTTATTTGTTCAAACTATGATGTAAAAGGCTCTAAAATAAGAAGAAATAAAATGGTGGGAAGGTAAGTTCAGAGTTATGAATCTGAAGATTTTATCTTAAAATGGAAGGCAACAGATCGAAAAGATTAAGAATGAGGAACTTGCTCAAATAGTAGAAGGCAAATTTGGTGTGTTTGCTAGAAACCAAATTGGGTTTCATTGTGTTGTCGTATTAATTAATTAATTCATACCGAGAATTCAGGGAAAAAGGGTTTCGTTTGTCATTGTATTATCAAATCTTTGTGTTTAATTTAGAAACTTTTATGTATAGATGCAATGCTTCAATTTAAGTCTTCAGGACAACAGTGTACGACACCTAGCAACCGTACCTCAGTTTTATTTTATGCTCAATACTACTTTATTAGCACTTTTCAACCAATGAGAACTAAGCTTCGATATTTATAGAATAAAGTTCCCAAATTTTGTGCTAAAAATAACAATTTTGCCCTTGAAAGTACAATTTAACTTGAATTCCGTGTTAGTCCAAGTTTTGAATTATGTCATGTTGTAAAATGATTTTTTTTAAACCTAGATTTGTGAAATTATGATTTTGCCCCTACCTTATGATTTTCAATTAAATAATTGAATTTTAACCATTAGAGATTTAGACCCATTAGTGCAAATTAAACAATTTTAAAGTCCAAAGTATTTAATGAACCAAATATGCTCAAGTGATTCAAACCTTTATTAAATTATCACACACCAATTTTGCAAAAAAAAAAACACAATGGAAATTAAAATGAAGTGTGTGATATGGTGACATAGAAAATGCTACACAATTTTATTCACCAGCCTCAAGGAAACAAATCTACTATAAAATAATGGAAGATTACAACATATTTAATGCTAAATATAATATCAACTCAGGTGGACTTACTGACGTGACCACACAGCTCCAAAACCAAGGACTTTGTTCGAACGTGAAAATTTACTCATGCCTTCTAGAATCCTTTTGAAGCCTCTTCGTTTATTCATTATAGCAATTTCAACTTGATCATAAAATCTTGAATAATCTTCAATCCTTGATTACTAGGTGATGTTTTTGTGAGAACTTGGTTAACCCTCACCTTAGGTGCACAATACACAAGTTTTGAAAGTCTAAAATCACATCTTCTAAGTCTCTTTTATACCTTAACTTGGAATCCATAAGACCCTAAAAAGTTGTAACGACTGATTAGGTTGATTCAAGATTATAACTTCATTATTATCACAATGGATCAACTTTAGTAAGTTATGTTTCGAGATCTCAATCAATATACTGTATGTAGAGATTTCAAAAATTGTGAAACCTCATGTGCAGTCATACATACACATCTTGGACTTCAAATTAACTTACAATACACAAGTTTGCCCACTATTTGCCAACCTAATACTATAAACCTGAAATTTACCTTTTACAAAAAAACAATGTTCACGTATCATTTAAAATTGTAAATAACATAACATATGTAAAAAATGCTTAATGCAATTCTATAACATGTTTCAATTATATCAAGTACCCAGCAACACATGAACCTTACAACTTAAGGGTAAAACAATTTTTATGTTTTTTTCTTTTTTTTTAGAATCTTAAAGGTAAGACAATTTATTCTTTAAAAAAAAAGTAAGATAATTTTTTTTTTAAGGGATAAGACTAGTATACTATTGGTCCTAACCTAAGAGGGAGATATTATTAGGTCAACGGGGAGAATTGTTGAAATGGTCCTCTCTGACCTCGCAACCAATAAACTGCAGTTATATATATATATATAGGTGAAGCTGAGAGAAAGTTAAATTAGAATTCCAAATTAGAATTTCAATTTTGCGCCATGTGTTTAGATTTATGCGAAGACCACATTATAATTATTCTTTAAATTTAAAATTAGATTTCAATTGTGAGCTAATTTTTTGCCATGTGTCCCAAAAAAAATTTTTGTGCCAAATGTGGGAACCACACCATAAATATCCATCAAAGTATTTATTTTGAATAAATAATTTTGATTCAATGAATGAAATTTTTTAGTCATTTGCTTCAATCTCGATACAATATCTATGGCTAAGATGTTCTTGATAGAATAAAATGCAGCTACATCCCCCTTCACTCTCTCTCTCTCTTTCAGTTTTCCACTCACAAGTCACAACCCTCATTCAGCTTATCTACTTCTGCCATCTTGTCCCAAAATCGAATTCCAAGGATCAAATTACTAACATTCAGATGTAATCACCAAACTAACTCAAACTCATCGCCCTTCATCTCCTTTCTCATAAAGACTTCAACCTACCATTAGAATTTGTGTTGTAACTTGGATTTTTTCTCTATATCATTTTTTAATTTTATTACCATATGCTCTATTCCTTTATCTCCATGTTTATTATTATTATATTCAAGAATTGTATTCCACTTATAACATTCATTTTAATTTTTTATTTTTCAATAACAAAATCTTTGGTTTTGGCATATAAGATTCATACTAACAGTATGATACTATTACAAGACAAGCAAGGAAAGACCCATCTTGCGAAGTTCTATGTTCCTTTCAAGGATTCTAAGAAACACAGTGTCAAATACGAGATAGGATCTTCATGTTTTACTTTTTAATTAGATCTTTTTAATTTCATTGTGGTAGTATTATTTTTTGGGGAAGGTGAATTTTTTTAGGTATTAAATTCATTGGGTTTTGTAGGTTCATCGATTGTTTCCGTAATGGTAAATAGAAATTTGAAGCTCATTATTTTGTTGAGGTAAAAGTTTTTGTACTTTGACTTTAGTTACTATTATATTCTTTATATTCGTGTATTATTCATGTATTTGTATTTGTGACACTTGGGTATAAATCATCAAAATCCGCTGGAACAAAGCTCTGTGTGAAAAATATGTTTTGCTTATCTTCTAACCTCTTCCATGACTTCCACTAAATGATAGTAGGATTAATCTAAAACATTGGTATTACATTGCAATTGTGCACAAGAGTTTCATGTTGTTATTTCTGCACTAGACATCTTCTTGGGATATCTTAAGCATCTGAACGTGCAAGCATCACTACCAACCATTCTAATCAAAGATGCTGAATTGTTTTCCTTTCGAGAAGCAGAGTTCAAGCTCTTTGATGCTATGTTCAATCTAGTGTTAACCAATGCTTTCATGTTGATTCCTTAATTGCATCTCATAATCAACACAAAGTTGATAAAGAAAAAATATGTAAGCACATTCGGAATATTTGATATTTTCATATTTCATATATAGGTAAAAGAAAATTTATGCGATAATTAAGACTATTGAGTAGTTAATGAGGATGTATTAGACATTATGAAGTAGTATCTAGATAGATCTAGTAGATTATATAAAATATAAGCCTTTGATTTTATGTTTTCTTCGGCACATAAACATAAATTTTAGAAATCTATATTATTTATGTAATAAATAATGTTAATTTGGTTTTAAAAATTATACACATTCCTGAATTATGTTCATTTAAATTAATTCGGATTCATGATAAAGTAACTCAATAATAAACAAATTCTTATTAAATTAGGTTTGAATTTTTTTTTTATTCTCAATTAAATGTGAGTTAATCACATTCAAGCTCAACAAAAGCCCATCTCTTAGCCTCCCTCTACGGTCTACCCCTCCTTCAAAACCTTTTTCTTTCACTCCTGCAATGGTTGCCTAATAATTGATTGGACACACTTTAGTGCCGCACATGATCTCACATAGGTCCTCCTCCTTCACAACCATGGACTTGATTGTAATTTTATTTATTTTATTTCTCTTCTTTTACTTTGTTGCTTCTTACTCTATAGACTTTTAAGTGCTTAAATTTTGTTGGGTTTGTGTTTGTGGGTGTTTTTCCTTTGGTTGCCTTTAAATGTAATAATTGGAAAATTTGTGATCTTTTGTAATAATAATTTTTTTAAAATCTATTTCACTTTCTATAGCACTGTTAAAATCTTTAAAATATATATTTTTTATTTGCAAGGCATTCTCACAACTCTGGAGACTAGTGCCTTTCTCCTGGCTCATCAAATAACCACTTCATATATATAGAGCATTATAGTAAATCCCAAATATTTTACTTCACCTCTTCTCCATTTTAATTAATCAAAATTATAGAGGTTTCTGAGCTTATTGATTGGTTAATAGACATTTACTTTAATAATTATCTATGATGGATTACCAATGGATTTTTGTTTAATTCATCTCTTACAATGTTCAAATATAAAGTTGTTGAGGATGAAGGAGATAATGTTGTTCAACATATTCCAGCATGTGACAAAAAACCAAAATCTGAATTAGAATTGATAATGCAAACCACGTTGTCATTGGTAGAAATTAAAGCATTGGAAGGCTCATGAGGGGTAAAGGTTTTCTTTATCTTGAATTATTTCAAATGCATCTTTATTATGTAAACTAAGACTAATCCAATAAATGATTTTGCAGGAAAGGTTTCTTAGTTGCTACGCTAATATTGTAAACATAGAAGCAGAAATTGGGTGGAATTATACCTCATGTCAGCTTTGCAAAAGAAAAGTAAAGTGGCAAAATAATATGATTTTGTGTGCTAAGTGACCAAATTAATCATTACTCATATTATATAGCTATGAAAATGATTGCATAGGAAACCAAAATGATGATTGCTTTAATTATAGATGTAAAAATAAGTTTATTACACTTTTTTTATTTCTTTCATTATTATATTCAATTAAATCCAAGTAAAAGATGACAACTTCTTTTGTTCTTTTTGATAAAGAAGTAGAAAAAATAATTCAGAAAATTGCTCTGAAACTTTCTTCAAAAGTATCTAATCTAAATTCTTAACCATTTCCAATTTTAGTTTAACTGTTCAAATTTTCAATATCTTTCATTTAATGGTCGTATATGTTTAAGCGAAGTGCAAGAAACTGACAAAACAATAAGCTCTTACCATGAAACAAAGGCCAAAACCAAAATATCAAATTGTGGTAAATAATCAACCATAGAAACATTATGACAAACATATAGAGAGCAACTCCAACAATCACCATTAATATGAACCGTGCAACAATCAAATTGAATTCCAAAAAAAGCAAAATATGTATGAGTAGTTTTATTTTTTTGATACAAGATAAAATTTCTACTTTAGCATAATCTAAATGTATATGTGTGTGAAGCTCCCTCTTGAAGACTTGAACCCCGACCATTACCTTTCACATCCTACAAACATTTATACTTATGGAGTGACCATTACACCAAGGGTGTGCGGTGATATAAGTAGTTTTAAAATGATAAAATCTTGAATATATCCATGTCATAATTAAATTACATTAACTAATGTTCTATATGTTTAATAACTCATACCACCACTACAATTGACAAGTCACGTGCGTAAGCACGGGGTTACATACTAGTATATATTAATAGCCAAAATTGAGGGAAAATCCAACTAGATGTCAAATTGGAATTCAATTAGAGTCTAATTTTATGCCATGTGTTTCATCTAATCTAAGTTTTTAAATTTTTGTGTCAAGTGAGTTAATTTAGTGAAGAAAATAAGGAGTCCAATATAAATAAACCTAGCTTATATATATATATATATATATATATAAACCAAAACTTAGAGAAAATTTAATTAGAATCAAAATTAGATTTTGCCTTTGTTAGCTTTTTATACAAATTAAATTGTTTAGATTTTTTCTGTTATTTTATTTTTTTGAACTAATAAGTATATTTTTTATACTTTTTCTATTTAGATATTTTGTATGTGAAGACTTTGAATGTAATAAACTGTAATTGAGTTAAACAATTCCATGTACCTATCTTCATTCAATTTAGGAGATACTATTGAACCAATTTTTTTTTTTTTTATTTAGTAGAATTTCACAAACAGTGATAATGGATTGATATTATCGTTCCGTTTGTTTCGATGGAAAACAATGTATAAAGATAATTTTTTGTGTTTTTCTGTGTTTGATAGCATTAGAAAAAATGAGTCAAATGAAAACAATCTTTGGTTAACATAAAAAGTACAGCTTATTTTCTGAGATTGTTTTCCACTATTTTTTTTTTTTTTTTAAAAATAACTCTATCTCATAGCAAGCTAAATAAGGGAAGTTAGAAAATTCCTTTTTAACTCATTTAAGGTTACTATCAAATATAAAAAAATGAGATAGTTTTATAAAAAATACTTTTTGAAGTGACTCATTTTCTAGAAAACATTATTGCCAAAACAAACAGACCGTATATATATATATATATATATATATATATATATATATAACAGTAGTGTAATGAGAAACTTAGCGTAACCAATTTCATTAAATTGCAAGAAAAAATCATTTTAATACCTCAAAATGTCCTGGTTGAACTAATATTCTATATATTTAATAACCTAAACTAACATCAATAACACCACTACAAATCATCAATCATATGCGTAAACATGAGTTACATACTAAATTATGTAAAGTGACAGCATTTAATAATTTTTTTGATTTTTGATTTTTGTGTTAATTAGAAAACTCGCTTACACACTTGCATAAATTGCATACTCTATGACCACTTTAACAATCCTCCAACCTAATAATTTATCTCATTTTCAAATTTTCCTCTTGTCCTATCGTACTACTGAACCCTCAAAAAGATTAAGTGCGATTGGGGGTTGTAGATAAGTACGATTAGGGGTTGTTGGCCTAGAAATTATCGTACGTTCTCGAAGTATGAGAGAAGCATACGTTACAAAGCTAATTGGCGTACGTTACAAAGAAAACACACAATAAATGGCCTCACCATGCTTCAGTCTTCTTCACTTCTCAATTCTCATAGAAACCTTTGTGATTAAAGAGTGAGTGAGAAATACAATCCTTCTATATAGATATATGTAGCCTGTAGGTAAACTCCAATGGAGGAGAATAGAGAAATTCTCATATTCTCAAACAAGAAGAGAATCAAACAGCATTATGAACAGAAAAGTTTGTGCTCACAGCGAATCAGCGAATTACTAGATTTCCACATTATGACTCACCTTCAAAGTAAGCAATTTCTTTCTTCTTATCACAAACACAAACACATATCTTTATACGCACAAATGGTTTCATATATATATATATATATATATATATATATGTGATGGGATATCATATGCACATGAATGTAGCTATAATTTTCTGATGTTATGTGCTTTTGAATTTTGGTTTCAGTTCCTAGAACATTCATGGACGCAGCCAGATGAGGTGGGATGGTATAACCAGTGGTATAGATCTTACCCTTTTTTTATTATTCTTTTGATTCCATTATTCTAAAGCTTATGATATATTAATTTTAATAAAAAAGTTTTTTTTTTTTTTTCCATCTATGTAAATCTATAATTCAATTTAATAAATCGATCTTATGATACATAAATGATAAACCCTAGATTATTTTGATATTTTTCACTGTTTTGAATTATGCTTTGGCTTTTCGGGTGGTTGTTTCCTTAGATCTGCACATAATTAACATTACCATATAATATGAACAACAACTAAAAAATCCAAATCTACTATTTTTTATTCTTTTAGATCGGTCGTGTATTTTATGCCAAATAAAATCTTTTGACACGTTTTCAATGCCGATAAAGTTTTGGATTTTTTGTTTCTTTTACGTAATGTTGTTTAATTTCAGTTACTAAAGACTACAACTTTAAGAATTTCGTGTGATTCGGTGTACTTTTTGTGTTAATTTATTATTATTATTTATTTGCTGAAAGTTAGTTAAAATACCGTTGTACCTAAAGGACATTAAGGCTATAAAAAACTTTCATAGGCAAATAAGCTATTTTTTTTAATATAAAAAATTGATGGCAACAACATATTTTTCAATAATTCTTAAAATGTCTTACAAGACTTGTATCTGTTAAAGCAACATTTAAAAAAAAAAAAATCATAATTATAATCTACTAGATCTATCTAGATACTACTTCATAATGTCTAATACATCCTCATTAACTACTCAATAGTCTCAATTATCGCATAAATTTTCTTTTACCTATATATGAAATATGAAAGTATCAAATATTCTGGATGTGCTTACATATGTTTTCTTTATCAGCTTTGTGTTGATTACGAGGAGCAATTAAGAAATCAACATGAAAGCATTGGTTAACACTGGATTGAACATAGCATCAAAGAGCTTGAACTCTGCTTCCGAAAGGAAAGCAGTTCAGCATCTTTGATCATAATGGTTGGTAGTGATGCTTGCACGTTCAGATGCTCAAGATATCCCAAGAAGATGTCTAGTGCAGAAATAAAAGATAACTACAGACCATATATCTATTTCTTCCAGTGGGCCACATGATGCGGGTGAACAATATCACTATCTTTTTGTTGTTGCAGTTGTTTTTGTGTGGTGAACAATATCACTATCAGATAATGTGTACAGTACGCTTAATTACTACGGATTATAGGAGCCTCAAACCATTGATTGTACATGTTAGTTGTCTCATACAAGTCAGATCAGTGATTACCAGATGTCTGTTATTATTTTTCATTGCATTGTGTAGTTTTACTATCTCTTTATTTATTATTATGAAATGAACAACACATTGTATTTAGAAAGTAAGATCATAAATGTCAAAGCCTGAATTTTATGGAATTGTTATTGCATGTGGAGAGTTGAAAAAATAGATCCTACTTAATCACAATAGCATTAATTTTACGTACAACAAATTTTGGTAAGTTTGTTACAAGATTCATTCAGTAATAGAATTAAACAGATACATTTTTATTAAATTCTAATCTTAATTTAAGTACTAATCTGTAGTTTCTTTTTAAACCCTATCAAACTTGAATTACTTTGGTTTACTTTTGTTGTGAGGCTAATTGGACATTTGAAGTAATCATGAAACTTTTGGCTGAATCAAATAATTTTGATACTTGTCACTCAGATTTTACTTTCTATATCAAAGCATTTTAAATTCCATCTTCATTTCAGTCTGATATTAAATATATGGGATTTTAGAGCTTCGGACAATGCTTTATTTCAATGAAAAATAGAAGTAGGTTTGGAGCTAGAAGGCTTTATTTATCAAAATCTTGGATGATATTTTGGGGACAAAATAGAATCTAAAGCTTTGGAAAATACTTAATTTCCATATCATAACATTTTTCGTTCCAGTAGAATGAGTCGAGTTTATATATACTACCTATTTGTAGTGCTGTTTTCCCTCAAAAGAAAAGAAAAGAAGATATGTAATCAAAAGACCTTGCCAGAAAGAAGATATGTAATCAAAAGACCTTGCCAAACTTAGAAAGAAGATAAAAATAACAATTATTGCCTGTCATTTCTAAAAGGACCCCAAGGGAAGGTTTTTAAAGTAGCTTGTGTGGCAGGGAGATGGATGCTTGAGAGGTTCTAGAAGTACTTTTGTGCTACAAGGATCACTTGGTCCAAATATTTCAAATATGGTCACACTGGTAGTGTGGTTTACACATCTTGTGGTACACTACTTGAACCTAGTCATTGGATGTGGTTATGGTGGTTAACCTGCAACTTTACATAGCATGTTGGCAGTTTTGAGCGTAATCTTTCCAAGTTTCACGAAAGTAATCAATTTTTCTTCTTCAATTTTTGAATTTTCTATAATGACATTTCATAATGGTTTGGATATAGTTTTGGTAAAATGGCTGCTGGTGCCAAAGTTTCACGAAAGTCAAAGATTTTTTTCTCCCAATTTTTTGCTTGTTCTAAAATGCCGGCTATTTTTTATGCCATAATGGTTTTAATATAGTTTGGTAAAATGGCTGCTAGTGCCAACAATTGCTTGACACCAGGAGATTGTCTCGGTGAATAAACACATGCAGGTTTAGGAAACAATGTCACAGTTAAATTGGTGAACAATTTTGTACACGTGTGTTCAGAAGATAATGTTCTTTTTTGCTTTGACGTCAAATGGAAGTTTTAACTTATTTGATTAGTTAATGAAAATCTCTCTTTCATTATTTGAATGTCTGGAATGCAATGATTGGCAATGTCAAATGAAGTCTTATTATCGGCAAAAAAGAAGAAGGAATCTTATGTCACTTGTATCATGTATTATTGTGAACACCTAGTGTTCATTTATAGTTTCATGCATTTCTATAAAGTGTGAAGTGCACATTAATTTAAACTATGCTGTGTAATTTAGTAATCTACAATCATCTTCCTAGTGAAAATTGTGCCTTATTTGAAGAACTCTATATTATTGCATGCACCAAAAGCAGAATAAAGATATCGATTATATGGAACCTTGGTTTATTTATCAGATTCAAGTGTGTTTTTACTTTTTTATGAAGAACATATTTGACTTGGTACAACAGTTATGGATAGTTCTCTGTAATGATGTTGCATTCTGCATTATTGTGACTGATTTGGACAATAATTATAAGTTTATAACCCATCATTACAAATGACATATAATTTTCCTATTTTAGCATACTATAACAACTGAAACTCATGCTGACCTCTTTGTTTCTTTAATCTTTCGGGTATGCATAATGATGCTGACAGTAGATCAGGGGTTAATTGATGCAGAAAGATCAGTAAGACAAGACCATATTGTTGTTCTGAAGAAACATGGTAAAATCAGTTTCAAAGAGATCGTGTTTGCCTGAAAACATGTGATATGCATGGCTCTGGCGAGTTATCAATTTTGAGATTAATTTCTCTTGCATGCATTCCTCAAGAACCCACCCCCCCTCCTCCCCACCTTTTTTTTTGTACTTCTTCTATAGGATTGGCTAGCATAAGAGTAATATATATTGGTAATACTTTTCAGTATCAGCTTCATTGTTGAATTGCACTTTACTTCTTCATGTTCTCCTGTAGAAACCTGAACATATCGTGCCCTTCCTGTACTCTTCTTGCTGTCTTGTGTCCGTTACAAGTCAATTAAGCATACATCAACCTTGTTCGCAACATGGCATACTACAATATCAGTGCTTGCTCTTGAGAATGAGTTCCAAATGGATAATGCATTCTAGATTGGGCATCCTTCTTAATTTGTTTAGCAGTTTAAATCCATGATCATTTCAGCTTTATTTGACTGAGTAATTGATATTTTTATTTCTTATATTTTTTTTATTATATTCATATCTCTTTATTGTTTGAATGGAATCTTTTGGTGAGTTATTGTGTAATCTGAAAATATTCCATTTAGGGGGTGAGTTTTTATATATTCAATTATTATTGGAGTCAGAATACCAAATATAATATTTTCAGTTAGGAAAAAAAAAAAAAGGAAGATAAACTTCTGCATTGATTCTTAAGGGAAAACCTATTCCTTTAGGTAACTAAAAAATTGGGTAGAGTAAAGAGGGTATAGCTCTTATTTTGTTTTTTGTTTTATATTGGTCTGTGCAAGAATTTCTATCAATGTTGTAGCTGGAACTTGTAATAAATTCAACCTAAGAATAATTATACCTTATATCTGGATATGCCATGGATATTTCCTCCTCCCATAGATATGTTTTGGAATGTTAAGAGGGGGCAAGCCCCTAGGAAGTACTAATCTCATGTGTATGGCATTGCTGTTGTTTATACCAGAAATTTATTCTAACTGTCACTAGTTTTTTAAATAAAGCTTGGGCATGAAACTGACCAAAGGAGTTCATTTTCCCAATGAGACAATGCAGAAAGATTAAGTCACATCTGGTTCTGAAAGTGGAGCAACTTTAACTTTTAACTTGTCATTCTTTTGGATTATGAATGTAATTCTTGTAATTGGTTTATTTATCAAAAAATGAAAAACAGAATATCTTGTATTGGTGTCAGTTGGGTATGCTGGGCAAACTAAAGTAAGGTCGGAGAGAGAGAGAGAGAGAGAGATATTTTGTATTTAAGTGTTTTCGAATTGAGGTATGTTCAGCAGTTGCTTCAATGTAGTCACCTATTTCATTCTCCGATTAACATCTCATAAAATTATGCTATTTTTGCTCATAAACTTGTTAATCTCCCCAAAGTAGTTTTCAACCTTACTAAAGTCTTAGTAAGCACACAACATTCATAATCAAAATAATGAAACAAATATAGAAAACATTGTAAAATAAATACACATGTGAAAGTCTTGGCACACATTTGCAAAAAAGAAGCTGAAAAAAGTGAGAGAATGATTTATTAGATATATTATGCGCTATTAATATTAAGTTAAAATTCTTATATTCGCGATTTCAATATAACAAATCAACGTAATCATTGGTGACAACTCTTTGTAGCCTTAGTAGGATTTAAAGATTCACTAATTCAGTAAATATGAAAATTAATGTTGATATTCTATATAATAGAAAGATTGTCTTAAAACTGTGTTTTCTAGTTTCTAAGGTGATTTTCCGTAATATAAGTTGAATATAGTAATTAGAGTGTTATTGGTGAGAGAGGCATACATATAACTTCTAAATCCAACCTGATTGCCTTTATTTTTGCCAATGATTTTGTGTTGGATTGTTGATGACTACTGATTTTATAATGAATCAAGTTTATGCTTGGCTTGAATAAGCCTTACGTGTACCCCATGGAAGTATAACCCATTGATAGTCAGTTAGCTTTCTTGTCTTGTAATACAAAGCCAATATATCACCTAGTCCTATTTGGTTTGAGTTGTCTCCACAGAATGTCTCCTAACCAGCTCTATGTTTTCTCTGTGAGCCAGTCTTTGTAATTTGGCAAAAGATAGCACATTGCGTGTTTCTGAGGTTTAGGTTTTGTAAGAGTTTTGCACCACTCTTTCCTTTTCCTTATTTCTCTGTGAAACTTTCTATTCAACACCATCGCCTATGGACGTAGTTCTAAAGTCAAACCATGTAAATCTTTGTGGTCCATATGCAATTTTTTATTCTACGTTTCTATTTATTTTCCGCGCATGACACCTCTAAAATTGATTACACTCACAGAAATGGTATTAGAGCCTTCATTATCTCAAAACAATCTTCCCAAACAAAATTTAAAAAACAAGCCATTGGATATTATTCGATAGAGCTATGTCCAAGTAAAGTTCATGACCAAGTAATAGTGCATTGTTATTATTATTTTGGCTAGTTAGCTTCTTTTTGAATATTTTGATTAAGTCGCTACAGATTATTTTGAGTGCCTGTGACCTTTTCCCCCCTGTTCTCTCCCTGTTTGATTTCCCATATCACGTAGGGTTGAGCCATGGATTTTGGCATAATAATACATAGAGTGAGCTGGTGGCAAAAGGTCTCAGGCATTAAAAATCATGTGCATTTTGCATAGCAACAGTAACCAACAGGACATTGCAGGACATAGGGGCAGGGGTCATCCATCATTTGTGGAGCTATGTCAATCAATGTCTAGTTGGTTTGGAATATCAATCGCACCATAGAAATGTATTAGGGCACTAAAAAGATGACTACAGCATCAAAGGAACCCATGTTTTGATAAATGCTATGCACCTCTCAAAAAAATGTTTTGATGAATGCTTTGCAGTTGGCCATATTATCTTCTAACTTGGCCCACTCAACTAACCAAATGCAGATTGCTAAACTATAACAATTGGCCATATATATATATATAGAGAGAGAGAGAGAGAGACTTATATGGGAAGTATATAGGGTAAGATATCAAAGGAATTTAAGAAGGCAACTTTCTGCTTCTTTGCTTAAATCTCTGTCAAAGCATACAGGTATGTAAAACCACCCGCACTTAATATTTGGTTCATTGTAATCTCTTCGTTGTCCATGATCTCATATATATTCCAGTACTCAAGTCGTAGATTCATTAAGCACTGTATATCTCTTCAAATACAAAAGTTTTGAAACTTAATAGGTTTTGTAAACACTGATTTTGTATTTTCTTTGCATAGTTGAAAGGTCATAGCTGTGAGTGAGGGAAGCATGAAGAATGTGCCCTGTGAAATTTTGCAAAAAGTAGACCTTTACATCTTGCTTCTAGCTGAATATTCTTTGAATAGATTCTAGTGCATGTGTCCTGTTCTGTTGAATTGTAAAGTGTACTGCAGCCCAATGTTAGTGAGTTCTATAGACTGTAAGTCCTTTGTAATATGCTCTGGTTACTATGTATGTGTTTGGATAACACTTTAAGTTGCGGTGTGTTTCCAAGTTCACGTTTCGGAACTTTTTTTTTTTTTTCAACGCATAAACAGTAAAATCACTATGCATGAGACAATTATTACTGTTCACGCACTGTAGTGCACTGTTTACTCACTGTAGCAACACTGTTCATGCATTAAAAAAATAAAAAATGGGTCCCACGGTACATTTATACATTTAAAAATTATTTTGCTACAGTGTTTTCAGCAACAATCAGTTTTCAGTAACAATCAGTTTTCAGCAACTTTCAGCAACAATAAGTAGTATCCAAACAGACCCTATGTTAATTTTTTATACTATTATGCCATGCGCTGATTGCTCCACAGCAGACTTGCTTGCATGGAACGTAGTAGTATTTTTTTTTTTTTTTTCTTGCAGAGGTATGATGTCTATTTTCATTCATCAAAGTGTTGGAAAGGACTTGGGATGCGTTTATAATTTTACAACCATGGGAGTTGATTTCTTGATTTGTTCTAGAGGTTGTTGAACTCATGCTCAAACCTTAATTCATTGTGGAATATGTTCTCAATATAATTTATACTATCAAAAATTGTGGAATATGTTTTTAATATCTATTTCTATGGACTGCATTACTATTTCTAAGAAAACTGTTATAGAAGTATGTTGCCAATTTCAGAAACCCCATTCTTCATTCTAAATCAAATGGACGTAGTCAAGGCTATCCAACTTTAGTGAGTATTGGTGTTTCTCATGGTTAAATGATAGATATACTTCTAACACTTACTTTCTCAGTCACAAGTCTACTACACTACAAGTGTTCAGACCAACTTGGATGATAAGTTGATATGTGCCAATTTAGTCGAGTGTTTTTTTTTTTTTTGGAGAGAATGTATAAAATAACTTTAATTAAACAAATCCTGCATTCATGGTGAAAAAAGGCAAGTTTATGGACTGAGTTTAGTTTAACAGAATGGGGAGAAAAAAGAGAACGTTTTCCCCTGAAGCTACAAATTTAATTTCTTTTAAAGAGGAAAAAAAGTAGATCCATGATCTTTATATCTCTTGTACATATAAAATGAGACCAGTACCCACCATTATAGCTTTCTGTACTAAGCTTAAGGTTGATAATCTAAGAGTTCAGGTAGGTTTTTTCCTTTGTCATATAAAGCTCAATCAATCATATTTCCATAGATTTCAACAAGTGTTTTTGAATTTGGAAACTAAATAAATACCAAAAATTTCACTGTGGACGATATTGGAAACTTAAAAATTACCTTGTGTCAACTGTGGTGCCACATATAGTAAGATGCTACATATGAATGTTCAATCTACTGTTATTGATATTTAAAGAAATTTCCTGCTTTCAATTTGTCACAAAACAATTTTATATCCCAATTCATTTATTTATTAACCATGATTGATTATATAATTTTGAAGAGTGATAGAATTTAGGCCAATGCTGAAGAATGAGGGTGACGAATAGTCTTTTAGAATCTATTTGTTTCACAGGCAGGCCATGAATATGAAAGCCAGAGGCGGGACAACCGGTGCAGTGCAGTGTACATGGAAGGTGAAAATGATGTAATTTGTACTTGACAAATTGATTCCCTTAGGATATTGCAGTCTCTTTTTCAGCCACATCTAACTGTGGAATTCAGCTGGAATACCATGCATTACAACTGGTGTAACAACATTATTTGTTTCTTTTCCATTAAGGAATTCTTCACCTTATTTTTCAATAAGAAATTTTATGGTCCGTACAATATGTGATCATCCTTAAATGGCTGGTGGACCTAACAATTTCGCAAGCGCTTGGGGAAAGCCATGAGGCAACTCACATAGCATTGCTAAAATACATTATTCCTCTGTGAGATATCCAGCATGAAATCAAGGGTTTCCTTTCATTTCCTTATATTTCTTATTTCATACCGAAGCCCTTGTGCATGGCAGATGGAGACCCCAAGAAATGTTTTTAGAGAGAGAGAGAGAGAGAGAGAGAGAGAGAGAGAGAGAGAGTCATTAAAAATGTCTGTGTTCAAGTGGCTTTTGTATCACAATGGCTTCCCATCTTATCCAAACAGTGATTTACTAGACCTTAAACAAACAAGCGCGTGCACTGTCTTCAGGTCTTACATCTATGCTTTACATATATACTTTTGGCTTGATTCATAAATTAAACAGCGACGAACAGTAAGGCTATATGTGGCCATATGTGCCTCTTTTCAGTTGTATTAGTCATAAACATCTTGTTCTTCTGATGGCAGAATCTATCACATCTTCCTAAATTTCCCTTAGGATAAAAGAATTGTTCCAGTATGCTAACAACTGCCAACATGTAGCCAAATTTGACATTATACATAATCATAGCTTTTATTTGACTTTATTGAGTTAATTTCAGGGAATATGATCCATCGCCCTTGCCGCATGGAACACTTTTTCCCCATGTTTGCATGGCACATCGTCTCTTCAGCCAAGGGAGAGATTGGTGGTATTGCTTGCGGAAAAAACAACGATCTCTCCAAATATCCTGCTGGAACATTATGTACCTGCATTTGTGGCTGGAACATCATGTACCTGCATACGAAGCCCCAAAGAAGATGCCCAGCAATTTTGTTATAAGCTTAACCATGAGGAACTATCCTCTGTAAAGAAGTAAGGCTTCTATTTAAGTCTTCTAGAAATTATAATTGACTAACTATCCTCTAGTCATCTTGCTAGTATTTTTCTTTGGGTCATTCATAGCCATACAGGAAGCATGATGCAGTGGTCAAACTTTCTGAAGAGTGTATGGTATTTAGAGTTCATACTTATTCTGTTACATTGTATGCCCCAAGAGGATGAGTAGGAATTAGTGATTTACACGCGCGCGCGCCACACACTTTTTTGATCTAAGATTGTGACTTCAAGTCATGATTTTTGTTCATAAGTGGTGTGTGTACGATATGTTTAAGTGGGTGTGTGTAATGGACATTACCCTAGTGCAATTACCTCATTGACCTCTTACAAAAAGTTTTAACTCTTTTTCTTCTTCACTTTTTAACTTTTAACTTTTATGTTTTTATAATCTTTTTAACTCTCAATCTCAGCCATTGAGAGCAATTGCACATGGGCAATCCGTGGTAGAAAAGGAGTAAGAATATTTTAAACTACTCTTCAAAATATCTTAAAGGCATATAAAGATTTTAAAAAAAATATATTGTATTAGAAATCAATAACAACCAACACAATCCCAAAAAATTGAAATACCACGTCCAATATTCAAATCTACCCAACTAAATTTTGACTTCATCATATATTTTAGTCACGATTTTTCACTAAATTTCCCAATAATTTCCCTTTTTTTTTTTTTTGGTTTAAAATATGATGTAAGGAGCTCTAAAAGAAGAAAAAATAATAGTGGGAAGGTGGGGTCAGAGATAGGAATTTGAATATTTTATCTTGGAATAATGGAAAGAGACTAGATTACAGGTCGAAATGATTGAGAGGAAGGAACTTGCTCAAATAGTAGAAGACAAATTTGGTGTTTTTCCAAGAAACCAAATTAGGTTTTATTGTGCTGCCATGTTAATTAATTAATTCACACAAAGAATTCTGGAAAATAATTTTTGCGTATAAACTTAAGAACTTCTACGTAATGAAGCAATGCTTCAGTTTAAGTCTTCTAGACATTTAATGTATGGCACATAACAATTGTAGCTAAGTTTTATTTTATGCTCAATACTACTTTATGTGTATTTTTTGACCAATGATAATTAAGCTTTGATATTTATAGAATAAAGTTCCCAAATATTATGCAAAAAATAACAATTTTGCCCTTGAATGTTCAATTCAACTTGAATTTTGTGTTAGGTAAAGTTTTGAATTATGCCATGTTGTAAAATCACTTTTTTAACCCTAGACTTGTGAAATGATGGTTTTGCCCCCAACTAGGGATTTTCAATAAGAAAATTGAATTTTTTGTTGGGGATTTAGAACCTAGTTGTACCAATTAACCAATTTCAAAGCCAATATTATTTATAACCAATTATGCAGTGGTGGAGTTAGGAACTTGACTTGGGGGGGGGGGGGGGTGAACAAAAAAAAAAAAAGATGTTTATTTATTTTTTATTATAAAAAAGATGATTAAAATTTTTTTTCTCTCTATATACAATAATTAAAATAATAATGTTACCATCTTTCTTTCTTCTTAAGAATGAATCAATAAATTTTAACTTTTCCATAAACTTAGATTTTCAAATAAATTATATCTCATTAACCATAATGACTAAGATACAACAAAATTGCTAGTGAATCAAAGATTGCTAATTAAAAAGATTAGAAAACAAACACTTCATGCATAAAAAAATATAATCAAATATGAAATATGAAACAACATATTATAAATTATAATATTATTTTATTTCTATTATATAAATATATATATATATATATATAAATTTTCATAAATAGTATATTATATTTATTTTTTATTAATATATTTATTAATTTAATGACAATAACAAGTTGAAGAAAGAAAGGTCAAATCTGCTTTTGCCTTTGAAGACAAGTTGAAGTGTAAACCTTACACATGTAGGTCTTGGAAAAATTATAATCTCAAATCTGTAAAAAAAATCTTGTCTTGGAACTTGGGATGAAAGAGTAAAGCAAGAACAAAAGGTAAAATAGCAAACCAAACCAACTATGTAGAAGTCCGGTGGTGTGATTGTGTGACTATAAAGCCGTGTAATTTACTAAGTACAAAGAAGGAGACCTTTTTGTCAAACAGCAAAGTAAGTCGTAGGGATTTTTCAGTGAGGTTAGAGCAAAAAAATAGATTTTTTTTTTTTAATTCTCTTTTTTCTTTTCGATTGTTAAAACAAGTTTGATTGTCCAATTAATTTTCTTAGTGATAAATTGTACATAATTGTAATCCTATTTAAATGAATCTAAAATGTATTCATAAATATATATTAAAAAAATTAACCGGAAGAGGGGGGGGGGGGGGGGGGGGGGGCGCATAATAATGGATAACTATTATACTTTTTTTTGGATAAGCTGAATCAGGATTTTGACAGCATGATTTTCTTGATGGCTCGACTTTAGTAAACTATGTGTTGAGATCTCAATTGATCTACTATGTGTCAAGATTTCATAACTTGCAACCTCTTGTGTGCAGACATGGGCACATGTCTTGAACTTCAAATAAACTTACAAGACACAAGGTTGCTCACCGTTTGCCAACCTAATACTATGAACCTAACATTTACCTTTTACAAAATACAAAGTTTACTTATTATTTAAAATCTTAAATTACATGATATATGTATAAAATGTGACATAATTTTTTATTATGTCACTTATCCAGTAGCACACGTATCGTATATCTAAAAGGTGAGATAATCTCTCCCTCCCTCTCTCTCTCTCTCTCTCTCTCACATATATATATATATATATATATATTTAGAAGAAAAAAAAGCAAGATAATTGATTATTATTTTTTAAAATTGTAAGAAGTGTTTTTTTTTTTTTTTTTTTTTTTTAAACTTTTAAAAGTACTATTTTTAAATCTTGTACTACCGAATTCTCAAAAAGATAAGTACAATTGGGGGTTGGCCTAGAAATTATCGTACTTTCTCGAAGTATGAGAAGCATACGTTACATACCCAAGTATACGTTACAAACCTACCACACTATAAGTCGCCTCACCATGCTTTAGTCTTCTTCACATCTCAATTCTCATAGAAACCCTTGTGATCAAAGAGGGAGTGAAAAATACAACAGTCCTATATAGAATTCTGTAGGTAAATTCCAATGGAGGAGAATAGAGAAATTCTCATATTCTCAAACAAAAAGAGAATCAAACAGCAACATGAACTGAAAAGTTTGTGCACACAACGAATCAGCGAATTACCAGATTTCCACAGTATGACTCACCTTCAAAGTAAGCAATATCTTTCCTCCTATCACAATCACAAACACATATCTTTATAAAAATGGTTTCATATATGTGATGGAATATATGTACATGCGTGTTGCTATAATTTTCTGATGGTATGTGCTTTGTAACTTTGGATGCAGTTCCTAGAACATTCATGAATGCAGCCAGATGAGGTGGGAGTGTGTAACCAATGGTATAGATCTTGCCCTTTTTCTTATTCTTTTTTGGTTCCTTTATTCTAAAGCTTATGATATATTAATTTAATTTTTTTTTCATCTATGTAAATCTATAATTCATTTTAATTGTGTTTCTCATCTATGTAAATCTACAATTCATTTTAATTGTTTTTCACTGTTTTGAATTATGCTTTGGCTTTTTGGGTGGTTGTCTCCTTATATCTGCACTTAATTAGAATATAATTAATATGAACAACCAACTACAAAATCTGAATCTACCATTTTATTTTATGCCAAAAAAATCTTTTGACGAGTTTTCAATGCCGATAAAGTTTTGGAATTTTTTTTCTTTTACTTAATGTTGTTTAATTTCAGTGACTAAAGACTACAACTTTAGAAATTTTGCGTGATTCGATGTACCTTTTGTTAATTTTTTTATTGTTTATTTGCTGAAAGTTAATTAAAATACTGTTGTACACAAATGTTAATTTTTTATTGTTTATTTGCTGAAAGTTAGTTAAAATACCGTTGTACGTAAAGAACATTGAGGATATAAAAAACTTTCAAAGGCAAGTAAGCTAATTATTATTATTATTTTTTTTTAAACTGATGGTAAACAACATTTTTTTCAAAATTCTTAAATGTCTTATAAGACTTGTATCTGTTAAAGCAACATTAAAAAAAAGAAAAAGAAAAAAAAAGAATCTTAATTGTAATCTACTTGATCTATCTAGATAGTACTTCATAATGTCTAGTACATCCCCATTAACAACCCAATAGTCTCAACTATCACATAAATTTTCCTTTACTTATATATGAAAGTATCAAATATTCAGGATGTGCTTACATATTTTTTCTTTTATCAGCTTTGCGTTGTTTAAGATCTGTCCTTAATGACATCCAAGAAACAAAAAGGAAAAGGATTAGATGTAATTAAGGAAATAACATGAAAGCATTGGTTCACTTTGGCCTACACATGCAATCAAAGAGCTTGAACTCTGCTTCTCGAAAGGAAAACAGTTCAGCTTCTTTGATTAGAAACATTGGTGGTGATGATTGCACGTTCATATGCGCAAGATATCCCAAGAAGGTTGTCAGACACAACGAAAACTACTGACCAACTTGCCGATATCTTCCAGTAGGCCATATGAAGTGGGTGAACAATATCACTATCAGATAATGTGTACAGTACGCTTAATTACTATGGATTGTACTAGCTTCAAACCATTGATTGTATATGTTAGGTGCCACTTAGAAGTCAGATCAGTGATTTACCAGATGTCTGCTATTATTTTCACTGCAATGTGTAGTTTTACTATCTCTTTATTTATTATTATGAAATGAACAAAACATTGTATTTAGAAAGGAAGATCATGAATGTCAAAGCCTGAATTTTATGGAATTGATATTGTATGTGGAAAGTTGAAAAAATAGATCCTGCTTAATCACAACAGCATTGATTTTACTTGCAACATATTTTGGTAAGTTCGTTACAAGATTGATTTAGTATAGATTTGAGTGGATATATTTTTACTAAATTCTAATCTTAATTTAACTACTAATTGGTAGTTTCTTTTTAAACCCTATCGTACTTAAATAACTTTGGTTTCCTGTTGTTGTGAGGCTAATTGGACATTTGAAGTCATTGAATGATGAAACTTTTGGCTGAGTCAAATAATTTTGATACTAGTCACTTAGATTGTAACTTTCATATCAAAGCATTTTTTGATTCAATCCTCATTTCATTCTGATAGTAAATAAATGGGATTTAATTTAGAGCTTTGGACAACACTTTATTTCAATGAAAAATAGAAGTAGGTTTGGAGCTAGAAGGCTTTAATTATCAAAATCTTGTATGATATTTCAGGGACAAAAATAGAACCTAAAGCTTTGGAAAATGCTTCATTTCCATATCATAACATTTTTCATTCTAGTAATGAGTCAAGTTTATTCATTATTTGTAGTGCTGGTTTACCTAAAAAAAAAAATGCTATTTGTAGTGAAGCATTAGAAAGAAGATAAAAATAACAATTATTTCCTGTCATTTCTAAAAGGACCCAAGTGAAGGTTTTTAAAGTAGCTTGTGTAGCAGGGAGAAGGGTGCTAGAGAGGTTCTAGAAGTACTTTTGTCATACAAGGTTCACTTGGTCCAAATATTTCACATATGGTTTCACTGGTAGTGTGGTTTACACATCTTGTGGTACACTGGTTGAACCTAGTCATTCGATGTGGTTATGGTGGTTAACCTGCAACTTTACATAGCATGTTGGCAGTATTGAGCTTAATCTTTCCAAGTTTCACAAAATTAATCAACTTTTCTTCTTCAAGTTTTCGAATTTTCTATAATGACATTTCATAATGGTTTGGATATAGTTTTGGTAAAATGGCTGCTGGTGCTAAAGTTTCACAAAAGTCAGATTTTTTTCTCACAATTTTTCGTTTGTTCTATAATGCTGGCTATTTTTTATGCCATAATGGTTTTAATATAGTTTGGTAAAATGGCTGCTGGTGCCAGCGATTGCTTGACACTAGGAGATTGTCTCAGTGAATAAACACGTGCAGGTTTAGGAAACAATGTCGCTGTTAAATTGATGAACAATTTTGTACATGTATTCGGGAGATAATGTTCTTTTTTGCTTTGACGTCAAATGGAAGTTTTAATTTATTTGATTAGTTAATGAAAATCTCTCTCTCTCATTATTTGAATTTCTGGAATGCAATGATTGGCACTGTCAAATGAAATCTTATTCTTGGCAAAAAAGAAGAAGGAATCTTATGGTACTTGTATTATGTATTATTTGAACACCTAGTGTTCATTTATAGTTTCATGCATTTCTATAAAGCACGAAGTGCACATTAATTGAAACTATGCTGTGTAATCTAGTAATCTACAATCATCTTCCTAGTGAAAATTGTGCCTTAACTTGAAGAACTGTATTTATTGCATGCACCAAAAGCAGAATAAAGATATTGATTATATGGAACCTTCGTTTATTTTATCAGATTCAAGTGTATTTTTGCTTTTTTTATGAAGAACATATATGACTTAGTACAACAGTTATGGATAGTTCTCTGTAATGATGTTGCCTTTTGCATTATTGTGACTGATTTGGACTATAATTTTAAGTTTATAACCCATCATTACAAATGACATATAATCTTCCTATTTTAGCATACTATAAGTCTATAACAACTGAAAGTCATGCTGGCCTCTTTGTTTCTTTAATCTTTCTGGCGTGCATAATGATGCTGACAGTAGATCGGGGGGTAATTGATGCAGAAAGATCTGTAAGACAAAACAATTTCAAAGTGATCGTGCTTGCCTGAACATGTGATATGCATGGCTCTGGTGAGTAATCAATTTTGAGATTAATAAAATTTATCTCGCATGCATGCCTCAAGTACCCACCCCCCTTTTTTTTGCACTTCTTATATATAGGATTGGCTAGCATTAGAGTAATATATATTGGAAATACTTTGCAGTATCAGCTTCATTGTTGTATTTCACTTTACTTCTTCATGTTTTCCTGTAGAAACCTGAACATGTCGTGCCCTTTCTGTACTCTTCTTGCAGTCTTTTGTCCATTACAAGTCAATTAAGAGTACATCAATCTTGTACACAACACGGCATACTACAATATCAGTGCTTGCTTTTGAGTATGAGTTCCAAAGTAGGATAATGCCATATTCTAGACTGGGCATCCTTCTTAATTTATTTAGCAGTTTAAATCCAAGATCATTTCAACTTTATTTGACTGAGTAATTGAGATTTTTATTTCTTATATTTTTTATTATATTCACATCTCCTTATTGCTTGCAAGGACTCTTTTGGTGAGTTATTGTGTAATCTGAAAATCTTCCATTTAGGGAGTGAGTTTTTATATATTAAATTATTATTGGAGTCAGAATACCAAATATAATATTTTTTGTTAGGGAAAAAAAGAAGAAAGGATAAAAGATAAACTTCTGCATTGATTCTTAAAGGGAAAACCTATTCCTTTAGGTAATAAAAAAATTGGGTAGATTAGAGAGGGCATAACTCCCAAATTTTGTTTTCTGTTTTATATTGGTTTGTGCTAGAATTTCTATCAATGTTGTAGGCTTGTAGCTAGAACTTGTAATAAATTCAACTTAAAAATAATTATACCTTAGATCTGGATCATGCCATGGATAGTTCCTCCCCCCATATATATGTTTTGGAATGTTAAGAGGGTGCAAGCCCCTAAGAAGTACTAATCTCATGTGTATGCCATTGCTGTTGTTTATACCAGAAATTTATTCTAACTATCAGTAGCTTTTTAAATAAAGCTTGTGCATAAAACTGACCAAAGGAATTCATTTTCCCAACTAGACAAAGTAGAAATATTAAGTCGCATCTGGTTCTGAAAGTTGAGCAGCTTTAACTTTTAACTTGTCATACTTTTGGATTAAGAATGTAATTCTTGTAATTGGTTTATTTATCAAAAATGAAAAATAGAATATCTTGTATTGGTGTCAGTTAGGTATGCTGGGAAAGCTAAAGTAAGGTCAGAGAGAGAGAGAGCGAGAGATATTGGATTTAAGTGTCTTCGAATTGAGGTATGTTCAGCAGTTGCTTCAATGTAGTCACCTATTTCATTCTCTGATTAACCTCTCATAAAATCATGCTATTTTTGCTCAAACACTTGTTAATCTAATTACCGTGTGTAATGGACATTACCCTAGTGCAATTACCCCCATTCACCTCTTACAAAAAGTTTTTACTTTTTTTCTTCTTCACTTTTTAACTTTTAACTTTTATGTTTTTATAATATTTTTTAACTCTCAATCTTAGCCATTGAAAGCAATTGCATATGGGCAATCTGTGGTAGACGAATTTTGATCTTCTAGATTTTTTAGGATACTCTACCAAATAGATTTTTCTAAATTTTAACAATTCTTTAATGATTTAATGGTCTAGATTCTGCAATGTCAGCATTTCACTAACAATATTCTTAAAATAATAAAATAATGTTGCAAACAAAATAATTAAGATTATTGTTAATGGAATGCTGACATGGCAGAATCAAGACTATTAAATCATTAAAAAATTGTTAAGATTTAAGGAAATTTATTTGATAGAGTTCCTAAGAAATCTAGAGAATCTGAATTTGTGGTAGACAAATGAAAAACAAAATATCTTGTATTGGTGTCAGTTAGGTATGCTGGGAAAGCTAAAGTAAGGTCAGGGAGAGAGAGAGAGAGAGAGAGAGAGATATATATTGGATTTAAGTGTCTTCGAATTGAGGTATGTTCAGCAGTTGCTTCAATGTAGTCACCTATTTCATTCTCTGATTAACCTCTCATAAAATCATGCTATTTTTGCTCAAACACTTGTTAATCTAATTACCGTGTGTAATGGACATTACCCTAGTGCAATTACCCCCATTCACCTCTTACAAAAAGTTTTTACTTTTTTTCTTCTTCACTTTTTAACTTTTAACTTTTATGTTTTTATAATATTTTTTAACTCTCAATCTTAGCCATTGAAAGCAATTGCATATGGGCAATCTGTGGTAGACGAATTTTGATCTTCTAGATTTTTTAGGATACTCTACCAAATAGATTTTTCTAAATTTTAACAATTCTTTAATGATTTAATGGTCTAGATTCTGCAATGTCAGCATTTCACTAACAATATTCTTAAAATAATAAAATAATGTTGCAAACAAAATAATTAAGATTATTGTTAATGGAATGCTGACATGGCAGAATCAAGACTATTAAATCATTAAAAAATTGTTAAGATTTAAGGAAATTTATTTGATAGAGTTCCTAAGAAATCTAGAGAATCTGAATTTGTGGTAGACAAATGAAAAACAAAATATCTTGTATTGGTGTCAGTTAGGTATGCTGGGAAAGCTAAAGTAAGGTCAGGGAGAGAGAGAGAGAGAGAGAGAGAGATATATATTGGATTTAAGTGTCTTCGAATTGAGGTATGTTCAGCAGTTGCTTCAATGTAGTCACCTATTTCATTCTCTGATTAACCTCTCATAAAATCATGCTATTTTTGCTCAAACACTTGTTAATCTGATTACTGTGTGTAATGGACATTACCCTAGTGCAATTACCCCCATTCACCTCTTACAAAAAGTTTTTACTTTTTTTCTTCTTCACTTTTTAACTTTTAACTTTTATGTTTTTATAATATTTTTTAACTCTCAATCTTAGCCATTGAAAGCAATTGCATATGGGCAATCTGTGGTAGATGGATTCAGATTCTCTAGATTTTTTAGGGTACTTTACCAAATAGATTTTCCTAAATTTTAACCATTCTTTAATGATTTAATGGTCTAGATTCTGCAATGTCAGCATTTCACTAACAATATTCTTAAAATAATAAAATAATGTTGCAAACAAAATAATTAAGATTATTGTTAATGGAATGCTGACGTGGCAGAATTAAGACTATTAAATCATTAAAAATGGTTAAGATTTAAGGAAATTTATTTGGTAGAGTACCTAAAAAATCTAGAGAATCTGAATTTGTGGTAGACAAGGAGTAAGAATATTCTAAACTACTTTTCAAAAAACCATAAAGGCATATAAGGAAATTTAAAAAAAAAAAAAATCGTATTAGAAATTAATTACAACCAAAACAATCCCAAAAAATTATACCGCATCCAATATTCAAATCTACTCAGCTGAATTTTGACTTCATCATATATTTTAGTCATGATTTTCACTAAATTTCCTAATAATATCCCTATTTTTTTTTTAAATATGTTGTAAGGAGCTCTAAAAGATGAAAAAAAAAAAAAAGATGTTACGTCCACAATATTTTTACAACAAATCACAGGTGGTTAGTTGTTATTAATTCAAATTTAAAACTAATACTAAGATTACTTTTTTACCCCAACAATAACAACCAGTAACAACCTGCCACTTAGGATTTGTTGTAAAAATATTGTGGACATATCATTTTTCAAAAAAAAAAAAAAGTTGGAAGATGGGGTCAGAGATGTGAATTTGAAACTTTTATCTTGGAATAGAAAGAGACAAGGTGACAGGTCGAAAAGATTGAGAGTGAGGAACTTGCTCAAATAGTAGAAGGCAAATTTGGTGTGTTTCTAAGAAACCAAATTGAAAAACATAACCAAATTAGGTTTTATTATGTTGCCATATTAATTAATAAATTCAAACAGAGAATTCAGGAAAATAATTTTTGCGTATAAACTTAGGAACTTCTATGTATTGAACCAATGCTTCAATTTAAGTCTTCTAGACACTTAATGTATGGCACATAAAAATTTTACCTAAGTTTTATTTTATGCTTAATACTACTTTATGAGTATTTTTCAACCAATGATAATTAAGCTTTGATATTTATAAAATAAAGTTCCCAAATTTTATGCAAAAAATTAAAATTTTGACCTTGAAAGTTCAATTCAACTTGAATTTTTTGTTAGGTCAAGTTTTGAATTATGCCTTGTTGTAAAATCACTTTTTTAACCCTAGACTTGGAAATGATGGTTTTGCCCCTACCTAGGGATTTTCAATCAGAAAATTGAATTTTTATAGTTGGGGATTTAGAACCTTTTTTTTTTTTTTTTTGAGAAATAATTACAACATGCTGCTAACTCCGCAACTCGAACCCTTTCTCCCTAGACCCCTAAGCACTTTATTATTGGGGAGGTGCCAATTTAGCTACAAGACCTTTGGCAATTGGGGATTTAGAACCTAGTTGTACCAATTAACCAATTTCAAAGCCAAGAATATTTAGTTTACCGTGATTCAAACCTTGGCTAAACAATCGCATAACCATATTGTAAAAAAAATAAAAAGTAAACGTAGTGGAAATTAAATGAGGCACGCGATATGGTGATGAAGAGAAAACACTAGACAAGAAAAAGTCTCTAATGATTTATCTGCAAACCTAGAGGAAACAAACTAATTAAAAAAAAAAAAAAAGGAGAAGATTTTCTCTTTTTTTTTTTTGAGGAACCAAGGTTATAACACATTTAATCCTAAATCTATTTCTAACTCAAGTAAACTTATTGATGTGACCACACACAATTCTAAAACCAGAGACCCTTTATTTGAACGTGAATGTGCTCACACCTTTAAGAACCCTTTTGAAGCTTTTTTGTAGCAACTTGTCTGTTGAGTCATTGCAACGACTTCAACTTGATCACCTAATCTTGAATAATCTTAAAACCTTGATGATAGAGTGATGCTTTGTGAGAACTTGGTTAACCCTCACCTTAAGTTTGCAATACACATCTCTCAAAAGTCTCATATCCTGTTCTCTAGGTTTCCTTTTATAACTTAAATTGGAATCCATGAAACCTTGAAAGCTTCAAACCTTAAAAATCTTGATTATGCTGAATCAGGATTTTGACAGCTTGATTCTCTTAATGGCTTGACTTTAGTAAACTATGTGTCAAGATCTCAATCGATCTACTATGTGTCAAGATTTCATAACTTGCAACCTCTTGTGTAGACATGGGCACATGTCATGGACTTCAAATAAATAAACTTACAAGACACAAGGTTGCTCACGGTTTGCCAACCTAATACTATGAACCTAACATTTACCTTTTACAAAATACGATGTTTATGTATTATTTAAAATCTTAAATTACATGATATATATATATATATATATATATATAAATATAAAAGAGACAAAATTTAAGTACAATACTTAAGTACTGTTCCTTAAATTCCTCTTTTAAGATTTTGTCATATGGATTTTTCCTTCTAGAATAGAAGTGTATTTTTTTGTTAAGTAACCACATAGGTCAATCTTAAGTGGAGAACTTAAAGAACAACACCTAAAATATTGTACTTAAGCTTTGTCCTATATAAAAGGAAATATAATTTTTTATTATGTTACTTATCCAATGGCACATGAATTGTACATCTAAAAGGAAACATATACACACGGGGACATCTATATATATATATATATATGGGTAAAACTTAAGTACAGTACCTTAAGTACAATACATTAGATTTCCTCTTTAAAATTTTGACATCTGTCCAATTTATCATCTCAAGCAAACGGTTTTAAAACTAAAATTTCATTTTCATTTTCTTTTTTCCTTCATCCTTCTTTTTCTTGTACGTTCTGCAAATGGCTTCTCTTCCAAACCCAAAACCTTTCTCCCTCATTTTCTCAGTAACTAAACATGAAAGATCAAAAAATAAAATCAGACAAAAAGGGGATATAATAATTAAATTGTCTAGTAACCTAGAAATGATCATCTAAATCAACGATGCAGATATTATTGAAAAAAATATGGAAGGCAGAAAAAAAAAAACGTTGATCTATGAAAGAAGTAGATCTGATAATTAATAATAATCAGAGAGAGAGAATCAGACTGTCGCCATCCTTGTCGAACAAGCTGAAAGGCTCCTTGAACTCAGAGATCTGGTCGTCGGTGAATTGGTCTGCCATTTTCAATTCTTTCCTTTCAAAAAAAAAATTTATTTGGCTTTTTTCTTTTTGTTTCCCTTTGTTTTCTGATTTTCTTTTCTACGGGAGAAGAAGAGATATCATATAAGGTGTGCTGTGTACTGCGCAATTTCAATTTAGTTTTGGGTATAGCTAAAAAGGTCCCCTTTTTTGTTTGAAATCTAGTAGGTTTGACTTTTATTTTTTTATTTTTCCTGTTTGGTTAAAATGAGGGAGAAAGGTTTTGAGTTTGGAAGAGAAGCTGTCTGCAGAACGTACAGGAAAAAGAAAGAAGAAGGAATTAAAAAAAAAAAAAAGAAATTTTAGTTTTAACACCGTTGCTTCAAATGTTAAATTTGACAGATGTCAAAATTTTAAAGAGAAAACCTAATAGACTGTACCTAAATCTAAAGTACTGTATCTAAGTTTTGCTCTATATATATATAATTTATATTTTATTTGAGAAGAAAAAAAGTAATATAATTGATTTTTTTTAAAAAAATTGTAAGAAAATTTTTTAAAGGAAATTTTAAAAGTACTATTGGTCCCAAGAGGGTTCAAATCTTGAATTCTCAAAAAGATAAGTACAATTGGTGGTTGGTTGGCCTAGAAATTATCGTGCGTTCTCGAAGTATGAGAAAGTGAGAAACATACGTTACAAAACTAAGCGTACGTTACAAAGCAAACACACAATAAATAGCCTCACCATGCTTCAATCTTCTTCACTTCTCAATTCTCATATAAACCATTGTGATCAAAGAGTGAGTGAGCAATATAGATATCTATAGGTGAAGTACTCCAATGGAGGAGAATAGAGAAGTTCTCATATTCTCAAACAAGAAGAGAATCAAACAGCAGCATGGACAGAAAAGTTTGTGCTCACAGCGAATCAGCGAATTACCAGATTTCCACATTATGACTCACCTTCAAAGTAAGCAATCTCTTTCTTCTTATCACAAACACAAACACATATCTTTATACGCACAAATGGTTTCAATATATATGTGATGGGATATCATATGTACGTGAATGTTGGTATAATTTTCTGATGTTATGTGCTTTTGAATTTTGGTTTCAGTTCCTAGAACATTCATGGATGCAGCCAGATGAGGTGGGATTATGTAACCAATGGTATAGATCTTACCCTTTCTCTTTTGGTCCCATTATTCTAAAGCTTATGATATATTAAATTTTTTTTTAAAGTATTTTTTTTTTCCATCTATGTAAATCTATAATTCAATTTAACAAATTGATCTTATGGTACATCAATGATAAACCCTAGATTATTTTGATATTTTTCACTGTTTTGAATTATGCTTTGGCTTTTCGGGTGGTTGTTTCCTTAGATCTGCACTATAATATTTTTTTTTTATTTTTTAGATCGGTCGTGTATTTTATGCCGAATAAAATATTTTGACACGATTTCAATGCTGATAAAGTTTTGTATTTTTTTTTTAATGTAATATTGTTTAATTTCAGTTATTAAAGACTACAACTTAAGGAATTTCATGTGATTCGATGTACCTTTTGTTAATTTTTTTTATTGTTTGTTTGCTAAAAGTTAGTTAAAATACCGTTGTACCTAAAGAACATTGAGGCTTTGAAAAAGGCAAATAAGCCATTTTTTTTTTAATATAAAAAATTGACGGCTAACAACATATTTTTCAATAATTCTTAAAATGTCTTACAAGACTCGCATCTGTTAAAGCAACATTAAAAAATATATATATATATATATATATATGAATTATAATCCACCAGATGTCTAGATCTATCTAGACAGTACTTCATAATGTCTAATACTACCTCATTAACTACTCAATAGTCTCAATTACACATAAATTTTCCTTTACCTATATATGAAATATGAAAGTACCAAATATTCAGGATGTGCTTACATATTTTTTCTTTTTCAGCTTTGTGTTGATTAAGAGATGCAATTAAGGAAACAACATAAAAGCATTGGTTAACATTGGCTTGAAGATAGGGTCGAAGAGCTTGAACTCTGCTTCTCAAAAGGAAAACAGTTCAGCATCTTTGATTAGAATGGTTGGTAGTGATGCTTGCACGTTCACATGCTTAAGATATCCCAAGAAGATGTCTAGTGCAGAAATAAAAGAAAACTACTGACCATCTATTTCTTCCAGTGGGCCATATGAAGCGGGTGAACAATATCGCCATCTTTTTGTTATTGTTGTTGTTGTTTTCTGTGGTGATTTATATCACTATCAGAGAATGCGTACAGTACGCTTAATTACTATGGATTATACTAGCCTCAATCCATCGATTGTACATGTTAGTTGTCTCATACAAGTCAGATCAGTGATTTACCAGATGTCTGTTATTATTTTTCATTAATGTGTAGTTTTACTATCTCTTTACTTATTATTATGAAATGAACAACACATTGTATTTAGAAAGTAAGATCATGAATGTCAAAGCCTGAATTTTATGGAATTTTTATTGCATGTGGAGAGTTGAAAAAATAGATCCTGCTTAATCACAACAGCATTGATTTTACTTGCAACAAATTTTGGTAAGTTTGTTACAAGATTCATTCAATAATAGAGTTGAATAGATTCATTTTTACTAAATTCTTATCTTAATTTAACTACTAATTGGAATTTTCTTTTAAACACTATTGTAGTTGAATTACTTCGGTTTACTGTTGTTGTGAGGCTAATTGGACATTTGAAGTAACTGAATCATGAAAATTTTGGTTGAGTCAAATAATTTTGATACTGGTCACTCAGACTGTAACTTTTTATATCAAAGCATTTTTAAATTCATTCCTCATTTCATTCTGATAGTAAATATATGGGATTTTAGAGCTTTGGACAATGCTTTATTTCAATGAAAAATAGAAGTAGGTTTGGAGCTAGAAGGCTTTATTTATTAAAATCTTGTATGATATTTCAGGGACAAAAATAGAACCTAAAAGCTTTGGAAAATGCTTCATTTGCATATCATAACATTTTTCATTCCAGTAGAATGGGTCAAGATTATTTATACTACCTGTTTGTAGTTCTGTTTCCCCCAAAAAACAAAAGCTATTTGTAGTGCTGGTCATTTTTTTTATTCTATGTAATCAAAAGACCATGCAAAATTAATCAATTTTGAGCGTAATCTTTCCAAGTTTCACGAAATTAATCAATTTTTCTTCTTCACTTTTTCAAATTTTCTATAATGACATTTCATAATGGTTTGGATATAGTTTTGGTAAAATGGCTGCTGGTGCCAAAGTTTCACATAAGTCAGAGATTTTTTTCTCCCAATTTTTCGTTTGTTCTGTAATGCCGGCTATTTTTAATGCCATGATGGTTTTGATATAGTTTGGTAAAATGGCTGCTGGTCCCAACAATTTCTTGACACCAGGAGATTGTCTCGTTGAATAAGCACATGCAGGTTTAGGGAACAACGTCGTTGTTAAACTAGTGAACAATTTTGTACACGTGTATTCAGGAGAAAAAGTTCTTTTTTTCTTTGACCTCAAATGGAAGTTTTAATTTATTTGATTAGCTAATGAAAATCTCTCTCTCTCTCTCTCTCTTTCTCATTATTTGAATGTTGGGAATGCAATGATTGGCACTGTCAAATGAAATCTTATTCTTGGCAAAAAAGAAGAAGGAATCTTATGGTACTTGTATTATATATTATTGTGAACAACTAGTGTTCATTTATAGTTTCATGTATTTCAATAAAGCGTGAAGTGCACGTTAATTTAAACTATGCTATGTAATTAGTAATCTACAATCATCTTCCTAGTGAAAATTGTGCCTTAACTTGAAGAACTGTATATTATTGCGTGCACCGAAAGCAGAACAAAGATATTGATTATATGGGACCTTGGTTTATTTTATCAGATTCAAGTGTATTTTGGTTTTTTATGAAGAACATATTTGACTTGGTACAACAGTTATGGATAGTTCTCTGTAATGATGTTGCCTTTTGCATTATTATGACTGATTTGGACTATAATTATAAGTTTATAACCCATCATTACAATTGACATATAATCTTCCTATTTTAGCATACTATAACAACTGAAACTCATGCCGGCCTCTTTGTTTCTTTAATCTTTCGGGTGTGCATAATGATGCTGACAGTAGATCGGGGGGTAATTGATGCAGAAAGATCAGTAAGACAAGGCCATATTGTTGTTCTGACGAAACATGGTAAAATCAGTTTCAAAGAGATCTTGTTTGCCTGAAAACATGTGATATGCATGGCTCTGGTGAGTTATCAATTTTGAGATTAATATAATTTCTTTTGCATGCATGTCCCAAGTACCCACACCCGCGCCCCCCCCCCCCCCCCCCCCCTTTTTTTTTTTGCACTTCTTATATATAGGATTGGCTAGCATTAGAGTAATATATATTGGCAATACTTTGCAGTATCAGCTTCATTGTTGAATTGCACTTGACTTCTTCATGTTTTCCTGTAGAAACCTGAACATATCATGCTCTTTCTGTACTCTTCTTGCTGTCTTCTGTCTGTTACAAGTCAATTAAGCATACATCAATCTTGTACAGAGCATGGCATACTACAATATCAGTGCTTGCTCTTGAGAATGAGTTCCAAAGTAGGATAATGCAATATTCTAGATTGGGCATCCTTCTTAATTTATTTAACAGTCTAAATCCAAGATCATGTCAACTTTATTTGACTGAGTAATTGTGATTTTTATTTCTTATATTTTTTATTATATTTACACCTCTTTATTGTTTGCATGGACTCTTTAAAGATTCACTAATTCAGTAAATATGAAAATTAATGTTGATATTCTATATAATAGGAAGATTGTCTGAAAACTATGTTTTCTAGTTTCTACCATGATTTTCCATAAAATAAGTTGGATATAGTAATTAGAGTGTTATTGGTGAGAGAGGCATACATATAACTTGTAAATCCAACCTGATTTTGTGTTGGATTGTTGATTACTACTGATTTTATAATAAATCAAGTTTATGCTTGTCTTGAATAAGCCTTACGTGTACCACATGGAAGTATAACCCATTGATAGTCAGTTAGCTTTCTTGTCTTGTAATACAAAGCCAATAGTATCACCTAGTCCTATTTGGTTTGGGTTGTCTCTACAGAAAGTCTCCTAACCAGCTCTATGTTTTCTCTGTGAGCCAGTCTTTGTAATTTGGCAAAAGATAGCACGTTGCATATGTTTGAGGTTTAGGTTTTGTAAGAGTTTTGCACCACTCTTTCCTTTTCCTTATTTCTCTATGAAACTTTCTATTCAACACCATCACCTGTGAATGTAGGTCTAAAGTCAAACCTTGTAAATCTTTGTGGCCCATATGTAATTTTTTATTCTACTTTTCTATTTCTTTTCCACATGACACCTCTAAAATTGATTACACTCACAGAAATGGTATCAGAGCCTTCATTATCTCAAAACAATCCGCCCAAACAAAATATAAACAACCTGCCATAGGATCTTATTCAATAGAGGTCATATCTTATTCAATAGAGCTATGACCAAGTAAAGTTCATGACCAAGTAATAGTGCATTGCTTTTATTATTTTGGCTAGTTAGCTTCCTTATGAATATTTTGATTAAGTCGCAACATATTATTTTGAGTGCCTGAAACCTTTTCCCCCCTGTTCCCTCCCTATTTGATTTCCCATATCATGTAGGGTTGAGCCATGACTTTTGGCATAATAATACATGGAGAGAGCTGGTGGCAAAAGGTCACAGGCATTAGAAATCATGTGCATATTGCATAGCTACGGTAACCAATAGGACATTACAGGACATAGAGGCAGGGTCAGCCATGATTTGTGGAGCTATGTCAATCAATGTCTAGTTGGTTTGGAATATCAATCACACCATAGAAATGTATTAGTGCACTAAAAAGATTACTACAGTATCAAAGGAACCCATGTTTTGATAAATGCTATGCACTTACCAAAAAAATGTTTAGATGAATGCTTTGCAAATGGCCATATTATCTTATAACTTGGTCCACTCAACCAACCAAATCGATGTGGCATATTGCTAAACCATAACAATTGGCCAAATATATATATATATATATATATATAGACACATATGGGAAGTATATAGGGTAAGATATCAAAGGGATTTAAGAAGGAAACTTTCTGCTTCTTTGGTGACCCTAACTTAAATCTCTGTCAAAGCATATAGTTATGTAAACCCCCTCCGCTTAATATTTGGTTCATTGTAAATCTCTTCCTTGTCCGGGATCTCATATATATTCCAGTACTCAAGTCGCAGATTCATTAAGCACTATGTATCTCTTCAAATACAAAGTTTTCTTTGCATAGTTGAAAGGTCATAGCTGTGAGTGAGGGAAGCATGAAGAACGTGTCCTGTGAAATTTTGCAAAAAGTAGACCTTTATATCTTGCTTCTAGCTGAATATGCTATGAATAGATTCTAGTGAATATGTCCTGTTCTGTTGAATTGCAAAGTGTTCTGCAGCCCAATGTTAGTCAGTTCTATAAGTCCCTTGTAATATGCTCTGGTTACTAGGTTGAATTTTTTAACTATTATGCCATGTGTTGAACGATCCACAGCAGACTTGCTTGCATGGAACGTAGTAGCTTTATTTTTTTTCATGCAGAGGTATGATGTCTATTTTCATTCATCAAGTGTTGGTAAGGACTTGGGATGCGTTTATAATTTTACATCCTTGGGAGTTGATTTCTTGATTTGTTCTAGTCATTGTTGAACTCATGCTCAGACCTTAATTCATCATGGAATATGTTCTCAATATAATTTATACTATCAAAAATTGTGGAATATGTTTTTAATATCTATTTCTAAGGATTGCATTACGATTTCTAAGAAAACTGTTATAGGAGTATGTTGCCAATTTCAGAAAGCCCATTCTACATTCTAAATCAAATGGACGTATTCAAGGCTATCCAACTTTATTGAGTATTGGTGTCTTCCTTGGTTAAATGATAGGTATACTTCTAACACTTACTGTCTTTCTCAGTCACAAGTCTACACTACATGTGTTCGGACCAACTTGGATGATAAGTTGATATGTGCCAATTTAGTCAAGAGTGTTTTATTTTTATTTTTTTGAGAGCATGTGTAAAATTACTTTAATTAAACAAATCCTGCATCCATAGCGAAAAGAAGGAAGTTTATGGACTGAGTTTATTGAACAGAATGGGGAGAAAAAAGAGAATGTTTTCCCCTAAAGCTACAACTTTAATTTCTTTTAAAGAGGAAAAAAAGTAGATCCATGATCTTTGTCTCTTGTATGTATAAAATGAGACCAGTACCCTCCATTATAGCTTTTTGTACTAAGCTTAAGTTTGATAATCTAAGAGTTCAGGTAGGTTTTTGCCTTTGTCATATAAAGTTCAATCAATCATATTTCCATAGATTTCAACTAGTGTTTTTGAATTTGGAAACTAAAAAAATACCAAAAATTTCACTGTGGACGATATTGGAAACTTGAAAATTACCTTGTGTCAACTGTGGTGCCACATATAGTAAGATGCTACATATGAATGTTCAATCTATTGTTATTGATATTTAAAGAAATTTCCTGCTTTCAGTTTGCCACAAAACAATTTTATATCCCAATTCATTTATTTGTTAACCATGATTGATTATATAATTTTTGAAGAGTGATAGAATTTAGGCCATGCTGAAGAATGAGGGTGACGAATAGTCTTTCGGAATCTATTTGTTTCACAGGCAGGCCATGAATATGAAAGCCAGAGACGGGACAGCCAGTGCAGTGCAGTGTACATGGAAGGTGAAAAGGATGTAATTTGTACTCGACAAATTGATTCCCTTAGGATATTGCAGTCTCTTTTTCAGCCACATCTAATTGTGGAATTCAGCTGGAATACCATGCATTACAACTGGTATAACTACATTATTTATTTCTTTTCCATTAAGGAATTCTTCACCTTATTTTTCAATAAGAAATTTTATGGTCCATACAATATGTGATCATCCTTAAATGGCTGGTGGACCTAACAATTTTGCAAGCGCTTGGGAACGCAATGAGGCAACTCAAATAGCATTGCTATAAATACATTATTCCTCTGTGAGATATCCAACATGAAATCAAGGGTTTCCTTTCATTTCCTTATTTTTCTTATTTCATACCGAAGCCCTTGTAGGTGGCAGATGGAGACTCCAAGAAATGGTTTTAGAGAGAGAGAAAGAGTCATTAAAAATGTGTGTTCAAGAGGCTTTTGTATCACAATGGCTTCCCATGTTATCCAAACAGTGATGTACGAGACCTTAAACAAAAAAGCATGTGCACTATCTTCAGGTCTTACATCTATGCTTTACATATTTACTTTTGGCTTGATTCATAAATTAAACAGTGACGAACAGTAAGGTTATATGCGGCCATATGTGCCTCTTTTCAGCTGTATTAGTCTTAAACATCTTGTTTTTCTGATGGCAGAATCTATCACATCTTCCTAAATTTCCCTTAGGAGGATAAAAGAATTGTTCCAATATGCTAACAACTGCCAACATGTAGCCAAATTTGGCATTATACATAATCATAGCTTTTATTTGACTTTATTGAGTTAATTTCAGGGAATATGATCCATCGCGCTTGCCACATGGAACACTTTTCCCCCATGTTTGCATGGCACATAATGTCTCTTCAGCCAAGGGAGAGATTGGTGGTAGTGCTTGCAGAAAAAAGCAATGATCTCTCCAAATATCCTGCTGGAACATTATGTACCTACATTTGTGGCTGGATCATCATGTACCTGCATACGAAGCCCCAAAAAAGATGCCCAGCAATTTTGTTATAAGCTTAGCCATGAGGAACTATCCTCTGTAAAGAAGTAAGGCTTCTATTTAAGTCTTCTAGACATTATAATTGACTAACTATCCTCTAGTCATCTTGCTAGTATTTTTCTTTGGGTCATTCATAGTCATACAGGAAGCATGATACACTGGTCAAAGTTTTTGAAGAGTGTATAGTACTTAGAGTTCATGCCGCTTTGTTTGTTTCGATGGAAAACATTGTGTAAAGATAGTTTTTTGTATTTTTCAGTGTTTGGTGACATTAGAATAAATTAGTCAAAGGAAAACTATTTTTTGTCAACATAAAAAGTGTGGCTTATTTTAAGAGATCTTTTTCCACTAATTTGTTTTGGAAAACAACTATATCTCATAGCAAGCTAAATACGGGAAGTTAAGAGATTATTTGTTAACTCATTAAAGCTTGCTACCAAACATAGGAAATTGAGATAGTTTTATGGAAAATGTTTTTTGGAAAATGACTCATTTTCTAGAAAACATCATTGCTGAAACAAACAGTGCGTTATTCTGCTACATTGGCAATCCGTGGTAGCTGAGGAGTAAGAATATTCTAAACGGCTCTTCAAAAAATGTTGAAGGCATACAAGGAAATTTTTTTAAAAAAAATATTGTATTAGTAATCAATTACAACCAAAACAATCCCATAAATTGAATATCGCTTCCAATATTCAAATCTACTTTCAGATCTTTTAGTTCACCTCCTACATCATTAATCCCGACTAAATTTTGATTTCATCATATATTTTAGTCACGATTTTCCTAACAATATCGTACTTTTTTTTGTTTAAAATATGATGTAAGGAGCTCTAAAAGAAGAAAAAATAATAGTGGGAAGATGTGGTCAGAGATATGAATTTGAAACTTTTATCTTGGAATGAAAAGACTAGATGACAAGTCAAAAAGATTGAGAGTGAGGAACTTGCTCAAATAGTAGAAGACAAATTTGGTGTGTTTCCAAGAAACCAAATTGGAAAACATAACCAAATTAGGTTTTATTGTGCTACTGTATTAATTAATTAATTCACACAAGCTTCAAGATAAGTCTTTTGGACACTTAATGTACGGCACATAACAATTGTACCTAAGTTTTATTTTATTCTCATTACTACTTTATGATTACTTTTCAACTAATGAGAATTAAGCTTTGATATTTATAGAATAAAGTTCCCAAATTTTTGTGTGAAAAATAACAATTTTGCCCTTGGTAGTTCAATTCATCTTGAATTTGGTGTTTGGTCAAGTTTTGAATTATGCCATGTTGTAAAATGGGATTTTTTTTTCCTTAACCCTAGACTTGTGAAATGATGATTTTGCCCTACCTTATGATTTTCAATCAAAAATTTTAATTTTCACTATTAGATAAGAAAAACTTTTCAAGAATTTATCCACCAACCTCAAGGTAACAAATACTATAAAATGATGGAAGATTACAACATATTTAACGATAAATATATTGTTAACTCAGGTAGACTTACTGACGTGACCATATACCTCCAAAACCAAGGACTACTCTATCATAGACTTTGTTCTAACGTCAACACCTACTCACACCTTTTAGAATCCTCTTGAAGCTTCTTTGTTTACTCATTAACAATTTCAACTTGATCATAAAATCTTGCATAATTCCTTGATTACTAGGTGATGCTTTTGTGAGAATTTGGTTGACCCTCACCTTAGTTGTGCAATACGCATTTTTCCAAAGTTCGAAATCACATCATCTAAGTCTTTTTTATATACCTTAACTTGGAATCCACAAAACCCTAAAGAGTTGTGTCGATTGATTAGGCTGTTTCAAGATTATAATTGGATTATTATCTCAACGGATCAATTTAGTAAGGTATGTGTCGAAATCTCAATCGATATACCAAACGTAGAGATTCCAACAATTATGAAACCTCTCATGCAGTCATAGGTACAGTCATAGGTACACGTCTTGAACTTCAAATAAACTTGCAGGAGAAAAGTGACACAAGTTTGTTCACAATTTGCCAACCAAATACTATAAACCTAAAATTTACCTTTTATAAAAAACAATGTTCACGTGTCATTTAAAAATTTTAGTTCACGTAACATATGTAAAAAATGCTTAATGCAGTTTTATAATATGTTTTGATTATATGTAAAAAATGCACAATGCCGTTTTACAATATGCTTTGATTATGTCAAGTATCCAGCAGCACATTTTGAGGTAAGACAATTTCTTTTTTTTTTTTTTTTTGAGAATTGATTCTTTAAAAAAAAAGAGTTAAGAAAATTTTTATTTTTTTAAGGGGTAAGATTAGTATAATATTGGTCCAAGAGGGTTCAAATTTTCCACTTGTACTATCGAACCCCCCAAAAGATAAGTACAATTGGGGGTTGGCCTAGAAATTATCGTATTTTCTCGAAGTATGAGAAGTATACGTTACAAACCAAACACGCTATAAAATAGCCTCACCATGCTTCACTCTTCTTCACTTCTCAACTCTCATAGAAACCATTGTGATCACAGAGAGTAGTATATAGATATCTGTAGCCTGTAGGTAGCTAAACTCCAATGGAGGAGAATGGAGAAATTCTCATAAAAGTTTGTGCTCACAGCGAATCAGCGAATTACCAGATTTCCACATTATGGCTCATCTTCAAAGTAAGTAATCTTTCTTCCTAGCTATCACAAACACGTATCTTTATGCGCACAAATGGTTTCATATATATGTTGCTATAATTTTCTGATGTTACGTGTTTTTGAACTTTGGTTTCAGTTCCTATAACATTCGTGGATGCAGCCAGATGAGGCGGGATTGTATAACCACTGGTATAGATCTATCGTACCCTTTCTCTTTTGGTTCCATTATTCTAAAGCTTGTGATATATTAATTTCTGAAAAAAACGTTTTTTTTTCCTTCTATATAAATCTATAAATCAATTTAATAAATTCATCTTGTGGTACATAAACCCTAGATTATTTTGATATTTTTCAATGTTTTGAATTATGCTTTGGCTTTCCAGGTGGTTGTTACCTTAGATCTGCACATAATTAGCATATAATTAATATGAAAAACCAACTACAATTTCCAAATCTACTATTTTTTTTTAATTCTAGATCGGTAGTGTATTTTATGCCAAATAAAATCTTTTGACACGTTTTCATTTCCTATAAAGTTTTGGAATTTTTTTTTTCTTTTACTTAATGTTGTTTAATTTCAGTGGCTAAAGACTGCAACTTTAGGAATTATGTGTGATTCGACGTAACTTTTGTTAATTTTTTATTGTTTATTTGCTGAAAGTTAGTTAAAATACCGTTGTACATCGAAAGAACATTGAGGCTATAAAAAATTTTGATAGGCAAATAAGCTAATTTTTTTTTATATAAAAAAAATGATGGCAAACAACATAATTTTCACAAAATTCTACTAGATCTGTTAAAGCAACATTTAAAAAAAAAAAGATCTTAATTACAATCTACTAGATCCATCTAGATAGTACTTCATAATGTCTAATACATCCTCATTAACAACTCAATAGTCTCAACTATCACATAAATTTTCCTTTGCCTATATGAAATATGAAAGTATGATATATTCAGGATGTGCTTACATATTTTTTCTTTATCAGCTTTGTGTTGATTACGAGATGCAATTAAGGAATCAACATGAAAGCATTGGTTAACTTTGACTTGAGCATAGCGTCAAAGAGCTTGAACTCTGCTTCTCGAAAGAAAAACAGTTCAGCGTCTTTGATCAGAACAGTTGGTAGTGATGCTTGCTTTTAACTTGACCACTGCTTGCTCGTTCACATGCTCAAGATATCCCAAGAAGATTCCTAGGTGCCTGTCAGACACAAGGAAAATTACTGACCATCTACTTCTTCGAGTGAGCCACACGAAGCCGGTGAACAATGTCACTATCTTTTTGTTGTTGCAGTTGTTTTTGTGTTTGTGTGGCGATCAATATCACTGTCAGATAATGCGTACAGTACGCTTAATTACTATGGATTATACTAGCCTCAAACCATTGATTGTACATGTTAGTTGTCTCATACAAGTCAGATTAGTGATTTACCAGATGTCTGTTAATATTTTTCATTACAATGTATAGTTTTACTATCTCTTTACCTATTATTATGAAATGAAAACAAATTGTATTAACAAAGTAAGACCATGAATGTCAAAGCCTGAATTTTATGGAATTGTTATTGCATGTGGAGAGTTGAAAAAATAGATCCTGCTTAATCACAACAGCATTGATTTTACTTACAACAAATTTAGGTAAGTTTGTTACAATATTCGTTCAGAAATAGAGTTGAATAGATACATTTTTACTAAATTCTAATCTTAATTTAACTACTAATTGGTAGTTTCGTTTTAAACCCTATCGTGCTTGAATTACTTCGGCTTCCTGTTGTTGTGAGGCTAATTGGACATTTGAAGTCATTGAATCATTAAACATTTGGCTGAGTCAAATAATTTTGATACTAGTCACTCAGATTGTAACTTTCTATATATCAGAGCATTTTCAAATTAAATAAGCGTTTTCTGATAGTAAATGGGATTTTAGAGCTTTGGACACTGCTTTATTTCAATGAAAAATGGAAGTAGGTTTGGAGCTTGACTGCTAGAAGGCTTTATTTATCGAAATCTTGTATGATACTTCATTTCCATATCATAACATTTTTTTCACTCCAGTAGAATGGGTAGAGTTTTATTTATACTAGCTATTTGTAGTGCTGGTTATTTTTTTTCCTTGCTATGTAATCAAAAGTCCTTGCAAAATTTAGAAAGAAGATAAAAATAACAATTATTGCTAGTCATTTCTAAAAGACCCCAAGGGAAGGTTTTTAAAGTAGCTCTTGTAGCAGGGGAGAAGGGTGCTTGGGAGGTTCTAGAAGTACTTTTGTGATACAAGGATCACTTGGTCCAAATATTTCACATATGGTCACACTCTGGTTTACACATCTTGTGGTACACTGGTTGAACCTAGTCATTCGATGTGGTTATGGTGACCTGCAACTTCACATGGCATGTTGGCAGTTTTGAGCATAATCTTTCCAAGTTTCACCACGTATGTAATCCATTTTTCGAATTTTCTATAATGACATTTCTTATTAGCTGTTGGTGCCAAACTTTCACAAAAGTATGAGATTTTTTTCTCCCAACTTTTTGTATGTTGTATAATTATTTTTCATGCCATAATGGTTTTAATATAGTTTGGTAAAATGGCTGCTGGTGCCAACAATTGCTGGACACCAAGAGATAGTTGCGGTGAATAAACACGTGTATTATGGAGATAATGTTCTGTTTTGCTTTGATCTCAAATGGAAGTTTTAATTTATTTGATTAGTTAATGAAAATTTATCTCTCTCCCTCTCTCTCTCATTATTTGAATGTGTGGAGCGCAATGATTGGCACTATCAAATTAATCTTATTCTTGGCGAAAGAGAAGGAATTTTATGGTACTTGTCTTATGTATTATCGTGAACACCTAGTGTTCATTTTATTGTTTCATGCATTTCTATAAAGCGTGAAGTCCACATTAAATTAAATTATGCTGTGTAATTTAGTGTACATCTTCCTAGTGAAAATGGTGCCTTAACTTGATGAACAGTATATTATTGCATGCACCAAAAGCTGAACAAAGATATTGATTATATGGAGCCTTGGTTTATTTTATCAGATTCAAATGTATTTTTGCTTTTTTTTGAAGAACATATTTGACTTGGTACAACAGTTATGGATAGTTCTCTGTTATGATGTTGCCTTTTGCGTTATCATGACTGATTTGGACTATAATTATCACCCATCATTACAAATGACATATAATCTTCCTATTTTAACGTACTACAACAACTGAAACTCATGCCGCCTCTTTGTTTCTTTAATCTTTTGGGTGTGCATAATGATGCTGACAGGGGATCAGGATTCAGGGGGTATTGACACAGGGAGATCAGTAAGACAAGACCATATTGTTGTTCTGATGACAGATGGTAAAATCAGTTTCAAAGAGATCGTTTTTGCCTGAAAACATGTGATATGCATGACTCTGGTGAGTTATCAATTTTGAGATTAATATAATTTGTCTTGGATGCATGCCTCAAGTAACCTACCCCCTTTTTTCGCACTTCTTATATATAGGATTGGCTAGCATTTGAGTAATATATATTGGCAATACTTTGCAGTATCAGCTTCATTGTTGAATTGCACTCGACTTCTTCATGTTTTCCAGTAGAAACATGAACATATCGTGCCCTTTCTGTACTCTTCTTGGTGTCTTGGGTCTGTTATAAGTCAATTAAGCATAAATCAATCTTGTACACTACATGGCATACTACAATATTAGTGCTTGCTCTTGAGAATTACTTTCAAAGTAGGATAATGCCATATTCAAGATTGGGCATCGTTCTTAATTTCTTAGCAGTTTAAATCCAAGATTATGTCAACTTTATCTGACTGAGTAATGGAGATTTTTATTTCTTATATTTTGGATTATATTCACATCTCTTTATTGTTTGCATGGACTCTTTTGGTGAGTTATTGTGTAATCTGCAATTTTGCAACTTAGCAAGTGAGTTTTTATATATTCAATTATCATTGGAGTCAGAATACCTAATATAATATTTTCTGTTTGGAAAAAAAAAAAGAAAAACTCTTTTGGTGAGTTTTTTTTTTTTTTTTGAGAGCATGTATAAAATAACTTTGATTACACAAATCCTGCATCAATTGTGAAAACAAAGCAAGTTTATGGACAGAGTTTAGTTGAACAGAAGGGGAAGAAAAAAAGAGAATGTTTCCCCCTTAAGATACAACTTTAAATTCTTGTATAGAGGAAAAAAAAAGTAGATCCATGATCTTTTTGTCTCTTGTATTTATAAAATGAGACCAATACCCACCATTCTAGCTTTTTGTACTAAGCTTAAGGTTGATAATTTAAGAGGCCAAGTAGGTTTTTGCCTTTGTCATATAAAGTTCAATCGATCATATTTCCATAGATTTCAAATAGTGTTTTTGAATTTGGAAACTTATAAATACCAAAAATTTCACTGTGGATGATATTGGAAACTTGAAAATTACCTTGTGTCAACTGTGGTGCCACATATAGTAAGATGCTACGTACGAATGTTTAATCTACTGTTATTAATATTTAAGGATATTTCCTGCTTTCAATTTCTCACAAAACAAATTTTTTCCCAATTCATTTATATCTTAACCATGATTGGTTATATAATTTTGAGGAGTGATAGAATTAGGCCATGCTGAAAAATGTGGGTGACGAATGGTCTTTCGGAATCTATTTGTTTCACTGGCAGGCCATGAACATAAAACTTGCTAGTGATTGTACTGCCGGTGCAGTGCAGTGTACATGGAAGACGAACAGGGTATAATCTGTACTTGACAAATTTGTGCCCACAGGATATTGCAGTCTCTTTTTAAGCCACATCGATATGTGGAATTATGCTGGAATACCATACATTACAACTGGTGTGACTGCATTATTTCTTTCTTTTCCATTACGGAATTCTTCACCTTATTTTTCAATAAGAAAGTTTATGTTCCTTACAATATGTGATCATCCTTAATGGCAGGTGGACCTAACAAATTCACGCGCTTGGGGAAAGCCATGAGGCAATTCACATAGCATTGCTGGAAAAAAAAAAACATTATTCCTCTGTGAGAAATCCAGCATGAAATTAAAGGTATCCTTTCAATTCCTTGTTTTTCTTATTTCATACAAAAGCCCCTGTGGTTGACAGATGGAGACTCCTAGAAATATTTCTAGGGAGAGAGAGAGAGAGAGAATCATGCATAATGTCTGTGTTCAAGAGGCTATTGTATCACAATTCCTTCCAATCACATCCAAACAGTGGTTTACTAGACCTTAAACAAACAAAGGCCAAACAGGCATGCGCACTTTCTTCAGATCTTACATCTATGCTTTACATATGTACTTTTGCACCTTTTTAAAAAAAATAATAATAATAATTTATCCAGCCTATAGGCTATAGAACTGGAGGGAGCTTCACTTTATATAGGTGGGATTCAATCAGGAGTCCCACATTTAATCACAAAAGACTTTACTAGTTGATTTAGCTGACATTCATTATTTTTACACATTCAATGTTGCTTGCTGTCTTTCAAGATTTTTGTCTCTCAGACTGTTTTTTAACTTCCGTACATTTGATATAGCTTAATTGGGTAAGATAAAAATAATCTGAGTTTGACTAAGATGTACCCAGGAAAAATTGGGACATTAAATAGCTGTACATATAGAACTTGAGACCAAAAAAAAAAAAAAAAAACTGTACATTCAAAAATAAGTTGGCTTGATTCATAAATTAAACAATGACTAACAATAAGGCTATATGTGGTCCATATGTGCCTCTTTTCAGTTGTATAATTCATAAACAGCTTGTGCCTTTGATGGCAGAATCTATCCCATCTTTCTAAATTTCCAATAGGACAAATGAATTGTTCTAGTATACTGAGTGCTGACGATTGTCAACTTTCAGCTAAATTTGACATTATACATAATCGTAGCTTTCAATTGACTTTATTGAGTTAATTTCAGGTAATATGAACCATTGTGCCTGCAACATAAAACACTTTTCCCCCAAGTTTGCATGGAACAGTCTCTTCAGCCAAGGGAGAGGATGGTGGTAGTGCTTGCAGAAAAAAGCAACGATCTCCAAATACCCGGCTGGAACATCTCTGTAAGATGCTCAGCAAGTTTGTTATAAGCTTAGCCTTGAGGAACATCTCTGTAATGAGGTAAGCCTTCTATTTAAGTCTTCCAGACATTATAATTGACTAATTATCCTTTAGTCGTCTTACTAGTATTTTTCTTTGGGTCATTCATAGTCATACAGAAAGCATGATACAGTGGTCAAAGTTTCTGAAGAATGTATGGTTTTTAGAGTTAATACTTATTCTGCTACATTGTATGCACCAAAACAGAGTCGGAATCAGTGATTTTCTAGTTTTTTTTTTTTTTTTTCTTTTAACAATATCATAAATGTAATGTGTATTCTTTTATTTTACGACAAATGAATCTCATAGTTTGTAATTGTGTATTTATTATCTCTGTTGACCCTGCTATTGCGTTTTTGAATCTATGAGGAAAAAAAAATGATCAGTTTCATTATTTCAAACAAATGGCAAATCACTATGCACACTGTGATGGGGGCTTGTGTTGGCAGCCCATTCTGAAGTTCCTTAGTTCTGCTTTCCAGCATCATAATCCAATTGAAACCATGGCATCTCGATCAATCTACTATGTGTAGAGATTTCATAATGTTCTAAACTACTCTTCAAAAAATCTTATAGGAATATAAGAAAATTTTAAAAAGTATTGTATTAGAAATCAATTACATCAAAAACAATTCCAAAAAATTCAAATACTGCATCCAAAATTCAAATCTACCTTCAAAATTTTCAATTCACCTCGTACATCATGAATCCCGACTTAAATTTTTTTTTCTCTGTATATTTTAGTCACGATTACACTAATTAGAGTGGATTCTTCTTTTTTTTTTTTTTTTTTTAAATCACAGTTCTTTAACAGTTTTCCTTTGCAGTATCTCTACTTTTTTGTTTGTTTAAACTATATGATTTAAGGAGCTTTAAAAGAAGGAGGGAAAAATAGTGGGAAGGTCAGGTCAAAGTTATGAATTTGAAGCTTTTATCTTGAAATGGAAGGAGACTAGATAACAGGTTGAAAAGATTGAGAGCGAGGAACTTGTTCAAAAAGTAGAAGGAAATTGGAAAACATAACCAAATTAGGTTTTATTGTGCTGTCATATTAATTAATTAATTCACACAGTGAATTCAGAAAAATAATCTTTGCGTATAAACTTAGGAACTTCTTTGTAATGAAGAAATAATTTTTAAATGTATAAATAGTATTGTGGGACTCATTTTTAATATTTTTAATGCGTAAACAGTACATGTACAGTGCATAAACAGTACACACACAGTGCATAAACAGTACACACACAGTACACGCACAGTGTTTTTTGTCTCCCAAAAGTCAATAAGTCCGGCTGCTAAAAAAAAAAAAAAAAAAAAAAAACTGAAAACGCAACTTTACTTTGAGTGAAAAGTAGTGCTATCCAAACGCTCACTTAATGTATGGCACATCAGAATTGTACCTAAATTTTATTTTATGCTCAATACTACTTTATGAGTATTTTTCAACAATGAGAATTAAGCATTGATATGTATAGAATAAAGTTTCCAAATTTTATGCAAAAAATAACAATTTTGCGCTTGAAAGTTCAATTCAACTTTAACTTTGTTATGTCAAGTCTCACAAAAGCATGATCAAGGTTTTAAGATTATTCAAGATTTGATGATTAAAAAAAGTCATTTCACAAGCCTAGGATTAAAAAAGTCATATTACAAAAAAAGAAAAAAGGAAAAGTAATGACTTTTTAATCCTAGACTTGTGAAATGACTTTTAAATCATCAAATCTTGAATAATCTTAAAACCTTGATCATGCTTTTGTGAGAACTTGGTTAAACCACACCTTAAGTGTGCAATACACAACTCACAAAACTCTCAAATCACATCCTCTCGGTCTCTTTTTATACATTAACTTGGAATTTGAGAAACATTAGAAGTTTTGAAGACTAAATTAGGATTTTGACTGTGTGATTCTTGATGGATCAACTATAGCAAATTACGTGTACTCAATCGATCTACTACGTCTCAAGATTTCATAACTTGTAAACTCTTGTGCAATCATGGGCACATGTCTTGCACTTCAAATAAACTTACAAGGTACAAGTTTGCCAACCTAATATTATGAACCTAACATTTACCTTTTACAAAATACAAAGATTACATATCATTTTAAATTTAGTATCATTTAAAATCTTAAATTACGTGATATATGTATAAAATGTAATGTAATTATTTTTGTTAATCATACATCTAACAGCACATGAATTATACATCTAAAAGGTAAGATATATATTTAAATGGATTTTACATCCTGACATTTTAGAATTTAGATTTTACCTCCTAAAGTTTGGAGGCATTTGGATTTTACCCCCAAATTCTGAAATTTCAAAGTATAAAATTCAAACACTCCCAAACTTTAGGGAGTAAAATCCAAATACCTCCAAAATTTATAATGTATCATTGATTTAATGTGTCATTGAATGAGAATAATTAATGTATATTTAATGAGAATAATGACAAATTAAAGGTACATTAAATGAGAATAATTAAATCAATGAATCTCATTTAATGATACATTAAATCAATTTCATTCAATGACACATTAAATCAATCAATCTCATTAAAGGTACATTAATATACTCATTCAATGACACATTAAATCAATGAACTTTTTTATACATGTTCCAAGACAAAACTTTAAGTACAATTATTTATGTGTTGCATATTGAGTTTTCCAATTAAAGACAAACACATGGTTGCATTAATTTTATGGGAAATGTTAATGGATGCTCAAAGGGCATTAATTTAAGAATTATTTGAAGAAATTTTTATAGGAAAATAAAAATTCAATTAATTTTTTTTTCTGCTTTTTATATATTTCTCATGAAAATTGTATCAAAACTTTTTTTAAATAGTTTATCAACAATTGCCCCTAAGGCATCTGTTAACAAGACCCAAATTATAAATAGTATAATATTTTTCAATGTAGTTATATGTTTTAATTTAATTCTGAAACTTAAATGTATGACACCTAAGTAAATTGTACCAAAGTTTTATTCAAGGATCAATTCTATTTCAATAGTAATTTTCAACCAATTTTGAATTAAGCTTTTATATTCTAGAAAAAAGTTCACAAAGTTTGTGAGAGAAGGTTTAAAATGACTTTTGCAACTACCTTGGGAGTTGCAATCAGGAAATTGAAAGTTTACCTTTTGTAAAATAGGATATTTATGCATCATATAAAATGTTCAATGATGTGGCACGCTATATTGAAATAAAATTTAGACCCAATAGGTTGATTTTAGGGGAATTAACTCTACTTGATTAAATTAACCAATTATGCCATTAATTTTGATTATTGGTTAATTTGCATGGTTTAAATATGTCTCCAAATAAATAATAAAGCAAGAAAATAACCATATATTGATGAAGCGGAAAATGTATGGATACACCCATGAGAAAAACCACTACGAGAGTTAACCCTAATCTCAAGAAAAATTCACTATTAGGCCCCGTTCGTTTGGGGTGAAAATAGGGAGGATGGAAAATAGAGGGAGGAAAATAGGGTGGAAAATGTTGTTTTCCACTGTTCGTTTGGAGAAGGAAAATAGGAAGGATGGAAAACTAGAGAAAAAGTTTTCTATCCGGGCCCACATTTTTTATCCTTCCAAATTGGGAGGAAAACTTGGAGAGAAAAGTGCTTGTGTAGCACTTTTCCACAAATGCCCTTCCCAGGTTCTCTTCTCTCTCTTTTGTTTTTTTTTTTCAACGTTTTGTGTCTTTTTTTTTTCCCTTCTTTTTTCCAACGTGATGTGTTCTTCTTTCTTTCTTTTTCTTTTTTTTTTTCCTTTTTTTTTAACATGACGTGCTCTTCTCTTTTTTTTTTTTTTTTTTTTTCAACGTTCTGTCCTTTTTTTTTTCCAACGTGATGTGTTCTTCTTCTTCTTTCTTTTTTTTTTTTTTTTTTTCCTTTTTTTTAACATGACGTGCTCCTCTTCTTTTTTTTTTTTTTTTTTTCAACGTGACCTGATCTATTATCCCCATTATAGTCCTCATTAATCTTTTTTTTTTCTTGTTGATTTTTTGGTTTTTTTTTTCGTATGACATTAATTTTTACATTATAATAATAAAAATTTATATATATAATGTGGTAAATTTTATATTATTTAATGGGTACAAATAAATCTATTTATTATATATTATGTAATAAGGGTATAATAGCCAATTTATATAAGTTACATTTTCCATCCTTCTCTTTTTCTCTTCAACCAAACAAAAGAGTTTTCCACCCTCCCACTTTTCCACCCCTTTAACCGAACAAACAAGAGGAAAAACTAAATATTTTCTATCCTCCCACTTTTCCATCCTCCAACAATTTTCCATCCTCTCACTTTTCCACTCCTCCAACCGAACGGACCCTTAAAGTCGAAGTGTACCTTTTGTTCATTTTTGTATTATTTATTTGTTGAAAGTTAGTTAAAATACCGTTGTACACATGATTCGAGGTACTTTTTGTTCTTTCTTTTTTTATTGTTTATTTGCTAAAAGTTAGTTAAATTACCGTTATACCTAAAGAACATTAAGGCTATAAAAAACTTTGAAGGCAAATAAGCTAATTAAAAATGCTTCTCAATGTCTAGTACATCCCTATTAACAACTCCATAGTCTCGACTATCACATAATTTTCCCTTTACCTATGTATGAAAGTGTCAAATATTCAGGATGTGCTTACATATTTTTTCTTTTATCAACTTTGCGTTGATTAACATCTATCCTTAATGACATCCAAAATACAGAAAGAAAAAAATTAGATGTAATTAATAAAGAAACAACATGAAAGCATTGGTTAACTTTGGCGGGTTTAGCTTACCTCTAGTACATTTTTAGCTGGAAGTGTCCTTGAGGTAAGCATAACCCCACTTTGGCCTGCACCTGGAATCAAAGAGCTTGAACTCTGCTTATCAAAAGGAAAACAATTTAGCTTCTTTAATTGATCAGAAACGATGTTGGTGACACTTGCACATTCACATGCTCAAGATATCCCAAGAAGGTTGTCAGACTCAATGAAAACTACTGATCACCTTGCCGATATCTTCCAGTAGGCCATATGAAGCGGGTGAACAATATCACTATTAGATAATGTGTACAGTACGCTTAATTACTATGGATTATTCTAGCTTCAAACCATTGATTGTACAAGTCAGATCAGTGATTTACTAGATGTCTATTATTAGTTTTCATTGCAATGTGTAGTTTCACTATCTCTTTATTTATTAATGGAATGAACAAAACATTGTATTTAGAAAGGAAGATCATGAATGTCAAAGCCTGAAATTTGTAGAATTGATATTGTTTGTGGAAAGTTGGAAAAATAGATCCTATCGCAACAGCATTGATTTTACTTACAAAACATTTTGGTAAGTTTGTTAATAGATTGATTTAGTATAAGAGTTGAATGGATATATTTTTACTAAATTCCAATCTTAATTTAACTACTAATTGGTAGTTTCTTTTTAAACCCCATCGTACTTGAATTACTTCAGTTTCCTATTGTTGTGAGGCTAATTGGACATTTGAAGCCACTGAATAATGAAACTTTTGACTGAGTCAAATAATTTTGATACTAGTCACTCAGATTATAACTTTCTATATCAAAGCATTTTTAAATTCAATCCTCATTTCATTCTGATAGTAAATATATAGGATTTTAGAGCTTCAAACATTTTTGATACTAGTCACTCAGGGATTTTTTTTTTTTTTTTAAATAATTTTGTGCTTGCTATGTAATCAAAAGAGACCTTGCAAAATTTAGAAAGAGGATAAAACTAACAATTATTGCCTGTCATTTCTGAAAGACCCAAAGGGAAGGTTTTTAAAGTAGCTTGTGTAGCAGGGAGAAGGCACTTGAGAGGTTCTAGAAGTACTTTTGTGATACAAGGATCACTTGGTCCAAATATTTCACATATGGTCATACTGGTAGTGTGGTTTACACATCTTGTGGTACACTGCTTGAACCTATTCATTGGATGTGGTTATGGTGGTTAGCCTTCAACTTTACATAGTTGTTGGATGTGGTTATTCATACTCATGGTATGATACTGTGGTGAAAGTTTCTGAAGAATGCATGGTATTTAGAGTTCATACTTATCCTGTTACATTGTATGTGCTAAGAGGATGAGTCTAAATCAGTGATTTACCAGCTTTTCAGCTTCATAATCCAATTGAAATGTACCATGTTATTTCGATCAATTCACTATGTGTAGAGATTTCAGAATATTCTAAAGTACTTTTCAAAAAATCTTAAAGGCATATAAGGAAATTTTAAAAAATATTGTATTAGAAATCAATTACATTGAAAAAAATCCCAAAAAATTCAAATAGTGCATCCAAAATTCAAATCTACATTCAAAATTTTCAATTCACCTCATACATCATGAATCCCGACTTAAATTTTTTTATTTCTCCATATATTTTAGTCACAATTACACTAGTTGGAATGGATTCTTTTTTTAAACAAAAATATTCACAGTTCTTTTTGTAGTTTTTCTTAATTAACAATGTCTCTACTTTTTCTTTTTTTTCTTTTTTTTTTTAACTATGATGTAAGGTGCTCTAAAAGAAGGGGGGAAAGTAGTGGAATGGTGAGGTTAAAGTTATAAATTTGAAGAGTTCGAATTTGGCAAGGATGGGGTGTAAATCCCATGTTTTACACCATCCAATAAGAGATTGCAACATCATCATTTTATTTAAAATTCAATACATCCTACCACACCTAATAACATCTCAATAAGCTCCTAATTTGGTTGGATTTATATATGAGTATTACAATTTATTGGGTGTGGTTGTACTAATTCTTAAATATGTAATAAGATGATGTATCATATTGGGATTGGAGGGGTAAAACATGAGTTTTACACCACATCCTTATTGAATTTAATCTCAAATTTGAAGCTTTTATCTTGAAATGAAAGGGGACTAGATGACAGGTTGAAAAGATTGAGAGTGAGGAACTTGCTCAAATATTAGAAGCCAAATTTGGTGTGTTTGTGAAAACCCCAATTAGAAAACATAACCAAATTGGGTTTTATTGCATTGTCATATTATAATTATTTAATTCACATAGAGAATTCGGGGAAAGAAATTTTCATTTGTAATTGTATTATCAAATCTTTGCACGTATAAACTTAGGCACTTCTATGTAAAGAAGTAGTTCTTCAATTTAAGTATTCTAGACACTTAATGTATGGCACCTAGCAACTGTGTGCCTAGGCTTTATTTTAGGGTCATGTTAATGGCGCCTTTAAGGTATTTGTTAATTGACCCTTTTAAGAAACTTCTAATCCCTTAGGGCATCTGTTAAATTTTCCCTTTATTTTATGATGTAAGGAGCTCCAAAAGAAAAAAAAATTAGTGGGAATGTGAGGTCAGAGTTATGAATTATAAACTTTTATCTTGGAATGGAAGAAAACTGGATGACAAGTCAAAAAGATTGAGAGTGAAGAACTTGCTCAAATAGTAGAAGGCAAATTTGGGGTGTTTTCAAGAAACCAAATTGGAAAACATAACCAAATTAGGTTTTATTGTGCTGCCATATTAATTCATTAATTCACACAGAGAATTTGAAATAATCTTTGCGTATAAATTTAGGAACTTCTATGTAATGAAGCAATGCTTCAATTTATGACTTCTAGACACTTAATGTATGGCACATAGCAATTGTACCTAAGTTTTGTTTTATGCTCAATACTACTTTATGTGTATTTTCAACAAATGAGAATTAACCTTTGATATTTATAGAATAAAGTTCCCAAATTTTATGCAAAAAAATAAAAATTTTTCCCTTGAAAGTTCAATTCAACTTTTAACTTTGTGTTAGGTCAAGTTTTGAATTATGTCATGTTGTAAAACGATTTTTTTAACCCTAGATTTGTGAAATGATGGCTTTGCCCCTACTTTAAGATTTTTTTTATCATAAATTTTGATTTTTATTGTCAGAGATTCAGACCCTAATTGTACCAATTAACCAATTTTAAAGCCAAGAGTATTTAATCAACCAAGTATGATCAAGTGATTCAAACCTTGGTTAAACAATCACATAACAATATTGCAAAATATATAATAATAAACATAATGGAAATTAATGAGGCATATGGTGGCAAAGAGAAAATGCTAGACGAAAATTTTTTTTCCAAGGATTTATCCACCAACCAAAAGGAAACAAATACACTATATAAAGAACGGAAGATTAAAACATATTTAAATCTAAATCTATTACTAACTCAAGTAGACTTACTGATGTGATCACAAGTAACACCAAAACCATGGACTCTTCTACCATAGACTTTTTTAACATGAACACCTGCTCGCGCCTTTAAGAACCCTTTTGAAGCTTCTTCGTAGCAACTTATCTGTTCTGTCATTGCAATAGCTTTAACTTAATCATCAAATCTTGAATAATCTTAAAACCTTGATCATGCTTTTGTGAGAACTTTGTTAAACCTCACCTTAAGTGTGCAATATACAACTCTCAAAAGTCTCAAATCACGTCCTCTAGGTTTCCTTTTATACATTAAATTGGAATCCACAAAACATTAAAAGTTTTGAAAGTTAAATCGGGATTTTGACTGCATCATTCTTGATGGATCAACTTTAGCAAACTATGTGTCGAGACTCGAGATCTTGATTGATTTACTATGTGTCAAGATTTCGTAACTTGCAACCTCTTGTGCAATCATGGGCACGTGTCTTGGTCTTGGACTTCAAATAAACTTACAAGATACAAGTTTGCTCACAGTTTGCCAACCTAATACTATGAACCTAACATTTACCTTTTACAAAATAAGAAGTTTACGTATCAATTAAAATCTTAAATTACGTGATATATGTATAAAAGGCAACATAATTGTTTTTGTTATGTCACATATCCAGCAGCACATAAATCGCACATCTAAAACGTAAGATATATATAAGGTACATTACAAATTATACCTTTAAAGTTTGGGGTGTTTGAATTTCACACCCTAAAATTTCAGAATTTAGATTTTACACCCTGAAATATGGGGGTATTTAGAATTTACACCCTGACGTTTCATAATTTGGATTTTACACTCCCAAATTATGAAATTTCAGGGTATAAAATCCAAACACTCCAAACTTTAGGGAGTAAAATCCAAACACCCTAAACTTTAGAAGGTAAAATCTAAATTTTGAAATTTTAGAGTATAAAATTCAAACAACCTTAAACTTTAGGGGTGTAATTTGAAATTTAGTGATTTATCCTATATTTTATTTGAGAAGAAAAAAAGCCAGATAATTGATTATAATTTTTAAAAAAATTGTAACAAACTTTTTTTAAAAAATATTTTAAAATTACTATTGGTCCCAACTCCCAAGAGGGTTCAAATCTTGTACTACAGAATTCTCAAAAAGATAAGAACCATTGGGTTGGCCTAGAAATTATCGTACGTTCTCGAAGCATACGTTACAAACTATTCAGCCACAAAAAAAAAAAGTATACGTTACAAACCTACCACACTATAAGTCGCCTCGCCATGCTTTAGTCTTCTTCACATCTCAATTCTCATAGAAACTCTTTGTGATCAAAGAGTGAGTGAGAAATACAATAGTCCTATAGAAATCTTTAGGTAAACTCCAATGGAGGAGAATAGAGAAATTCTAGAATTCTCAAACAAGGAGAGAATCAATTTACTATTTATAAAAAAATAAAAAAAATAAAAAAACACACACACAATGGAAATTAAATGAAGCATATGATACGGTGACAAAGAAAATGTTAGATAAGAAAAATTCTCCAAAAACTTATCCACCAACCCAAGGAAACAAATCTATTAGACTCTCAAAAAAAAAAGAAAAAAAAGAAACAAATCTATTATAAAATAATGGAAGATTACAACATATTTAATGCTAAATATATTGTTAACTGAGTAATTATTAGGTACTCCTGAAGTACTATAAAACCGTACTTTTCCCTCTCACATAATTGTGAGTCTTACTAATTAAATTTATAGTGGAACACACAATTTATGTAAGAGGGGAGAGTATGCAATTATGATACTTCCAGAATATTCAATAATTTTCCTTATTAACTCAGGTAGACTTATTGACGTGACCACACAACTCCAAAACCAATGACTCCTCTTCCATGGACTTTGTTCGAATATGAATGCCTACTCACTCCTAGAAATCCTCTTGAAACTTCTTTGTTTACTCATTAAAACAGTTTCGACTTGATCATAAAATCTTGCAGAATTCCTTAATTACTAGGTGATGCTTTTGTGAGAACTTGGTTAACCCTCACCTTAGGTGTGCAATACACCGTTTCCAAAGTCTAAAATCACATCCTCTAAGGGCACATTTGGTACACTGTAATGATTATTACATGGGAATAAGAATAAGTATTACAAGGAATATATTAAGTTGGAATGTAATAAGTATTACTATTCATTAGTTTGGTAACCTTTTAGGAATAGAATTCTGAATGTGCATCCACAATTTAATAGAATAAAAAAAGAATGTGTAATTAAATCATTTTTAAGTCAAATTTCCTAAAATACACTTATTTTAGGGTGTTCAAAATAGAGCTAACAATTAACAATAAGGAAAATTTATTTTCTTTCCTTATGAAGATGTGGCAACTAATTAATGGCTTTTTAGGAAATTTTTAAAAAAAATTATTATATAAGGTGAAGGAATAGATATTCAGTACTTTTGATAAGAAATAGTTATTCCTTATTTTGAAGAATAGCTATTCATAAGGAATAACTATTCATTGTAATAAAAACATAACCAAAGAACCGAATAGTTATACCATAGGAATATCTATTACATTACAATGTCTATTACAGTCTACCAAACGTGCCCTAACTATTTTTTATACCTTAACTTGGAACCCACAAAACCCTAAAAGGTTATGTCAAATGATTAGGTTGTTTCAAGATTATAACGGCATTATTATCTCAACGGATTGAATTTAGTAAGCTACGTGTGGAGATCTCGATCCATATACTATATGTAGAGATTCCAAAAATTGTGAAGCCTCTTGTGCAGTCATAGGTACACGTCTTGGACTTCAAGTCAACTTCAACACACAAGTGACACAAGTTTGCTCACAATTTGCCAACCTAATACTAAAAACCTAAAATTTACCTTTTACAAAAAAAACAATGTTCACGTATCGTTTAAAATTTTAATTGTAGTAACATATGTAAAAAATGCTTTGATTCAGTTTTACAACATGTTATGATTATTTCAAGTATCCAGCACATTTAAAGGTAAAAAAATGTATTCTTAAAAAATTAAAAAAATAAAAGGAAAAATAATTTTTTATTTTTTAAAGGGGTAAGATTAGTATACTATTGGCCCCAAGAGGGTTCAAAATTTTCTCTTGTACTATCGCACTATCGAACCCTCAAAAAGATAAGTACAATTGGTGGTTGGTTGGCCTAGAAATTAGCGTACGTTCTCGAAGTATGAGAAGTATACGTTACATAGCTTATACGTTACAAACCAAACACACCATAAATAGCCTCACTATGCCTCAGTCTTCTTCACTTCTCAATTCTCATAGAAACCCTTGTGAATGTGATCAAAGAGAGTGAGCAATATAGATATCTGTAGGTAGGTAAACTCCAATGGAGGAGAATAGAGAAATTCTCATATTCTTAAACAAGAAGAGAATCAAACAGCACAAACAGAAAAGTATGTGCTCACAGCGAATCAGCGAATTACCAGATTTCCACAGTATGACTCCCCTTCAAAGTAAGCAATCTCTTTCTTCTTATCACAAACACATATCTTTATACACACAAATGGTTTCATATTAGTGATGGGATATATCATATATATATATATATATGTACATGCATGTTGCGTTAATTTTCTGATGGTATGTGCTTTGTAACTTTGGATGCAGTTCCTAGAACATTCATGGATGCAGCCATATGAGGTGGGAGCGTGTAACCAGTGGTACAGATCTTACCCTTTTTCTTATTCTCTTTATGATATATTAATTTTTTTTTTCATCTATGTAAATCTATAATTCATTTTAATTGAAAATCCATCTTGTGGTATACAAACCCTAGATTATTTTGATGTTTTTCACTGTTTTGGTTTATGCTCTGGCTTTCCAGGTGGTTGTTACCATAGATCTGCACATAATTAGCATATAATTAATATGAACAACCAACTACAAAATCCGAATCGACTATTTTTTTTTAGATCGGTCGTGTATTTTATGCCAATAAATTCTTTTGACACGTTTTCAATGCCGATAAAGTTTTGGAATTTTTTTTCTTTTAATTAATATTGTTTTATTTCAGTGACTAAGGACTACAACCTTTGAAATTTTGCGTGATTTGATGTACCTTTTGTTATTTTGTTATTGTTTATTGGCTGAAAGTTAGTTAAAATACCGTTATACCTAAAGAACATTGAGGATATAAAAAACTTTCAAAGGCAAGTAAGTTAATTATTTTTTAAAGAAAAACCGATGGCAAACAACAAATTTTTCAAAATTCTTAAATATCTTATAAGACTTGTATCTGTTAAAGCAACATTTAAAAAAAAAAAAAAAAAAAGAATCTTAATTATAAGCTACTTGATCTATCTAGATGGTACTTCATAATGTCTAGTACATCCCCATTAACAACTCAATAGTCTAAACTATCACATAAATTTTCCTTTACCTAAATATGAAAGTATCAAATATATATTCAGGATGTGCTTACATATTTTTTTCTTTTATCAGCTTTGCGTTGATTAAGATCTGTCCTTAATGACATCCCAACATCATAAATGAAGAAAATTAGATGTTATTAAGGAAACAACATGAAAGCACTGGTTCACTTTGGCCTGCACGTGCAATCAAAGAGCTTGAACTCAGCTTCCCAAAAGTAAAGCAGTTCAGCTTCTTTGATCAGAAACGTTGGTGGTGACGTGCTATGTAGCTTAACCACTGCTTGCACGTTCACATGGGCCAAGATATCCCAAGAAGGTTGTCAGACTCAACGACAACTACTGACCACCTTGTCGATATCTTCCAGTAGGCCATATGAAGCGGGTGAACAATATCACTATCAGATAATGTGTACAGTACGCTTAATTACTATGGATTATACTAGCTTCAAACCATTGATTGTACAAGTCAGATCAGTGATTTACCAGATGTCTGTTATTAGTTGTCATTGCAATGTGTAGTTTCACTATCTCTTTATTTATTATTATGAAATGAACAAAACATTGTATTTAGAAAGGAAGATCATGAATGTCAAAGCCTGAACTTTATGGAATTGATATTGTACGTGGAAAGTTGAAAAAATAGATCCTGCTTAATCGCAATAGCATTGATTTACTTGCAACATATGTTGGTAAGTTTGTTACAAGATTGATTTAATATAGAGTTGAATGGATATATTTTTACTAAATTCTAATCTTAATTTAACTACTCATTGGTAGTTTCTTTTTATACCCCATCGTACTTGAATTACTTTGGTTTCTTGTTGTTGTGAGGCTAATTGGATATTTGATGTCGCTGAATCATAAAACTGCTGAGTCAAATAATTTTGATACTAGTCACTCAGATTGTAACTTTCTATATCAAAGCATTTTAAAATTCAATCCTTATTTCATTCTAATATTAAATATATGGGATTTTAGAGCTTCGGACAACGCTTTATTTCAATGAAAAATAGAAGTAGGTTTGGAGCTAAAGGTTTGGAAAATGCTTCATTTCCACATCATAACATTTTTCATTCCAGTAATGAGTCAAGTTTATTTATTATTCGTAGTGCTGGTTACCCTCAAAAAAAGAAAAAAGAAAAAGTTTATAGTGCTGGTCATTTCTAAAAGGACCTAAGGGAAGGTTTTTAAAGTAACTTGTGTAGCAGGGAGAAGGGTGCTAGAGAGGTTCTAGAAGTACTTTTGTGATACAAGGTTCACTTGGTCCAAATATTTCACATATGGTCACACTGATAGTGTGGTTTACACATCTTGTGGTACACTGCTTGAACCTAGTTATTGGCTGTGGTTATGGTGGTTAACCTGCAACTTTACATTGCATGTTGGCAGTTTTGAGCGTAATCTTGCCAAGTTTCACGAAAGTAATCAATTTTTCTTCTTCAAATTTTCTTATTTTCTATAATGCTGGGTAGTTTACATTTCATAGTGGTTTTGATATAGTTTTGGTAAAATGGCTGCCGATGCCAAAGTTTCGCAAAAATCAGAATTTTTTTTCTTCCAATTTTTCGTATGTTCTATAATGCTGGCTATTTTTTCATGCCATAACGGTTTAATATAGTTTGGTAAAAGGGCTTCTGGTGCCAACAATTGTTTGACAGCAAGAGATTGCCTCAGTGAATAAACAAATGCAAGTTTAGGGAACAACGTCATTGTTAAATTGGTCCACAATTTTGTACAAGTGTATTATGGAGATAATGTTCTTTTTTGTTTTGACCGAAAATGGAAGTTTTAATTTATTTGATTAGTAAATGAAAATCTCTCTCTCTCTCTCTCTCCATTTGAATGTCTGGAATGCAATGATTGGCACTATCAAATGAAATCTTATTCTTGGCAAAAAATAAGAAGGAATTTTATGGTACTTGTATTATGTATTATCTTGAACACCAAGTGTTCATTTTATAGTTTCATGCATTTCTATAAAACGTGAAGTGCACATTAAATTAAACTATGCTGTGTAATTTAGTATACAGTCATCTTCCTAGTGAAAATTGTGCCTTAACTTGATGAAGTTACTGAATCCTGAAACTTTTGGCTGAGTCTAATATTTTTGATACTTGTCACTCAGATTGTAACTTTCCATATCAGAGCATTTTTAAATTCAATCCTCATTACATTCTGATAGTATATATATGGGGTTTTAGAGCTTTGTACAATGCTTTATTTCAATGAAAAATAGAAGTAGGTTTGGATGATATTTAACGAAATCTTGGATGATATTTCAGGGACAAAATAGAACCTAAAGCTTTGGAAAATGCTTCATTTCTATATCAAAACATTTTTCATTCCAGTAGAATGAGTGGAGTTTATTTATGCTATTTATAGTGCTGGTCATTTTTTTTCTTGCTATGTAATCAAATGACCTTGCAAAATTTAGAAAGAAGAAAATAACAAATATTGCCTGTGATTTCTAAAAGGACCCCTTTAGGGACGGTTTTTAAATTGTTAGCTTGTGTAGCAGGGATAAGGGTGCTTGAGAGGTTCTAGAAGCACTTCTGTGATACGAATCACTTGCTCCAAATCTTTCACATATCGTCATACTGGTAGTGTGGTTTACGCATCTTGTGGTGCACTGCTTGGACCTAGCCATTGGATGAGGTTATGGTGGTTGACCTGCAACTTTACAGATGATGACTGGCCGTATTCAAAAAAGTCAGAATTTTTCTTCTTCCAATTTTTAGTATGTTCTATTATGCTGGCTATTTTTCATGTAATAAATTTTTTAATATAGTTTTGTAAAATGGCTGCTGGTGCCAACAATTGTTTGAGACCAAGAGATAGTCTTGGTGAATAAACACAAGCAGGTTTAGGGATTATCATCATTGTCAAATTGGTGAACAATTTTGTACACCTGTATTCTGGAGATAATGTTCTTTTTTTTCTTTGACATGAAATGGAAGTTTTAATTTATTTGATTAGTTAATGAAAATCTCTCTCTCTCTCTCTCTCTCTCTCTCTCTCTCACACACATTATTTGAATTTCTAGAATGCAATGATTGGCCCTATCAAATGGAATCTTATTCTTGGCAAAAAAGAAAGAATTTTATCGTACTTGTATTATGTATTATTGTGAACACCTAGTGTTCATTTATAGTTTCATGTATTTCTATAGAGCATGAAGTGCCCATTAAATTAAATTATGTTGTGTAATTTAGTGATGTACAATCATCTTCCTAGTGAAAATTGTGTCTTAGCTTGATGAACTGTATATTATTGCTTGCTCTGGAAGCACAACAAAGATATTGATTATATGGAACCTTGGTTTATTTTATAAGATTCAAATGTAGTATTTTTTCTTTTTTACAGATAGTTCTCTTTTATGATGTTGCCTTTTGCATTATGGTGACTGATTTGGACTCATAATTACCACCATCATTACAAGTGCATATAATCTGCCTATTTTAACGTATTATAACAACTGAAACTCATGCCGGCCTCTTTGTTTCTTTAATCTTTCAGGTGTGTATAACGATGCTGACAGTAGATCAGGGGGGTAACTGATGCAGGAAGATCAGCAAGACAAGACCATATTGTTGCTCTGACGGCACGTATGTTAAATCAGTTTCAAAGAGATCATGTTTGCCTGAAAACATTTGATATTCATGATTCTGGTGAGTTGTCAATTTTGAGATTAATATATTCGCTCTTGCATGCATGCCTCAAGTACCCACCCCCCCCCCCCCCCCCCTTTTTTTTTCGCACTTTTTATATATAGGGTTGGCTAGCATTAGAGTTATATATATATATATATATATATATATATAGCAGTATCAGCTTCATTGCTGAATTACTCTCGACTTCTTCAAGTTTTCCTGGAGAAACATGAACATATCATTGCTCTTTTTGTACTCTTCTTGGTGTCTTGTGTCCATTACAAGTCAATTAAGCGTACATCAATCTTGTACACAACATGGCATACTAAAATATCAATGCTTTCTCTTAATAATGACTTCCTAAGTACGATAATACCATATTCTAGATTAGGCATCATTCTTGGCAGTTTAAATCCATGATAATTAAAACTTTATTTCACTGAGTAATGGATATTTTTATTTCTCACAATATGGATTATATTCAAATCTCTTTATTTCAAACTAGTGACAGTTATTGTGTAATCTGCACTTTTGTCATTTACGGAGTGAATTTTTACATATTCAATTATCATTGGAGTCAGAATACCAAATATGATAATTTCTGTTAGAAAAAAAAAGAAAAAAAAAAAGAAGAAGAAAACTTCTGAAATGATTCTTAAGGGAAAACCTATTCCTTTAGGTAATCAGGAAATTGGTTAGAGTAAAGAGGGTATAACTTCCTAATTTTGTTTTTTTTTTTTTTTTTAATATTGCTATGTGCAAGAATTTATATCAATGTTGAAGCCAGAACTTGTAACAAATTCAACTTAAGAATAATTATACCTTAGATCTGGATCATGCCATGGATAGATATGTTTTGGAAAGTTGAGAGGGGGCAAGCCTCTTGGAAGTACTAATTTTATGTGTACGGTGTGGCTCATGATTACACCAGATTTTTACACTAACTGTCACTAGTTTCTTAAATAAAGGTTGTGCATAAAACTGCCAAATGGAGCCATTTATCCAAATGAGACAGAGTAGAAAGATCAAGTCACATCTGATTCTGAAAAGTGGAGCAGTTTTAACTTGTCATTCTTTTGGATTGTGAATAGAATTCTTGTGTGTGTGTGTGTGTGTGAGAGAGAGAGAGAGAGACAGAGAGAGACAGAGAGACAGAGAGATTTTGGATAAGTGTCTTGGAATGTAGTCACTTATCTCATTCTCCGATTAACTTCTTGTAAAATCATGTTATTCTTCCTCATACACTTGTTAATCTCCCCAAAGTAGTTTTCAACCTTAAAAAAAAAAAACTTAGTAAATTAATTAAAAATTATATATGGTGAAGCGAGCAACATTCATTAATCAAAATAGTATAACAAATATAGAAAAGATTGAAAAATAAATTCACATGTGATAGTCTTGACACATTTACAACAAAGAAGTTGACAAAAGTGAAAGAATGATTTATTAGATGTCATACACTATTAATCTTAATATCGAAATCTTAGATTTTCAATTTCTATATAACAAATCAACGTAATCATTAGTGACAGCTGTTTGTAGCCTAGGCAGGATTTAAAGATTCACTAATTCAGTAAATATGAAAATTAATGTTGATATGCTATATAATAGAAAGATTGTCTTAAAACAATGTTTCCTAGTTTCTAAGATGATTTACCATAAAATATTTTGGATAGAGTAATTGGAGAGTTATTGGTGAGAGAGGCATACATATAACTTCTAAATCCAACCTGATTTCCCTTGGTTTTTTGCCTATGATTTCGTTGGATTGATGATTACTGATTTTATAATAAATCAAGTTTATGCATGGCTTGAATAAGCCTTACATGTACCACATGGAGGTATAGCCCATTGATAGTCAGTTAGCTTTCTTGTCTTGTACAACAAAGCCAGTAGTATCACCTAAGTCCTAGTTGGTTTGGGTTGTCTCCACAGAAAGTCTCCTAACCAGCTCTATGTTTTCTCTATAAACCAGTCTTTGTAATTTCGCGAAAGATAGAACTTTGAGTGTGTACCACTCTTTCCTTTTCCATATTTTCTGATTGAATTTCTATTCAACTCAGCCACCTGTGGATGTAGGCCTAAAGTCGAACCACATAAATCTTTGTGGTCCATTTGCGATTGTTTATTCTTATTTTCTATTTCTATTCCACAGAACACCACTATAATTGATTACACTCACAGAAATGGTATCACAGCTTTCATTATCTGAAAAGAATCTGCCCAAAAAAAATATGAACTACATGCCATAGGATCTTATTTAATAGAGCTATGACCAAGTAAAGTTCAAAGTACTTTTTGTTGTTGACTATTTTGTTTGGCTTGTGAGGTTTACTTAAGGAGGGCCTTTGCTTAGTGACGGGACTGACGAGTCCATCTCATATGGATGATCCCATCAATATAGACGGGTTCAGCTTCTGGCCAGGCGAAATAATTACCCACGCTACTGACGAAAACATCCAGACCATTCAATGCAGGCAATCAAACCCAGAACGGTTACAGGGCCAACTGTATGAACCGTTGGAGGACATTGATGCCACATTACACAGCCCCAAACGTTACCAAGAGGAGCATTAAGACCTCCATAACTACTCCAATGGCTAGAGACCATGAGAACATATATAAAGCTCACACATTGCCAAGAACAAGGTACATTCACACATAAACACAAAGAGATTTCTTTCATTTCTGTTCGATTACATTGTTTTACTCTCAAGAGAGTTTCTTATACTGACTTTGGCATCGGAGGCATTGTGGCAGGCACCACACTGATGACCACCCTTGAGGGCTGAGGATTACTTCCATTTGACGAACACTACTGACGAGCTTACGCTTCATCAGTTTGGCGCCGTCTGTGGGAAACGATATTTTCGTGTTCAATCTCGAAAAAGTAGTTTCCGATCAACTATTTTTCTCAGATGGAGTCCAATCAAGATTCCGCAGCCCTAGCTCAGCAAGTTCAGGCTCTTGCAGCCACTGTCGAAGAATTAACTAGGCAAAACCAGGAAATGAAGCTACGGTTTCAGCAGGAGGAGAATCAATCCAAGGGAAATCAGGAAGACGAAGGAGATAGCCATAGAACTCGGACCTGCTCCGGGAGATGAGAAGGGAAATGGACGAGCTTAGGAACGCCATCAAGGAGAAAACAGAGCGGAGTGTGGATCGAATGGTCAGGGCAACGAATTCCCCGTTCACCACAGCAATCCAGTGTCGTCACAATTCCGGCTACCTCAACTCGAACCATTCGATGGGCTGAAGGATCCTCAAGATCATCTAAACACCTTCAAAATGACCCTAGGACTCCAATAGCCCCCAGATGAAATATTGTGTCGTTCCTTCCCAACTACACCCAAGGGAGCTGCACGGGAGTGGTTTACGAAGTTGCCAACATCGTCCATCGACACCTTCGAGCAGTTGAGCAACGCCTTTCTACGTCACTTCATTGGAGGACAACGACCAAAGAGGACCACAGACCACTTGCTCACCATCAGGCAGGGAGAGAAGGAAACCTTGAGGTCATATGTGAAACGCTTCACCCGGGAGACACTGGAGGTAGACGAGGCTGACGATAAGGTGCAGTTGACGACCTTCAAGGCGGGGTTGAGATCCAGAGAGCTCGTTACATCACTCGCGAAGAACCCCCCAAAGACAATGGCCAAGATGCTCCTTAAAGTGCAAAAATACATGAACGCTGAGGATGCACTGGCTGCCATCAGGGACGGAGAAAGACCAGGGGACAAAGGAAGAAGAGAAGACGACCGTAGAGGGCAAAAGTGTGATCGCCTGGATTGTCGGACCAATGACGGAGTCAGAAGGAAAGATGATAAAAGTCTACGAACGGTAAAGTTTACTCCTCTTATTATGCCTGTTGATAAAATTTTAACGCAGATTAAGGATGAGCACTGCCTTAAATGGCCGCGACCATTGCACTTGTCTCCTAACGTCTACGACAGGAATAAGTACTGCCGATTTCACAAAAATCATGGCCATTACACCGAAGATTGTATGGATCTCAAAGAGCAAATAGAAGATTTGATAAGAAAAGGGAAGCTACAGAAGTTTGTGAAGAAGGGAGAGTATAATAAATTCCAGAACGAAAACAAGGGCCAGTATAAGTCCTCGTCCAGAGGCGACGATCGTCAATCCCAACCTCCCCAAAATGTGATCGGGGAAATACAGACGATCGTAGGGGGGGCCTATCACAGGAGGCTCATTCAAGTCGCTTAAAAAAACACACCAACGATAGGTGAACAGCGTTTACATGACGTCCCGTCGAAACACAGACGAACTGATCAGGATATGACCTTTAACGAGAGTGATGCTAAAAGAGTGAAACAGCCTTACAATGACCCCTTGGTCATAATGCTCACCATAGAAGGGTTCAACACCAAAAGGATTCTCGTGGACAATGGTAGCTCTGCTGATATCATCTACTTTCCTGCATTCCAGCAATTGAAGCTGGATCCAAGAAGACTACATCCGTTTGATTCCCTTCTCGTTAGTTTCAGCGATGACAGGGTATATCCCAAGGGCATAGTGACATTGACAGTAACTGTGGGGACATATCTGAAGCAATTGACCCGTCAACTGGACTTTTTGGTGGTAGATTGTCCCTCATCCTACAATGTCATCATTAGAAGGCCAGCACTCAACAAGTGGAAGGCGTCCACGTCCACCTACTGCCTGAAGGTAAAATTTCCAACGAAGAACGGTGTTAGCAAAGTTAAAGGAGACCAAATTCTAGCTCGGGAATGCTACTAGGCCATCTTGGCAGCGAAGGAGAACCATACGTGGATGATCGAAGAAAAGGTGGAAGTACTGGAAACAGTGGAGCTGATCGAAAGGGAAGCAGCAAAAACAACCAGGATAGGGACGACCCTAAGCCCTGAGATGAGAACAAAGCTCATTCAGTTTCTTAAGAAGAACTTAGACATCTTTGCCTAGAGCCATGATGACATGCCAAACATATCTCCAGAAGTCATCCAACACAGGTTGAATGTAGACCCGGAGAGGAAGCCCGTCAAGCAGAGACGAAGAGTCTTTGCACCCGAGAGAGACCAAGCAATCGCTGACGAAGTGAACAAGCTCTTGATTGTAGGCTTCATCTGGGAGGTATACTATCCAAATTGGCTCGCAAACATTGTTCTAGTAAAGAAAGCAAATGGGAAGTGGAGAATGTACGTGGACTTCACGGACCTAAACAAGGCCTGCCCGAAGGACAATTTTCCTCTTCCAAGAATAGATCAGCTCGTAGACTCTACAGCTGGACACAAGCTATTGACGTTCATGGATGCATTCTCAGGATACAATCACATAAAAATGGCTGACAAGGATCAGGAGAAAACGGCCTTCATCACCAGTCAAGGCTCTATTGCTATACGGTAATGCCATTTGGACTGAAGAACGCAGGAGCGACTTATCAGAGGTTGGTGAATAAAATGTTCGTCAAGCAAATAGGCAGGAATATAGAGGTGTACGTGGACGATATGCTCGTCAAGAGCAAGGAAGAGCTTGCGCATCTGGACAACCTCAAAGAGACATTCGCTACCCTCAAACAATATCAAATGAAGTTGAATCCTAGTAAGTGTGTTTTTGGTGTTGCCTCAGGAAAATTCCTGGGATTCATGGTGTCCCAGAGAGGAATAGAAATAAATCCTGAGAAGGTGCAAGCCATAATCAACATGGCATGACCCAAGACCGTCAAGGAGATCTAGAAGCTCACGGGTTAGATTGCAGCCTTCAATAGGTTTGTCTCTAGAGCGACGGACAAATGCTTGCCCTTCTTTAAGACCTTGAAACAGGCTTTTGAATGGACCGACGAATGTGAAGCGGCCTTCCAAGAGCTCAAACGCTACTTTAGCAATCCACCACTTCTAAGCCTGTCCAACGAAGGTGAAAACTTGTATCTGTACTTAGCAGTATCATCTACAGCCGTCAGTGCAGCCCTGATCCGGGAAGAAGACAGGAAACAGCTCCCAGTTTATTACGTCAGCCAAGCTTTCTAAGGAGCTGAATCCAAGTATCCAAAGATTGAAAAAATCACATTCGCATTGATAGTAGCCTCACGCAAGCTCAGGCAATATTTCCAGGCAAATCCGATCTTAGTAATGACGGACCAACCTATCAAGAAGTCCATGAACAAGCCCGAAGCAACTGGGAGGATAGTCCAATGGGCGATTGAACTTAGCCAATTCGACGTTGAATACCATCCCAGGATAGCCATTAAAGCGCAAGCTTTGGCAGATTTCATCGCCGAGTTCACCCATCCAGACGAACCAAGCCTCGCCAGCAAGAACAAAACATGGGTGATACAAACTGATGGCTTGTCAGCCCAAAAAAGAGGGAAAGTAGGGGTCGTCATAACCACTCCTGACGGAGAAGTACTAAGATATGGAGTTCACCTGAAATTCCCGGCCACCAATAACGAGGCCGAGTACGAAGGAATTCTGAAGGGTTTAAGGCTTAGAAAAGAGTTTGGGGCCAGGAACCTGCTAGTCTAGAACGACTCAAAGATAGTAATTGGACAAATCAAGGGAGAATACGAAGTAAAGGAAAAAAGAATGCAGAAATACCTCAGGCTGACGAAACACTTGACTCAAGAGTTCGAAGAAGTGGAGTTCATCCAGATTCCTAGAAGCCAGAATATGACCACAGACGAAGTCTCAAAGATAGCTTCATCAGAAGAAACAGAATCTAATGCAGACTTGATGATGGAAGTATAGAGAAACCCTAGCATAGAAGAAGTTTCAACATTTGCAGTCCAGAGCACAAGTAGCTGGATGACGCCCATTATGTCCTTCCTCCAGGATGGGCACCTCCCTCAAAATGCAGACGAAGCTAGGAAGATCAAGAAGAGGTTTGCCAGATTCACAATTCTCAATGATACCTTATACAAGAGAGGTTTCTCCATACCCTACTTGAAGTGCATTGACGAAGGAGAGGCCAAGTACATCCTGAGAGAGGTCCATGAAGGAATTTGTAGGGATCATGCAGGCCCTAGATCTTTAGTGAGCAAGATTATGCGAACAGGTTATTTCTAGCCAACTATGCAGGTGGACGCATCAGAGTTCGTCAAAAGATGTGACAAGTGCCAACGGTTCGGGAATGTCCAACGATTTCCAGCAGAAAGACTGACAATGATAACCTCCCCGTGGCCATCCGCACAATGGGGAATTGACATCGTCGGCCCATTACCCCTAGGCAAAGGCCAGGTAAAATTCTTACTAGTTGCTATTGATTACTTTACAAAATGGGTTAAAGCAGAGCCACTGGCTACTATCACCGAAGCAAAGATCCAAAGCTTCGTGTAGAGGAATATAGTTTGCAGGTTTGGGATTCCAAAGACGATCATATCAGATAACGAACGACAATTCGACTGCCAGGGCTTCAAGGACTTCTGCTCAGGCCTGGGTATTAAGAACCATTTCTCATCACCAGGCCATCCACAGGCGAACGGACAAACGAAGGTGACGAACCGTACGCTACTTAAGATCATAAAGACCAAACTGGACAATGCGAAAGGTGCCTGGCCAGAAGAACTGCCCAATGTCTTGTGGGCCTACAGAACAACAGTAAGAACCCCGATGGGAGAGACCCCCTTCAGGCTCACTTACGGGACTGAAGTAGTGATCCCGGTCGAAGTAGGAGTAACCAGCACCAGGTGGGAAATGTTCAATAAGGAGGCCAATAATGATCGTCTACGACTCAACTTGGATTGTCTAGATGAAGTCAAAGACGAAGCCTACAACAGAATGACGGACTATCAGAAAAAGATGACGGACTATTACAATAAAAAGGTGAAACTCAGGCAACTCAACATAAGGGACCTCGTCCTGCGCAAAGTAACCCAAGCGACCAAAGATCCTACTCAAGGAAAACTCAGCCCCACGTGGGAGGGACCATACCGAGTTGTTCACTACTCCAAACAAGGCAGCTACCACCTGGAGACCCTAGATTGGCAGAGGCTACCAAGACCATGGAACATTGAACATTTGAAGAAATACCATCAGTAAATATAATAGATAGATGTATTTGTCATTAAAAGTCAATAAATGAATTATTCAGCTAATATTTGTGTGCAAACAAGCCTGGTCAAGAAGAAATTCACAAAAGCCAAAAATGGCTAAGTAACAAGATTCCGCCTAGACGGATGTAAGTTACTGACGAAGAAATCCACTCAAAGCCAAAAATAGCTAAGTAACAAGATTCCGCCTAGACAGATGTAAGTTACTGACGAATAAGTCCACACGCCAAAAATGGCCAAGTAACAAAATGCCAAAAGAAAAGGCTAAGTAACAAGATTCCGCCTTGACAGATGTACGTTACTGACGAAGGAAATATCTCTAAAAGGGTGTAAGTCACAAAAAGCCAAAAATGGCTAAGTAACAAAATTCCGCCCTGACGAATATAAGTTACTGACGACTAAAAGACTCCTAAACGAATATAAAGTACTACCAAGATGCCAGTTATGGGAGATACGACAAGCATATATCAGACTAAAGAACGTGCAATCACGAATGTAAGTAAATACCAAGAAGTTAAATTAAATTTAAGCCTGAAACGAACTGGCAAATCACCATTGTCTTTACAACTAAAAGCCCATAAACACTGGGCTAAAAATGCTGTTCCCAAAATAAATAGAATTGTTCAGAAAATAGATTTACAAAACTGCCTAAAACATAAAGGGCATCCCAAAAAGAAAGAAAATTTTTCAAGTATTAGGTCCGGGCAGCACCATCGTCAGCAGGATCTTCCTCAGCAGGAGCGTTAGTGACGGGAGCATCAACAAGAGCGTCAGGCTCAGTAGCGGAAGATTGAGCAGCCTCATCTGCAGCCATCTCTTGGTCCACCTCTTCCAAGTCCAGCATCTCCATATCCACTCCGGTAGGATACTTGACGAGGTACCTTCTCAGGAGCTCAAAGCCTTTGAAGTACCAGCTAAATAGGATTGTCTGGTACTCATCCGTAGTCTGGAAAGCCTCTACGGACCAGGCAGCAATAGTCTTCAGACTTTCTTTGGCTCCCAGAAGCTACTCATCTTTTGCCAAAGTTAACTGGCGCTCAGCCTTAAGGTTGCCACCCAATTTCTTCACCTTCTCCTTCAGGGACGCCGCCTCACCCATGGAGTCAATAAGATTCTTTTTCAAAGTGGAATTCTCTGCCTCCAAAGTTTCCATCTTGGACGTAGGAGACGCCACCTTAGCCTCTTGCGTGAGATACTCCGAAATGATATGGATACTTTCTCCCAATACCTAGAAAAGAAGTCCAGAGTCATCATAAAAATAAAAATAAAATAAATAAAAAAGGGCAGACAAACGTACCTGTACGAGCTTATGGACGTGTCGAGCAGCCACATCATTAAAGGGGACATCAGAAAGGACCTTCAAATCTGCGGCAGTCACGACCTCGTGAGCCCAGTCCACGGCCAGCCTCTCATCACTCCAGATCATGGATGGACGAGGGTCGCCTTTCTCCTTCTCCTTCTCGGTCAACCTCGGCCTCTTGGAGACCGGAATGCCCCCAATTTCTTCCACAGAAGTCGTGGGGAAAGCGGTCCTCGTCACCAAGGCTCCAGATACGATTGGGCTAACGGAGGAAGTTGGAGGGACGGGGCCACCCTTTCTAGTAACACGAACTGCTTTCTTTCCTAAGTTTAATAGAGGCTCGTCCTTCTTGGACCTCATCTTAGCATACATGCCTTTGTTGAACTTGGTCGTCATCTCTACAAAAAGGAAACACTTGTTAAAAAAAAAAAAAAAGTGAGCATTGACAAACTCAATACTTACTTTTTTTTCCTTCAATCTCAAGATTTCGCAGGACGAAGCTAGAAGGATCTGGACCGAGACAGTAGAAGTTAAAAGTCCTTGGGTCCACAAGGTCGTCCCAGCTCTCTATCGTCTGCGCGTATTCAATCGCCTTCTCTACACGTTCCTTATACCTGCTCTTCAGTTTTGGCCGTCTTTTAACCACGAAAATGAAGAAGTAAGAAAATCAATAGCAATAAAGGCAAGCACGACGAAACTTAGTGGACAAAAAAGGAGTATTGACGCACCTAAGGTCGGGGTTCCCCACCGACGATGCAACCTCGGGAGATGACCCCAAACCTCGCCTGAGGGAGTCTCAAAATCGTCCCCAGACACAAAGAAAAATCTGGACTTCTAGTACCTGAACGACGAAGGTAACTTTTTGACAATCCTAGTCCTCCTCTCCCAAGGCACTAGTTCATAATACCCGTGCTCCTTTGACGCTTTTAAGTGATACAAATAGATAAGCTCATCAACCCTGAGCATATCTCCGTCAGTAGCAGCCAGCCATATTCCCATACAGCTAACCAATTTCCTCCACGAATTAGGCATAAGTTGCCCAGGAGCGATACCAAAGTGATCTAATAGCTCCATCAAGAAGGGATGGACGGGAAGTCTCAACCCACAGGTGAAGGCAGACTTGTAAAAGCATACCTCACCTGGGAAGAAGTGACATGCCTGGTCCTCCTCATTGGGCAGACGAACCCTAACCCGATTCGAAAATTGAAATCTATCCTTAAACCTCCCCAGTGTGTCAGCATTCAGCCCACACTCCTCCTCTAGAGCATAAAAGGTCCTAACCTCACGAGGGCTAGAGACAGCGATATCTCCCTCCGCTGGGCCGCCGTTGGACGATAACCCAGTTTCAAGCTCGCTTGACCTAACCTCAGACATATCTACTCATTCTCCAACCTCGTTTACAAACCAATCTAGTGACTGACGAAGCAAAGGCAACAAATCAGCCAATGCAACGCTCAAACAATTACCCTCAAAGACAAAGTCCTCAATATGAGAGGGAACACCTAAAGACCCTCCTAAGCGAGCAAAGAGGAATGAAATTGAAGAGCAAGCTGTCCTAACCTCGGAGAAGACACAATAGTGAACTGAACCCCCAAGAAATTAAGAACAAGTGAAAAGGCAAGAAAAGAAAAAAGATCAGAGGCAAAGTTGCAACAGGGCAGAGAAAGATGATACAGAAAGGAAAAGAGAATGGGCGTACCTTAAAAGTAACCAACTGAGGGAGCACCACTACGCCGTACACTAATTTGGAGAGAAATTGTAGATTGAGATCGCCGGAGAAAATGATTAGAACAATGATTGAAGAATTTGAAAGGGGTGAAAAGGAAAAGTTTAAAACCAAGGCTTTGGGAAACTGAAAAACCAGCGGGAAGCCCAATAGTCCCACCAATAGGAGCATTAACTCCCCCAGTTGGCACGTGCCACGTATGCCACGATCTGTGGAGCACTGCCACTTCGCACTTAATACGGAGCGAAACCCCAAACGCCACTTGCAATCTATAACCCTTCGCATTCTATGATCGTCATTGAAATGACGAAAATAGAATCGGGGGGCAACTGACGGGACTGACGAGTCCGTCTCATATGGACGATCCCATCAATATAGACGGGTTCAGCTTCTGGCTAGGCGAAATAATTACCCATGCTACTGACGAAGACATCTAGACCATTCAATTCAGGCAATCAAACTCAGAACAGTTACAGGGCCAATTGTATGAACCGTTGGAGGACATTAATGCCGCATTACATAGCCCCAAACGTTACCAAGAGGAGCATTAAGACCTCCATAACTACTCCAACGGCTAGAGACCATGAGAACATATATAAAGCCCACACATTGCCAAGAACAAGGTATATACACACATAAACACAAAGAGATTTCTTTCATTTTTGTTCGATTACATTGTTTTACTCTCAAGAGAGTTTCTTATACTGACTTTGGCATCGGAGGCATTGTGGTAGGCACCACACCGGTGACCACCCTTGAGGGCTGAGGATTACTTCCATTTGACGAACACTACTGACGAGCTTACGCTTCATCACTTAGTAATTTTTTGAAAAGGTCTTTTTTATCATTGACGATGCAAAGGATCAGATTTTTTTCTTTTTGATAGCATGGTGAAAACTAATAATAATGCATTGCTTTTATTATTTGGATAGTGAGTTAGCTACTTTATGAATATTTTAATTAAGTCACAACAGATTATTTGGAGCGCCTGTGAACTTTTGCCTCCTGTTCTCTCCATGTTTGATTTCCCATATCATGCAGGGCTGAGCCATGATTTTTGGCATACTCATTTATAGAGAGGGCTAGTGGCAAAAGGTCACAGGCAATGAAAATCATGTGTCATATTGCATAGCTACAGTGTGGCTCCTATTGGTCAATTCTGGCTCCCAAAACCAACAAGACATTGCAGGACATAGAGGCAGGGCTCAGCTATGATCTTTGGAGCTATGTCCTTCAATGTCTAGTTGGATTTGGAATATCAATCAGACCATAGATATGTATTTGAGCACTAATAAGATGACTACAGCATCAAAGTAACCCATGTTTTGATGAATGCTTTGCAATTCTCCATATTATCTTCTAACTTGGCTCACTCAACTAACTAAATCATAGCAATTGGCCATATATATATATATATATATGGGAAATATACAGGGTAAGATATCAAATTAATTTAAGAAGGAAACTTTCTGATTCTTTGGTGAAAATCTCTGTCAAAGCATAAAGATATGTAAAACAACCCATGCTTAAAATATTTGGTTCATTGTAAATCTTTTCCTCGTCAGGGATCTCATATCTATTTTAGTACACAAGTCTTAGATTCATTAAGCATTATGTATCTTTCCGAATACAAAAGTTTTGAACTTATTTGGTTTTGTAAACACTTATGTTGTATTTACTTTCACAGTTGAAAGGTCATAGCTTTGAGTGAGGAAAGGACTTATTTTCATTCGTCAAAGTTGAAAGTTCATAGCTGGAATGTAGTAGCTTTATTTTTTTTTCATGTAGAGTTACGATGTCTATTTTCATTCATCAAAGTGTTGGAAGGACTTGGGATGCGCTTATAATTTTACAACCTTGGGAGTTGATTTCTTGATTTGTTCTAGAATTTATTGAACTCATGCTCAAACCTGAATTCATTGTGGAATATGTTCTTAATATAATAACCTATACTATAAAAATTTGAGGAATATGGTCTTAATATCTATTTTTATGGATTGCTTTACTATTTCTAAGAAAAGTGTTATGGAATAAAGTAGCCAGTCCAACTTTAGTAAGTATGGGTGTCGTTCACAGTAAAATGATAGGTATACGTCTACTACTCATTTTCCTTCTCAGTCACAAGTCTACACTTAAATAACTTTAATTTTTGGGGAGATAATAGCTTGGGGAGAATCTTGAGTAGTTAATATAATATGTAGAGACATCACTTAACTCAAAAGGCCTAAGCCCAATGGGTATGAGCTCACCTGTGTTATATTAACCACTCATTCTTCTTATCATTATTCAATGTAGGACTTCACACACGTGTATACCCAAACATTAATTAGACAAATCTTGCATCAATTGTGAAAAGAAGGCAAGTTTATGGACTGAGTTTAGGTGAACAGAAGGGGAAGAAAAAAAGAGAATGTTTCTCCCTAAAGCTACAACTTCAATCTCTTGTATAGAGAAAAAAAAAAGTAGACCTATGATCATTCTGTCTCTTGTATATATAAAATGAGACTACTGCCCACCATCCTTGCATTTTGTACTTAAAGTTTGAGGTTGATAATTTAAGAGGTCAAGTAGGTTTTTTGCCTTTGTCATATAAACTACAAAGTTCAATCGATCATATTTCCATAGATTTCAACTAGTGTTTTTGAATTTGAAAACCAAATAAATACCAAAAATTTCACTGCAGACTATATAGGAAACTTGAAAATTACCTTGTGTCAACTGTGGTACCACATATAATAAGATGCTACATACGAATCTTCAATCTACTGTTATTGATATCTAAGGAAATTTACTTCTTTCAATTTCTCACAAAACCATTTTATATCCCAATTCATTTATTTCTTAAACATGATTGGTTATATAATTTTGAAGAGTGATAGAACTAGGCCATGCTAAAAAATGAGGGTGTCGAATAGCCTTTCTTAATCTATTTGTTTCACAGGCAGGCCATGAACATAAAACTTGCCAGTGAGGGGATGGCCAGTGCAGTGCAGTGTAAGTGGAAGGTGAACAGGATATAATTTGTACTTGACAAATTGGTGCCCACAGGATACTGCAGTATCTTTTTCAGCCACATCTAATTATGGAATTCTGCTGGAATACCATGCATTAAAACTGTTATGACTACATTATTTCTTTCCTTTCCATTAAGGAATTCTTCACTTATTTTTCAATAAGAAAATTTATGCTCCTTACAATATGTGATCATCTTTAAATGGCAGGCGGACCTAACAAATTTGCAAACTCTTGGGGAAAGCCATGACAATTCCACAACATTGCTATAAATACATTATTCCTATGTGAGATATCCTGCATGAAATCAGGTGTATCTTTCTTTTCCAAGAAATATTTTTAGAGAGAGAGAGAGAGGGAGAGAATCATTCTAAATGTCTGTGTTCAAGAGGCTTTTGTATCAAAATGGCTTCCCATTACATCCAAACAGTGATTTACATTTACTAGACCTTAAACAAACAAGGCCAAACAAGCATGTGCACTATCTTCAGGTCATACATCTTTGCTTTACATATGTACTTTTGCACTGTTTTAATTTTTTTTTTTTTTTTTTAATTTTGAATCCAGCCTATAGGCTACAGAACTGGAGGGAGCTTGCCTCTTTTATGTAGGTGGGATTCAATCAGAAGTCCCAAATTTGATCACAAAAGACTTTACTAGTTGATTTAGTTGACATTCGTTATTTTTACACATTAAATTTTCTCGCTGTCTTTCAAGATTTTTTTTCTCTGAGTCTGTTTTTTAACTTCTGTACATTTGATATAGCTTAATCTGGTAAGATAAAAATATGCTGAGTTTGACTACGATGAACCTAAGGAGAAGTGGGACATTAAAAAGCTGTACATATAGTGCTTGAGACATTAAAAAACTGTACATGCAAAAATAAGTTGGCTAAATTCATAAATTAAACAATGAAAAATAGTTATATGTGGCCATATGTGCCTCTTTTCAGTTGTATAATTCATAGATATCTTGTGCTTTTGATGGCAGAATATATCACATCTTCCTAAATTTTCTTTAGGATAAAAGAATTTCTCCAATATGCATATAATTGTCAACATTCAACCAAATTTGACATTATACATAATCATAACTTCTATTTGACTTTATTGAGTTAATTTCAGGGTATGTTATCCATTGCACTTGCCACTTGAAACACTTTTCCGAATATTTGCATGGCACATAGTGTCTCTTCAGCCAAGGGAGAGGATGGTGGTAGTGCTTGCAGAAAAAAAGCAACGATCTCTCCAATTACCTGGTTGGAACATCATGCACCTGCCGAAGCTGCAAAGAAGATGCTCAGCAAATTTGTTATAAGCTTAGCCTTGAGGAACTGCTCTGTAATGAAGTAAGGCTTCTATTTAAAGTCTTCTAGACATTAAAATTGACTAATTATCCTCTAGTCATCTTGCTAGGATTTTTCTTTGGGTCATTCATAATCATACAGGAAGCATGATACAGTGGTCAAAGTTTCTGAAGAATGTATGGTATTTAGAGTTCATATTTATTCTGCTACATTGTATGCACCAAAAAAATGAATCGGAATCAGTGATTACCAGTTTTTTTTTTCCTTTTTACAATTTCATCAATGTAATGTGTATTCTATTATTTTACAACAAATGAATCTGCTAGTGTGTAATTGTGTATTTCCTATCTCTGCTGACTCTGCTATTGCGTTTTTGAATCAAGGAGGAAAAAGAATGATCGGTTGTTGAATTAATCAATGTCCTTTTATTTATTTATTCCAAACAAAACCACTGTGGCAAAACACCATGCACACTGTAATAGGGGCTTGTGTTGGTAGCCCCTTCTGAAGTTCCTTAGTTCAGCTTTCCAGCATCATAATCCAATTGAAATGCACCATGTTATCTGGCCAACCACCTTCTTAAACATGTTACATATTACCAAGTTCACAATTTTAATTAACTTTGTTCAATTCATCACAATCAAATACTTCACTAGAGGCTTGTTCCATTCTTCGTGCAAAATGCAATGCATAAAGTAATGTGATGTTGGCAATTAGAAGTAGCATGCATAACAACTGTTTCAAGAGAATGTTCAACACCACATAAATCTTTGGTTGGAAAATCACAAATGCTCGTGACTCTGCGGAAGCTTGTAGCCATCAATCAAAATATTGCAAATACTGTGTCTCGGTTTGGTAAGCCTTTTATACTGCTTGTTTGAGATTCAATAATATCCAGACTTCAAGGGTAACCAAATTAAAGAGAAATGCATCCATGATCATGGCTGTTGGGAAGGTGGAAAAATAATTTGATATTACTACAAAAACCCACAGTTTTTATCTGTACAATTGAAACCAAAATCATAGTCTAATCTTGCAGGGCCCTTGCAAGAGAGCCTACAGAATTGGATCCAGTCAAAATGTAGGTAGCAATAAAGTTTCTGATTTTTCAGCTTTGCATACCACATCCAAGTCAATTTCATCCATATCAGATATCTGTAATTAAATCCCACCAAGCAAATATTTTGCACAAAGCTTTTTAGAATTCTGTTATTCGTATCGACATCAAAATTTAACTTCCATTAATCTTTATACTTCTATTAAATAATTACATAGATGCACAATTTTAGAATGGCCCTCGATGGACATTGAATCACAAGACACACACACACACAAGAGAACAATACTGAAACAACAGAAAATAATGACTTCCTTGTTAAATACATAATAAAGCATCCAGCATCTGACAGCACATTATACATGTACCACTTCCAGACTAGCAGCAAAGCATTGGTATTCTTTAATATGATGACAAAGCCTAAACTTTCTATGCAAATATTTATGCTAGTATTGGAGTTTCAGAGGATCAATCCCTGTGCCGGTGTGGTTTTGGAGGGCTCATTTTTTGGGGATTCAGTTCCATGGGTCTGAGCAGAGCCTTCCACTTTTTTCTCCTGATCTTCCTCAGCTAAGACCTTTTCCTTTGCCTTCTGCCCCACTTCCCCTGCTGCCTTGGCAACCTTACTGAATGCACCAGTAACCCATGTAGTCCCAGTTAAAATATACCGATTCTTCATAATGGCAGATCCAGCATTACTGACTGACTGCTCAGCAGCTGAAATTGCAGTCTTGGTCTTCTCAGAAACATGAAACTTCTCATCCATTTCCTTCACTTTTTCAGTCACAATGGTCGTGCCGGCAGTCACTTTCTCAGTGAGACCAATCTTTTGGTCCAGAGACGCAACTTTGGCTGTGGCAGTCGATGTAAACTGGTGCTTCTCATCGAAGGCCTTTGCCTTGTTGAGTGCATCTTTGCCCAAATTGAAGCCCTTAGCCAGCATGCTGCTGACAACAACCTCGGCATTTTGAATAGCAGTTTCGGAACCACCTTCTCTTTTTTCTTCTGTTTCCTGATGAGACTGAAACAATTTAATGTCAGGAAGAGCATTGACAAATATTAAGATATGGACTTGGAAGACAATATTACAGTTGCCAGTGCTGAAGCAGCAGCAGCTGGTAGCTCATAATCTGGAGCCAGGGCTATGTGGACAGACTGATCAACTATTGTTGCCCCCTGAAAAGGCCATATAGGTTCATTATGTGAGAAAGCAATCAAACTGTAAAGAAGATAGATACATTTACATGTGAACAATATTCTCTCTTGCAGCCAAAAGATATACATACAAGATATATATATATATATATTTCTAGAAACAAGAAACTTGATATCATCATTAAGAGATCCATCCAGATTCATTTAATTTAATTGCTTAAATAAAGTGGAAAAAGGAAACATACTTGAAAAAAGAAAAGACATCAATCTAGATAGGGCGCATTGCCTTGTGAGGTTAATTGCCATGACCATGAGAACAAAGAAATTATGATTCTTGCAATGAAAAAAAAAAATCAATGTTTACTGGTAGAGAACCAACTGTCTTTAGCCTACATGCATATAAGGCAGGCATACTGAAGGTTCTGTCAGTCATTGTTATTTGTTATTTGTTATTATATTGAGTAAAGTAGTAGCTTTAGGCTACAACTAATTTTGTAGCTAAAGTTTGTCCTACATAATAAAGGAAATAGAGGAAAATGTTAAAATACCGGAGGAAGTTAAACACATTGAAAGTGGATCAAATTTAGATTCCTACTTTCTTGCTTTTTCATAAATCATAATTAAATTTCATTTTAAAAAAGCAAAGTACCATACTTAATTAATGGTACTGTGAAAATTAAAGAGAACAATGGAGAATTGTAGAAGATGCGGAAGCGTAAGCAAGGAAAAAAGAAAGAGAAGAACACACATGGTTTAACCTAACTGCCTACCACACCACTAAACCCTAAAAGATTACATCTTGATTAACTTGACTTAATAACACATTACAAGAGAACCCATATTTATAATGGGATTACATATAATAGTCAAACATAATTTGAATTTGAATTGCATATTAATTGTCTCAATTCCATGATTTTCTATAGCAATCAATCCCGTAACTTTCTCTTACAAATCAATCTCTTGATTTGGTCTTCATTAACATGGAAAGTGAAATTTACTTTCCACAAGTACTAATGAAGTAATGATTTGTAAAAAATGCACTCAATTGTACTTCAAATAAAAAACTCTTTACTTGTGACCAATAGTAATGTTGAGCAATCTTAAGGCTTGACAGACTCAATGAGAACTAATGAACTGCAAAGTGACCATAAGTTATGTAATAATGCTTTGATGCACCTAAAACATAAAGGTACAGCCATCAAAAGCATAGATGACATGATAAACCAAGAGATTAGCACTTGGAAGTCCAGTCTCATAAAAATGCATATTGCCATCAAATAATGTACAAAAGGAGAATCAGCAAAGATTTATGAATAATGAGAAGGCTAACTCGTAAGACACATAGAATTGATTTTACCGAAAGAAGCACAGCTGTCTCTGCCCCTTGGGTTTCCCTGAAGGTGACATATGCAACTTGAGACTTCTCGTCCTCACTTAAGAAAAAGAAGACAATAGAAAAATTAGGCTACATCAGTTTCCATAAAAATTGTAATTTATTTGTCAGGTCACCAGGAAGAAGGAAAAAAAATATTATGTGGTCATACAACTATTTGGAACCCAAAAGCTGATTCTGGTTATCCTAATATCCATCTTTTACGCAGCTAGGCATAACATATATAGGAGAAATGCTGAAATAAATCCAAGTCTTTTATACTAACCTTTTCATTTCAACATATTCAATTTTTCCAGAAAATGAAAAGAACTCCTTTAAATCTTGCTCAGATGCCCCTAAGGAGACATTGCTGACTTTCACTGTTGTTATCTGGAATGAAAAGGAACCAGACAAGCAACTAATAAATTACCAACTAGAGACTTGTAGAACAAATTTTCCATATGAGTGGAGAATGCATATAACTGTAATAAGTTAGGATTAAAAGATAGTGTGGCAAGAACAATATAATCATGCTTTTAACGGGCAGTACCAAGGAGCATGAGCAAAAAAGCCTTTAATGCCAAAAGCCAGAATTAAAAAAATAAATGAACTTCTTCATATCTGAAGTCCTTTTATTGTATCGATAATAGCAGACCACCAAATAATTTGGCAAACAAAAGATTTTAAGCCACCACCATCCTCTCTTTTCAAACATATCTACTTTTATTTTTGAGAATTAAAGCTGTGGGATTCATGAGAATTTCCAAGTCCAAAATCTGCACTAACCCGAGCATGATATACATTAGCAAGAATCTAACACTCATAAAACTTGGTCAATCATCTTCCCCATTTTTCATAAAAAAACTAATACATGGGTATTTAATTTCCTTCAGAAAGCAGCAATAAATGGCATAATCATTTTCCCATGTTTCATAGGCAGCAGCTGAAAGTCTGAAATAGTAAGTTCTGATTTAAAAAGAAGGGAAAAAATTAAATGCTTTAACAGACATGACTACTTATGAAGATTTAGCTTCAAATTCAGTATCTTCAGGAAATTTTCTACAATGTAAGCCATTCTCCAAAAGCAAACATGCTAAGTAGGTCACCTTTAAACTTCATGCGCTTGGTTAGGCTTACTTAAGACCCTCATTTGAGGCTCTGCTACAACAATGTGATACTAAGGATATGAAAGTCTTCCCAATAAACATGAAACTAACCATCCATCTTTAATACAACAATTTCAAACCCAAAAGTGCTTAGATTACTGCCCTGGTTGATCATTAAGGCCTATGCTTAATACTTAGAAGTGGGAAGAGGAGGAAAAAAAGCAGTTAAGAAGATTCTGTATGATACCAAAGTTGCAGTTATAGATACAGTTTCATGATATAACCAACACATCAAGAGTAAAATGATCCACTGTCACAAATTTATTTTCACATTAACAGAGTCTTCAAGGTGAGTATAAGTGGAGTAATATATGCAACCTAATATAATTAAATCAACTAAAATCGAAAATGCCTGAAGACTCTGCTGACTACATATTGAAAGAGTTGAGGCCACATGAAGTTCATCACAATTCTGGTTCAAGAATATCCAAACAAAAACCGTAATTTGGATATAAACTAGCCATATCAACGTTTTACATTCTTCACTACTTCCCCAACTTGTGATTGAGCAAACCCTTAGTCCAGTTGGTGCATAAATGGAGTGGCCAGTGAGTACATCTAGGTTTCACCCCAACAATAAGCAGTACTATGCAATTATAACAGAGGCCCACAAGAAGGACAAAGAGGGAGAGGAGATTAAGAACTTGATAATTCAAATTTTCCAGTAAAACTTTATCCAAAAATAAGATGCAAACACATTCAAAGGCAAATTGCCAAAATCTATGCTAAAAATGTCAACAACGCATGTGCGTGTGTGTATAATAACGTGATAAGCACTTATTGTTTGAAATTAGGGTAGGCATAGCTGAATTTTCAACTTTTTGAAAATGATTTGTTTGAAACAGCTATACCTAAAGAAAAATGAAGTTAATAAAAGCTGTACTTTGAAATAGTTACCAAATGGGCATGGCCCACTGTGTACAAATAACATGATATAGAAAACATCATAAATGTCTCGATCTGACCAGATCTTTTGAAATTACAGGCTATTTCACAAAGTGCTTCCTATACTTAATATAATCATTCCCAATTCACAAACAAATAAATTCTCTATAAGTTCCGGTTAGCTCGATTGGTGAACATTCTCGTCATTGAATAAGAAATTTTGCATTTAAACCCCGCATACACCAAAAACCAATTAGTGTCTTGACCTGATAATAAGGAGCAATCATAATGGAATAGACGTTATAGGCTAAAATTCTAAAGCATCTATAAAAATAAAAATAAAAGGAAAAAAAAATCTCCAAAAGCAATTGGTAAAGACGTGTTGATCACAAGGTTGCAAATTGCAATAAGCATCAAAAGGTAACCCAATAACACAAATATCATAAATAACCATAAGATCGCAGATTCCATTTAAATAAACAAATACACAAAAAAGGATATTTTCCTATAAAAATCCTAGCTTGGAATATAGATTCATTTCCAAAATTTAAGATTTGCATATGTTAACGTTTGAAGACAATAACAACAAGTTACCTTAAAGCTTTCATTTCCCAACATTCTGTGAGCAAACAAAACAGAAAACAAAGCAAATCTTAAAGGAACAGAGATTAAGAAAACAAGAAAATTCACAACTCACCGCCATGAAAATATTGGTTGTTGTGCAATAGAAATCAATTTCTTGGTAGAGAAAGAAACTTTCAGAGAATGTTAGAGAAAGAGAGAGACAGAAATTGACGGTTATAAAGGATTCTTGGGCAAATATCGAGGGCCGTTAGTCAAATTTGATTGTCTGCGGACCGGTTTGTTTAAGACCGAGTTGTACTTTCGAAAGGGTAGTGATGAGCAAAAAGGTACGATATATAGAAACGTGTTTTTAGTTTTGAGAAGCGGTTGTAGCTAAAAATGGAGGTACGCGTCCATGAGTCAAACAACCGACATATGATATCGCTACCTTCCCCTCAAGTGTGACCAGACACACACATGTTTATTTTTTAATTTAGGGTGGTAAAATACTATTTAGATTACTAAAAAAAAATTTTGTGCCCAAATATTTAAAAATTCTTTTTTCATCGTTGAATTTTGTAAAGAGTTTTTTTTAATAGTATAGAGACAAAAATATGAATTAAAAAAAACTTTTTTCAATAGTTTAAGGAGAAAATACAAATTATTGATAAAATTTAGGATAAATTACAACTTACCCACTTGTGATTTGGCCAAAATTTAAGTTGTCTATTTGTAGTTTGAAATTTGATATTTTACCCACCTAATGTTTGATTGAAATTTAAGCTGCCTACCTGTGATTTAGAAATTACATGATGCAAGTATTCTTCTAGATTCTTTTGTATCTTATTTGATCTTGTCTTTTTATATTTTTGTATTTTTAGAGGAGAGAAATATAAAAGTGGAGTAAAATTATATATTTAGCTATATTTTTAATAGAAGTGGGTTACGAAACTCTAATTAAGCTAACCTCAGATAGGTAAAGTGTCAAATTTTAAACTATAGGTAAGCAACTTAAATTTCACCAAACCAGAGGTAGATAAATTGTAATTTGCCCTGAAATTTAAGGACAGAAAAATAAAACATTTTTAATATTTTAAGGAAGAAAAATTAATTTTTTAAAGTTTGAGGATGAAAAAAAAATATTTAGTAAAATTCAAAGATTAAAATAGTATTTTACCTTATTTTTAAAAATACAGATTAGAAAAATGATCTCAAGGGTAAACGGTAAATTTCATCATGAAAATGTTGTGGACATATAATTTTTCATTTAATTAATAAAACTTATTTTATATGAGATAAGAGAATATTATGTTATTAGAGAACAGTGTACCTTAAAAATTTTTCAGCTCAAGCATCGTTGCCTCCTAGTCTGAATTTCTCATTGACATTTCTATCACTAAAAGCATGCAGCTTTAACAGAGAATATCAGATTTTTTGACAAAATAATCACATTGATTTTTCTTTAGATATGAATTTGGCTTAATCGGAGAATTTTCTACTACTCGTACGGTAAAGTAACACTTTAACCGCCTAATCTTCGCTGCTGTGCTGTAGGCAATTAAGGGCAGTTTGTTTTCCCCTCTCAAACTCACATTTTTATATTTTAAATAATATTATACATATTTTTACATACTTTTTTACCTATACATATTTTAAAAAATACAAAAATCTCATCTCAAACTACTCTACAGAATACCTCCTAAAATTTTGTCATCCTCTTCATTAATCTTTTACTTACTTCTTTCATCGTTTACCCCTTTGATCTCCAACAACACAAGTGTATCTCAATTCCTCCCTCCACTTAAATTCCTAACATCCTCGTTAAGGTATGCATTATGTTATAGTATTTTCGAGCCAAACAACGTTATCAACAGTGATGAAGTTAGAAAATTTTTCCCGAAAGGAGCCAAGATAAATAAAATATATATATATATATAAATAAAATTAAATCCCAAGAATAACACACACACGTGTATATATATATATATATATATATATAATATTTTATTTAAGATAGAATATGTACAGTACAGGATCTCCGAAACCTTTGGGCCTTTGACCCCAGCCCTATCGTATGGTCCCTGGCCCCGACCCCTTGTACGGGGTAGGGCCCTAGGCCTGCTAAGCCACTGGCCTGAGACTCGTGTCGCGATGCTTGACCAAAGGCACATTGGGCCTGTAGTTGTGGCCCAAACACACCTTGGCGAGCAATCTAAGCCTTGCCCAGTTAACTGCGTCTCGGACGGGAACGTTATTTCTCAAAGGTACTGTCTCAGCTACCCGGTATAACCTTGGGGAATATCGCTGCCGAACAGCCTTTAAGAGGTGGGAACCAGTTCCAATGCCACTACCACCACTCCCAACAAAACATCCACTTAGAAACAATGGAATTGGACCCCCATTTCCACTTAGAATCAGGAATAATCATAACACTCCCACTGACCTCACGCTATAAATAAGAGACTAGGGTGAGAGGTTGGGGGGGTTGGCAACTCTAGAGAGAAAACTGATAGAAAAGAGCGACCAAACTAAGAAAGAAAGGGGAGCGACTTTGTGAGAGATGGGTCTATAAAAACAGGAGTGTATTTGGGTCACTAAACATAGGACCACCCATAGTAGGAAATCTAAAGCCCACAATACAAATAGATTGTAAGCCCAAGTAGAGGTTGAGCCCAATAACCATATTTTGGGAATGCACAGAATATATAATATTTATTTATTATTGCTTATACATGGAATATTTGTAATTTTTATTTAACATATGATATTTTTCTTACATAAGCAAAAATATTTACATAAAATAAATGTTTACATCTTTGCAAAAAAATTTTAGAAAAAGTCTTGAAATGTCTAAAAATATACAAGTCAATTTAATAAAAATAAAAGTATAATTAAATTATGTATAGTGTACATTACATATACTTTAATTTAATAAGTTATGTATGACATAAGAGTAATTAGAGGTAATAAAAAATGCATTAGTCAACTACATAAAAGCATTACGTGTTTATAGTAAAAATCTAGGGAGGACATTATTGAAATTTATGTCCAAAATTTTGTTTTTCCTAAAAATACAAGAGAAAGAGGATTTTTGAAAAGTCAAGAGGGCCATTAAGGTATGTCAATTCCTCCCTCCACTTAAATTCCTAACATCCTCATTAAGGTATGTGTGGGTACCTAGGATGTACGGATCTTCGGGCCATGGGCCTTTTACACCGCATCCTCGGCATGTCCTTCAACGTCCTAGTCCGTCCTCAGACGGCCTTGCAACGTCCTAAGCATGCATGGCAACGTCCTAGGCATGCTTGGCAACGTCCTCGGACGGTGTCCTAGGAGTTCCACATCGAAGGAAAACCCCCCCCCCACTTTCTACCTTATAAGCGTTGAAGCGAAGGGAGTAGTGTACCGCTAGTTTAGTTTATTCGAATAACTATAAACTAGCGGTACACTACTCCCTTCGCTTCAACGCTTATAAGGTAGAAAGTGGGGGGGGGTTTCCTTCGATGTGGGACTCCTAGGACACCGTCCGAGGACGTTGCCAAGCATGCCTAGGACGTTGCCATGCATGCCTAGGACGTTGCAAGGCCGTCCGAGGACGGCCTAGGACGTTGAAGGACATGTCGAGGATGCGGTGTAAAAGGCCCATGGCCCGAAGATCCGTACATCCTAGGTACCCACATATATATATATATATATATAATTTTTTTTTGAGATAGTATACATAATTTTTATTTATTCTATATACATGGAATATTTGTAATTTTGATTTAACATATGATATTTTTCTTACATAAACAAAAATATTTACATAAAATAAGTGTCTACATCTTTGCGAAAAAAAAAAAAATTAAAGTCTTGACATGTCTAAAAATATACAAGTCAATTTAATAAAAATAAAAGTATAATTAAATTATGTATAGTGTACATTACATATACTTTAATTTAATAAATTATGTATGACATAAGAGTAATTAGAGGGAATAAAAAATGCATTAGTCAACTACATAAAAGCATTACGTGTTTATAGTAAAAATCTAGGGAGGACATTATTGAAATTTATGTCCAAAATTTTGTTTTTCCTAAAAATACAAGAGAAAGAGGATTTTTGAAAAGTCAAGAGGGCCATCCCCCCCCCCCCCCCCCCTCCGCCCCTAGTTATTAAGTTGGCTTTGATACTATTTGTAATAATATAAGGAAAGCATTGACCACATTTGCACTTATATCTTAAAAAGAATTGTCAATATAGAATTGAAGCTCATTGTAATCACTTATATGCTAACAATCCGCCTTTTTTTTTATATATAATTAGGAGATGGAGGTATTTGAATCTTAGATGTCTCATTTGAAAACAACAAGAGATATCAACCAATTAAGCTATAATCCACCTAGTATACCATTGTTGTGGAACTCAACACAAATTTATGTAATATACATTCATACAATTCAGTCATATATAATTCATATAATTTGGAGTATCACAACCCCATAATTGTGTTTTGTGTTCCATATCGGAAATACAATAAAATACCTATTAATGAGAGTAGTTGTTTATTAGGAAAAAAAAAGTGTTAGAGAAAGAAAGAGGGAGAGAATCATATAAATTTATTAACTCCTATGAATTATACAACATATACATCCTGCCAATACAAATACATATGCATAAGTTGCAACTTATAAAAACAAAAACGTGGGTTGTAAGAGGGATTCTATGGAATGACCATTGGTATCTATAAATTTTGAAATTTTGATAATAGATTTTTAGTTTGGAGTAGGATTTAAATTTTTAAAACTTAGTGCATGTTGCATGTTTTGTTAAAACACTTATTATTACTTTATCTAAAGAAATGTATAAGGACAAATAAGTTGTTGTCTCTATCAACTGAAACTTGAATGCAATGGGTTCTAACTAGCTCAACTAGTAAAGAAATCTAAGGTTCAATCCCCGCTTACATAAAAAATTGATTGGAGTCTTGGTCTGATGATAAAGAAATATCATTAGGAGCAGATGCCATAGGTTGAAACTCTCTTTAAAAAAAATAAATAAATAAACAAAACTTAAATGCATGTTGCATGTTTTGTTAAAACAAATTGCTGCAATTTAGTGAAACTACTTGGCGTAACCACAACTTCTAAACCCAAATTTTATCATATACTAGTATAGTATATAATATATAATATAATATGATACTATCAGGCTTTTACTTTTCTCTTTCTCACTCATGATCTCCTTTTTTTTATGAACACTCACAATCTCCTCATTATCACTAACCTCCATGTTTGTTAATCATGTTTATATTTACCTTTTATTTGTGAAGGCACCACAAAACAAGGGCCAAGTTTCATTCTCATCAATCTCATGTTTATTTTTCTCTGTAAATTTATTTCTGACATTTCATTCAAGTTGGGCATTTCAATGGTTTTTTTTTTTTTTTTTTTTTTTTAAATTAAGCCAAACTTTAGCAACTATTTGATGGCTTTGGTGGATTTGATGTTAAGGACACATTTGACGGGGTTTGGAATCGAGATTGGCAAAGGCAATCAAGACTCAAACCATTCATTGTGCAAAATAGATATATTCCTAAATTCTTGGTAAAAACAATTCAGTATGGAAACTATGTAGTCTTTTTTTTTTTTTTTTTTTTTTTTTTTTTTGAGGAAAGGAAACTATGTAGTCAGTGCAGCAGATTTACACTATGTATAATGCCTACTTGATTATGCTACTGCTGCTTTGGAATATGTTGATTACTCAAAATAATTCAAATTCTTAATTCAATGATTACGTAATTGCTATTCCTTTGGAGATCAATTAAAAATATAGGAATCCATTTTGTTATTTCCTAATGAATCTTCGATTTTTTTTTAAGTTGTTGGCAAGAAGATATGGGGTTCACTATCTTTTGGACATCGTCACAATTTTCTTTTCTGAAATGCAAGAGAATGGTTTCCAACAAAATTTGTTTAGTCATGCTCATAGTTTAAGGCACGAACTTTCGAAATTTTGACGATTTTTAATTTATGTGCTTACTTCTAATTTTTGTATTAACTTGGTTATGGACTCATGGTCTTTATGGAAGTCATTTAATCTGCAAAATATGTGGATGTTTCATAGTTTCCAAAGAAGAGTTTAAATTCTTATCTAAATCAAAATAATTTCTATTTCTAATAATTTTCCATTGTAGGTGTTATTTGTCCTACTAGTATACCCTTGACGTGGAACTCAACACACATCCACGTAAAACACACTCATACAATTCAATCTAATAAAATTCATATAACTTAGGGTATCAGAGTCCCCTTCTTGAGTTTTTTGTTACATATATATAACCATATAGGAAATACAATAAAATACATTTTTTATTTTTATTTTTTAACTTTAAGTTATCCTATTTTTATGGACTAAATTGTCCTTGGTTAAGCAGTAATATTCTTCTACTTTTTTTGAGAACGCAACGATACTTCATTCATTGAAACAAAAGGGAATCATGGTACAAAGTCTCCAAGGCTGGTGGTGGAGAGTCCTCCAACCAAATTACATCATCAGTTATAATTTTTGCATAAGAGCATTCACATTAGTAGAGCTATAATGTTAGCTATTTCGCACCACAAAAACTACTTTATCTATTTAACCTTCTCACTTTACAAAACATCCAGCATCAGTGGTTTTATTTTAGTTTTCAACACAATAAAATAATTTTAAAAAACACAATAAAATAATATATCTACTACAATAAAATAATATACATCCCCTACAATAAACAACAATCACAACCACCGCAATTACAATTGCCTCGTCATCGCCTCTGCCTCTGCCTCTACCAACATCACATGCATATATAGAAACAACAAAATATAAACCTCCCTGCACATAGAAAATTCTCAAACAAACATTTACAAGATGAAAAAATAATAAGCACAACAATCCATATGTTTACAATATTTTCCTCAATTCAATCTCAGGCTGATTAGAAAATGAAGGAAAAATACCATTGGACCCAACAAAACCTAATTTCAATTAACAATCAAATTATTAATATATCCTCTGTTTTCTCAGTAACCAAACAAAAGGGTTGCACGACCCCAACCCAAATCCCTAATCTTTTTCCTCAGCCCAAACAATCAAAAATCACAAATCACAAACAAAACTTCAAAAAATTTATGATCTTTTCAATAACCACAAAGCAAAATCAACAACATAAACAAACACACATAAAGACGGTGATAAGGCATGGCTTGCGTGGGTTGGCAATGGCTGATTGAATAGAAAGCTTCAGTGAGGATGATGGATGAACAGAGCTAGGCTTCGAAGATGGGTGAGGAGGATGATAAATTGGGTCAGCGATGGTGCGTGAGCTTCAGTGGCAGCGGTGAGAAGGATGATGAATCGATGAGGATGATGGATAAGGAGGATGATTGGTAAGGATGATGGATGAATCAAAGGTGAGAGTTTGAGGTGTAACGACCCAAGGAAAAGCGCTAGCCATATCTGCGCTATACCTCAAAAGGACTAGTCACAATTGAGGCTCCTTGCAATTGTTAATAAAGCCCAGTTCAACTTAGTAAATACCCGATGTAGGACTCATCACACACCCACACACATCACACAATTAATCAAATTGGGGCATCACAATATTGTGGTGCCGAAGGGAGAACGATCATTTGGATGATCTTAGGGAAACCTTCAACACTCTTCACTCTTACAACATGAAGCTCAATCCAGGGAAGTGTGCATTCGGGGTGACGGCTGGAAAGTTCCTAGGGTTCATAGTGTCTCAGAGAGGTATCAAAACCAACCCGGACAAGATCCGGGCCATAATAGAGATGGCACCCCTAAAGAACATGAAAGAAGTACAAAGCCTCAACGGCAAGGTAGCCGCGTTGAATAGGTTTGTGTCAAGGGCAACGGATAAATGTCTACCTTTCTTCCGCATGCTAAAGAAATCTTTTGAGTGGACGGCCGAGTGTCAGCAGGCATTCGAGGATCTAAAGGCCTACCTCTCTTCCCTACTGTTGCTGAGTCCCTCAAAACTAGGGGAAGAACTGTTCCTCTACTTGGCTATATCCCCAACTGCCATCAATGCGGCCTTGATCAGAGAAGAAGACAAGGTGCAAAAGCCCGTGTACTACACCAGCCGAGCACTTTGTGGTGTAGAAGAGAGGTACCCACCGATGGAGAAGCTTGCATTCACTTTGATCACAGCAGCCTGAAAGCTCAAGCCGTACTTCCAGACCCACACTGTGGTCGTCCTGACTGACAAGCCATTATGGCGAGCAATGAGCAATCCTGAAGCCGTCAGACGAATGTCACTATGGGCAATAGAGTTGAGTGAATTTGACATATAGTACCGCCCGTGTACTGCCATTAAGGGACAGGTGGTCGCTGACTTCATTGCGGAGTTCACTAACATAGAAGGCCAGGGGGCAGAAGAATATCCTTAGTGGAGTATACACACGAACGGGTCGTCCAACAAGCAGGCTGGCAGAACAGGTATTGTACTTCATTCTCCAGAAAGGGACGAGATTGAATGCATGGTTCATCTCGACTTCTTTAAGACCAACAACGAAGTGGAGTACAAAGCTCTAGTAGCAGGACTAGATCTCGCTAAAGCAGCAAGGGCCACAAGTGTGGTTATTCATTGCAACTCCCAGGTCATCACAAACCAAGTGAATGGTGATTACGAATGTAAGCGCGAGAGGATGAAGAAGTACCTAGAGCAAGTAAAGAAAATGGTGGACGACCTACAAGCCAAGATTGTTCAAATCCCCAGAGAATAGAACAAACCACTGTTATTAATTTCATTCCATTCCGACCGAAATGGCCGAAAAATTTTGTACCACTATTCAAATCGGATTGACACACCCCCTTGTTCCACCTCGGATAAAATTTCGGCCTATTCTGGTGTGTTTTGGGCATTCCGGTTCATTTCGATGAAATCCGGCCAATATTCAAGATTCGGCTGGTACATGTTCAATCGCTCAAGATGAGCCTCACTGCCTCAGTGAAAAAAAAAAAAAAAGAAAAAAAAAAAGAAGATAAAGATGATGATGAAGATGAGAACAAAAATTAAAAGATGAGATTAGTGTCAACAAATTTATAGAGCAGCAAACCTGAAGAGAAATCCTTGGAGATGAACAATGCTAAGAGAGGGAGGAGATAAGACTATTAAGACTTAAGAGAGACAGTAGGTTAAGTGAGAGTCAGAACTTTTGAATAGAAGAGTATAGAGAGAACTTAAAAGACATTTTGAATATACGGTTGTGATGAGGTTTGGAACATGGGAATATTGGGATCGGTGATAGATGGGACTTAAAGAGAAAGATGGAAATAGGGGAAGAGAAGACCAAAGACGTGTGACATGGAAGAAAGAAAAGTTAAAAAATGAATCAAAAGATATGAAGATATGGCAGTCAATGGTGGGATCGGTTTAGAGAAAATGAATGAATAGAGAAAACTGAAAATTAAAAACATTATTTTATATAATTAAATTAACTAAATATTGAGGTTTAAGACTTAAGAGTTAAGACTAAATATTTTGTATTATTTGATATTTAGTTATTGACTTGTAAATCTTTTTATTGTGTGAATTGTGATGTTTAAGGCTTAAGAGTTAAGACTAAATGATTAGTATTATTTGATATTTAGTTATTTATTTATTAGAATTGACAATTTTATGTTCTACAAGAATATATATATATATATATATATAAATTATTTTTTAGGTACTCGAAACACCCTAAAACGATACGCCGAAATTGACCAATACCAAAATATTCCATTTCACTGGACAAACCGAAACGGAGTTCGAAACAGTATTCATAACATTGGAACAAACAAGCCGACCGTCTTGCCAAGGCTGCATCAGCAGAGCACTTGATCAACCCAGACAAGGTACTTTCCTTTGTTCAGTTTTCACCATTAATAGATCACATCGATGTACAGGAGATAGGTTCCGGAAGCAACTGGGCCATACCATTAGTCTCCTACTTAAAAGACGGCGCATTACCAGACAGTAAGGAAGCCGCAAGGAAGATGAAGGTCTAAGCAGCACGATTCGTTCTGATAAAGGACGTCTTGTACAAGAGAGGCTTCTCCCGCCCATACCTAAGGTGTTTAAGCCCCGAAGAAGTGGATTATGTCATGAGAGAAGTCCACGAAGGGATCTGCGGGAACTACTCAGGGTCACGGTCGTTGGTACACAAACTTATTCGAGCTGAATACTACTGGCCTACTATGCAGAAGGATGCCCAGACTAATGTTCAGCAACGTCAACAGACAGCCGACAGAAGAGCTCACCCCAATGACAGCCCCGTGGCCATTCACTCAATGGGGACTGGACATCATGGACTCATTCCCAATAGCAATGCGACAGCTGAAGTTCCTTTTAGTCGGCATAGACTATCTCACCAAATAGGTAGAAGCTGAAGCCTTGGTTGCCATCACAAAGAAGAACGTGAGAATCTTTGTATAGAGGAACATCATCTGTAGGTATGGGATCCCTAGAGTCTTAGTCTCAGATAACGGGAAACAATTCGACAACAACTCCTTCAAGGATTTTTTCTTATAGTTGGGAATCAAGAACCACTACTCCTCTCCCGCCCACCCTCAAACCAACGGACAGGTTAAGGTCACAAACCGATCCTTGCTCAAAATTATTAAGACTCGGATCAAGGGGACAAAGGGTATATGGCTGGAAGAGCTGCCAAGCGTACTATGGGCATATAGAATGACAATCAGAACACCTACGGGGGAGACACCATTTCGACTAGCATACGGGAGCAAGGCAGTTATCCCAGCTGAGGTCAAACTCACAAGCTATAGGGTGGACAATCATGATGAAAGGAGGAACAACGAGGTTATGCGTCTACAGCTTGATCTAATGGACGAAGTCAGGGCGATAGTTGAACAAAGAATCGCATGATACCAGGACCTTATAGCCAAGCACTACAACTCCAGAGTCAAACACAAAAACTTCAAGGTTGGAGACTTCATCTTGAGGAAGGTGACGAATACCACTAGAGATCCCACCCAAGGAAAGCTCGGTCCTAACTGGGAAGAACCCTACAGAATCACTTCATGGCAGAAGAAAGGCACCTACTACCTAGAGACGCTAGACTGAACCATCCGTGGAACACCAAGCATCTCAGGAAATACTACCAGTAGATGACTGCATGAAGAGCGATACTCCTCATTTCCAGTTTATTTCTTTTAGTTAATTTTTACTTACAGTACTTTCTAAACCCAAAGGGAAGGTTTTAATCCTTTTTAAGAACAATTTTTTACTTATGCACGCATTTATCATAATAAGAGGAGTTATTCAGATATGACCTATGTATATTTTCATCTCTACTAAACTACTTTTATGATTAAGTCCACAAGTGGACGTGTTCATCTCATAGGGATACCATAAAATTATTAAGTCCACGAGTGGACGAGTTCATCCCAAAAGGATGCCTTAAAATTGTTAGTCCACACATGGACGAGTTCATCCCATTGGGATACCATAAAATTATTAAATTCATGAGTGGACAAGTTCATTATTAAGTCCACGAGTGGACGAGTTCATCCCATGAGGACGCCTTAAAATTTTTAGTCCACATATGGACAAGTTCATCCCATTAGGATACCATAAAACTATTAAGCCCATAAGTGGACGAGTTCATTATCAAGCCTACAAGTGGACGAGTTCATCTCATGAGATGCCTTAAAATTGTTAGTCCACACAAGGACGAGTTCATTATTAAGTCCAAAAATGGACAAGTCCATCCCATTTGGATACCATGAAATTATTAAGTCCACAAGTGGACAAGTTCATCCCATGAGGATGCCTTAAAATTATTAGTCCACACATGGACGAGTTCATTATTAAGTCCAAAAGTGGATGAGTTCATCCTACAAGTGGACAAGTTCATCCTACAAGTGGACGAGTTTATTACAAAGTCCACAAGTGGACTAGTTCAACCTAGTAGACGAGATTATCCCATTGGGATGCCTTAAAATGGTTAAGTCCACAAGTGGACGAGTTTATTATTTGGTCCTCAAACAGGACAAGTTCATTGTCATGCCTAAAGGTGGACGAATCCACCAAAGCAGACGGGTTCATGCTAGCCATTTACCAAGTCCTATAATGGACAAGTACATCCTAACATCTAGGCACAAGAATGGATAGACATGCACATCAACAAATAAAGATCAACACACATGCTAAAAGCGACGAATATAAAAAGTATACCATAAATAAAGTAAAATCTTTACAAACAAAGCCCAAAAAACAAAAAGGCACTTAACATAGTCTGGAAATTAGACAAAGTACATAACAAATTATCATTAAAAATAATAAGCTAAACTAAGGAGGCCACGACGTCCTAAGGTTTCTCGTCGCCTTTGGGAGGAAGATCCTCGACGTCCTGAGTTGGGGGGTTTTCAGCATCTTGAGCTTCAGTAGACGGGATCAACGGAGTGACGAACTTCTCCACGGCAGGCTGAGCAAGAACAACACCATTATTTTTTGGATCCTGCTCTAACTGGGTGGAGTCCTTGGTCTCCTAAAAAATGGTGTCACCAGCTGGAGTCGACGGCATGGGGTCGTCCACGGTGACCTTAGATAAATCCAAGTAGGGGTAGACAGACTTAACTTACTTAAAGCAGTCCTTAAACCCGTCACCATAGTAGACGGCATAGGAGTCGATAAAAGGTTGTGAAGCCTTAAACTTTGTCACAACATTAGCCCTGGCCGTCTCCACCTGCCCGAGGAGAGCCGTCAGTTCCTTTTCTAAGGTCGCCTTCACCTCTTGTTCCTCCTCCCGCTGATGGGTCTCCTCCTTCAACTTCTTATTTAACTATGTCACCTCCTTGTTGAGGGTGCGAAGGGCGTCCTTGTATTGATCCTGTTCATTGGTCAACGTTTCATTGCGTTTCCTGAGACAACTGATTACCCCATCCTTAGCAATGCACCTGTCTTGGAGCGCTTTCATCCACACCAGTGCCTGAAAATGGAACATAATCATTAGCTAAAGAATAAACAATAAAGTAAAATTATTTAGGAGAAAAACTTACCCTAGAAAGATCAAAAAGACCCGACGCCCTTAGGTCCTCCATCTCTTGCTCAGTACAAGGATCCACGTCTGTCTCCTTAATGATTGATTCGACTATCTCCACGGCATATCCTTTGTGCATAAGAAGGTGATGGGTTCCCTAGGTGACGGGGCCCAATGACGTCATTAAGGCTTTGCCAGTTCCATGGCTCAGCTTAGGGGGCGACGGCTTCTTGAGCTGCTTCTTCCCAGGGGTGACTGATAGCATCTTAAGAGGATGGTCGCCCTTCCCGACAGTTTTCCTTTTAAGAGCTCCCTTCTTGACATCCTTGGGGGTTGACGAGGATGCCCCTTCTTTTCCCTTCTCCTTCTTCTCCTCCTCCTTCTTACGCGCCGCAGCAAACGCTCTTACCAAAGCCTTCTACCTAGTTGCATACATTTCTGTTAAGGACAGAGGACGAGAAGTTAAACACAAGGATGAAAAAGAGGAAACGGAAAGAAATAAGGAAAGGAAAACTTATGACGACGGGAGTATTCGTTCAACCTACGAGCTATAGGCGTCGGCTCTAGACCCCTACAATATGCATGCAGCGTGTCGAGAGTAATCAGGTCTCTACACTTCCGCTCCTTGAACGAGATATCAAGAACCCGACGTATAAAAGCCTCCTGCTTGTCAGTTATGTGCAGGCGAGCACTGGCTGAAAAAAAGGAATGACAACATTAAATACTTAACAAATAAGTAGTGAAAGAAGTAAAAGAAAACATTGACGGCGCTAAACTTGAATCTCTGACAATACCCCAAGTATTGTCGAAGCCATGAGGCATTATGACTCACTCCTCTGGACGACATACCCAATCCGTCCCCTGAACAAAGAAGTATCTACCCTTTTAATTCCTATTAGAATCAAGCATATCCGACACCAGCCTAAGCTCTTTCTTCTGCGCAGCAAAATGGTATATCCCTTGGGACGAGACGATGTGTTGTGGTCTATAACACCAAAAGAACTCGTCCAACAAAAGCTGACGGTTCCTGCCACTTAGACGACCCCACAGAATCTCAACTCCAATGAATATCCTTCAAGCATTGGGAGCAACCTGGATGACGAATAGCCTAAGAAAATTGGCCAACTGATGGTGTAAGGCCTTTAGTGGCAACCTTAGTCCTGCCGCGAACATGGCATTGTACATACCAATGTCCGCAGTCTTCCCCGAGTAGCACTTCTCAAACTTCCCAGGGAGACGGATTGGGATGTGGTCAGGATTTTGGTAACGGTCCCTTAAATTCTTAAAGATTTTGGCCATCATCATTGGCATAAAATCATTAACAGTCCACATCTTGGGAAGAATAAATGGACTAGTGTGGCCATCCCCGGGGCTTCTTGAACTTCCACCTTCAGAGGTTCTCTCATCAACTTCACCCTTGTCCCCATCATCCTCTCCCTCATCTCCTCCGTCATCACCTTTGTCCTCACCCTCATCTACCTCTTCTTCATTTCCATCACAACTTTGCACTTCCTTGTCAGGAGAATGGGTAGACATTTCCTTCTCTGACAACCAAGAAAAGCCATCCTCAGGCTCATGACCTGACTGGAAGGCTTCATCATAGACCGCTCCCTCACGAACTGACAACTGTTCACTCGTCGCTTCTCTAGACATCTATTCACCTACAAGCGACGAAGGGATTCTAACTAGAAAAACAACTAGTAGACGTTTCCTTAAGAAGTTAACTACCAACTAGAAAAACAAAAATAAAAGATAGAATGAAATAAGAGAAAGGACTTACCAAGTTAGTAGACATTTCCTTAAGAAGTGACGACCTTAGCAAGATGACTGCAGCAAAGACAACGGGATCGGCAAGTTGACAGGAAAGAAAAAGTAACAAGCTCTCTCTCTCAAGATCAGCAGGGATGAAATAAGAGAAATGAGGGGAAGAGGTGAGATATATATAGAGCAAAAAGTGCACAGAAGACGAAGCGACGCCCTTGTTTAGAAACGAGGCCAACTGGCTTGTGCCACGTGTCCTAGCATTTAATAATGACTACTCGAGGGATCATCCATAAATACCCCTGTCTTTTTTCCTGAATAAACAAAAAATAATAGTAAAAAAGCTACGAATCATACTCCATCTAGAGCTGATGAGGCTATGGAGTAGGGGGCAGCTGATAAGGATAAACTCATTAACATGAAGCAAAGCTGACGATCCTGATGAACCCAACAACCTTGCTTGTAAATGATGACACCATAAAGTCGACGGTTCCACCACGAGGCTGACGGGTGCACCTTGAGATCAATGACACTTGAATAAAACAACCAAAATGCATAGACAAGATAAGAAACTAACGGAAAGAAGCTGAAGGGGATAAGTAAACCTTTGATGAGTTTGACATGGCCTTACTTGGCATCCACGCATGAATATATGAGGAAACATCTTGTGATCCACGATTAACCCTAATTGAAAGAATTCCTACAAGGAAAGGATCCCGCAAGATACGCGTAATAATAAAGATCTTCCCTACAAGGAAAAGCCTTCCATACCAAGGAACGAATGTCAACCCTACCTACTATAAAAACCCCAAAACCCTCACAAACCAAGGTACGCATAATTTTCCTCAGCTCTAACACTCTAAAGTTGCAAAGAAAGTTCTCTAACTTAACCTTCGAAGAGTTTTTGGCCGATACCACACCGGTACTCTCTTAAGATCTTCTTTTTTTGTGTTATGCACATGTTGTCTCGAGTACATGAGGACTGTGTGACTCATTGACGATTTTTGACATCATCAAGAAATATTGAGCTTTTAGGCATTGGTGCACTAAAGACCCTTTTTTTTTGTAATAATCTCCACCCCTGTTAAGCTAGCATGGCAAGGTTGAAGGACTTCAATTCCCGAAACCCCATGCCTCCAACCTTCTTGGATTGAGTTAGCATACCCCACCTCTTCTAATGGATTTTCCTCTCCCCGCCAACTTGACCCCACCAAAATCTTGCACACATTGCATTGAGATCATCACAAAGCTTTGTCGGCAACTAGAAAACACCCACTGTATATATGTGGGGATGGATTGGGCTCCGACGTTAATTAGCACATCTTTCCCAACTTTGGATAGCAATAATATTCTTTAGTTTGTCTTTAGCTTATTAATTAAGTCTTTATCTTATCTTATCATTGAATTGAATTATTTGATTAGCAAAAACTAGATATGCTTAATTAAGTACATTAAGACAAAATATGTATTTTATTGTAGGGTAAATTATATATATTTACTTCTCAAGTTTTCTCCCATGTTTCATTTTAGTCCTTATACTTTTAAGTTTGTGACAAAAAAGTGCATGCCATTAATTCTGGCTTAGATTTGAAGTTGAGATTGTTCAACAAAATCTATATATATATATATATATATATATATAACATGGAGAAAATCAAAGTAACAGAAAATAGTAATTAACTTTTGATACAAACTCAAAAGTATATAGACCAAAATTAAAAATTTTAAAAGATAAATGACTAATTTTAAATATGGGACAAAGGTTGAGTACTAAATATGTAATTAAATTGAAACAAAATATTTCTTCATAAAAACTTATAAATTAATGTAAAAATAATATAATTGGTGCCAATTAAATAACACAATAATATAAATATTTTTAAAAAAAAGTATTTGAATTACACTTTTATACAATAAAAATTTGTAGTAATTCTCTCTTCAAAAAAAAAAAAAAAAAATTGTAGTTATTCTATCCTAACACAACTCTAACTAATATTGGATGAAATTGAAAGGACCAAAAAAAGGAAAAGAAAGGAAAGAGGTAGATGTGTTCGCTTGCGCCTTGTTACACAGTCGTCCGGGCCCCACAGGAAATTTCCTTCCTTGTTTGACTTTTTGACAAACTACAAACTACAAAGAGAGAGCTTCAACTTCAATTCAATTCTAAGACCCAAAAAACTCAAAAGACACAAACTTTGAAATCTTCAAAGTCACAATTGTTTGTTTTTTGCTTTGCCTCTTCTTCCTTAAACACAACTCCACCAATAATATATATCCCCACCAAACTTCTCCTTCCAACGCAACAACATTTGTAACTTGTTTTTCAAACTTAGATTTTTATTGTTTTTTGTTTTTGGGTTTTGGATAATAAGTAGTATAAACTTGTTCAATTCCTGTGTTGTAAAAATGAGCTTTCAAGATCTTGAAGCTGGCAGACCACTAAGACAACAAAGACAACGTCAACAACAACAACTGCTTCAAGACCCATCTCAGGCTTTGGCTTCTGGAATTTTCCAAATCAACACAGCCGTGTCTTCCTTCTCTCGCCTTGTCAATTCTCTTGGCACTCCCAAAGACACCCTCGAACTCCGTGACAAACTGTCAGTCTTTTTTTCTTCTTCTTTTCCTTAAACTTGTACGGCTTTATGATTTTTTTTTTTTAATTAAAAATTTCTGGGTTTTTGTTTTTGTGGAATTTAACAATTGAAAGTTGATTTTTTTTTTTTTTTTTCTGGGATTTGTTAGTTTGGTTATAATGTTATGTATGTGTATTGGGTAGAAGAATCAGTCAACTAATCAAATTCTTGCGTGACTAGTAGGTCCCACATGCTACCACTTGCATTTTTTTGGGGATCCATTTAAGTCCATACATTTTGTGCTATAAGTGATTGTAAATTGTGCTGTAATTGCTTGTACCTTTTCTTGCCTCTTTTCATGAACTCCCAAAAATTTGGAGAATTTGGGGTTTTTATTAGGGGAAAAAAAAAGCTTTATAATTTACTGTTCATATTTTATGAATTCAGAGTTTTAAAGAATTTAAGAGCTTTTTAGATAAAACTATATTGCAAAAACTCTACTTACAGTAATGGTTAATGGGCATTAAGTTGCTTATTAGCCAATGCAACACAACATGTAGCTTATTAGTTGATGCACTTACTGTCTGTATGGTTGCGGCTTCCAAGGACACATAATTGAATTTAATCGGTAAATCTAAGATTATGTATTGTATTTCATGTTTAGAATTTTTTATTTTTGAATAAGAAATTTGGAGTTTGAATCCTGTCTACACCCAAAACCAATTGATGTCTTGGCTTGATTATAAAAAATAAGAGAGTAAATTGCAAATTACACCCCTAAAGTTTGTGGGTGATTGGATTTTACAGCATGAAGTTTTAAAATTTGGATTTTACCCCCTGAAATTTGGTGATGTTTAGATTTCACACCCTAACATTTCAAAACTTAGATTTTACCTTCTATATTTTAGAAATTTTTGGATTTTACTCCCTAAAGTTTTGGGGTGTTTAGATTTTACACCCTAAAGTTTTAGAATTTGGGAATATAAAATCCATACAACCTAAACTTTAGGGGTTAAAATCCAAGTTTTGAAATGTTAGGGTGTAAAATCCAAACACCCCAAACTTCAGGGGGTAAAATCTAAATTCTGAAACTTCAGGGTGTAAAATCCAATCACCCCCAAACATTAGGCATGTAAATTGCAATTTACCCAAAATAAAAAAAAAAATTAAAAGAAAATCATCATTAAGCAGGTGGCATTGGTTTAAATTCTATCGTATCTAAAAAGAAAAGAAAAGAAAAATGCAAATTAAAGAAGCTTGTAAGAAGTACTTGTACATTGTGCTGTAAATGCTTGCACCCTTTTATAGACTTGTAACTTTGAAGGACACCCTATAACAAGCTGTGGGTGTTTTACTTTTTCTTGTAGGCTTTTGTTTAAGAAATGTTTAACACTATTTTTGGGAGTTCATAAAGGAATGCAATGTGAGAATAGATGTTAAATAAACAAAAAACTACATAATTTACACTAAATGAATAACATTTGTGTTAAAAATTCGCATTGGATTATTTATTTTTCCCCTATTTATCAAAAAAATTATCTATTCTTCCCCTTTTTGAGAGGAATTGCAACTATTTAAATATTGATGGTTGTGTAAAACAAGTTTAAACTATATAGTAAGGAATTGTGTAACAAGAACTTAAAAAAAAAAAAAGGAGTTGTGTAACAAGTTTTGTAGGGTTGTTGCTTGTAATTTGTGTGTTTGATTGTACTTGTCCCTAATGTATTCTTCTTACATATTTGGGTGACTCTTTTTTGACAGTTTAATAAAATTTTCATTATCGAAAAAAAAAAAGTTTTGTAGGGTTGTCTTTGTATCTTTAAAAAATACCTTAATTTCCGTTTTGATCCTTTTTTGTTTAATTACTCCGCTAATTCCAATTTCAATCTTTTCCTATTATTAGTTTAAGTGGTTGGCTTTTTCTTTTTGGTTATTTTATGGATGGAAGATATGATGCTAATAAAGCATATGAATTTGCATTTTCAACTACTCACCTTTAATGTTTTTAATTTTTCACTAGAACAATAAATATTTTTGAAATCTTGTACAAATAACAACAATTTTATTTTTTGATATTCTAAATATTTTAATTTGGTTAATCTTAAGGTAATGATATAAGGAAAAGATTGTTGCACGCATCAATCAATCTTGTTCTTGTTTGTCACTGTTATTTAAATTGGATTGACTGTACTGGCAGGCACAAGTCAAGGTTACACATTGGGCAGTTGGTAAAAGATACTTCAGCTAAACTTAAGCAGGCTAGCGAGGCTGATCAGCATTTGGAAGTTAGTGTAAGTTCATACCCAACATAATTTCTAGGTTAACATTTCATCATTGGAGAAATCGCTCTCTCTTGTTGTTGTTCTCTGGGCTCACTTACCCATGCTTCCCCTTCCTTCCTTTCTTACTGAATTTAAAAAATTGATCTTGCATTGTTTCTAGAATTTATTTTACCTTCCCTCCAATATACATTTCTGGTTAGTTAGGACAGGGTAATTAATTATTTATCTAGTTTTTGTTTCTTTTGTTTCGGGGTGGGATGGAGGGGGTTCAGTTTTATATTCTTATGCATTGACATTTACTCATTAAACTCCAGCCTGCCAAGAAGATTGCTGATGCTAAGCTTGCAAAAGATTTCCAGTCAGTTCTTAAGGAATTTCAGAAGGCACAAAGGCTTGCAGCTGAGAGGGAAACAACATATGCTCCATTTGTTCCCAAAGAAATTCTTCCATCCAGGTAGATTTTTCTTGACAACTTGATTAGTTCAAAATTTCGTATGTCACTTCCTTGGCCTGTCTGGTCTAAAGTTCCAGGATGTGGATATTGGTGCATTTGAGGTAACTGCTTATTCCTGATAGGAAGTGAAACTTGTTGAATATGTTTCAAAAAGAAATCAAAGACATCTTAGAGATTGGAAACTATGACCATGAAAAATGGATTGGTTGGGTACAGCACAAAAATGTTAATGTTCTCTGTTTTTTTAAGGCCATAAGACTAAATAGAAATTGTTAATGTTGTCAAAGAGACCGGCAGTTTTATACTTCAATTTATTCTTATAGAAGGCTTGAAGCAGAATTAGGATTCTAAATTCTGTTGAAAATTGGATGAGGTTTTTTAAGATGGGGAGAGTTGAAAAGGGAAGTTTAATATATGTGTCTGTTCCCTCCTCTCTGGGTTGTTGATATTTTGTCACTAGTTTAGTCTGGAAAACTCACCTTCATAGACTAAAAGTTTACCCTCTTTAGGGGAAATTCTACACAACTGAATGTCTCCTTAATGTGTATGTTACTACGTCTCATTTCATAAATCCTCTATTGCTTTTTGGAATGTCTCAAAATTTGCATCCTCTTTCTAAAAAATAATATTTGCTAGTTTATGGAATTCTTATAATATCTTTATTTTTTTAAAATAAAAAGGATAATAATCCATTTAGAAACGAAAAAGAGTGTAAATTAGGAAGTAGCTTTCACTAAATGTTTTTTAACCTCAAAAAGGTTGTTCCCATCCTGCACCTAGATAGTCAATTTATATTTTGGGGGCTGAAAATTTGTCATGTTAATTGGTCAACCAATCATTTACCAATTCTGACAATAGTATGATGTTTTTAATTGATCTCACATGGATTTTCTATAATTTGGACTTGCACGTTTCATTTGTAATGTTGGTGATGTTATACATAGCCTCACTGCCAGTATCGCCAGTACAGAACAATTCACCTAATATTTGATATATATTGGGTTGCACTGTGCAATGTTAAAACTCCACCGTGTCCATAAGGATGCCAATTCATTCCCAGTCCAAATAGAGATGGATGGACTAAAACGTTCCGGTGTCAGTGATGCTTGACTAAGTATTTGGTCTCACATGCACACTCATACATCTGTGCATGCACGCATAAAGACATACATACATTAGCATTTAACTTCGGTCAAATAAATAACTGGCATACCTTAACTTTGTCAATCATTATGCAGTTATGATGCCCATGAGCTGGAAATAAGTTCATCCAGAACTTCTGAACAGCAAGTTCTTCTTCTGGAATCCAAAAGGTTAGCGTTGCTTCCTATAGTACGTTTCTAATATTGTTCTATATTCATAACTTGGTAATTTTGCTGCCTTAGGATAATTTATTTCATTTTATTGTAATGTCTTGTGAGTAAAATCCAAATTTCTGTCAGTTATTAACCTTTCTTTGTGTTTTTTAGTCTGGTGTTAATTGAACTTCTAGTGAGGAAAAAATGTGTTCTTCCCAGTATCCTCTTCCCCTTCTCCTGGTGGGGGGCAAGCCATACTTACGTAAAGAAAATGGGACATATAAAACAGTTTCTTTGTGTTAAGTGCAGACATTTTCTTTAGGATTATTGTTAAAGGAGAACCAATGGATGGTTTGTAGCTTTGAGATGCTTAAGGATTTGTTTTCATCCTTTCGAAACCATGACCTTTGCCTGTCAGCTTTATATTGCTGGTTTTGAGTATACCAGACATTCCCTCAAACCAGATAACTCTAATTAATTATAGGGATAGCCTGACTTAAAAGGGACGAATCCAGCCAGTCAAGTTTTCAATGCTGCCTGAATCATTCTCTTTTTTTTTTTTTTTTTTTTGATAGGTAATATAACTTTTATTCAAAAATACTGAGCACCATGTTCACGATGGTGAACATTCTGATCAGGAATGAGGCCCTGGGGCTTCCACTTTGTGGATACATTCGTTCCACCTGAGCTTAACCATTCAAACTGCCTGAGCTTTTCAAATCAGGCCCAAAAGGGCCTTTGAGTCAAGGCCTGGTTAGCTAACAAGAAACCTAAACACATCATCCTGTGAAACAGAAGAAGCCCTTGTAATCAATTTTGGCATTTCACTATTGTATGCATGACATAGCAGATAGGACAGACTTATAAGTCTGTCTATGATTGCTCAATTTGGCTAGGGTTGGGAAAAGTTACAATTTCAGGATTTTGAATGGTGGAGGAAAAGCTTTAGGATTTGTAAATTGATTTAAATTGAATGGTATAAGATTAAAAAGTAAGACTGAACTTGAAGAAAATAAGTCTCTGGAAACTTAATGGTTTCAGTTTCAACCAACCTGAAGTTGATAATTAACATCATTTAATTAATACCTTTACCGATACTAATAATAATGCAAACCTTGTGTTGGAAATTGTACTGGCTTTATTCTGGAACTTATGCATGAATTTAATGCTTGTAACTTCTTTACATAATTAGGTGCTATGAAGCACCATGCAATGGGTAAACTTAAGTTTTAGGAGTGTACAAATTCTTGAAATTAAAGGTGCAATATTAATATCTCGTTTGAGCATCAGTGTTGCATATGCTCCTCATAATAAAACTGCCTTTAATGTTGTGTGAAAGTACTCTTATATGTTGAGGACCTAACAACAGAAAGAGAAGAGGGGGGGTGGGGGACTTAGATTTCATAATTATGCAATGTGTTGTCTTATACATTCTCATCTTTTATTTGAAATGTCGTACATTTAAGAGTTTTTCAAACCATCCCCTCCACACCACACCCCCCCACCCCCCCCCCCCCCCAAAAAAAAAGGAAGAAAACAGAGACCACCTATTTCCAATGACATTTTGAACAAATACATGACAATATTCAAAGTTTTTATGTGTAGTATGTTTCTTCCATACTGTATATGTAATATAAGTTTGCTACCTTTGTTTTAATCAAAATATAAGTTTGCTGCCTGAGTGTTTGAAATTTCTCTTTCCATTTTGTAATTAGAATCTATGTTTATATTGCAACCTAAGTTTCTATTACATTATGTGCAGACAAGACGTTGTACTGTTTGATAATGAGATTGTATTTAATGAAGCCATTATTGAAGAAAGAGAGCAGGGGATCAAAGAAATTCAGCACCAGATAAGTGAGGTAAATGAGATTTTTAAGGATCTAGCTGTGCTGGTTCATGAGCAAGGAGTTATGATTGGTAAGCCCTGTGTTATTAATAATCATTACTATTTTTTTTTAAAGTTTTCTTGCATTTTTTGTTAAATTTTTTGCATATTCTATAAGGACAATGTTAATTATGTGTTCCTTTATCTTCTCAGATGACATTAGCTCTAACATTGAAAGCTCTCATACTGCAACTACACAAGCTAGTTCACAACTCCATAAAGCATCCAAAAGCCAAAAATCTAGTTCATCTCTGGTAAACTTTGGTTAATGTGGTTCTCTTTTGTTTCAATTTTTCCTTGTCTTTTAATTCTTATGTAGAGAGGAAAAAAAATTCTTAGATAGAGAAAATAAGTAGATGCCTAGATCATTAGCACCTAGGTTTTTTCTCTGCTGTGATTGGAATTGTTATAATTGAAAATTGATCTTTAACCAAGCAGTTGCTTAAATTCAATTGACAATACTACACGTACTCACTATCTGGAATGGCAATGAGGCTCTAAATGTTAGTTTGGTAGACATGATTCTTGTTGTGTTGACGGCTCAACTAGATGATGATTAGAGGAATTCTCTAGTATCTACAGTTATGTTGCTTTGACCCTTATTTCCTTTTCGTTTTCTTCTTTTTTGAATCTTTTTTGGTTGTTGCCTCTGTAAATAGCTTGTATTGATACACCATTTCCATTCATGTTGTCTTTGGGCCAACTGGTGGCTTTGAGATGTGGCCTAGAATATGTCCATTTAATGTTATATTTAGACTTTTTTTTTTATTCCACTCTCTACCCATAAGACACTTCTTAATCCCATAGACTGATAATATGGTGGATTGCATCTGGGACCTCGAGCTTTACATCATTTCCCAGACCAATTAGCCCACCACTTAATTACCCTCGTGACTTTGTTATATTTAGATATGATAACACTATTTGGCTTTTGGTTTTGTGTAACTTGAACCTCAGGTGGAAGCAACCCATCTAAGCCTTGTATTTTAATAAACTGGTCCAACTGATTCTTATTTAACAAATTAACAGTGTTAGGAGCCAAGTTATAATTTGTGCTACATGTTCTTATTTAAATCTCCTTTTTCCATTTCTAGCAATCGTAATATCACTAATGCATAATATTGAATATTGGTCGAGTCACATAATATATGCTCCAGAATTATTTAAAAATTTATTCTGACAATATCATTAACCGTTTTCCCTCTTTTTTATTTTATTTTGTATGCAGCTGTGTTTGCTCTTGGTGATCTTTGGAATCATTATGATCATTGTCATCATAGTGGTTGTAGCTTGAGCAACAAATCAATTGCTTTATTTTAAGTTTAATTTTGAGGCATGGTCTACCTGCGATGTCTCTGATGGTGTTCCTTAGGAAGTGGTCCTCCCCCCAACTTGTGCTGCTCTTATCGACTCCAATTACACACAGTTCCCATCCTTTCAGTAAAATAATGAAGCCCAATAATGTACAGTCTTTTTATTTGGAGCTGACATCCTCTTTACTATTTTTTTTCTTAAAAAAAAAAGAAAAAGAAAAAAAGACAACCTCTTTTAGAACAAAATCATGTATGAAATATATATATATATATATATATATATATATATATATATATAATATATATATCTAAAATCTGAAACGTAATATTTATTGTTGCTATGCTCTTGTTGACCCACATCAACGGCCATATCATTGGTTCCACTAACTTTTTCTTTTCTTTTCTTTTTGCAAATTAACATTTTCCCAATCACATTTAAAAAAAAAAAACACAATCTCTTAATTAACGTTTCCTAACTCTTCAACTTTCTATTTATTATTACATCAAGCCCAATTTGATAATAATCCAAACTTCCTTCAACTTTATGACTCTCCCTCTCCCCAGTCGAGTAGTTATGAAAACTGTTCAATTGCTACTCTATTAGAATTTCAAAAAAAAAAAAAAAAAAAATTACTGATTTTTGTCTATATATATATTTGCAATTGCTCTATCTCATTCTGCAAATTTGGAAAGTCCCTCTAAAGTGAGGGTCTCTCTCTCTCTCTCTCTCTCTCTCTCTCTCATATTTTTCAAGTTTTTTGAATTAATTTTGTTAGTGATGTACCATCGGAGATCTCAGGCACCAACAACATTGGTTCTCAAAAACCAACCAAAAAAATCTCAAAGTCATGGTGAAGAATACATTAAAAGAATTGCAATGGAGTCTTACTACTATAGTTTATGTAGTCATTAATCATGGATGAAATTTTTTTGTTCCACTGATGTTATACCTCTTATGTGGATTTGTGTGATGCATTCTCCATTATGGATAAATTATTCTCTTTGTATATGCTAGCATAAATCAGTTCTAGTGTACGTACATATTAGTTGTGACAAGAACGTAGAAGCATAATTTAGTACAAGATATGTTACTTTTCTTTTTTCTTTTTTGTATTGTAACAAATTTAGATATTATTATGGAATACCTTTGCTGTAAGACTTTTTGCCAAAATTATAAAATTTGATGTCATTGGAAAGAAAATGAAATCAAAGGATATGTATAAAACTATATAAGGTTGCAACAGACAACCAAAAAAAAGACTAGAGTGAAAGATTATTCAAGTTCAAACAAAACTTCAAAATCCACGAAGACCAATTGGATGTGAGAAATTCCAAAAAGATGTATGCCTGGCTAAATAAAGAAGAACAATTGAATTGAATTGAGTTTTCTATCAAAAGTCCTCTCTCTCCTTCTTATTGTTTTGGTTTAATTTTTGTTTGAACTAATACTTAGTTAAAAAGTTTAGTTGTATTCTAGATATTCAAAACGAGAACATTCTAAAAGGAAAATCAAGTTTTTAAAGAAAATAGCATAATCCAAAATCTAAAATTAAAAACCCAAATTAGCAAAACATAATGCACTATAACATAATTTAAAGGAATATGAACCACCTAAAAAATGGATAAATATCAATTAAATGCACCCAAAAATAATAGAATGATATATTTGTATTTGTAGAGATATTGAGATGAAAAATAATTTTAGAAATTATATAATTTTTGTAAAGTGCTACGTCTACAACGTCTTCACAATAAGTCATAGTTGGTAAGTTGTTATCGGTTCTAATTTAAACATATCACTAAAACTACTTTTTTTGTCAATCAATAACAACCATTAACAACTTACTACGTATAATTTGTTGTGAAAATATTGTGAAATTATTGTCAACATAATATTTCTCTTAATTTTCTGGTAAAACAAATTATTTTTAACAAATTTAGAAGAACAAATTATATTTATATCAAAATTACAAAGTAATTATTAATTCTCACGCATTGCGTAAGTTTGCAGCTAGTCGTAATCAAACTTGAAACTCTTCCACGATAGTTTGCATATAATTGATTGTTTTCACATGTTCCCTGGCCTGTTGTAATCGGAGGTTCATCATGTTTCTTCGGTGTCTCACTCTCAAGTCTCAACCTATTATTGTGTGGAGGGAAAATCGCAAACATAACAACTTGTGTATGTAAATGGTGGAGCTTTCTTGATGGATAAGTTTATCAATATTTGGCCAACAGGCTTCCTTTCACGCTAATATATTGAACCAACCAGGCCTTCGCCAAAATAAGGAACGTATAAGACATCCAAACCTCAGTATGATCAATATACACGGTACGGTAGAGCCTTAGCATCTGGTGATGCAAAATGCCTTTTTAGGGTTCACAGTAACACCAAATCCACAAAAACTTTACACATCTTGCAATAGTGAACATGTAAATATTCATATTTACTTTAGCAACATGTAAAAGTTTTTTATTCTCTCCTACTGCTGTCGCTAGAAAGAGCAAAAACTCTTTTCTTTTTCCTTTTTCCCTTTTCCTTTTGTTATTGGTGTGCATAAAACATAGTATTATTTTAATTAGATAAATTTCAAAATAAAGAAAATGGATGTAAGTGTGTTCTTTAAATAGTTTTGTATAAGTAGCATTTTGGTGATGCAAAATTTTTTTTTTATAAATAAATTTAATTTCCGGATGCGAATATATACTTCCCCCTCACAGCTGTAACCTCAAATCTTTGCGTCAAGACTCAGCCGTCAAGGCTAAACTTGTATATCAAGTAACACACTCTAATCTTGACTTGTGTTCTAGCATTGCTTCCAATCAGTTTGGATGAAGTGGAATTTAAATCACATTCACATTGCTCATCATCATCCCTCTTTTTTAACTGGGCAGATCCATGGGTACAATCTGTCATTCATTATTGACTAATTTTTTTAACATTTTGTGATTTCGATGTCAAAAAACGAAATCAATCTACAAAATGCATGCTTCTGCGTATGCAAAATGCAACAATATTCTGCAAGCCAGTTCAGCCAACAAGCTTAAAAAAAAAAAAAAAAAAAAAAAAGAAACAGAATATCTAGGTTACAATACATATAAACCTATACTGAGCATTCCAGTACTCAATGAAAATAATTTGCTTGGAATTTATATGAATAAAATACCAAGGCACCTAATGTCAAGCTATTTGAATTCTACTTACAAGTAGAATTAGCATAAGATGTATAATATTTAGTTAAACTCCCTAATATGAAAGTAATGAATGCAAACTCAGCACAAGGCACATGAAGATACCAAAGGTGATGCTCTTAATTTTATTACTCCAGCTGTATGAACAGATTTTCTCCTCTATCACCTCTCTTTTACTTTCTTTCTCTACATAAGCACAAGGAAAAAATAAAATGCTCAACACCTTCATGAAAATCAACATTTTGCTAAAATTTACAAGAGTTAGGATTTTAAGCCATTTTTTACATAGTTCCCGCAGCTTGTAAACCCACACCACTACAATTTCTTTCTTTTATGTCCTCTGGTTACCATCTGTGCTCACAGTGAAGAAATACATAATATCTTGGCCAATATCTGAAGGACCAATGACCAGAAAAAATTCTTGGGATTACAGTACTCTGCTATATGCTTCAATCAACAAGCATTTATATACATTGAAAGCCAGTAAAATCTGTGCAGATTCTATCCATCCTTGTCAAAATTTCTTGACCCGACAGTGAAAAACCAAGCCACAATGTGTCTGGAATCCTGGATAAAAAATCATCGGGAACACGGATTTCCCAGTAAGGCAAACATACATTTTAACAGCTTGAATGAGCAGGAGAAAAGGCTTGGGATTAGAAATTTGATTAGGTCTTGGAGGGCAGGTATTGTCTGTCTTCAGGAAACTAAATTGGAGCTTATAACTAGAGGAATTATTCGAATTCTGTGAGGTGTTCAGCATGTGGACTGAGTTTATTTAGGTTCTGTGGGTGCTTCTGGAGGGGTGCTTGTGATGTGGGACAGACAGGTGGTGGAGATTTTGGAGGAAGTAGTGGGGCAGGGTGCTTCTTGGTTTCTTGTAGGTTTAAAAATGTGGTTGATCAATTTGAATGGGAATTTACTGGAATGTATGGGCCTAATTTTGACGAGACAGAAGATTATTATGGGATGAGCTATTTGGTATTCTGACAGGACAGAAGATTATTATGGGCCTAATTTGTTAAGCGGTTTCCCTCTGAACGATTGGGCTCTGTTTTTTTTGTTTACCCAGGCTATGCATCAGTTCTCAGATTTTTCTCCGAACATGGTTTGATTGACCTACCATTAGAAGGGGGGAACTTCACTTGGTCAAACTCTCATGAGGTTGTTTCAAGATCGAGGTTGGATAGATTTCTCATGACAGCAAATTGGGAGGCTAAGTTTCCTTTTGTTTGTCAAAAGCGGTTGTCTAGGCTAGTATCAGACCATTTTCCAATTCTTCTAGAGGGAGGTAATTTTCATAGAGGCCTTTTCAGTTTGAGAATATGTGGCCAACGGATGAAGGTTTTGCGGATAAGATTCGCTCCTGGTGGGAGTCTTATCATTTCCATGGAGCCCCAAGTGTTATTTTAGCAAGAAAATTGAAGGCTTTGAAGGTTGATCTTTAAGAAATGGAATGTGGAGGAGTTTGGTAATGTAGAAGAAAAGGAGAAGGAAGTTGTGGAGTGATCTTGGGGTATTGGAGACTGTTGAGGAAAGTCGTGTTCTTACAATAGAGTAAAAACAGAACAAGGAAAGAATTAGCCAAGAATTGGAAAAAATGACGTTGGAAGAAATTTGTTGGAGGCAAAAATCAAGAGTGGTTTGCATTAAAGAAGGCGATAAGAACAAAAAAAATTTTCATCGTATGGCCAACTCTCACTGAAGGTTTAATTCTATTAATAAGCTTATGGTGGATGGGGTGTTGTCTTCTGACCAGGGATCCATTAAGGAGTGTATTACTAGTTTTTATAGACAGGTTTACTCAGAAAATGAGGTTCAACGCCCTGTTCTGGATGATGTGGAGTTGGGAAGAATTTTTGATGTAGATGCTAGCTGGTTGGATAGACCTTTTGAGGAGGATGAGGTGTTTGGGGTGTTTAATGGATTCAATGGCGATAAGTCACCAGGTCCAAGTGGTTTCTCCATGGCCTTTTTTCAATCTTGCTAGAGCATTTTGAAATCAGATATTACGGAAGTTCTTCATAATTTCCAAGAGCAAGCTGTTTTTGAAAGAAGTCTTAATGTCTCTTTCCTTGCTCTCATTCCTAAGAAACCTGATGATGTGGAAGTGAAGGATTTTCGCCCTATTAGTTTGGTGGGAGAGATGTATAAGATTATTTCTAAGGTTTTGGCTAATCGCTTGCGTAGGGTGGCGCATAGTCTTATTTCAAACTCACATAATGCCTTTGTTAAAGGTAGACAGATCTTGGATTCTATATTAATTGCTTCTGAATGTATAGACAATAGGATGAAGTTAGGGGTGTCAGGGGTTATTTGCAAGTTGGATATTGAGAAAGCCTATAATCATGTGAATTGGAATTTTCTTATGTATTTGCTTAGGCGGTGTGGCTTCTCAAAAATATGGAGAAGGTGGATTATGTGGTGTGTATCAACTGTCAAATTTTCTATTCTGATAGATGGTACCCCGGATGATTTCTTTGGAAGCAATAGGGGTGTTCGTCAAGGGGACCCATTATCTTCGCTCCTTTTGATATTGTCATAGAGGCTTTGAGTCATATGTTGGATGCAGCTGCTATTTTGGGATAGTTTTCGGGCTTCTCAGTAGGTAATTCAGCTGGTACATTGCTTACAGTGTCCCATCTCTTATTTGCAGATAATACTGATTTTTTGTGATGCTGACTCACACCATTTAGTTGCTTTGCATGGGATTCTTGCTAGATTTGAAGTGGTGTCAGGGCTAAAAATTAATTTGTTGAAGTCAGAATTGGTACCAATTGGTATCATGCCTAATATGGAGGAATTAGTGGATATTTTGGGTTGTAGGCCGTCTTTGCTTCCCTTGAAATACTTGGGCCTTCCGTTGGGTGCTACACATAAAGATGAGACAATTTGGAACCCTGTTTTGGAGAAGATGGAGCGGCATCTAGCTAGATGGAAGTTGTATTTATCTAAGGGAGGCAAAGTAACTCTTATTAAGAGTACTTTGTCCAGCTTACCTACTTATTTCCTTTCTCTCTCCTGTTCCAGCAATGGTGGCTAATCGTATGGAGAAATTACAAAGAGTCTTTCTTTGGAGTGGTATTGATGCTCCTAAGATGCCTTTGGTGGAATGGGCTAAGCTTTGTATGCCGATGCAGAATGGAGGTTTAGGGATTCGAAGGTCGAGACAATTTAATTCTGCTTTGTTAGGTAAATGGTTATAGAGATATGGAACAGAGCGAGATGCCCTTTGGAGGAAGGTTATTGAGGCAAAATATGGGGATGGAGGGGGTGGCTGGTGCACCAAACCGGTGACAGGTACTTATGGTGTTAGTGTGTGGAAATCCATTAGAAGTGGCTGGATGGACTTCTCTAAATTCCTTTGGTTTGATGTGGGTGATGGAACTAAAGTAAAGTTTTGTGAGGATGAATGGTGTAGGGCCTGTGCTCTTAAGGTTGCATATCCAGTACTGTATGGTATTAGTCGTACTAAGGAGTCCTTACTGTCAGAGGTTATGTGGCTCTCTAATAGGCAGTTGCATTGGGACTTTCAACTTCACCATCCTCCGTGAGATTGGGAGGAAGCATCGGTGGATTTGCTTTGGGATATGCTTTATTCCACGAATGTGAGAGGTGTTGGTGACAACAGACTTTGCTTGAAGCCAGCATTGAATAGAGGTTTTGAGGTTCAAGGTTTCTATCACTCCTTATTTCCTTCTTTTGTCATTGATTTTCCTTGGAAGATGGTGTGGAAATCAAAGGTTTCTCCTAGAGTAGCATTCATTTCTTGGACTGCTGCATTAGGTAAGATCTTAACTATAGATAATATTTGGAAGAGGCATATTGTAGTGCTAGAGTAGTGCTTTATGTGTAAAAGGTGTGGGGAATCGGTGGATCACCTTCTCCTTCATTGTCCTATAGCTTATGAGTTATGGTCCATGGTTTTTTGTTTGTTTGGTATTCATTGGATTATGCCATATCATGTTAAGGAGTTGTTAGCTTCTTGGCAGGGCAAGTTTGGTAGGCATCGAAATATAGATTTATGGAGGTTTGTGCCACATTGTTTATTTTGGTGCTTATGGCGGGAGCGGATGCTAGATGCTTTGAGGATTGTGAATGTACTCTCCTTGATTGCAGTTTAGTTTTGCCATTTTATTCTTGTTTTTCTCACTCCGATCTTATTGATCGTTGTAATCTGAGCTCTTGATTTGTGCCACTATAGTACACTTCCAATTTACTTGGTTGGTTTTTTTTCTAATAAAATTTCTTACGTTACTTATCAAAAAAAAAAAAAAAACAGCTTCTAAACCTAAATTTTTTACTTGTATCCAAATGGCAAAAATGTTGCACATTTCATAGAAAATGAACAAGATGGAACCATTTGTTCATATTACAGGCATTCAACCAGTACCTGTATTTTTTACAGGAAAATGGTTACACATATTTTATGGGTTTATGCTATAAACATCAACTGTAATGTCTTCAGGTAACCATGCACGCAGAATTATGAAATACATATGTAACAGTAAAGTATTTATTAAAGTTGAATCCTAACTGGTAAAAAGTTTCTTATACGTAATATCATAATCGGTCATCTCTCTTTGAAGAAAGCTTGTCTGCCAACAGTGCAGGACATCAACCTGGGCACGAGTCACAGAAACATACAAAAATTGGAAACCGGATGGTAATATGGTTGTCTAATTAAATTACTAACAAAAAAATTTTGCAACTCAAGACTAAATGAGATTTCTTAAACAAGTCATATGTACAAGATGAAACAATGCACTTCAGAAGTATTTGAAGTACAATCATTATTCATTCTTAAAAATGTTTAGTACTGATTGAGGGAATATGGTATATTTGATGTGTTAATGACTTCTGTGTGTGTTATAGAGTAACTAGAGAAATGCCATAACATCATTTAACCAAAGCTCATTGCTTTTTCTATAAAATAAACCTTCTCACCAAGACAGGAAACCAAGCTGATGAAGGAAAGAAAAGGAACAAGCAAATGACTGATCAAAGGCAGCAAAATGGGATCAATGAGAAATACTGTATGCATTGTCTAATTTATGTATAGCTGGGAAAAGGAGTTGGTGACAATCAACATGGTTACTATGATTAGTGGTGGATTAAAAGTTTACCTCTAGATGGAAAGAAACATGCATATACAATTGGTAAGGTCATCCCATTCTGCTCTCTGATGCAAGAAGCCCCATTTGTTCAGTAAGATGATCCATATGTTGAATCCTGTCCCAACCATTTTTCTTTTCGATCTGTAACTCATCATCCATGGCAACACTACCATCTAGCGAACTTGAATTAATTTCATCTGTGTCCCCAGTAAGTGGGCTCTCTGCAAGGAATTGTTCCCAGAAAATATCGTTAATGCCCGGAAGTTTAGGGATCTCATCAAGAAAGGCCTCCACATCACTTTCTGGAGAGAAAGCATCAGTTTCTATGGGTGTTGTCCCATCCAAAGCCGCAGATATTGGATCCAAATGACTTTCATTCCCAGTCACAGCCCCCACAAGATTCATATCACCGATTTCTGCAGTGCTTTCTGGCAAGATTCCTTGCATTTCAGTGAAGTCGGGCAAAATAGTCTCTTCTTGAGAATTATGCACATTCAATTTTGAGAATTGAGCAGCTTTAGCATGATCAGGCAACACATAAGAGGAAGATTGAATATCAGGAATGGAAGTAGATGGACAACTGACAGGAAATCCGGCCTTCGCTGGCATATATGACTGCCCAGACATAGGTGGAACTTCAGAAAGGGTCACTCCCGAAACTCGACTTGAGGAACATCCACTGTCAAATGTATGAGTAGGAGCATCATCAATCAGGAATGCATCAGAGTTGTTCATCAATGGTTCCACCCTAGGTGTTGCATTCATCTTCAAGATCTGCTGCAGCAATGCTTTAGCTGCCTCATTTATGGAAGGCTGATACTTGACAAGCTGTCCATCAGGAGCATTAGTGTGATGCTGACCAACTGCACTTTCTTCTTCCTGCCCAGACAGTCTCCTTTTTTTGCTCACTGCGGCAGTGTTCCTACTGCTTTCATTCTGCTGCTGTACAATCTGGGCTAAGAAGCCAGGACTCTTCAAAGCCTTTGCAAGGAAAGACATCATTCGTTGTTGTTGCTGCTCCATTACCTGTACACGTTGCCCCACATTATGCAACTGGTTATCAGTTGTTTGCTGTTGCTGCCTCAACCTAACAAGTTCCTGCATTAGAACATTCTTGTCCCTTTTAAGTCTTTCAACCTCTTCCTCAAGCCCAAATTTCCCCACCTCAACACATGCCCCAACCGAGGAGCTCTGCACTTTAGGTTGTTCTTGATGACCAGGTACATGAACTGGTTTCCGCCTACTAATACTCTTCAAAAGGTGTGTTTGACCTCTCAAAAACCTCTCATTTGCAAATTCATAGCGATCTGGGTCAACCTTCTTAAAACCCTGTGTAAGCAAATGAAAAATATATATTTATACAAATAAAAACAGAAGTAAAAAACCAAAATTGTTCAAACTATTCAACATTTAAGCAAATGAAAAATATATATTTATACAAATAAAAACAGAAGTAAAAAACCAAAATTGTTCAAACTATTCAACAAAAATGTTGATTAAGACAACAAGAATTAAACTCAATGAGTTTCGCTTTGAGAATATAACATAAAGTCAAATTTTCTAAGTTCCACCATCTGTCACCAGCAGAGGCACTCATTATATTCACATCTCCATCTTCTTTCCACAGACAAAATGCAACAATGGGACTAATTTGCCTGCCACCCTCATTTATCCCAACCCAACCACCAACTGAACCCACCAATCGCCTCACTTAGCCATAAAGAAGTAAATTTTTTCTAAAAATTATACATTCCTCAATACACCTCAAACATTGGAAAAACATGAAACAAAGTCATTGTCCTCAATTACATTTGCCATCAAAATGTTTTCCCCCAAGTATTTTTGCCCAAAAGAAATGGAGCCTTAGATAATTGGCAGCCTATGACAACACAGCACACTCATTGGGTAGATATGACACCATTTAAGCATCCCATAATTTCTGAACTACTGTTCTTAAATGGGGGTGAGAAATTGTATAAGTATGTTCAATGGTTTCTGATAAGGCATGAAAATTTTCAGATTTAGCATACTATTCAAAAGTTATTTCACACAGAACTACAGAGGAGAGAGAGAGAGAGAGAGAGAGAGAGAGGGGGGGGGGGAGAAATAAAAGATTGACAAGACATAATTTGACATTGTTAGAGCCTGAGGTTCTGCAACACCAAAGTCATATTGCATATACTGTATTCTTACTTATGAAAATTGTATTATGTGATTCAAAAAAAAAAAACAAAAAAACTGAACAATGTTCAATGTACGAAGAGAATAGGGCAGTAGCTCTTCTTTTAGGGTGAGTTTGGCATCAGCTGTTAGCATTAGCTTTTAACTTTTATGTACAGCTTTTTAAAACCTCACTTCCCCTCCCCCCCCCCCCCCCCCCCTTCTCATTTTTCTCCACTTTTTCTCATTTTTGTCAAGGTACAAGTATACTTTAGCACACAAATTTCTAATATTGACAGAAGATGACAATGAAAGATTCAATAGCATGCATATCCATGTCCGACCTACTTTCTACACTCCAAAGCACAAGCATAAGAATAAAAAGAAGCATTCTTCAATATCTCATAAAATAGACAAATATTCCCTAAACGATGTAAATCACCAATCAAAGATTAACTTGAAATCATATATCAGATTAACTAAAAATATATAGACTAAACCTAGTTTCACTTATATATAAAGCTAAATATGCAGGGTATCTTTCCTTCTCAAAAGAAATGAGCTACTCCAGTGCACTTTTCATCCAATAAACTTTATTGATCAAACATACAGCTGTAGAAGCAGTTGCCTCAGTTCATCTGATGCCAATCCTCTGGTGACTTTCTCATTAACTTTCACTAACCCTTCTCACTCCCCACCCCCTCCACTATAAGACAGGAAAAAAAAATTTATTTGTAATTGTGGACCAACATAGAAAGACGCCTTCCTCTCTCTCCATGTAATTGCAAACCCTCTCTTGATGGAAAGACACCTAGTCTGAACAACAAAGAGTACGTCTATAATTTTGAATCACATACACTGACACACATAATTTGCATACTCTATGATATCTAAAAAATTGATGTCCTTGCAACTTCCCAAAGAACTAAATCATCCTTTATTGTGATGGATACCTCCAACTTACCGATTATGCAATGCACCATAGCAACAAGATGACAAACAAAACAACAACCAAAAAAAAAAGTCAAAGTAAATATAACTATATTATTTAAGAATAGTAGATATATACACATTCAACACCTGATGTATTCACTATAGAAAAATATAATATATATTTGGTGAAAATTTGAGTTCTCTTTGCTAACTTACAATGAAAGACTCAGTAATAGACAACACTTGAGTTTTTGCCAAGTTAACCCAAAATTGACCAAGTCGAGTATACCCACACAGAGTATAAGCTGACCTGCAAGTTTGAGATCATAAATTAATTAACTAACATGCTGCATACATTTGTTGAAAACATAGTGATATTGGGTAAGTGCAACAAATGGATGTAAAAATTCTAACCCAGAGCTGTGTTTGAATGATTCAAAAGAAAAATATTCTAAGATAAGCAAAACAAAGGAGAAAATAGATTTTTTTTTTTGGGGTAAAAAATTAATTATGAAAAAAATAATAGTTAAAGATTAGTCAAGGGAATGTTGCCCATAAAATGAATGGAGCACAACATCTTGTTTGGCTATGGCATGCCTATTAGAAGAAGATGACATTACAGAGATTACTTCAAGGAAAATGGTGCTGTATATGGTGAAAATAAAGAAGAAAGATTAGCAAATAATACGAGGGAAGAGTAAGGTGCAAAAAGAGTAAAAAGAATTAAAAAGCCACCCTGAAAAGTTAGATATAAGACCAGTTATGGATAAGAAAGGCAAAGGTTGGAGACAGAGATGGTAACAATAGTGGTAGTGGTTGTAGGCAAGCTACAAATTTTTTGGTAAGTCACATGTACCCAATGGATCTTTAACTTGCAATCTCATACTCCATCCATTACTATCATGAGAAGAGGAAGTCATTTGAGTTTGGACCATCATGTGGGCAGAAATTAATTAGAAGCAATTTTTTTTTTGATAGGCAGATAGTGGGGAAGGAGGAGATGAAGTTCGAACCACAAACATGAGACACCATAAAAGATGACATTATAACTAGGCTATCGCTTGAACTCCAATTAGAAGCAAATTTTATTTTTTTTATAAGTAATAAGTTATATTGATAAAAAAAGGAACACCCTAGTGCACAGGGAGTGAACAAGGGAAAAGAAATCAAATACAAAAATTGCAAGAGTCTAGGAAATCAAAAAAAGAAGGAAATGATTGTTTTTGCAAAGCAAACAACCAATCCCTTAAAGTTCTAAAAAAGAGTAGCTTGAAGTCCGGAATAGCTTCTATTTCTCTCGATAGAAGCAAATTTTATCATATTGACGCATTTAAATATAGAATTAAATAAGAAATTGGAACCTTTAATTCCATCCTATCTCCCGAGGATTGGAAAATCTTCCCTACGATTCAACCTAGAAATATATAAACACATTTTATTACTCCAAAAAGCACTTCACACCCCACCTTCCACCCCCAATTCCTTCATCAAAGTGCACCCCCGAGGTCTTACTATTTTTTTCTGGATAAGTTTTGCCCGAAAGGGGTGGGGGGAAGGGGGGGGGGGGGGGGGGATATGGGAATTTCATGTGGTCCAACTGTGCTAAGGTTTTACAGTTTCCACATGAGAAATAAAAACAATCAGAACAGGTACGTAACTTTCTACTACAGTTCCTTAAATGTCTAATATTTAAATCCAATGGGACTTGTAACCTCATGCATTTCCAAAGGCCTAATTGCTCTTGCAATCAATTTTCCTAAAATTCACTCCTCAAATAGAGACTCTACTCAATAGAAAACTTATTAATCCATTAATATCATCCTCAGCCATAAAGGCTTGTCAACCAAAAAAAGGTCTTTCATTGCAACCTTCACCTCAAATCTAATTTATTGCATCTTAAAGAGACGAACCTGTAAACTTCTTCCAATTCACCACTTCTTATTTCACTTTCCATAAACTTAGCCCTATGTTTAGATGGAGGAGAGGAGAGGACTGCTACTCCATCTCCCCCTGTCCCAAACTTATCCTATCTGTTTTAATCCAATGCTCACAGTCCCTGAGTTTAGTCCATTACTAGTCAAATTTGTCTTCTAAGAAATCCCGGCACACGTTGCCAATTCCATGGAATACATGAATATTAATATTTCCTTATTTCAAATCCTATCTTTTTTGTGCATTTCCACTAATCCATCTTAGCATTCTCATTTAAGCTACACTCATTATATGAATATGTTGTTTCTTAACATCCCAACATTCGGTGCCATAAACCATAGCGGGCCATATAGCAATCTTATAAAATCTTCCCTTTAACTTATTTAGTATTCTATGATTGCACCACACTCCTAATGCACTTCTCCACTTCATACACCCTACTCTTATTCTACAATCTCACAACACATGGCACATTTGATAAAGAAACAGATAATTTCCGCCAAGCTACAGACATTGCTCCAATAACATTTCAAAAAGTACCCTTTTTTATGTAATATGACAAACTCTCAAACTAATCCCTTAAATATTGGTGCCACACTGGTTTATGATTCACCAATTTTCAGGGGGGAAAAAACGTTTGTGGAGTTCATATTTTCCATCGCCCAAATTCCGAACTGCCAAACTGATAGCTTAGTCCTTGACAATCCAACCATCTCAGATCTTTTAATGTAATCTGGCTTAAACTTGCTAGATCTTAACGAATTTGTTAAATTATTCATCCAAGTTATTTTTTTTATTTAAAAAGATTACTGATCCAAATTCTTTTGTGAACAAAAGAAACAAACTTAAAACAGAACTTCAAAACTGAAATGTGTTGTATGTTTCCAGACTTCCAGCTAAAGCAATTTATTTATTTTCAAAATCATATAAACCTAATTGTGGGGGGACGAGGATCAAAGGTAGTTAATTGAGGCCGCAAGAGTAATTCCGAGGAGGGGAACTATATGGAGAGGACTTGTTTAACTAGTAAAGAGTTCGGGATGATGCTACTGATGAAGATATCAAGGATTCCTACCTAACCTCAGGAAGGCCGAGAATCCGGATTGAAGGAAGCATGGTACAATCCCCGGGGAGACAAATGTAACTTGGTTTTGAACAAGGAAGAGAATAAAAAGGAAGGACAAGGCAGCCATCTCCTCCGCATTAAATGCACTGCAACCACTTACCTGGTCGCATTAATGGAGAAATGACCATGAACAGTGTCCTTCACAGCTCATATTTTGTTGTAGAAACCTTCTAGCAAGGTCTTGATGGGACAAGTATCAAGAAAATCTGATCTCAACCCACCAAGTGTAAGATCCAGATGCATCCTTTCTAATTTATATAAAGCCAAGGAGCACCTGGATCAAGGGGACGGGAGATTGAGGGGAGAAAAACAAAAGAAAGAGAGAAACCATTCAGCTGTACTTTCATCCTCGGACTGAACCCGAGGACGAACACTTAGCTAACTTCTACGCTATTTCTAATTGAATATTGTCATTTCGCATATCAAAATTTAAACTCTAATCTTTGTTTCATGTTGCACAACGGGTATTTCAAGGTTGACCTTGCATCCCATCTCTATAAATTCATTGTGTGAGTGAACTGTAGCTTAATTAAAGCCAGTCTTAATTAATGGATTTATTTTTCGCCCGCCACACTAATCATCCATAAGTTAATGACCATGACTCCAAAACACAATGATGAAAATCATTGTGTTTACATTGATCATACTTGAAAACACTTTTAAACAAAAGGCAACCAATAAAAATAAAAGTATTTTCATTATAAAAAAAAATTTAATACACGGATATCGGATATCGAAGGCCAGAAGCCCACATCTTTGAATTTTGTGATTCTTCAACCAAAATAAACTTATGATATACTAAATTCGGTTGTATTACAACTGGGTATTTGATAAATTCTTTATTCACAAAAGAAAATGAATCTACATCTAACTCTTCCCAAACCCACCCCACCATTACAACACAATCAAGTCATTTACATCCCAACAAACCACAATTCGCATGCAAACATAGATCATTGTCAAAATACAACTACGTGTATTACAAACCTATAAACCACAACTCACACACCCAAATTCTGCAATCCATGACATGACAGTGAAAACAAAGAGGCATTCACAGATTTTTGGGCTCAGCTATGATCCCCAACAAATTAATTAGAGTCAACCACATGTACTCTTTTCCTCCATTCTATTCTATCTGAAATCATATACTCTGTTACTCCTCACAACTACAAAATTCAATAAAAAAAAATCCTTGCAAAAGCACAAATATTTACATAATAGTGAGACAAAAAAAAAGATACCCACAAACCAAAACAACCGAACCAAACACCCCAACAGCCACAGCATAAAAAAAACACACACATATTTAAGAGAGACCCCACATAAAAATATTAAATTGCCAGCATATAAACCAAAAGACCACCAAGAAACCACGATCGCAAAGCAAAAAAAAAAAAAAAAAAAGCCATAGAAACACAGATAGATTAGTTTAGAGATTTGGGGAAAAGAGAGAGAGAGAGAAACCCACATAAGTATTCAACTGGCGGATGAAGCTGGAGAAGTTTTTGTGCTTAAAGTGTTTGGGCAAAAGGTTAGCGGCGAACTCGTGGGCATTCCAAACTACAAAGCTGTTGTTGGCATTGCTCCACGACACCACCGAGTCGGTCTCAGGGTCATCCACCATCGCATAAAGCTTCTTCAGGAACGGTGGCAAAGTGTTCGAAGAGCTCGCCATCGATCCCTCATCATTTGCAGGACCTTCCATTGTTAGAGAAAGAGAGAGAGGAAAGGGGTTTTGTGGGGTTTGAGGGAATTGAGGAGGAAGAAGGATGGAAGGAAGGAAAGTAGAAATACTGGCACGTATATTATTAAATTAAAAACTAAAAAGTGATCAACAGATATTTTTATTATTTTATTATTATTATTAAATATTTTTGTTTATTTTTGTTTTGAGGAAAGCCGAGGGGTTTTTCATTTTTGGCGGTTGCGCCAGGGAGCAAGCACTACTTGATTAATACAGTTCTTTCTATTTATTTTTAGTTTTTTTTGGAGTTTTGCTTTTGTTTTTGTTTTTTAACTTTTAAAACAGGCCAAGTTCATTAGTGACACTTATCACTTTTACATGAATTTGTCATTATTTAATTATTAATTATTGTGTAATTATTTTTTTGTGGTATTAGATTTTTTTTTTTCAAGTTTTTTTAGTTGATTCCTAGGTATAATTTGCCCTAATTTTTCTTTTTTTTTTTTTTATTTAAGCAATTTTACCCCTACTTAAGGAATACCCATTTTGAATAAACAAAGAGATACAAAGATAAAGAAAGAGATACAAAGATAAAGAAAGAGACGAATATGAAGAAGAAAGAGCTTACCAAATAACTTTCTATTTGAGAAATGGAAGAAGGAATTGGCTTTCAAAAAGAAGAATTTGTTGTCATGGGTCATGAATGCTCCTTTCCTTGCTTTTGAGTGCCGTATTTTAGATTTTTTTTTTCATTTTTTCTTTATCTTTTTATTATATCTTATTTGTTTCTTTTAATTTAAGTGAATACATGAAAGTACAATCTCAATAAATTATATAAAAAAATTATGAAATTAATGGTGGACTTTTTTTTTTCCACACAATACAATGGTTTATTTCAAAAAATACACGTATAGCGTTCAACTCACAAATAATAGCATGTAAGAAAAGTCATGACATACAATTCCAAACTCTTGTAAAAATTAAGCCAACAGAGCAAAGAAAAAAATATCTATAAGAATAATTCAAAGAAACTTTATTTATTTATTTTTTGGATCATCCAAGTATCACTTGTTAGTTCTTTATTTGTGGGGAAAAAAATATTAATTCTTTCTTTGACGGGAAAAAATTAAAATGAAAAGTGGTCAGCGAGAGAGCTTTTGTGCAATTTTTCTTGAGTTTGCTTTTTTTTTTTTTTTTTTTTGAATAAAAGAAGGATCTACGACGTGGACTAATCGACATCAAGCACGTGACAATAAAGACAATATCACGTGTACTATCAAGACTTGCATAAAATTTAATTCAACACGTTTGTTACAAGACAAAGGTTTTGATTAGATTGCATGTCACAACCTTGATATCTGGCCAGCATTTCTATTTTTCCACTACTCACCTAAGCCATTACGCTTTCGGTAAAATAATTATTGGGTATTAAAAATTATGGTTTTTTCTGGTCGATACTATTTTTTTCTCAAACCCAAGTTTCTAGACTTATCTTACCCTTAAGTTGAGTATCATTTATTAAAGATTTAAATTACATATTTTTTAAAATATAATTTGGGTTGTAATTTCAAATTAAACCTTAAATTTAAAATTTGGCAATTGAACAAAAAGGTTTAAATAATTTTTAATTAATCTAATTAACTAAAAATAACAAAAATTCACATAACTTAAAACAAAAGCCTATATAAATACCCAAAAAAAAAGTTTGATTTGAATTGTAAGACCTATACAACATACATTATATGAGAATTTTAAAATTGAAAGAGAAAAAAATCTAAAACAATGTTTGCTCCAACAAATTAAGTTATACGTATAAACTTAAATTAAGTTAGTATAGAATTTTTTCTAAAATATATATATATATATATATATATATATTATGTGTTCTGCATGTGAATCATGAGATAATAATGATTTCCATCCACAAAGTAGACTCGAAAGTGTGATGAAATGATTAATTATGTCATTATGTTTCATTTTGACCTAAACATCTTGGGTCTTTTTGAATTTTCATTTATTTTTATAAAAAAGGAATTCTTTAAAAATATTTGGAATTGGGCTCCGGTTCCGGGCTTGGATCACCAATGTTTTTATTTTACACCACGGCCCAGCCCCTTACTGTTTCACTTCTTCCCCTGTGTCTGACTCAGTTCTCAATTCTCTCTCATCTCTCTCTCTCTCACAGAGTCACAGGTACGGCCTCTCAACCTTGCTCAGCTGGTTTTTCTCATCAAACTTTTCACATTGCTTATTTTTAATCATGGGTTTGCTTCTTTTTGTTTGTTTGTTCGTACAGTGTTTATGGGAAATAATATGTTTATATTTGCAAATTTGTATTGAGCAAATATAGCTTCTTATTATCATCAATATAAGTTATCTCCGGTGACCCATTAAAAATTGAGGAAAGTTTCCACCTTGACAGGTCACAAAAAACCTCACTGTAGTGAAGACAGACAGTGTGGTCTTTTAGGAAGAAAAATTCTTAAATGTAGCAAGTTCCTCATTATCTCCTTAGTTTGTAAATTTGGGAACATTTTTCAATATTTCTTTTAGAATTGTATGTGTATCTTCCCAGATGCCAAATGGATATTTGTGTGTCTTTTTTGGGATTTTTCTCATTGCAACCACTGTAGATGGGTATTTGTTTTAGAAGTGCTAGTTTCGCTGTTTCAACATTTGCCTTCTGTTACTGCTATCATTGAAGCATTACATCAAACACCTTGTATGCACTTCCCCACTTAATCTTGCTAGATATGTCTCCTTGCTTGCCAAAAATTACCAACAATCAATACCTTTGTTGTATCCTTAGTAATGTCACAATACCAACCCTTTTGTCCTTTGAGTCTTTCAATGCCTTCTTTTTCTCTTCTTCGCTAAACGGCACTCAACAAAATCATTCTCTCCACCTCTTAGAAACATCTCTCAGAATCTTTGGATTATGCATATACTCTCTTTTTTTAAGCCTTGTCCATTCATGGCTTCTATATCTTCTTCTGGGTGTTGCACTTCCACTGAAATTCTGGTTTTTGAGTCTATTGTGGCAGCCTTTTCCCTGCTTGGCTCAGGGAGGTTGCAGAATGGGAAATTTCATGGGAGGATCTACGGATTGATGTAGTGTTTCATATGGTGTTTCAAAGACCAAGAAAAGATGGTTGTACATAGTACCGGCCTTGTTGGTGGGATTAGCTTCATTGCACTTTTGTTGTTGGTCATGGTGCTACTCTTGAGAACGTGTGATGAGGGCATTGCAACTAAAAGGACTGCTTATGTGGGGTTTGCTCCAAAAGGAGACATCTCTTGACTACTCAAGAATCTTGTTTATATGACAGGTCTTGAAGACACATTTACCTATGAGCAGATGCTTCACATCACTGGAAATTTTAGTGAAGAAAATTTATCAAACATGGCCACTCTAGAGACCTTGTCCCGGGGTTTTTGGAAGGTGGGATTCTCATAGTCATCAAACAAGTATATTTTCTTTCCTTCTTGTCATGGAACTTGAAGGTGTTTCCAACAATGGAGCTACTGCAATGGCACTATGGCAGTGACCTCCTTTGACTGTTTGAGATATGGTGCTTGCTTACTTTGGCAGTGACCTCCACCATATTTTGGAGCGATGGTGCTTGCTTACTTTGGAGCCATGGTGCCCTCTTTTCAGCAGAAAGTTTTGTGTTGTTTCCAGCTTTGTTTTCCGGTTTCCATCGGTTTGTTGGTGTTTGCTAGCTATGCTTCGTTAGATCTATTGCTTGCCAGTCCATCTTTGGTGTTTTATGGTTTCTAGCCACCATTCTCTAGCTCATCCTAGCTGTGGTCATTGTTTTTTTTCGGCGTCTTTCCTTTTTGTCTGTGATCAGTGCTGCTTCTCCCCAGCTATCCCATCATCTCCTTCGCGTTGCACTTGATCATGGCATCTTTGAGCTCATATTGAGCCCTTCACTCCTGCTGGGCAGGATTCCTTCTTCATCACGGGTTCATCACTGGTTCATATGCAAGATGGGAGTCCACGTGTAAACTCCATCTTGAGGGGGCCTATCAGAAATTTTACTTTAGATTAGCAAATGTATTTTGCAGATTTTATTTTTTTCTACACATTTTCCACATATGCTAAAAGTAGGTAGTTTGTTAACTAGTTGGTTAGTCTTGTTTGGTTAGTTTTAGAGCAACTTCAATATTAATCAGAAACTTGGGGGATCTAATTTTCTAAGTTTTTCTAAAAAAAACCAAATCTTAAGGGGATTTGGGAATATTTCAAATCCCCCTGTAATGTCATTGAGTAAGCTAGATGTTGTGTTGTATTTGGAGGGAAAGGAATGCTAGATGCTTTGGGGATCTAAGAGGTCCTTGCTAGAGATTAAGTCTTTTTTCTTGCATACTCTCCTTGTTTGGAGTGTGGTTTTGTCGCATTTTTCTTGTTTTTTCCTTCCTGCTTTATTAGATCATTGTAATTTTGGTTCTTGATTTTTGCCCCCATAATACATTCCCAATGTACTCCAGTTGGCTACTTTTTTCTTAATTAATAATATTTTTTTGTTACCTATCAAATTTTTTTTTTATAAAGTTGGTTTTCAACACACATTTTTCTTTTTAAAGCAAGATATGAGCATTGTACCTACTGCTATCCCATTGAACCCTTTTACCACCTAGGCAAAAGCTCACAGGCATTTTTCTGCAGGACTCATTGAGCCTATATTTGTGAACATTGTACATATTTGCTTGCTGTTATACAGAATCTGTATACTTAGGAGTTTGAACTGATGATGCTGGTCTATTAGGTTCTGCTTTGAGACATTGTAAGCGATGGGATGCGATGTGTTGTTGCTATTTAAAACGTGCATGATCTGTGAAAAACAATTCTTGGCATTTGGACTTAAACCATGTCTTTATGTTACTATTTGATGTCTTACCTTCTTTTTTTGGTGGGTTTTGAGAGTCAAAAAGCTTCTCTCAATTAAGCATTGGGGGATTTTTAAGGGTACTCAACATGGGTTGTTGAATAGTGTAGCTAAGTTGAGAGCTTTATGTGTTTGATTTATTAGGCAATTTTGAATGCTTCTTATATTAGTTTTCTTTTAAATTTTTGGCTATGTATTACGGGCATGGGTTCATTTTAAGATGATGCTATCATTGGTATAAAAAATCAGTTAAATATCATTAGCATGTGTTGTGATTTATGATATAATTGCTTTTCCTTGTATGAACTGCTAGGTGTTCTATTTCAGTGACTTGCTTAAATCTGAATGGTTATGATTTGTTTAGCCACAAGAGACTGATTTGTTAAGTTATACTTCGTTTTTGTTGACTAGACAGCAAACATGGCAGAAATAAGCCTGGGGATACTAATAGATATTGTGGATGAGGATTGGATGAGAGACACCTTGCCTAATGATGGTACTGTTTTTCCTTCCCCCTCCCAATACGGATGTGCACATATCAAGAAAAAATATTTCTTCCCTATTTCTTTGTAGGCCAGTTGTTTGATTTGTCTTTTCAATTGATATTGCAGATCTTCCATTACCACCAGTTTTGGTTGTTAGAAATGATGACACTGAGGAATCAAGTATGTATATTGATTAGATTACTCCCTCTAGTTAAGTGATACTAAATGGAGAAGTGGGTTTTTTGAATGACCATTTTATGTGTTTGAGTTCTCTATTCATCTAATTATGTTTCTAGTATCCATTGTTTTAAAAGTTAAGGTTCTGAGATATGTCTATAAATTAAGTGGAGTCTTGCTCTGTTTTGGGGCTGTGAGAATGGCAAAACTTTGTGTTTTGATATAAATACTTCTGTCTGCTCTGATGTTGCTAATTTTTAGCATATTGCATTCATCAAATGATCTTTTTTTTTCCTAACTTATTTGGTTTAGTAATTTTCTTTCTAATACCTTTGATTGGATCTGCTACATTGATCAGATCAGGAGACACAACAGGTTGGTGGAGATACTTGGCATGATCTTGCATTAGGCACTCAATACAGCTCTCATGCCTCAGGAGGAGCATAAGCAATACTTTTGAAGTGGTTGGATCCTTTTTATTGAGGGATTTGAAGTTCATGGCTCTCTTTCCTTGTGTGAGAACCCTAAGAATTTTTCATGTAAAAGACTGTAGTTTTATTTTGATAATCATATGAGAAGACTTTGGTTATTAGTACTTTGATGGAAGAGCTATGGTGAAGTGTCAATTTATATAATGTTCTCTTTTGCACTGGCACATCACCATGTATATATATGTACTTCACTTCCCTGTCATGTGGAGTTAATCATTAAGTTCTCTTCGTCTGCAGTAATATGAATTGCTCTGCTTGTTAAACAACTTAATTTGGATCAATTTGCTTATTTACCTTTAAAAAAAATTCATTATTTTAAAAACATGTCCTTTTGGTTTGGTTTTTGCCTCCATCTCTCCCTTAGAAGTTGCCTGATATTGTACATTTTGAGTAGCACACTCTGAAAAATCAGGCCAGGATTCTTTTGGATTTAGTGCATTCTAAGATAGCTGAGTATAATTTAGCAAGAAAGAAAACCTGGGTGGGAAATACAAATTTTTTTACAAAATATTTTACAGACTACTGATGTGAGAAGTGATTATTGATAAATGAAAAAAATGATATTAATGGTGGGTTTAGATGAGAACCAATAAGAAGTTAGTCATATTTACAATTTGTAAAAATGTTGTAAAATAATTTGTGATTTTAACATTATTCTTTTAAAAATTTTTTTAACCGGTGGAATCTAAATGGTTATTTAAGGGTGAGGAGAAAAACAGGATAAATTATTATTTACACTAGGAAGACTGCTGATGCGACCCTTCCAAGCAATGAGATAATGCTATCTATGCAAATATATGAGTGAGCTTCCTAGTCAGCACAAAGATTAAAAAATAAAAAATTACCGGGGAAATTACACTTTACCACCCTAAAATATGCACTAGATTACACTTTGCACCCTAAACTATCACACTTATCACGCTTTTCACCCCGGTGTTATTTTTGCTATTATATTTAACAGAATCTTGCTGCATGTGACAAGCACGTGCTTCTTACTTAGGTGGAACAAAGTCAAAAGACTAAAACAACCTTCCTCAAACTCAATTAAAACAAAATCCAAAATTTTTCTTATTTGTTTGGTCTCCACCGGTTCATCTGCACTCTCCCACTCTCTAAAAGAACACAAAATCTCAGAGTTTCCCACGTGATGATGACACAAAATATTTTTTAATCCTTAACTTTTGTTTTCCTGAATATTTGGCTTTTTTAGCACAAAAAGACGAGTTGAGGGAGTCACAAAGTCCAAACACCCTTTCCAAATAACAATAAATATCAAAAAATTTAGTTAGTTGTCATGTTTCAAAACAATGCTGAAAACTAACATCTCGAGTGTCTGAAACTCGAGTTCCAAGATAAAACTCAAGTTTTTAAGTCTCGATTTGTAAAAGGATGGCTCTGATTTGGAAAAAAATTCACGTGAAAATCGAGTTTTAAAGACTCGAGTTCCATAAATTGCAGGAAAACGCTATTATAGGGATCTAAAATGTCACTATAGGGCTTCAAAACGCCACTATAGGGCTCCCTGAACCTGGTATGGGGTGAGCACACTTATAAAAAAAAAATTGCAAGAAAACGCCGTTATAGAGCTTTAAAACGTCACTATAGGACTTAAAAACACCACTATAAGGCTCCCTGAACGAGAAATTTTTTTTGCATGGAACTCGAGTCTTAAAGACTCGAGATCTATGTGGCATTTTCAGTCCAAGTCATCCAGCCAAACACTCGCAAAGCGAGTCTTTGGGACTCGAGTTTTAATATGGATCTCGAGTTTCTAAAACTTGAGATGCTATTTTTCTTAAAATTTTGAAACATTGCCTAACTTACTACATAGAATCCCCCTCATCAGTCTACTCTGCAAATTCCCTCCACAAAGTCCATTATTATGGAGCAGGCAAATTTGTTTGCAATTGCATACCCACTCTCCTCCCTAAAGAAATGTAACGGATAATTCTTCGCATAATTACGAAGCACCCAAATTTTTTTTTTGATGGTCAAAGCACCCAAATTTGTTTCCATGCCTCTCCCCTTGAGAAATGTAACCAGATTTGTTTGCATGCCCTCCCATAGAGAAATGTAACGGATTTCATATATATATATATATATATGTATATATATTGTCCCTTTTTCATCTTATCAACAGTTTGGTTTGTTTTGATACAAAACAACTCACAGCAAGATCAGTGTTTTGTACGGGATCTAATGTATTTTAGCACTCAGTGGCATCAATACAAAATAACAACTCTGAGATTTTTGTGTGTGTGTTTTTTTTTAAGAGACAATGCAAATGAAGTTGCGTGGAATCTGGGGAAGAGGATGGCCTCACGTGAGATAGAGGGAGACATAGAAAAAATTTGAGTTTTGTTTTAATTGAGTTTAAGGAAGGTTATTTGAGTCTTTTAATTTTATTCCACTTAAGCAAAAAGCACGTGCTTGTCACATGCAACAAAATTCTGTTAAATATAACAACAAAAATAATATCGGAGCACAAAGCGTGATAAGTGTGATAATTTATGGTGCAAAGTGTGCAGTCAGATAATTTAGGGTGCAAAGTATAACTTAGTGAATAATTTAGAGTGGTAAAATGTAATTTTTCTAAAATTACTAAATGATTTTATATTTACATAAATAACAACATTTTATTAATTAAAAAGTCAAGAAGGACAAAGTAATCTGTCCTCCTAGTAAATCTAATAATATCTCGAAAAACAGGTGTAAGATTTGGACGCGTCTCCTGCAATCAATTTTAACGATGATGGGAAAGAGGAAAAAGGCATTTGATTAATTGGATCATTGAATTTGACTTGTTATTCTGTTTTCACTCTTTAGTCTTTACACTTAAAACAATTGCACGGAAATTACAATCACTAATTTGTTTTAAGCTGGTCAAAAAGTTAGTTCATTAAAAAAAATAAGAAAAGGTGAAAAAGTTGGATTGATTTTTGATTTGATTTTCTTTTGAATTGGAGTTGATTTTATGATTGGATTATCACAAACGGAGGGCTCCTGATGGCTCCACCTCATCTAACAATCACAGACCCATATGAGTTGTACAAAGATGGTGTATTTGTTACTGTGGATCTCAGGTGTATCGTGGACGCTTACATGTGGCATCTTTGAAAATGTCTGTTCTTATTATGGACGATATCTTTATTTCATTCACCTCATTAATTGCATCAAAGATGACATTAAGCTCTTGTAGTGCAATTACCATAATAGCACTTTCCGGTATTTCCAAACATCCAGGTTCAAATCCCCTCCACCAATAATTAAATTGTCAAAAAATAAAATAAAATGTTCGAATCTTTATTTATTTATTTTTCTTTTGAGAAATTTTTTTTTTCAAATCTTAAGTAACTTCTAGGGGTACATCAATTTGGTGCATTTTTGTGTTATTGACTCCTCTTTCATAGCTTGGTCCTTGCTTGCTACTCCCTGGCTCTACAGCATAACATAATTTGATAAAAATTTATATTTTAAACAATTAATAATTAAATTAAATTAAATGGCATAATGAAAACCGTAGGCATCTCTCATATAAGGATGTCAATGTAGTATTTCTAACACTAGGCATGCTGAAAGCAATGTGTAACCAAACCGTCTGTATTGGTAATTGCTCAAATTCCTTAATGAAATCTTGCAGCCAAGAAATGTTACCATCATTGGGCTAGAAGGGATTGATCTTGCCCAAATATGTGATTTTCACAACAGGGATATACAGAGCATTTTGAAATTAAAATCTTTCCCATTACATTTTTTTAATATGCCTTAACTAGATCATTTGGAATATATTACTAAAACAAAAAGATCACTATAAATTATAATACGTCCCTAATGTTTATTTTAAATTTGAAACATTTATAGTGCATACTCAAAAAAAAAAAAAAAAAAAAAGTATCATTTTTTACAGTGCCCTGAAATCTGTGTTACCCTTACCAGCAGCAATTTATTAATACTTGCAATTAAAGATCTAGTAGCACTCCAGGCATTACATAACCTTAAACTAACAATTGCCTTTAGCAGCATACATTTGACAAATTATATAGCATTCCAAACAATTCACTATATCCTTGCTTGTCCTGGTGAGACTTTGTGGCCCTAGGAATGTGGATTTGGAGTTGATAACAGTTGAGAAACCATGTGCATAGTTGGTCTACATTTTGGGTTAGCATGCAATTGCCTACGTTATAATGACTATCAGTTTGACTCTCAACCTTAAGAATGGGATGTAGAAGGTGTATGCCTAACAAATCTTTCAACAATAAATTCTCCCCCACAATTGAAGCATTATAGATTGGAGATCATTTCATCACAATTCTTCCTTTGATCACTTCAATGGCCAAAACTCCAAAGCTATAACATCGCATTTCACAGTTATTTTCATTGTATAAGTAAGCTCTGCAAACAAACAAAATATTATGTTAATTTGTTCATATGTTTAATGTTCTACATGGATTAAAAAATTATTTTATTACATGGTGCAACATATCCATATCTGCCAACAAGTGAAGTCCAATTGGATGATTGGGATTAAGAAGCTTAGCTATGCCAAAGTCTAAAACATGATCCTCATGTTGAGAGTCTAGCAATATATTTTTGCTTGTTATGTCCCTATGAACAACTAGTAGTGAACAATCATGGTTGTTGATACCATATTTTGTTTGGCTCTAAATTTTGATAGAGGTTTTAGCCATAAATTAAAGGATTTCATGGTTTTAATTATTAAACCCCTTTTTTGTTTTTGATTTTTGTCAATTTAGATCACTTCAATAGCCAAAACTCCAAAGCTATAACATCACATTTCACAGTTATTTTCATCATATAAGCAAGCTTTGCAAACAAACAAAATATTATGTTAATTTGTTCATATGTTTAATGTTCTACATGGATTAAAAAATTGTTGTATTACATGGTGCAACATATCCACATTTGCTAACAAGTGAAGTCCAATTGGATGATTGGGATTAAGAAGCTTAGCTATGCCAAAGTCTAAAACATGATCCTCATGTTAAGAGTCCAGCAATATTTTTTTGCTTGCTATGTCCCTCTGAACAACTAGTGGTGAACAATCGTGGTTGTTGATACCATATTTTGTTCGGCTCTAAATTTTGATAGAGGTTTTAGCCATAAATTAAAGGATTTCATGGTTTTAATTATTAAACCCCTTTTTTGTTGTTGATTTTTGTCAATTTTTTACAAGGTTAATTGAATTTAATTGAGCTCTTTTTGACATCTAACCTTGTGATTAGATCAATTTTGGTGCTATTTTTAAGATCATGAAATTCTCTTTAATTTTTCTATATATGGGCGATAATCGGATTTGAAAGTTTGAATTGAAGGAGATATCACTTAGTTAATGAAATTACCCATTTTGTATCTTAATTGTGGAAAAATTACGTGTGCGCTATACCATTTGGGTCTCTTTTATTGAGCATGCCATTAAGGTTTGAGCATCAAATTGACTAAGGAATTGAATTGATTTTCATAAATTACGTGTCCTATTTTTATTTGAGTTCAATTACTTTATCATATTTGGTTCTTTTATTTTTATTAGGTCATAGTTGGATTTATTTAGAGATCAAGTTAATTTGTTTTAATTAAGGACAAAATTTGACAACAAACTTGGTTGTACCCTACAACTACAACTCCACTCGATATCTGTTTATTAGATATTAATTTTGTCAAATCTACTACTAGAGTACATTTTTTTCTTATGTTTTCTATACTTGCAAAATTTCCAGAAGATCATAAATTAATAGCTATATCATAAATTAAATGTTTAAATTTTAAGTTTTTGTAATCTAAAATTATGCATAAAAAATAAGTTTACAGGTCGAATAGTAAATAACATCTGCATGAAATTTGACAAGTATGTTTGTGAATAGAAAGAAGTAAAGAACATGCATTTTAATAGTTACATTTTCAAAATATGTAACTATATTAATTTTTTTTATTTTTTTAAGTTACAACCAAATTTATAGTCATCAATGGCACATTAAAGATATATCACGGCGAACCAAACGCTTTAACCGTGTGTTGCTATGATAGTTTTGGCGTGTTGCTATGATAGTTTTGGCCAAATTGCAATATGTAATATGGTGATAAAAATGGACCAAAATCGATTAAAACCGCATGGAATTGCAAACACCCCTAATTGTGCTCCTTATCAAATTTGCCAAAAAAAAAAAAAAACTCGAGTTTGTAAAGTAGAGTTCCTTGAGAAAAAGAAAAAAAAGAAAAGAAAAAAAAGGAAGTGTGTATTATCCCTTTCTTTGATTAATGTCCATCCGTTGGCGCCATTTCCTTCCAGCACGACTAGAAGAAGAGCAGTAGTGCAGAAGTAGAAGTAGAAGTAGAAGCAGAACAAGCCATGCTACTCGCCGTACCTGATTGCTTCACTTCGTTCCGTCACAACAAGCCAACCACTACGACCTTTATCTTCCAGCGAGGGCGGCGAGCCTCCAACTCAGTGAACCCAACTCGGACGCGTCGCCTCGAACTCTGCAAAGCGACTTTGATCACCAACTCCGACTCCTTCGAGGTTGGTCGATTCCTCGGCAGTTATGGCTTCATGAACATCACTAGGTCTCTCTCTTTCGCCTCTTAAACCTTTTCAATTTTCGCCTTACTTTCTCTGTTTGGTTCCCGAGAAAATTAAAATACAAACTTTCTCAGAGACCTGAATTAGTCTCATTTAAAAAAAAAAAAAAAAAATTTTTATCACCATCATCATTATTATGATCATTCTCAATATTGATATTATTTGTTGTTGTTGTTATTTCTGAGTTTGATATTAAAAAAAAAAAAAAAATTGAATCTTTAAAGCTATGTTTACTGAGTTTGTTAGCGGAGACATTGCAAGAAATGGAAAAGTGTTATGCTTTCTGTGTTATGTAATATACTTTCCTCCGTTTAGAGCTTTTGGTACTCTCAATGGTTGTTACATTGGAGGGTAGCTGATCTCTTGTTCGGGGTGGAGAAATTGGTTAGGAAAGCACTCTGAAGAGATTTGGAACTTTGTCCCGTTATGTTTTGACGTTACTATTATTGAAGGAGTGAAATAGTCCGATCAAAGGCTCAGTTGGAATCATTGCTTATTCGAACTCTGTTTGATTGGTATTGTGTGCGGGGTCATACAAATAGCACCTCCCCAGATAATCACTTTACTTTTGTGCATAATTCTTTTGAAATTATTTTAGGAGACGCTGTGTTCATCATCATGAGCAAGAAGTAGTCTAATCTATTAATAAAATGCCATTTCTTATAAAAGAAAAAGAGTACATTTGGGTTTTGCGGTTTGAATAACTCTTTCTTTTCTCTTTGTTAGGTTACTTTTTAGAGTTATAGTTGTGAAGTCAATGTTGATATCAATGTAATGGTAAAAGGGTATTTTTCTTGCCCCCGCAGCTATTCGGGGTTCCAATCAGGGGCAGATACTGAATATTCACCCGGAGATTTGGGGCGATTAAGAGTTCAAGATGTGGGAGAAGGAAATGTAAAGATCAGGTAAATTTTACAGAAGGATGTTATAAATGATCATACACATTTTGATTATGTAAATAGATAATGCAAATATGTTATTCTTCTTGATACTGATATTGTCCATGGCAGTTATTTTGTAGTCTTTATGAAGGGAGAGTCTCTCAGGGTCCACTTAGAGGAACTTCAGTTCTTTTTAAGGTGATGTTGTTATGGTTTTTTCTGTGTGTGTGACATTCATTTCATACATACTCTCAAGTCTCAACCATTTCAACATGTCTTTATAATTAACAAGGATTAGTATGTTAAAATAAAGTGAATGTTGATGCACAAAAGATGTAGCCTTTAACAAACCACAGTTTGTATTTATACATAAAGTCTTTGGCTAATCATGACTTAACAAATAGAAGAAAATCCTTCAAATTCTTCAAGATGAAAAAACACAATGCTAGTTGACAAATAACCTCCATAACATGTTACGTTCTTCAATTATTAGACAGTTCTTCTGTATAGCCCAAGTTAGAGTTAAAGGCATGCAAATGACTGCAAAATGAGTCATAAATAGCTTAAAATAAATAACATTAAGTGAAGGTTGTTTTGCCCCTTTTTGTTTTGTTTTGTTCAGATAGAAAGTTGCCTGCATTTTTGGGCTCAAATATAGTCTAGCCTTCTAATGATATATTATTGCAAATGGTCTCTTTGTTGTTTAATCAAGTATTACTTACCCCATTCAATCAATGTATTTTCCCTTTTTATTAACATCATCCCATTTAAACACTCAGAAAACAATCTGTTTTAAGTATACTTTTTTCCTTTCTATTTTATTTTAAATTTTTAAGGAAAAAGAAAACAAGTCTTTTTTTACAACTTAATCTGGTAGGCTATACTTTGATACCTCAATTTAATTCAGTTCTCTAGACTCAATATACTCTATTGAAAATAGCAATTTTACATATGAAGGTTTATCCTGGTCAACGAGCTGGTGGTATGGAGGCTGATATGATGGCTGCAAATGAGTTGAATGCTCACACTTTCCTTCAAGTAGGAAATGTTTTTCTCTTACTCTATAAATAATTGTATAAGCCTTCCCTTAATTGCACGTTGTCAGAAGCACTAAATGGTCCTATTGGCTTTTTTTTTTTTTTTGGGGGTGGGGGATCATTTTTTGCAGAGCAGTTCAAAAGGTATCTGTCAGAATCTCCTGATACTTGTTGGTGGGTTTGAGACAAAAACTGGGGAACAGGTTTGTTATGTGATATCAATTATCTTCACATGTAAAGTGTTTATGTGTTTTTGTTTTTGGTAGATGCATTTACAGTATAATTATCCTGCACAGTGGCTTGCTTTCCGTAATAATGGGAAATATAGTGCCGCAGACTATGCAAAAGTTATGAGTGAAAGAATATCAAAAAATCGTGCACTAGGAGAACAGATGTCTTGGAATCAATTTGAACAAGAGCTAACAATTAAACGCAGAAGATATTTTGTCCTTAAGCTTCTTCAGGGTGCCATAAGAGGTCTAGCTTTCATGCATGACCAAGATAGATTACACCAGAGTCTTGGACCATCTTCTGTTGTTCTTAAGTATGTATTATGGAAATATTCAATTTGGTTCTTCTTTATGATACTATTAGGATTGTGTTAATCCATTTATATGCTACTCTAAGTTTGGCTTATTAATGACAGTACAATTGTAGAAAAAGATGCTGCTTACTTAGTTCCACGACTTCGGGATCTAGCCTTTTCTGTTGACATTGGGTATGTAAACGGTATAGTTTCTTTTTCTTTTATTTAAAAAAAATTGTAATTTATGCTTCAACATTATGTTCATAAAAAAAGGACTCTGCTTTATTAGTTCGGTAAGAAGAATTATACGAGTTCTGTTGTTTTATCCTCACAACAGGGATATGAATCCCATAAATATGATCCAGGTGCCCACCCCCTCACAAAAAAAAAAAAAAAAACCGCAATTTTTTCATTTACCTTTCAGAAAGAAAGTCATGTTTCCAGGTTTTGGGAATCCCAGTTATGGTATAAAGTAACCAAGATGTTCTGTTTCTTATGATATGTTCAGATGAAACTAAAATATCTTTTGGATGAAACTCATGAAAATTCATTGGAACTCTCTAAACTCCCCACATTTTTTGTATACAAAATTAAAATTAGAACCACATTTCTGCTTCTGTAGGATTTGTTCTTTTACATTTTTGTGATAACATAATCAATGTTTTAGGTACTTGGCCTTGTTGAGGGTCAGGGAATGGCAATTTCTATTCTGAAATAATTCAATTATTATCACAATACATTTCTTGCAGAAACATCACAACTACCTCAGGAAGTAATATCTTTCTTTCCTTATTTGTTTATTTAATTTGCAAATTATTGCTTAACATAAAATTTCGGGTACAGTATAACTTATAATAGTTTAAATATCCAACACATTTCCTTCCCAGATATTCATCTCTAGATGAGGGTCGTGGAACACTCTCGGAGGGACTTTGGAGACGAGCATCTGCTGCTGGTGCCTTCACACCAATGGAGAAAAGAGCCTTTGGAATAGCAGATGATATGTAATTATTTGAAACATGGTTTCATCTTAGTAATTTGGTTCAGCTACATATTCCATTTTATCATTTTCTTTCTTGTTCCCCTGCAGATATGAAGCAGGTCTTCTTTTTGCATACTTAGCTTTTGTTCCATTTTGTGAAGCAGGCATAGTGGATAGCCTTTCGTTGCAAGTAAGCTACTATTCTTTCAGTTTTTTTTTTTTGTTTTTGTTTTTTTGTTTGTTTGTTTTATTTTTTATTTTTTATATTTGGGGTTCATATTGTTCTTTCTAGAAATGTTTTAATGTTTATGAATGTGATGTTAGCAAGTCTTCTAGATCCTAATTGTTTATTTTGTGAGAATGCAGAGGCTTCTGGAGAGCACTTTCAAGCTTGATGTTGAAGCTACAAGAGAGTAAGATGTCTTCTATATCCTACAATTCGAGTACAAGTTATGATGTAAATGAACTATGGCCTTGACTTTCAGAAATGGGGAATAAACTCCTCCCCTCCCCCCTTTTTCAGGGCAACACTTGAAAATCAGAATCTAGTTGTTAAGAGAATTTCCTTTGGCTCTCTTAGACTTTTGGCTTTGTGCTTTAATGTCTTTGCTTCAAATTCTAGGTCCCCCCTCCCCCCATCCCCTCTCTCTCTCTCGCTCTCTCTCTTTCTCTTCTGAGCAACACTTGAAATTCACAATCTATTTGTTTGGAGAACTTCCTTTGGCTCTTTTAGAGTTCTGGAGTTCTGCTTTATTGTCTTGGTTTCAAAGTCTAGGGATCTCTGAAATTATTATCCCTTTCCTTGAATCAACACTGCAAATCACCTGCAGAACTACAGATGTTCATGAATCATTCAAAAATAACTTTCTAGTAGGATTGCCTTGATTTGGAATGCATGTTAGAATAGTTTTTCTTCAGAAGCATGAGAGTGAAGTTCAATATCTAACCATAGTGGCAGTTAGAAACGAACGCATCACATCTAAAATAAGATATTCATCTTTTGGCAACGGACATGAATGGAGGGAGAATAATTCTCTACAGAATTAGAGTTTCGAAAGTGTTGGGAGAAACGATAGGAAAGCCTTAGTGAAAAAAATATATGATAAAACTAAAGCAAATTGTAAATAATCTTTTGAAGGTTATCTGAATGCATTATTGTTCAAATATGGATGTAGCATGTATACAAGTTAGTTATCCTTTTGGCTCTTCCTTTGTCTACCTTTGTGTATAGTGTGGCATCCCTTTTTGCCTTTTTTTAAACAAAATTTTTACTTATTGTTATTGGGAATTGTCTTTTAGGGTCAACTGCATTTCCTTAATTGTGGGTAATCGCATTGATATCACAATATGACAATTTTACTCCTATTACATACATGCTCATAACACTCCCCCTCAAGTTGGGCATATATATATTACCTTAATTGTGGGTAATCACATTAATATCACAATATGACAATTTTACTCCTATTACATACATGCTCATAACACTCCCCCTCAAGTTGGGCGCGCACACACACACACATATATATATTGTATAATCTCAGCTTGTTACATAACATATTCAAACAAATCTTGCACACAAGTTTGGTTAACATATCAGCAACTTAAGCTCCTGTAGAGATATAGGGGGTAGTAATGACACCCCTTTCCACTTGTTCATGAACTAGATGGCAATCCAATTCTATTTTTTTGGTACACTTATGAAACATAGGATTAGATGCAATATGAATTGTGGCATGATTGTTACAATACATAGTCATAGGTAAGTTAACCTCAAACTATAATTCTTCTGGAAGCTGCGTAATCTACATCAGCTTACATGATGTATTTGCCATGGCTCTGTACTTAGCGTTTGCACTAGATCGGGATACAACACTCTGTTACTTACTTTTCCTACATGCACTAAATGTTAATTTAGGTTGTCTTCTACCTTTTTTTCCCTTTGACTTGAATCAACTCACTCTTCTTCTTTAGTACATTGATCACTCTCTTAAACACATGTCCAAGTCATCTTGCTTTCCCCATTTTTTCATCAATAGTTGGTACCCATTTTCTTAAGCAAAAATGACCATGTTAAATTTTTACTGTAAACGTCCAATGTCATTTGTCTCATTAATATGAATATTTTGTGGTTATATGATTATTGGATTGACCCAAACTTGTCTTGGTAGATCTTTTAAGCGTTGTTCTAGTTCTTTGTGTATTTTTTCATTTAGGCAGGGGAGAATTTGGAAATTTTGCTTATACCATTAACTACTCAGCTTTGTGGTATTTCTTACCTGTATGATTACGATCTTTCTTCTTTTGGCAGGTATTGTTTAGCAGATGATCGATTATTAGATGCTGTTAAATTCCTGGATCTTGGTGATGGTGCCGGTTGGGAGTTACTCCAGGTTTAATTGCCTTTTCTGACTATGATGAGTATATCTTGGTGCACCCATTATATTTTTTGTCCACATTCTGGATACTTGTACCAATGAAACACGTATGCGACAATATGAACATCTGTAATAGATGATATATTGTTCCAAAAAAAGTTACATCAGTCACTGTGGAGGAAGACCAAACCCATAAAAGAAAAAAGAATAATAGGAACTTTTTAGATTGCTATAGATTTTTGATAGGCTAGAATATTTTAGAAGGATATAATTCCCAGTCCAGAGCAGTTTGAATGGGTAAAGCAAACTATCTATGATGACACTTTCAATCAAAAAGATGATTCCATTTGCTTATAAAATTGTGGTGTGGTGGGTACCTCTTATATGGGATATTCAGTTCCCCCTGTACATTTAATTTCTTCTGTCTAAACTCCACCACTCAAATGTTTCATTGATTGGTGAACCATATTTCTAATGTGTACAAAATAAGGTTTTTATTTATTTATTATTTTTAAGGTAAGACATAGAAAAAAAGGAACAGTGTAATAGTAATTATCTTCTCTTAGATGTTTTGTTTCCCTAGTTTAATTTTTCCAATGTTTAGAAGCTCCACATTTATTTTATTTTATTTTTCTTTTTAATCTTTCAGTGGACTCGGAATTTTTATGATTTGTTGCCAGTTCATTTTTACTGAAATGATGCAGAAAGTTCCCTTGTAGAATTCAAAGTTATTTCCATTGTGTTCTAAAAGATTCTTATTCTTGGCATAGGCAATGCTGAATCCCGACTTCAGAAAACGGCCAATTGCAGAGGCTGTGCTCAATCATCGGTTCATGACCAGCGCCATTCCCTGAGTTCCAAATGTCATCTCAACTCGGCTTGTTTATAACTCTGGTCGATCCAAAATATCAAGGGGACTTGGAGAAGCTATTTTATCTTAAGAATGTACAGAAGTTAACACAACAGAAGGGGAGGAAGCAAGATGCAGGAGTTCGCTGGATCAGAATCTAAACTTCACCATGCTACATGTAATAATTGTACAAATAGCGAGAGTCTCCATTTGGACCATTTCCCAAACATCAAATTCTATTCTTGATTATTTATCATTTCTCTATTAAAGATGATTGTTGTGAAAATAAATCCATTTAGGCAAGATTAAAGAAAAGAGAAGAAAAATAGACATGAATTTTCACAATATGCCTACGTCCACTGGCAGTGACAAAGAAAGTTTCACTATAAAATAAGGAGATTACAATAGTAACACACAAGCACTCTCGACCCAAACCCCAATTTAATTCTACTTTTCCCTTAATGAATTGCCGTAGCACTAACTTAATATATATACATGCATTAAGTCGGCTAGGGTATTAACATTGCACAAGGGTTACTATAGACAGCTATATTACAACAAGTACTCTATGTTAGACCAAATTATGATGATGTTGTGTTGGTTATTTGATTAAATTCGCTGTACTATGTCTAGCTTTCAATAATTGAATAGCTTCAATTACAAATTAAGCTTGATAAATGATTTTTAGAATAAATGCCCTAAGGGCAATGGTAAGGAGCCTTTTTTCAAGAAATAAAAAATCAAATTGTATACACATATTCAAAAAAGAAAAACTACACAATCACATCATGCCTATAAATTAATGAATTATTAACAAGTACATTTCCTTCTTTAAAAAAATGTGAGCTCATGAATGAGTGGAAGTATATAATTTCTTAACCTATACCTTAAGGCACTCCTTAATAGTACCTTTTTAAGAATTATCATTTCCTCTGGTAATGAGTAATTAATCAAGCCCCATCCTCATTTGCAAGCAAAAATAACAAAGTTTGATATTGTACTTAACTTTTTTTTGTTGTTGTCGTTGTTGATAAGTATGATATTGTACTTATTGATAGAGTATTAACTATTAAACACTAGGCATATCCAAAAAAAAAAAAAAAAAAGACACTATTAAACACTAGGGCCCCAAACAAGGTCGATGATGAATTGATGAGCATATGATGAATTTGCTTTCTTCTAGTCGACAAACTTGTCCAATTAATGGGGACCAAGCTGGCTCAATTTCCGAAGGAAAAAAAGGAATGGCACAATGGATGATCCCAAAAGTAAAAACTTTTCTTTCTTTTAAACAAGTGGTTGACTGATTTTTATTCTTATCATCCACTTGTCTATCATCACTTTTTTGCTATGAAAAATAATGGAAGAAAGAGAGAAATAAATAATATTTTTTAAGAATAAATTCCAATGCGCACACAAAAAAGAAATTCTATTTATATCTACTGTCACAATAAGAAAAAAGAGCACTTCTATTTATCTACATTCACAATTAAACAAAAACAAAAAAAAAAAACTTTTATTATTCAAAATGCTATTATTTATTAGAAACATTATATATATACATAGAAGAGAATAGCCTTATCTCAAAAAATAAAAAATAAAAAATAAAAAAAAGAAGAAGAGAACAGCCTTAATGTTGGCATCTTTTTAATAAGGGTAAGACTTAGATACAATACTTAAGTGCTGTTATTTAGAAGAAATTATAGGGTCCTCTGGTGGACTACGTCACTTGTCCACCATTTCACTAAAAAACTTTAACTTGTTTAAAATTGCTGAGTCAGTAATTAATTTTTGTTTAAAAAAATTTTCTAACTAACAATTTTAAACAAGTGGCAGTTTTTTAGTGGAATGGTGGACCACATCATTTATCCACCATGTGGATCTTATAATTTCTCGTTATTTATGTTCCCCTTTTAAGGTCCTGCCATGTGAATTTTTGCTCACGGATGGAAGTGTATTTTTTTAGTTAAGTAGCCACATGGTTGAATTTTAAAAGGAAAATCTAAGGAATAGCACATAAGGTATTGTACCTAAATTTTGTCATTTTAATAAATATTCAATTTTTGCAAAAAAAGATTTACTAAAAAGCTTTTGCCCAAAATTATTTTATTATATGTCTATTTTGGAACTTGATCGAGTTTAGTATACTCGTGTTCCAAGCCCAAATAATTGAAAATACCACATAATTAGATGATGTACACAAAAACTTATTCGCCCGAGTTCCAAATGGGTTACGTAACAATATAACTTCGAATAGGGCTAAAGACTTTTTAATAATATATATATATATATATATATATTTTTTTTTGCAAAAACTGAATATTTGAAGAAAAAAAAATAGCTCCTTAATGTCATAAAATGTATTTTTTTGGGTTGCATAGAAGTAATTTTTTCCAATTTATAAATCGAATTTAAATAAGAAAAAGAAAAAGAGGGAAAATACGAGGGACATTTTGGTCATGAGGAAGATTAATACCTTTTTTTTTTTTGATGGGGATTTATACTTTATTCAGAAAAAAAGAAAGAAAAGAAAAGATTTATACTTTACTGCATAGTGTTCCAAACAAAATTCTTTAGAAAATTAAAAAGATTACTAACTGTAAATTTATAAAAGTCGTGTATTCCTGGGAAAAGCGAAGTATAAATAAGGATTCTTTGTTTCACACAAACTCAAAAGCCCCCAACAGTTATTAAGAAAGGTATCCTTATATTAACAGAAAAATTATACGCATAACAAACCAAACCAAACCCAACCCATCATTTTCCTTTTTTTTCTTTCTCTTTGTTCTTCTTGTTTCTCTGAACGATCTCTCTCTTTCTCTGTATCTATTATTCTCTGGGCTTCCTGTTTGTGTTTTTCTGAGCCAGTTTCCAATGAGGTAAGTGGGTCTGATTCAATTTTTATCACTGAGATCTCATCTGGGTTTTTGTTTTTTGTTTTTTGTTTTTTTGTTTTTTGTTTTTTCATTGAATTATTGGTATTTCATGAATTGATTTTGGTTGAAATTTAATGGGTATGGAGTAATTTTGATTAAATTTATTGGGTTTCTTGAACTTTGGATATGGTAGTAGTATGTGTAATTTTAATGGTCAATGGGTTCTACAAAATTGTGCTGTTAAATCTGAGTTCTTTTGGTGTGTGATTTGATCTTACTCTGATATTTAATGTTTTGTTTGTCTGATAAGAGTGAGCCTTACAATTGATGTGTCATAATCATAACAACAACAAAAAAGAAAGTAATTCAAACGTTTCGTTATTATGTTGCTGTTCTAGTTAAGTTGAGTTTAAGGAAAGTGAGTCTTTATTGGGAAATAATACTGTTTTTTGTATGTCTTGTACTTGATGGGTGTGAATCTTAAGTATGTTATGGAACATTCGTGCTTGACTGTTGTTTGACTTTTAGCCGTAGGTTTGATCAATTTTTTTTTTTGCTGAATTTTTTTGATTGAAATTTGAAAGTTATGATGGCTTGAATTTAGTTGCTTCGGGTTGTGAAAACCTGCATTTGTTCCTTTATTTAAAAGCTGTCTTGTAGCCAAGAGCCTTGTAAGTTGTAGTTTAACTGGTTGGTGCCTCCTGGGGTTTCCAATGGTGACATCTGGGTTCAATCCTCCCTCTCCCAACTATCAAATTATCAATAATAATAATAATAAAAAGCTGTCGTGTAGGTTTACCTTTTTTTTTTTTTTTTTTTTTCTCTCACTCTCTCTCACTCTCTTTTTCCTTTTAGTGGTTAGGGTTTTGGTGTGAGTTACATCAGGGGTGACAATATAATGTTAGTTTGGCTTAGGAATGTATTACCGCATGGAACCATTAAGGTTAGGCTATGGCTCAACCCACACAAGGGAGTGTATTTAGACCCCTTATTTTCTAGGTCTCATAGACATAAGTTCCTTAGTGGGTCGATGAGTTACATTGTTATTATCGTTCTTTTTCCTCTCTTTCTTGCATTATTGGGAGAAATTTGATTTTTTTGTTTCTTCTTACATCTTTTTAACTCAAATGAAATCTTTCCTTAATGATGAAACCCTTCTTTTAAAAGGTTCTCAACCCTAGATTTACAATTCCTTCTAAATCATAACCCACCACAAACACATGTAGGCAAATTCCGTAATTTTTCTTACATCAAATTTGTTATAGAGCCAAAATCCCACCACAAGTTCTTTGCTAAAATTTTCTCCATTAACCACTTGAAGAAATTTCTCATTCAAAACTGTGGTCACCTTGGAACTAAATTCAAGGTTTCAAGCTTTTTCTCAATTTTTTGTAGAAACCAAGAAAAATTTGTATCATTTGAATAAAATTGTGTTTTCAATTGAAGTAAAGCTAGAAAATTTGTCTACTATGTGAGAAATTTGGATGAGCTAGCAGTTGCTATTTTGAAAAAACATCCTACTAGAATGATAGTTGATCAAGAAATTAGATAATTTAATCTAGAGCCAAATTTATCCTTACCCTTGTTGGCAAACATTTCACCTATTACCTCTTCAAAATTTGATGGATATAGTCCTGCCAATTTACCACCACTGCAACCTTAATTGTATGTTGGTGCAACGCGTCAAAGTGTTATATTAAAGAGAGAAATCCAGCCTTACAATTCACCACTCATTCAATTTCAAGAAGAGTAAAAAAAAAAAAAAATGCATTACAAGTACAATTAAGACTGTCTAACCCGCATAGGACCTGGAAAACTCACCTAACCTAGAGGTGCCTAAGCCAAAGACTGCTCAATCTGCCATTCTTTGCTCTTTGCCTCTCACTTTGGCTCAAGCTTCACTTGAGATTTGATGGAGATCATGTTTTGATGGCCCAATCTTTGCCAGATGTAGCAAGATCTCCACCAAATTTGGTCAAGGCCACCAAATCATAAAGGTTGATGAGACAATTGGGATTTCGATTGATCCAACCGTTAGAGGTGGTTGAAAATCCACACAGTTGTGGTCAGTAGCAGGTTGGGCTCTTAGACCTGTCACGATTGGGTTGGTTGTCGTGTTGACACCAAACCCTAGTCCAACTAACCTGAGGACACACCTAAGGATGATAGATAGAAATCACAGAGGAGTAAGTTGAGCATAAGGTTGGTCATGGAAAATTCAAGACCAAGGAAGATATTGATGTTATTGCTATAGATCAATTCAAGAAGGGTTGTAAGCTGAAAATCCCTTTAGTTATTGATTTTGTCATTCTAGATAAATTTTATAATATGGTGGGAAAATAAAATTTGTTATCATTAATGATTTTGAAGGTGATTGAAGAGTTGGTGAAAGTTTCAATTTGAAAGTCTTATGCTTTAACACTTTAAAACTCGAGGCCGATTTTTTTTCCCCAATTGGAGAGAATGATGCAGCCATCAAAGATTAATTTGTTACTACTTCACAAATTCTTCTATCATTAATTAAAACCAATTCAGTTTATGATTTGTTTCATTCTAGAAAGCACAGGTGCGGCTCTAGGACCGCTGCACCCGCATCGGACACTTGGCGACGCGCCAATTCGCGTTCTTTTTTTTTTTGTTTGTTCTTGATTCGCGCCGATTCGGCTCCGATTCCGGCTGAAAGCGGCAAAGACCGGCCAAAAACGGCTGAAATTGGCAAAAATCAGCCAAATTTGGCTGAGAACTGGCTGAAATACATGTTAAAAAAAAAAAAAAAAAACTTTAGTTGATTTCTTATTTAGTTATTAACTTATTATATATTTGCCAAATTATTTGTAGGTTAAACAACTTAAATTGAAATTACTGAATTATTTGTAGTTATTATTGCTCTTAAATTGGTATTTGTTTATCATTATAGTTATTATTGCTCTTAAATTGGTATATGTTTATCATTATATGAAAATATATTTAATAATTTGTAAATAAAAATATATTTAATAATTTATTAATAAACGTATCCCGCCGCACTTGTAGTCTACTTTTTCAAAAATTGCTGAATCCTTCACTTGAACCCGAATCCCATGCTTCATAGGTTTCATTGACAATTCAACTCGTTGAGAAAATCTACCCCAAAACATGATATTTTCTTATGTGTTTTAGGCAACTAAACTTAGCACTGGTAGAAAATTTTTTTTCCTTCTATTTTCTAAGCACCAAAAATGCTTTTATTTCTTTATTTTATCAATATTTTCAAAGCAACCATGGATTTTCAAAAAGGCATAAAATCCATGTCTGAATTATGAATTTTAAGACTACAACTTCATGGTACAGTGGACTGAGTTTGAGAGGAAATAGGTGATGTGGTTGGCGAAGATTGACAGTGGGAGAGACAGAGGGAGCCGGTTGATGCTATGCCAAAGATGCTGGAATGGAAACAATGTGTGGCTGTTGAGAGAGAGAGAGAGAGAGAGAGAGAGAGAGAGAGAGAGGAGTTTGGCTAGGGGCAGATGGAGGGGAATTGTCTACAGTAGGGGGAGTCAACTCTGTTACTATTCTCAATTCATCTACATGGCTTCCAATATTTCTAGGCATAGTAGCCTCTTAGGCATGAGGATAATCTGCTTAGCCCCTCAGGGGTGAAAAGCCGCTAAATTACCCGATAACTGGTTCTGGCAGGTGGGGTCAGTTGCCTGTAGGAGTTTGATTAACAGTGAAGATTGTTGTACAGTATGCTTTGCGACGTGCAACTAATCTAAAGTGAAGTTCTCCTATGTCATAAAAAAAAAAAAAAAAAAAATCTAGGCATAGTAGATAAATTTTTTTGATAAAGCTATGGCAAATATGGTTCATTTAGAATTAGGTACCTCCATATACTATCAATGTCTTTCTGCTGTAGTTTTGGACTTATTCATACTCATCTGCACCATTGCTATATAAACTCAATCATTAAACTTGTGTGGCATCAAATGGTTTTAAGGTAATACTGGCTGTCTTAGACTTCCAGAGTGTTTATTTAATACCAATTAGAACTTCGAAGGGAATATGGCTTTAGCTTGGGATTTCCTTAGGGAAATGGATTTTTTTTCCTAAACTTTGAAATATTAGAAAACAAGATTATCAAAATGGATAGAAAAGAAAAATTCTACTATCAAGTTTTTTGATCAGACAAGTAAATGCTAATAGATCTTTTTGAACCTCAGTTTTGCCTGCTACATGAGGACACCATAATTTGATTATGATTTCCTGTGATTTCTGGTATCACATAGGAGCAAAGATGATGAGTGCAGGTCAAGATGTTATCAATGCAGACTTTCAATATTTTTAGGGTAAATAGAATTTAATAACTAATATAATGCAGCTTAACATTTTTTGTTTCACAAGAAACTTGGGAAAAGTGTTCTCTTTCTATTTGTTGACTCCTTAATAGGCTTCATCAACTCTGTTATTCTCAATATTCACTTGATAAGTCTTTTGATCAACGTAGAGACATTAAAGCACAAATGATGATGATAGAAAAAGCATGAATACTGTAGGACTTGTCAACATGATGCATACTAGTCTAATTTTTTGAAAGTTTAATGGACTTTATGCTCCTCATATACAACCATGACATCACACTTTCTGTTCCCTCTGTCCAAGTGTGTGTACAATATGTACTATAATCATAAGTAATTAATGAAAAGCATAATGTCTTTCACAGTTTTCTTCTACTGCCTGGCCTTTGTGGCTGATCTGGCTTAAATGGAAGAAGTTCTTGGACAAATTCTGTGTGTATATCAGACCTTTGCTGGGGATTTGTAGCACAAGCTTCGATGGAAAACCCTAAATTGTCCCACCGTGCAAGTATATGCTATAGGCCTATAGAACCCTCTGATCGTGAGATTTTAGAGCAAATCCATTGTGATTTGTTTCCCATCAGGTAGATGTTCTCATATGGTACCTTCATTGATCATAGGCTATGGTTTTTCACATAATAATGCTAACCTTCAGGTATGAGTCTGAGTTCTTTCAAAATGTTGTCAATGGACAAGATATTGTATCGTGGGTTGCTGTTGACCGCAATCGGCCAAATGGTCAAAGTGATAAACTTGTTGGATTTGTAACTGCACGAATTGTTCTTGCCAAAGAAAGTGAGGTGAGTCTTTGAACTCTGTGAGCTTGCATCATTTTCACTTTTGCATGAATACTTAATCTTTTTGTCCAAGTATCTTTATTGCAAGTCACATTATAACAACATACTGGTGTTTGTAGAGGAGAAACCCTTATTCAAGTTTTTACAAATATCTAAATGAATTGTTTTTGTTGGTGATGATTTTTTTACTTATTAAAAAGAAAAACTTTTCTTATGATTTTTTTATTGGTTCTCTTAATTCATTTCAAACAACATTGGCCTTGTAGATAGGGGATATGCTCAGATATGACCCATCAAAACCAGATCAAACTTTAGTCTACATTCTGACACTGGGAGTTGTAGATGGTTATAGAAATCTTGGCATAGGTAGGAGTTCGTTTTCCCTTTTGATAAAACTCTTGAGAGTCCTTTCTACATGACCAATAAACTAATTCCTTTTGGATTTGCAGCGTCTTCATTAATTCAGAAGGTTGTAAAATATGCCTCAAGTATTCGAACTTGTCGAGCAGTTTACTTGCATGTGATTTCTTACAATGATCCTGCAATACGTTTGTACAAGAAAATGTCATTCCAGTGTGTAAGAAGGTTGCAAGGTTTTTACTTGATTGGTGGTCAGCATTATGACTCATACTTGTTTGTATACTATGTAAATGGCGGTCGTTCTCCTTGCTCACCACTGTAAGTACAATACATTCTTTATCCTTGATATAGACTATACATCTTATGTAATGCTAGGAATAGTATAAGACTCTCTTGTACATCTTATGCAAAATTGGTTGCAGAAGTCATATTTAAAAGGTAGCGTAAAACTTTCTTGAACATATTGGTCACCTGCCATGGAAAAAAATGGGATAAGCCTGTAGGTTACCTGTAGCCCAACTTTTCATTCTTTGCCATTGGACTTTAATATATTGCAGATTGTTGTTCATTATCATGACTCTGAGGAATAGGGCAAACACCATGACTTAGAAAAGATCTGAAAGTAATTTACTTCCACATCTAGGAATATAACTTGAAGAATTAAGACAGTACTTTTGCAAAAAGGTGCATGAAGATAATCAATTATGGACTTTTAATAATATTAGCAATATATAAAAAATCTGTTGAGAATTTCACCCTTGGAAGAAAAGTGATGGGAAGTTAATTCTAACTTAAGTGAGGAAGGATTATTGTGTCTAGGAGCTCTAGTTCAAATGGAACCTCCTTTGATAGAGCGTAAGCATGTAGAAGCTAAATCTGAAACATATGGATAGCACAACTCTTCTATAAACCTAGCTTTGCAAGAACTTTAGGTAAGTAGGCAAGGGAAAGAAAATCTCCATCTCAAATAATTTATAAAATTTTAACAAAAAAAACTTCATTTTCGTTTTACAGGTTGTAGACCAATATAAATGCAAAATAAAACTTGATTACCAAGTAAAAACATTTTAGAAGAGATCCTAATTGATACCTTATCATATTTGAACCCTAATTTGACCAGTGAAGCATTAAAAACACGTAAAATTGAGTAAATAATAACCTAAAATCATGAATTTTTAAAATTACATAAATATAAAAAATTCTCGTATGCTTGATCAACCAATCTGCATCATTCTCCCTGGGTTAAGTTTTGGTGGCAATCTAGTACCTATTGATGTGGTGAGAACTTAGGTCTAGTGTAGAAGAAGGCGTTAAATAGAAATTCCAGCAACAAATTACAGCAAAGAAAAAGAAAATAGGATTGAAGTTGGAACAATTAAATATCAATTTCTAGGCTTAAAGAGCTCAAGAAATATTCAAGTCTGAAATTTATAAGTAGCTTCAGCTCATGAGTTGATTTTTTGGTTCCTTCGAAAACTGAGTATTCTGCTTCCACCAAATACTCCACATTAGACTTGAATATTTCTTGCAGACTTTACTTGGGTGGATAAATGCTTCCGGTGCTTTCAATTTCATTTCTTTACCTGATTTGCTTGGCAGTTGTACTTTCCATGCATCTTAGTTTTTTTTTTTTTTTTGGATTTCCTCAGCACACTTCCTGTGTGCTTTGGCTCTTTGTAGTTGATTTTTTTTTCTTTCAATGAAGTTTTTTATATTATTATTATTTTTTTATAAAGGCTGCCTAGAATAATTTAAAAGAAGCTATTTATTACTGCTTTTAGTAACTGTGTAATTTAGCCTTTCATCTCAGATATAACAATTAAAATACTAAAAACATTTTCTCAAAAAAAGAAAAAAAGAAAAAAAAGAAAATATAATAATAAACTAGCCTCTGAGCATGTGGCTCTTCTATTTTTTCGGAAAAAAGTTAATAATTTGCATAATACTCATCACGCCCCTAGTTTTTTTTGTGATTAGAAAATGTAGTAATCCCAAATTATAATGAATGCAAATTATTAACTTTTTCCCAAAAAAATAGAAGAGTCTCTAAGCACACGCTCACGCGCGTGCTTAGAGGCTAGTTTAATAGAAGTCTTAGAAAATAGGACCACTCTACAACATCAATTACTGCTTCAAAAAACCCAACTTCATCCATAAATGCATAACATTCATCACACCCCTAAGTATTTTATGATTAGAAAATGTAGTAATCCTAAATTATAATGAATACAAATTATTAATCTTTAGAAAAAAAAAAAAAGTTAAAAAAACAGTCTCCCACTAACCCTGCAGTTACACAGTTGTGAATAGCACAATATTTCAATTACAGGGTAATGACAAATCTTACTTGGAAAACAGTTGGAATGGGCTACAAAACACGATGAACTATCATCATCTTTGTCATTGCCTAGTGAGTTGGGGTGGATGCAAATTTCAAAAAACATTTTGATTATCTATTTTTGATTTAATTTGGGATTTGTTATATATTGTGATTATGTAATAAAGCAGAACTATTGTTCTAAAACGTGCATGATTGGATAATTGGAAAAAAAAAAAAAAACCTAAGTATATACATCTCCTGAAGCATACCACCAAGGCAATAATGCAGTATTTTCTGCATCACTGGCAAGTTCCAAAAGCTTTGGCACAACTGAAGCAACAATTGTTGTTGTTGAGCCTTTGACATCAAATTCAGCACTTAAAACAGTAATATCATCATCAACCTTAATTTCAAGCACACATGCACCTCTATACGATCTTCCCAGTACATTACCTGCACAGAATCGGAATCATTGGAGAAGTAAAAAGCAAAAACATAAAAGTCCAATTCAATCTCAAAACATTTTATAAAATCTGTGTTTTTATTTTATATATATAATTTTTATTTTGAGAATCCAATTTATAAGCGGATAAAGAAATTTGAAAATCTATAGGAAAGTGGCCCTATTTTTTAGGCAATGTTTTAGTGGGAGTTAGAGTTGTATTTTTATTGGATTGTCTTTTAGTTTTGTTTCTACTTAAACATAGGGCTGTAGGGGTATTTTTGAACAAAAAAAAGAGCAATCTAAACAGGAGAAACCCTTTAAATAGTAGCATAGATAAAGCGTAACATATAGAGAAATAAAAGACAATGGACTAATATGCCTTTTGTTTCCTTTGGGCTTAAATTCTCCAACATTGTCTCTCCTTTGTAAGAGCAAAGTGGAGGGTGAGGCCATGGGTTTAAGACCCACCGAGTTCGTGTGTAACTTACCAATAAATAAAAAGGGTGAGAAAGGAAAGGGTGGTTGTTCTTTCTTACATGGTTTTAATAATTTGTATCTTATGTCTCTAGGTATGAGATCCTTGTAAGGAAAATGCTTCTGTGAAGTACTTTTTTTTTCAGAATTTTTTTTTTCACTGATTCCTTAGTTCTAACTTTTATAGTGTGTAATTGATGGGGGTTTTTATGAGAGGAAATCATACCTTGTGTTATGGGTTCCAAAGGCTGTCTCATCAACTGGTTGAAATTTTGGTGAAGTTCTGTTAGATCATGTCTATTATATAAAGAAAATCTTGCTGTTTTAAGTGTTCATATAATCATGTATGAAGGATTCATAACAAAAAGGATAAAGAAGAACAGAGAAATTAGTTTGTGTTTTTTTATTTTTTAATATATGTTATGTATAGAGAACTATTTTCATGAACCATAAATGATATGGGATAATGTAATTAAAAAATTCTTGAAATTTTTTAAAATGAGGAAATTTTATTTATGAGTACATGGTAAATGATGAAACATGAGTACTATTAAAAGTAAAATGTTAATTAAGACTGATAGAATCACTGTGATTGCTCTTATTAATTAATACCAGTGCAACTAACTCCACAGTTTGTGCCAAGAGGCAAGCAACCTTCTGATTTGATCTTAAATGTATATGTCGATTCTGGTTTGGTCTTAAAAGTAAGAAAACCAACATTTGCAAGGCAAAATCTACTGGTATCACTGCAAGTTCCACCGATGATTATCATTTTAGCATCTTTTTCAACCAATTTTATTTAACTTTTTTTTTCTTTTCTTGTTGACATAAAAATTGCATCAAATGCTGTATGATATCCTTGTTAATAGTTCTAGTTGCTGCTTTGTGTCATATTGTCAAGGTTTTAGGTTTTTGATTTAATAGTTAAATGCATCACTTCAAGAACCACAATCATTCTTTTATGTTTCAGAGAGCTAGTTACCATCATGGTGAGTTACATGAGGAGTGGTTTGAAGACGGTGGCTGCAAAGCTATACAAGAATGAAGATAGAAAGGTCCCAAAATGGCCCAAATGTAAAGAAAGCCATTCTCTTATATCAACAGCGCAACACAGAAGAAGTTTGACTGCTGAATGTAACGGGTGTGAGTGTGTTTGATTTGTTACTCCTGTAGATAAACATTATACCTTACTGCTCCTTTGATGTGTAGTTATTCTTACAGCCATGAAATAATTTCTTGTCGTAATAAACTCTAATGTTTTAAGGTAATGCCAATGTATTTTTCTTCATTGAAACTCTCTACTGAAGGAACCCAGGAAATGTTGTATATGGCCTCATATAGTTCTTTATATTTTAGGGTAATTTACAGTAAATTCTTTGGTTGAGCACTTACTAAGTCTGAATATGTGCACTTCCATGTTTTGCTAAGACAATGCATAGATGTTTGTTTTGAAAAATGCAAATACAATGTACCTCCTTTTTCTCAAAAAGAAAAAGAAAAAAGAAGGTACCTCTCTCTCCCTCTCTCTCTGTCTCTCTGTCTCTCTCAAAATAGTAGAATTCTTTGACTTGTAAGGATTCTTTATTCTTCCTCTATGCTAAAAGCTTGGTAGAAATGCAAGATTGTTGGTTTAGATGTGGAAACTTGCCAATTTAGTGTTTAGCAAAAAAGAAAAAAAAAAAAAGAAAAAAGAAAAAAAAAAGCCAATTTAGTGTATTTATTTATTTATTTTTAATTACTTGATGAAGACCACGTTACTTTGATTAGGAGCATGATGAAGACTAAAAGGCTTGATTGCTTATATATGGAATTCGTGTCCTGCAATAAACTTTGGGTTTCACATGGTCTCGCTAATGGTATTTAGTGGTACTACTTTTTTTTTTTTTTTTTTTTTTTGGAATAGATACTGAATGTTATTAACAAACTGAAGAAAGGTACACCAAGGAGAAAAGACACGGATACACAGAGCCCATAAGGGTCTTAGCATTTTGACCTATCAACTAGGGGCAGATTGTGGAGCCAAGGAGGATCAACCCCTATCCAAGTCCTTGATGTCTCCGTGCTTCTTGTGACCTGGGCTACCTCATGTGCTACCTTGTTATACTCCCTTTTCAAATGGTTCACTCTCCAACAGCTAAATGAAGTCAGCATGGTAAAGGCCCCTTGAATAATGGTTCCCATCTCCCCATTGAAAGAGCTAGAATTCACTGCTTGGACAACAGTAATGGAATCTGACTCAATAATTATTTGTTGGAGGTGTAATTCGCGTGCCAGCATGATCCCTTCCTCCAAGGCCAGAGCTTCAGTGACTTCCACAGAATATGTAGCAGGCAGTAGATTGCCTCTTGCTGCAACAACAGCACTCCTACAGTCTCGTATCTCCAACAATAGAGAGTCGTTCATCCTCTGATGTGGCCCCATCCACGTTAATTTTGTACATACCTGGAGGAGGTGCTGCCCAGCCAACATCAGGGGGCTGTTGGCTAAGGAAGCTAGCTATTGTGGCCCCTTTGTAGTCGCAGGGAAGTCTCTGGGCATAACCCCAGATTTGCGAAGAAGGAATACCATTGGACTCATGGACCACTTGATTTCGATTGTACCATTCTGACCAAGCCGTGGTGAAGAGGACTTCTAGATCATGTGAGGTGCCAACTTCCAGAATATGCATAGCAATATCTATAAGGTCATGTGTTTCAGCTAGTAAACTAATAGGGCAGAAGGCTTCTCCCCCTTCTTCTTCACACTCTTAACAGATTCAGAAAGAGGGTTCAGATTGTGTATGGTTGGGTGGTTGCCCCTCTCTGAACCCAATGATTTCATCAACTTAGCCCTTCAAATCAACCACCCATGACCCTTCTCTTCTAAACCCTATACCCAAAGATCAATATAAAAAAGAAAAAGAATAAAAAACTAATAGGGCATGTCTGCCAATACCACCATACCTCCCATATCTTTTCACAAAAAAATAGAGCATGTATTGTATTTTCCGGCTCCTTCCTACATAAAGGGCATAACACATCATTGTTAATTCCTCTTCTTCCAAGGTTCAGTAAAGTTGGGAGGCCATTCATGCAAGCTCTCCAGGCGAAAATTCTAACTTTCGGAGGGATCTTAAGCTGCCACATCTTTTTCCAAAGTGGGGTTCTAGTATCACCAGCTGAGCTTTCACCTCCTTCTAAATTTTCAACTATAGGTAGGGCAACATAATAGGCACTTTTTACAGAAAACTCACCCCGTCCATTTCCTATCCAAACAATATTGTCATCTGGGAGACTATAGCTTAAAGGGATGCGAAGAATGGTGTCAGCTTCAAAGGGTAAAAATAGAGTTCTAATCAAGTCAGCCCTCCATCTCCTTGTCTCTTCATCAATAAGGGAGGAAACTATTGGAAAGTCATCAAAGACTTAAGGTGGAGAACATACCTTGTATGTGGATGGCGTGGGGAGCCATTTATCTTCCCAAATATGTATTAGTTTTCTGTTCCCAACTCTCCACCGAGTGCCTTTCCTTATAACTTCCAAACTATTGTAAATGCTACGCCAAGCATAAGATGGGCTATTTCCTAGTTTTGCCCCTAGAACATTTCCATATGGATAATACTTAGCTTTATAAATTCGTACTATTAGAGAGCTTGGATTTGTAAGTAGTCGCCACCCTTGCTTTGCTAGCATAGCTAAATTGAAAGCTTGGAGATTGCGAAAGCCCATACCACCTTGTAACTTTGACTTGTACATTTTCCTCCAGCACACCCAAGCTATTTTTATTTCCTGATCCTTTTGCCCCCACCAAAAGTTTCTCATCATACTCTCCAAATCATCACACAACCCTTTTGGCAACTGAAAACAACTCATTGTATATGTGGGAATTGCTTGGGCACCGCCTTAATTAGAATCTCCTTACCCCCCATTGACAACATTTTTTCCTTCCATCCGGCTAGTTTCTTGCCTACCTTTTCTTTAATTTCTACAAACACTTGATTATTGAATTTTCCAATGACAGATGGGAGACCAAGGTACTTGTTGGGCCTGGGGCCTTGCATGGGCCCTAGAATTTCCAAGATATTAGTCCTTGCTTCATGAGCTGTGTTATGGCTGAAGAAGATTGAGGACTTGTCCGTGTTGATTTTTTGCCTTGATGCTGCTTCATATTGCTGTAGGATTTCGACAAGTTTGTGACACTCTTGGCTCTTTGCCCCACAAAATAATAGGCTATCATTTGCAAAGAAAAGGTGAGTGACCTTGGGACAGCCCCTACAAATAGAGATACCATTGAGTACATGCTTGCTGCTAGCATCAGCAATTAGTGCCAAGAAAGCTTCGGTGCAAAGTAGAAAAAGATAGGATGATAGTGGATCACCTTGCCGAAGCCCTCTTGAAGGAACTATGCTACCATGTGCTTCCCCATTTATCAAGACAGAATAGGAGACAGTAGAAATGCATTTCATAATCCAACCAATATATTTATCATTGAAACCCAATCTCCTCATTACCTTTTCGACAAACATCCACTCCACTCTATCATAAACCTTACTCATATCTTGCTTAACCGCCATGAAGTTCTCTTTCCCTTCCTTCTTGTGATCTAGATAATGCATTAGTTCAAATGCAATTAGAACGTTGTCAGTTATTAATCATTCAGATAAAAAAACACTTTGATTTTCTGAAATTATTTAGGGTAAAACAACTTTAAGTGATTAGCAAGCACCTTTGATATCAACTTGTATGCCACATTGCTCAGGCTAATAGGATGAAAATCTTTCATCTGAGTAGGGTGTTTGGTTTTCGACACTAGAGTTATATTGGTTTTATTTATATCAGTCACAGACATATTGAAATTAAGAACATTGAGTACCATATTTGTAACATCAGGGCCAACAATATTCCAATATTTTTGGTAAAAGATAGCTGACATACCATTTGGTCTGGGAGCTTTTGTTGGATGCATCTGAAAAAGAGCCATGCGAATTTCCTCTGCTGTGAACACTTGGGTTAGGCTATCATTCATCTCGCTAGTTACTTTAACTAGAATTAGGCTGGTGACTTCTTCAATTCGGCTAGGTAGTGTGGTAGTGTAGATATCCTTAAAATACGATATAGCCATGACTGCGATATTAGCTTTGTCATCACACCATTTCCCTTCCTCATTCCATAACCCAGAAATAGTGTTCTTCCTTCTACGCTTTGAGGTCCTTGAGTGAAAAATTTTTGTGTTTCGATCTCCCTCTCCTAACCACTGAACTCTGGATCTTTGTAGCCACCAAAGTTCCTCCCTATCTAGTAACTCATTGATTTCCTTCCTTAGCCTATTGATTTCTGCTCCACTCTGTTCCTCTCTGTCTTGTTTAGTCAACTCATTAAGAGCTTTCTTCTTTTGTTGAATCTTCTTTGGGATGTGACCAAAAATTGCATTGCTCTATGCTATTAAGGCATCCACACATCGTTTAAGACCATCTGCAATGCCACCCGGAGTGCTCAAGTCTAAGCTCTCATTACAAGCTTCCTTAAAAACTTCCTTACAATAAGCTCTTCTGGTCCACAATGCTTCGAAGTGGAATCTACGCCTTCTTTGTTGGTCTATAACTGAAGTCTCTGTCAGCAAAAGAGGGCAATGATCAGATGTTGTGTCTACCAGATGGTGGACTTTGATACTGTGGAAATGGTTGAGCCACTCTGTTGTAGCAAAAGCTCGGTTAAGTCTCAGATACATTCTATTTTCCCCTTCTTGCTGGTTGCACCATGTAAAGTCCTTGCCATAATAACCCATATCCTTGAAGCCACACCTGTTGATCACATTACAGAAACTCTTCATCTGATGCTGAGGTCTTAGGGGACGTCCCAATTTTTCCTCACTTGAGAGAATTTCATTAAAGTCCCCAAAGCACATCAAGGTAGCTGGAATTGACTATTCAAAGTTTTAGAAAATTCCATGATTCTTTCCTTCTATGAGTTTCTTGGTGCCAATTCCATGATTCTTTCCTTCTATGAGTTTCTGGGTGCCCATAGAACCCAGTTATTCTCCACTTAAAACCAAGGGAGTCAATACCGTACCGGAGGCTGTACCGGTTTGCCCAGCGGTACGGTATATTTCGGATACCGGTCAATACCGGTGTACCGTTTCGGGTTTACCGCTATTTTTTATATTTTTAAATAAATAAATATATGTATGTGTGTGTATATATATTATAATAAATATAAAAGTTTACCATAAAACATTTCCTCAATTCAAAACTAATTATTCATAATTTTAGACTTTAGTATCAATTAAAAAAAAAAAAACACACACAATATAAAAAATAGAAAGCTTAAAAGTTACCATTGCATACTAAGAAAACAAATAATACTAATAAGTTAATGCAAATAAGTTATCATTCTACCCTAACAAAAATTCAAAAATTACAAAACTTAAAAAAAAAAAAATTAAAAATTTTTTTTTTTTGTACCGGCCGGTACGCCCGGTACCGGCCGGTATTGCCCGAAATTGGCCGGTATGGCCGGTACGTGGCCGGTACGGCCGGTATTTAAACCGGTACGAAACATTAATGTTTCGATACCGGTATGCAACCGGTACGGTATCGACTTCCTTGCTTAAAACCGGTTCCTTCCTTTGTTACAACAGCATCAATGTGGTGCCTTGAGAAGCTTTTTATCTCTAAGTCTACCTCCCTCCTCCAAAACATTGCTAAGCCTCCACCTTGTCCCTCTCTCTGGACATAAAATCCATTTGCAAAATCAAGTTTCACCTTCACTTTCTTTATTCTAGAGATTTTCATTTTTGTCTCCAATAGAAAGACAATTTTGGGATCACATTGTCGCACGTATTCGCGCAATGCACCAACTATACGAGGTTCCTAAGCCTCTAGCAGTTCCATGCTATGGCACTCATGGCTTTCGGCAGTGCTATCCAGCAGCCATCGCCGTTTCAGAGAGTAACTTGTCATTTTGTGTGGGTAATTTACCTGTTTCACGTGTTTTCTTCAGAATCCTATCCTTCTCTGCCTCTAGTGTCTCTATTTTGCCCATGCGCTTATCTACAGCCCCACTCTCTTGGACTGTCATCATAGCATCGGCCTTTGAGTTTTGTTCTCTAGCTAATTTTTTCCACCGTCCCTTGCCCTTCATTTTCTTTTCTTTACTTTAGCCCAAGTCCAATAAACCAATACTCCCATCTGCCAGTTAATCTATATTGGGCTTGACTGGGCTTGTAACCTCGACCTCTTCCATTCTTCTTTGTTGTTGCTGGCCCACTACTGAATTTGCATTCCCACCAACTTTTCCATTTTCCTTTGCTGCTTCAAAATATAGGACTTTTCGCAAGTTGTGTGTGTAATTCATTTCCTCTTGATTTTGTACAAACTTTTCAGAGTTGTCCCATCTAGGCAGCTAACTAGTCACCTGCTTCCTTGACTCCCCTACGTCATCTTGAGCCACCTAACTTGTAGCTTTTCCAATCCTTTGAGATCTGCCAGATTTTTGGGTCCCTTCACCAGCTTCTACCGCTAGCGCCCTTGTGCCTTTCGTTGGTGTTTGTTCCGTAGGTATTTGTAACGGTGTCATTTCTCCCATACCATTGGATTGATTACTGCTGTCATTTCTAGATTTGGCCTTCTCATTACTTCCTCTATAGCTTCCATTGGCTCGGATCTAATCTCCATGCTAGTGCTCCTTTGTCTGCATATTAGAGGATGCTACACAATGCTTATTATCATGGCCAATTCTTCCACAAATAAAGCAAATTGTAGGGAGCCTCTCATATTTAAATGTGACCCAAATTCTTTCACCATCTAAGCTTGTTATGTATCCACCTCGCCTAAGTGGTTTGTTGATTTGCAACTCAACTCGAATCCTTATGAATTTAGCTTGATTAGACTGCCAAGCTCTTTTATCAGTTTCAATATAGTTCCCAATCTTGCACCCAATATCTTTCCCTATTTTTTCAGACATATGCTCAAAAGGTAGCCCCCAAACTTGAACCCAGAATGGGGAGTGTGAAAATTCCATATTTGCTGTAGTTAGGCCTTTTTCCCATCGCCTAAGAAGGAGTAAATTATTTTCAAAGTTCCATGAGCCATTTTTCTCAACCCATTCCAGTTGATATTGTGAGCAAAACTTGAATAGGAGAATCCTATTACCCACCTCTACAATTCTTAGATCTAATCCTAGCTTCCAGGTAGATCTTAAAGTACCTTTTAGAGCACGCTGATTCTGTTGCCTATCAGATAGTAGCTTCCCAAAGAGACTTAAGGAATATTCCTTAGCAACTTTGGCTTACTATGGGCAGTAATCTGAATATCCTCTGCTTCTTCTTTAGTAAGTTGTAGATTTTGTAGTCCATCCAAGATTGCTTGTTCCATACCAGTAGTTGAGTTTGACCATGGACTAACACAGGTTAGTTGATGGCCACAAGGGAGACCTTGAGTAGAGAAACTAAGGGAGGAAAGACATTCTTATGAGAGAGAGAGAGAGGAGACTCCTATGAGAGAGAGATATGTTGACAAGTTGATATATAGTTCTTTGCTTACTATACTACTATTTAGTGGTACTAGAGACAGTTGTCTGCATTGTTAAGGTTAGAATAATGTGTTGGAAAATCACATGTTTATATCACATACAAAACATACGCAGCGGAAAATTAACTTATCTACTTCATTCGCAATTGATAACATGCACTATGTAAGTTTCAGAATATATAACAAGAGAGTGTATCTTGATGCAGTGAAATTCAAAACCATAACTTGAGAATACCTTTAATTTTCATCTCAATTCCACATGGTGCCCAAGAAGTGTGGTCTCTCAATCAGTCTTTTTGTACATAGATTCTCAAAGAAAAATCCTTCTTCTTCTCCTTGTGGAGAAAAACTAATTTCTTTTCTTTTCATCATACGTACATTCTAACTACCTTGGTAGTTTCTTTATTTAATAACTCTTATTAAATAAAAACTAATTATTTAATTGTGTTAGCCTTTTGGACCTACCTAATTGGACTTTAGTTTGTGGCTTGAGATGAGACCAAAGGGAACAAAAAAGACTTTAGCTCCAATGGGCTTTGGACTTTTCTGTCAACTCTTGACAAGTCCAAAGTTACCATTAATTATATTCAATACCACTATAAGAATATAATTGCACTTTAAACCTTATTAATAAATTATATCCCAAGACTTTATTATACATGCAACCACTTCATTAAAATATTCGTAGTAATATAAAGTCATGAATTTTGATTGCCACTTTAAAGATTACTACATCTTAATCCTTGAGTATCTGGTTTAATCCTTTATGTTATTCATTATATATTTATGAAATCCAATTTCATAAATATATACTTTAGTAACTCCTTCCTAAAGTGGTTGGGCACAACACTCTGAATAACCAAACCCATTAAACTTATCTCAAGGGAATATTTTATATCTCTGTTAAGAGATTATGAATTCAATCTTGAGAATATATGTTCCATCAACACTAAATGCGGTTGCCCAACATACTGAGGTTTTGATTGTGTCTTATAGATCTCACTCCTGATATATTAAAACAACCTACATCTCATGATCAGGTCCATTATTCTCTCAGGATTTAGAGTTGATGTCAATAGAAGTTGTGAGATTTATTATTCATTTGACAGTCGTTAGGAAAATAATAAATCTCACAGCGGTCTAGTTCAATATGTCTTAACTCTTAAAACATATCAACATATCAACTAGAAGTCTCAATTTCCAAGATCAAGACAAATCATCTTAGTTGATATGTTATAGTCTTCGCAGATGAAATGCCCAATTTCATCACTGACTACGAACTAAAATTCTGAGTTTACAAAGAACTTGTGATTTATATCTTCTGTGACTAAATCACATAAATCACATACTATGCATCTCATGGACTAAGATAATGTTCCATTAGTTCATTTATAAATAGTCTCATATAATTAAACAATTTAATTATTTATGACATGCCAATAAATTGGATTTTAGGGCACAAATCCTAACATAATGTGGCTCAACATGATATTTATGATGTCTCTATTATCAATAAATGGTTATTCCAAATTTCTTGTAAAGTTATGCAATTTTTTTATAATGTAAAATATTGGTATATTGAAATATGTTTACTTGATTTAGTAAACTAAGATTATGAATGCATTCATTATAGTACTTGACTTGACTATCTCCATTATGATGTAGCCTATTCTTATAGGCACATTGTTGGACTATAATGGAAAGAAAGTGCAAGATTTTTATTTTTTATGAATAGAAATGAGGTGCAAGTTAAAATTGCTCAAACTATGAAATACAATAAAGGCTAGTCTTTCGATGGTTAGTGCATGATAATCTCGGCATTCTTTCCATAATGAGATTCATGCACATTGAGCATTTTCTTTTAATAAAGATGAAAATGCATTTTTTGTTCTTACATTTTGACCTTATTCCTATTTTGGTCATTACTTTTTATTTTACCTTTTTTAGTCTATAAAATCAAAAAGTGAACTCGTTTTGGTTCCTGCCGTCATCTCACTAACAAAAATTGCTTACATGGCAGACGGAGTACACTATTGGTGCAGTAAATGCTAATGTGGTCATTAAAATAATATTTAAAAAATTTATTTAGCATCCATGTCAACATATAATTTAAAAAATTAATTTCTCAACTGAACTTTTCTTCCATTTTCTTATGCTTTCTGAGAAACCAAACACAAACCTAGAAGATCACATGAACAAAGAAAAATCAAACCATCCACAAATATCAAACCTAGAAAACAAACCCATAAATTTCAAAACTAGAAAAATTCGAAAAAAAACAAAGATCATTTGATCAAAATCCCTTCAAACCCAACTGATTCTTGCAACTTCCCAATACAAACAAACTCATATGAAACTGAGAAGCCAAACCCATATAAAACTAATACAATGACAAAAGATTTGAGATTTCGAACTTGAGAAGCCGAGTCTTCGAGTGGATGTGTTGAAGTCAATATTGTTGGCTGGTTTGATATTTGTGGATGGTTTGATTGACAAAATAGCAGTTCATAAAGAAGAGCAGATCATAAAGAAAATGGAGGAAATTGCTTGACAGAAGAGCAGATCATAAAGAAAATTAGCTGGGATTTTAAAGTAATAATAGGGCATAGTGCATTGGCTGACACAAGCAACAATCCTTCATGAAGTCTTATGCACCAATTGGGGATTCTTAAAGTTTGATTGATTGCCTCATCTTTGTTATATGCAGTGTGCTGGTGTCATTGTATATTAATATTGATTAATATTGTGGTTGTAAATCGGTTTGGTATTTTGTTCATATTTGGGTATTTTGAGTTTGTTAAAATTTGGAGATATGCTGAGTTTACTAATGATATTGAACTGGGTTTGTATTCATATTGTTCTTGTTCAAGATAAATTCAGATCTCAATTCATGTTATTTTTTTATTTTGTTAAATTGAGAATTTAATTTTTTGAATTATATGTTGACATGGATGCTAAATAATTTTTTTTAATGGCCACGTTAGTATTTACTGTGTCAACAATATACTTTGTCTACTACTTAGACAATATCCGTTAGTGAGATGACGGTAGGAACTAAAACGAGTTCGCTTTTTTATTTTAGGAACAAAAAGCGGTAAAAATAAAAAGTAGGGACCAAAATAGAAATATGGTAAAAATATAGGGACAAAAAATGCATATCCGCATTTGATAAATCTATCAAGTCATTGCCAATAACATGACCTCCTATTAGAGATGTTGTCGTTATAGTGATTTTGGATATGAACAATAAATGAATCCATGTGTTAGTATAGAGTTACAAAAGTAATGACACCTTAATGAACTTCTTCATTAATGAATCTAATTAATGAAATTGTTTATTAATGAATGTGACATATCTGTTACATGAATTGTTATTATGATAGGAAGGATTTTATAGCTGGTTATATTGTTTTTGAATGTTATAAATATTGTCCACATTTGTAAGGAGTGTGAGAAGAGAAAGGAAAGCTCTTGTTAATCCTAACCAGTTGTGGAGAGCATCCTAATTGCTTATGAGGTCTTTTAATAATAAAATTTAGTAAGAAATTTATCACATCTTATTGTTGATTTTTGTTACATATGCGCGTGATATAATTATTAATTGATAGATATATGTATTATGTTTGTTTATCTTGAATTACTTTTTAAGTCAAGTTCCAACACTTAGTTGATCTTATTGAAGCTAACAAATTTGCAATATTAAAGGCAAGCAAAGAGCCATACAGTTTGAGTTAAAGTTCAAGAATAGTCTAACCAAATTTGAATATTTATTTTTATAATCAAAATTCACTAAAACAAATTTAGAATTCAAGTTCAAATCCATGTTCTAATTAATCATCCCCAAAAGAGAGCCTTAGATCCATTGATTACTGTTGCGTGATGGAAATTTAATTGCAGGCAAGCCTAGAGACTATTTTCTAACAAATTTTTTCACAACAGTTACGGTGATAAGTTATTTATGATAGGCAATAAATTGACATCAGTAATATATTTATATAAAAATCATTAAGAACTTACCAATTCATTATGAAAAATGTTTTGTTTGTAATATTATTCTAGTTTTACAGATATATCCAAGTCGATAAATGCATGAGGGCATGGTATTGTTAATTAATACCTAAACTGCATGGAGGAACTTTCTCCAACTCACTATAAGTTCTTAAAACTAATTTTCACTATACTATTATCAACCACTATATCTAATTATAACATAGTTTTTCCTATTTTTTGCTAATCCAAATAATCCTCTCATCTAAGTAATGCTCACCCACAAAAATAGCTGTCTTGTGGTTTCTGTTTACCTACCCCATACAAACAAGAATTGCATGGCTCATGCACATATAAATGTACCCTACATGTCACAGGCCATGATGGAAAGAAGATTAGCAAATACAAAAATGGCGTCTTCTCTCCCAATAAGTCGCCCTCTTGCTCTCGCCTTTATCCTACTGCTCGTCCTCCCTCTCGTCCTCGAAGCCAAGCTCTACGTGAAACACGTCTTGACCTACCACCAGGGCCCTATCATCACCGGAAGGCTCAACCTTTCCCTCCTATGGTATGGTCAATTCGGCCGTTCTCAAAAGAATGCTATCAGGACCTTCATCAAATCATTAAACTACAATGGTCGTGCAAACTTTCAGCCTCAGGTATCAACCTGGTGGGAAATGGTTGGGAGCTACCAATCTATGGCTATGAAGCATTCGAGGAAAACCCCAAGAATCCAAGTGACTGTTGTGAAGCAAATTACCGATAACTCATACTCTTTGGGAAAGATCATGACCAAAGACTTTATTAAGACTGTGGTCCAGAAGGCAACTGCTGGAAGTCGTAACACTGTTGCTGTTATCTTCACATCTAGGCAAGTCACAGCGTCTGATTTGTGCTCGGGACAATGCTTTGAGCATGGAGTTATTGGTAACACCTATTTTCCTCTCTCTTCTTTCTATTTATAATGTTTTCTAACAAACAATACTATTGCGTATTCTCTAACAATAAGTTTAGGGACACAAATTTTTTTTTTTCACAATTTTATAACGTCTCTTGCTGTAATTGGTACATAATATTATTTGTAGTGGTTTATGTTAAAACGATATTTTTCTAATTACAATTTGCACAACTTATCACCCTAGCATATTATTTGTGAAAAATATATGTTTTACAACCACCTCCAATTAATATCTTTACCCTAAAAAAGTGGAATAAGACTAGTACTAAGCTACAAATGTTTACACTATTATTATTTTGCTTTACAAAGTCTAAAATTACTATGTATCACTAATGTAACAATTAAGCAATTATCTAACTCACAACAATGATAAGAATATATTACTTCAATTTTGTTGGCACGTACACATTAGATGTGACAGAAGAACTATCTCTTAGTTTAGTTTAATAATTTACCTTAACGTAATAAATTTAGATTCTCAATCATCTAATTAACGATTGCAAAAATTTGCAGGCAAGCAACCATACATCTTGGTGGGTAATCCAGAAACAGAGTGTCCAGGTACTTGTGCCTGGCCATTCCATAGGTCTGACTCCGGGCTACAAGGTGTAACATTGCAACCACCAAATGGTAACATTGGTGCTGATGCTATGGTGATTCATTTTGCCTCAGGCTTGGCTTCTACCGTGACCAACCCATTCAAGACTGGGTTTTACCAACCCGGCCGCAGAAATGATGTGTTGATTGAGGCTACTACAGCTTGTCCTGGTATTTTTGGAAGCGGGGCATTGCCTGGGTACACTGGAAAGGTACGAGTGGACCCGATCACTGGTGGAGGCTTCAATGCTCATGGTTATAAGGGTAGGAAATTCATGTTACCTGCTATATGGAACCCAAAAACATCATCATGCTGGACTCTCTTGTAGTTAATTGGACAAGTAAAGAGGGAGGGCACAATGTGACTTGATTGTATCATTGTACGTAAAAGAAATTGAAATATGCAATACTACTTATTTTCTCTCTCTTCGGTTGGTGTGTAAATTTTTTGTTGTTGTTGTTGTTGTTATATTTGCAATTCGAAGGGATTAAATTGATGGGCTGAGGGCTCTCTAGCTATGATTTGGGTTTAGTAGACACTATTGTGAAACATTTTGCTATGTTAAGGATGGGCACGAGATAGTGAAGGTTTCTACTGTCTAATATTTGTATCCTTCAGCAAACCAAGGATACATGGTGTTAGGGAGTAGGGGCAATCCTGTTGATCGATTATAACTGGCTAAGAGGAGAAGTTGGTAGAACTAGAAAGAATTATTAATTAATTGCTTCTCCTCAAAAAAGTAAAAAAGGTTTATGCCTGCTAATGAAAAATACAAACGTCCAGGAAGCGAATCAAATTGGAATTTCTGAAATCACTTGAATTGGCTACCAAGAAGAGAAACAAATCTTATACAGGTCTATAATGTTTAAACTGATGGAAAAATACAAAAAGATACCCTACAAACTCTTCCGAAAAAAAAAAAACCCAATAAATTTTCATCCATTACATTTTGTTCATTGTTAACTTATTACTTTTATGTTTGTTAAAATAAAATGATGTAGAGAGAAAACGAAAGCGAGAGAATTAACATGATTCAACTTAATAACTTACATTCACAGCAAAAAGCCCCAAATTCCTTGCTATCCTGAATTGCATATTACAATTATTTTAGCACACGATATATAGGAATACATTAAGCTTAGTATGATAATCCTAATGGTATTACAAAATAATGGTAGCTGATTATATTCTATAAAATCATAGTCTACATATTTGTGGTAGCTTATTATATTCTATCATGTCCTTTCAAACTTAAGGCTTAAGTTTGAAAATGCCTCAAGTTCGCAATGTAAGATGAAGGCACCGTGATGACGAATGACTAGATTGGATGTAGAATAGATCGGGCGTGGTGTGGAATGAAATGGGAGAAAACGCAGGCTATGCAGCAAACATCAATAGTCAAAGATGGATAAATGTTGGCAGATGGTGGCTAGGATTAAAGAATAATGACATTAATGTTCAAATTTGAATAAAAACTACTATGGCCGGAGGGTGATTACAATCATAGGCGAAGCTAGGGGGGTCATGGCCCCCTAATTAGTTTTTTCAATTTTCCATTATATATAGTGTTCAAATCATAAAAATAGTACAAATTATAGAAAAATGTAGTTATAGGCCCCCCCCCCCCCCCCTCAAATTTTAGAATTTAGGCCTTTAACTCCACAGTCCTTTTGAATTAGTCTAGAACACAAGTTTTATATATTGTGCAATTGTTTGACTTTTGGATAGCTCCTAAATAATTTTTTTATATTTAGCTTGGCCCCTAGAAAATTTTTCTAGTTCCACCACTAGCTATAGTAATAACTTGAGGAACATTTACAGAGAAATGATGACTCTAAGATGGTATAAGAGAGACAAAAGTTGGCAATAATGGGCGGTCGATGATGAAATGTGGTTTGAGGATTATGGCATTGAAAGCCAAAGGAGAGCATCATCGTTTGGTAGAAGACATTGGGACAAAATTGTCCTTTGCCCTTTTCGGGCAAATTATATAGCTTTACACCCATTTCCTAAACTAATTAAGGAAATGCCTCTCTTTTAAAACTCGATTTGTGATAAATCGAGTTAGGCTCTATAATGGCGTTTTTAAGGAGTCTATAGTGATGTTTGAAGAACTTATAGTGGTGTTTTGTAATTCGACCTCAATAAAATCGAGTTATAGGTAAAAAAATTGTCTATAAATCGATTTCATTGAAGTCGAGTTAACAAACATCACTATAGGTCCTTAAAACGTCACTATAGACTCCTTAAAACGCCACTATAGGGCTCCAGGAAATTTTTTTTTTAACTTGATTTATCACAAATCGAGTTTTAAAAGAGGGGCATTTTCCTAATTAGTTTGGGAATATGGGCATAAGGCTATATAATTTGCCCGAAAAGGGCAAAGGGAAATTTTGTCCGAAGACATTGACATATGATAGCAATGTGGGTGACCAAATGGCAGAGGCACCAACATTTGGAATGATGATATCGATTGTAGATGGTGTCATTACAAGGTGAATGATCAGGTTGGAGGATTTAGTACAGATTAAGCCACAAAAAATAAAGAATGATGGACCATTTAGTGTGATTTGAGAGCCTCAAAAGGGAAAAGGGGCCTAAAAATTGCATTTTGTGAAAAATTAGAGTGGGAAAGTGCACCTGTAGCAAAAAAAAAAAAAAAAAAAAACAATTAAACCTAAGTTCTACCTTAATTTGAAACCAATCCAATTTTTCTTTTCAAAACCTATTATTAACTGAAGTATAAATCTCAAATAAAAAATTCGCAGTGTTCCAAAAAGTAAATATTCCTTTTTAATATTTTATAATAATTCAATTTTCATAACGTATTTTGAAACTTAAGACTTTAAATAAATTCATTAAATTGTAATACCAACAATTACATTAGAAAATTAGAACTAATTTTACAAAAAAGTCAAGAAAAAAAAACTTTATTCTATTAAAAAAAAAAGAGAGCAGTCAAGAATGAACAATTTGCGTACTCTTTGAAATGATAACCTTCTAAGTTTTTATTTAATTTAATTTTACTTATTTATTTAAGATTTTGAATTTTTTTTTTTAAATTAGCAAGTTAATGTGGCAGTTTATAACTCAACGCGTGTAATAATAAGCAATGCTTGAGTATTTACTATTGGGTCATGTTAAACAATGCCAGGGCAATTGTTAATATACTCAATGCGTGTAATAATAAGCAATGCTTGAGTATTTACTTTTTTTTTTTTTTTTTGATAGGAAAACTAAAACTTCATTAATTAACAAAAGATAATACATTACGATGAAGAGCTTGTTCCAAAAAATAAGGATTCTCTTCCATCCAAACTAAATAATCAACGATGCGAACAGCATATTAAGCTAAAAGATGAGTTGGTTTATTTCCTTTCTTACGCACATGAGAAAACTTTACATACTGGACCTCCTGACAAGAGTCCAAAATACCATACACAATAGGAGCTACCACGGTAGGGGAAGGAGATAGTCCAGCAAGAGCATGATAGACATTTAGAGAGTCCCCTTCTAAAATAAATTCCTGTATCCCATATCCTTTGCAAATTGAAGGCCAACTTCAAAAGTTTTTGCCTCAATTTCCAAAGGACGAAGCGGAGCTTTTACCTTTTTGCTCATCGCAGCCACCACTAAACCAGCTTCATCCCTGATAATAACTCCAATCCCTGATTCCTTCTGTGCTGAGCAGACTACACCATCAACATTAACCTTGTATAAACTTCCTGGAGGTGGAGACCAACACTCAATCAAATTTTGTTCTAGTTTAGCAGGAATTGGATTTGTGGAATTGTATTCCTGCAAAAAAACTCTCGCCCCATGCACCAGTTCCATTTCAGATTTCTTTCTTCCCCCATTTAAAACTTCATTCTGATTACACCAAATGCTCCAAGCGATAGTGACCATCAAAGCAATATTATCTTAATCCCAATCATCAACCACCATCAATTTCCAAAGCAGATCCATGAAAGTATGGAATAAGCCATTAAAGCCAGTTTGAAAAATTCCAAAGCATGTCCAAATTTTCTGGGCTCTCGGACAGGACCAAAACACATGTTTTGTTGTTTCCAAGTCTAAATTGCTTTCTGCACACAAATCTTCAGTTAACACCTGTCCGTGCTTCAAATTGTGTTTGGTAGGGAGGATGTCACGGTATGCCCTCCACACAAAATGACGGACTTTATGAGGCACCTCAATTTTCTAAATACGTTTCCAAAATCTTCTCAAATGACTATCATCTGAACTCGATCCTGGAGAGGAGTCTGCTGATAACTCCAGGGCTACCTTATATGCAATTTTGACATTAAACAAACCATTTGAAGATTTTGCCCATATCAATTTATCAGCAGGCAATCGTGAGCTCAAGGGAATGCTCTTAATAGCATCAGCCTTAAAAGGCAAAAAAACTTGATCGAGTAACTCTGAATTCCAGCAGATATTTGTTGTATCAATCAACTCAGAAACTCGAAGATCTAAAAATGCATTGTTTCTTGAAGAAACCACCTTGTAAGTAGAAGAATTTGGTACCCACTTATCCTCCCACGCCCTAATATTAGGACCATTTCCCACCTGCCATCTCATCCCCTGTTTTACTATTTTTTAAGTAGCCATTATACTTCTCCAAATGTAGGAAGGATTGTTACCAATAGATGCATGAACAAAATCACAATTTGGAAAATATCTTGCTTTAAACACCTAATATACCAATGAATTTTGACCAACTTGCAACCTCTAACCCTGTTTAGCAAGAAGAGCCAAATTAAAAGGTTTCAACTGTTTAAAACCCATACCACCACTAGATTTAGGCATACAAAGTTTCTCCCAACTCAACCATGCCAACTTTCTTTCATCATCTTTTTGACCTCACCAGAAGTTCCTGATCATACTCGTCAATTCATCACAAAGAGTATCCAGAATCTTAAAACAACTTATAGAGTAAGTTGGGATTGCTTGAGCCACAGATTTAATCAAAATTTCCTTCCTGACTTTTGATGACAATTTTTCCCTCCATCTCGCCAACTTTTTAGCAAGTTTCTCCTTAATATCATTGAAAGTACATCGTTTGTTTCTACCAACAAGAGATGGTAAACCGAGATATTTCTCATGCTATTTAATTACCTGTGCCCCAAACCGGTTTTTAATTTCCTCCTTAACTCCTGGATTTGTGTTAGAGCTAAAAAACAATGAAGACTTTGCTCTATTCAATTGTTGACCCAAAGCAGCCTCATAAACATGAAAAATCCATCGTAAAGAATCACACTCTTCCAAAGATGCTTTGCAGAAAATTAAACTATCATCTGCAAAAAATAAATGTGATAATTTCGGCCCCCCTCTACAAATAGTCACTCCCTCCATTGAACCTTCATTGACAGCCTTTTTCTATCATAGCTGATAAACCTTCACCACTTAAAAGAAAAAGATATGGGGACAGTGGATCACCTTGACGCAAACCCCGAGAAGGAACAATGTCACCATGAGGTTTCCCATTAATCCTAATGGAGTAGGTAACTGTAGAGATGCACTTCAACAAAAGACTTCTCCATTTAGCATAAAACCCCAATTTCTCCATAATTTTATCAAGGCAACTCCATTCAACTCTATCATAAGCTTTACTCATATCAAGTTTTAGTGCCATCTCCCCTCTTACTTGCTTTCTTTTGATTAATGTGGTGCATAGTGTCAGAAGCAACTAACACATTATCAGTAATTAGTCTACCATGCGTGTACAAAAGCATTTTGAGTATCACTAATAGTGGATGGTATAACTTTTTTTAGTCTATTGGCTAAAGTCTTAGAAGCAAGTTTATACACCACATTACAAAGACTAATAGGGCGATAATCATTAATTCTTTTTGGTTCCTTAACTTTTGGAATTAAGACAATGTGAGAATCATTGAAATTAGGAGGATAGATACTTGGGTTAAGAAAGTCAAGTACTATTTTGGTAACCTCATTACCAATAGTTGGCCAAAAGTGTTGAAAGAACAAGGGAGGCATGCCATCTGGACTCGGAGATTTTAAGGGGTACATCTGATTCAAAGCTGTCTTCACCTCTGGACTAGTGAATTCTCTAGTCAACTTGTTGTTCATATCATGTGAAACTTTAGGCTCCACTACATCTATTAATTCAAAAATCCGATGAGTTAGAAGAAGAAAGCAGTTGTGTATAATAATCCACAAGGTCTCCTCAATTTTCTCATAAAATAAAAATATTTCTAAAAATAATTTATAAGGCATTCTTTAACATTTTTCTTTACTATTTAGGGAAATTTTTTTTTTGTTAAATATGGGCCGTTGGAGACCCGACCCGGTTTAAAATATATTCTTGTCTTCTTCACGAAAAAGGGGCTGGATGGTCCAATGGATTTGAGTTGAAGTCGAGAGTGGGACACAGATACTCGAACGACTCGACCTCCATCTTTCCATCGTGAGCTTTTTTTCTTTCTCTTCTCTTCGTTTTCAATTCTCTCTCTTCGATTCGTTTACTTTGAATTTAGCTCTGTTAGCAATTAGGGTTTTTAGCTACTCAGTTTGCGATAAACCAAAATTATTCTCTGTTCCTTTTCGATTGCCATACAAATGCATACATTAATGTCTTTCATTGACAATATTGGTTTATGAGTTCATACTCCATTTACAAAAATTTTGGATTTATGTAGTGTTTTTTTTTTTTTTTTTTTAAATTTTTATAATTAATTGAAAAAAAAGATTTATTTTTATTTTTAATTTTAAAATTTTATAATTAATATGAAAAATGGAGATATGGAAAAATTGGGGTAAGGTTGCCTACAATTTGCATCTCATTCACTGGAAAAGTGGGTGCTTTGTGTTTAGGACTGATAATGTGATGAACACGTTTCGAAAAATATGCATATTTAGATATACATGTTTCAGATGCAGATTGTGGCATCAGAGCCGGCCTTAGACATTTTGGAGCCTAAGGCGAGAACTAAAAATGTATGTGTATGTGTATGTATATGTTTACGTTTATGTGAGTTTATACGTGTTTATGTGTATGTCTGTTTATGTTTATGTATATGTATATTTATGTGTATGTGTATGTATGTTTATATGTATTTGTATGTGTATGTGTATGTGTATTTGTATGTGTATGTGTATGTGTAGGTCTCTTTGTCTTTTTCAGATTCAGGTGCAATACCCTGATGCAATTGTAATTAATGGCTGAGATTAAAAGTTGTTTTTCAACTTTTAATCTCAGCCATTAAATAAAATTTATTAAAAGAGAGTTAAAAAGTTAAAAAAAAAAAGAGTAAAAAATGTAAAAAAATACCTATAACAGTGCACTTGATCTCAGTCCGTCTTTCTTCTCTCACAATTTTTCTTTTCTTCTTTTTTACGCGGTGCTTTGTTCTTCTTCCTTTTATTTCTCTTTATACGTTGTCTAGGCTAATAAGAGAGGAGCGAGCGAAAGCCACATCAAGAAAGGCAATTGAAGATTGTGCTGCTAAGCCAAAGACTATGAAAATCTCTTCCTCTCAACTCAGATGATCCTCTTAGGTGAAATTGTGGCTCACGAGACTTCATCGGATTATGGTGTGTGATTTTTGGTTATTTATTTATTTGAGATTATGAAGTAAATAGTTTTTATATTTTGCTTACCCTTTCTATTTTCTGAAAACACTTTTCTAGGAAATACCATTTTTTTTGCATTGCTTTCAGTTTATCATTCTTGCTTGTGGTATGTGTTTGATTAATTTGGATCTAAAATTAGTTCAACAAGATGATTCTTCTTCTAAAATATAATAATAAAACCAATATATGTTTTTTTAACGGTGGGTTCACTTTCAGTGTTTTCATTTTGTGATTTTAGTTGCTTTGTGAGTTTTGTGCTTTGATTTCGGTGGGTGTGATTTGATTTGTGATTTGGTGGGCTTCTGGGTTTTTGTTGTGATTTGATTTTGGCTAAGTTTTGGTCGTGGTGGTGGTCGTGATTTGATTTTGGCTGGGTTTCGGCAGTGGTGCGTGGTTGGAGGTGATGAGTTTGAAAAGCTTCGGCCATGGAGGTTTATAAGGAGAGCTTGGTGGTTAGCCATGGAGCACGATGTGACGTGAGTTGAGGCAGAGAGAGGACGAGAGGGAAACAGAGGCGGCCCTAAACATTTCGGGGCCTAAGGCGAAAACTAAAAATGGGGCATTTTTTATACTTATATATTAATTAAATTAATGTTTATTTAATATTTTTATATTATATTTTTCATCATTATTTTCATTTTCTTCTAAATTATTTTGAAGTTCATTATCAAGATTTGTTGTATTGCAAAATTGAACATCATTTTCTTCTAAATTATTTTGGTGAATTTCTTGCTCATTTGTGATATTTTCATCTAAATTTTGTGTTATATTTTGTTTATTACTAATAACAAATTTATCCATTGATCCTTTTTGAGACTCAATTAATTTTTTTTTTTTAAGTTTTTAATATCCAGATGCATATTTTCTAGTAGACATTTCTAATCAAAAAATATATTTATTAAGACTAAAATAAAAAATAAATTTCAAGTGTAGAGTAAATGAGAAATAGAACCTGATTTATATAAAAAGTATTGTTATAGTTTCATTGAACAATAATAAGTTTTTAGCAATCTCAACCTGCATAAATTAAAAAAAAATTAAGCATAAGCATAACAAAAATTTAAGCACAGCCATAACACTGACACAAGACTTATTAATAAAACTCACCCACAAAAAAAAAAAAAAACACAAAACAAATCCTATCTATAACCAAAAAAAAAAAAAATGCAGGCTTTTAAAAAAAAAAAAAAAAAATGAAGGCCCAAACTTAACGCCCAGTCCAGGGAGGGTCCAGGCAGGCTTAATAATAAAGTGATAAGCGAAAAATAAAGTTACAAAACCAGCCAGAGAGAGCCCAAATAAACAAAGTTATCTTAAGTTCTTAACAAATTAAATGGAGTGCCTGTGCCCAAATATTTATAATTTTATACCTGATTCCTGAACCTCAGAACCTGATACGGTGAGGTGAGAGAGGCGGAGAGCAGAGAATCAGAGAGAGGCTGAGGCGGAGGAGCTTCAAGCTTGCTGCCTTGCTTGAGCCTTGAGCTGTTGTCTGTTGAGCAGATGAGAACAGACTGAACAGTGGAGACTGGAGACTGGAGGCTAGACAGAAAGGTAAAATTTTTAGGGTTTTGAGTGGATTTATTTGTTTTGATTTGTGGTTAATCTCTTAGACCGGATTTGTAGTTTATCTGGTTGATTTTTGGTCAATGATTTTGTTTAGAACCAATGTTTAATAGGATTTACCAAAACTTTTGTTTTTTTGGTTAAAAGGATGTGCCAGATTATTTTTGTAATTCATTTGAAACTAATTTACTACCCGGTTCTTTTCTAAAATTTTGGGGCCCCCTTCCACTTTGGGGCCTTAGGCAATTGCCTAACTCGCCTAAGGGAAGGGCCGGCCCTGTGTGGCATAAACCTGAATGTGTTTTGAAAACTTGTAATATAGGGTGAGTAAAAAGTCACTGTGATCAAATGCTAAAAGGAAGGAAAGTTTCTGGTAGGGGAGAAGCGGTAACAGCGAATTATGCTTTTAGCCCGCTTGACGATGACATTATTATAAAACACAGGCTTCTCACCCGTACCACGACCACAAGGGGTGAACCTCCGTTGAAGAAACTTCAGAAGAAGTTCACCTCTTTTGTGGTTGAGGTCGAGAAGGATACGAATAATTATGGCGACTGTGAGAAGCTTGCAAAAGCTTTCTTACAGGAGATGTCGACGTTTGAAATTCCACTCCTCAAGAGCAAAGCGGTTGTTGATGCGAATGTGAGAGAGAAGGAGAACTTCAACGAGTTGAAAGATGACATAAATAGGCAGATTGTGCAAGCGCAGGCTGACATAGAAGATCTTAAGAAGCTGCTTGAAGAGAGTAAGATTGAGAGGCAGCACAAAGAGGAGTGTGAGGCAATCAGGAAATTGATTGCTGCGCAGCCACCAAGATCAGAGACGCAGAAGATGATAACGGAATTGGAGAAAGAGATTGCAGCATTGGATGCAGAAAACACGGCTGGTTCAAGGTTGCTGGAGCTTCGCAAGAAACAGTTTGCTCTTTTGTTGCACGTGGTATGTGGCCATTTTCTAATGATTTGTATGCTTTTGCATTTCCATTTTACAGACACAAGTGGGTCTTGAATTCATGACATTACAGTCCTCCCTGTTCTTAAAGAGGAAGTACCATTTGAGCAGGAGCTGACCTCTGTTCCCATTTCATTATGATTAACTGTGCACTTGGTTTTATTTGCTTGAAGCTTGTGATTGTTTATAACAAAGATAATATATTTGTCATTTTTACTAGAAATTTTGAGCTCCTCTAGTCTATGCCTATGCCAATTTTTGCTGTTGGTGCAGCTTGAAAGTTCCTGTCTCATCAATAACTCCCATGGTGCCAATTCTGGTGCCTGTTTGAGAGGTCTGAAAATTTAATTTTAGGGTATTTTCCCCAATATCTTGGGACTTTGTCCTTAATTTCAGCTCCGCATCAATATCCCACATCTCTATCATAAGAGTATATTTCTACCCCTCTTGAAAAATTACATCGGATTTGAAAATTGGGGATTTGTTGAGTCACATTGAAAAATCTCTTTAAATACACTCATTGGACCTGGTAGCAGCATAATATCCTCAGTCTCTTAATTTGACTCAAAACATTTATATTGGTGCTTGGGGTTTTGTTGGGATTATGAAATATTGGTTTTGGAGTTCATAACCATCTTTCGAAGTTTTTTTGAGCTTGTTAGAGTTGCCTTTGGTTTGTATGAGTGCAGAAGGGCATGATTTTTTTCTTTCTTTCTGGTAGTTTGGGCATGAGTGAATTCAATATAGAAATTAAAATGTTAGAAATCTCTTAAGGTTTCCAAGGAAGTATCTATTAAATTATGTTACGGTGGGGTTTTCCTTTGTTGTTGTGGTTTTTTTAGAGGAAGGGAGGATAGGGTTTGGTAGGTAGGGGTTAGTGGTCTTGAAATTAACTTTATGTTCATTGTCCTTAGGTGAGCATGGTCATATTAGCCCCTCATATCACCCCTCTAATGGGTTCTTTATTTGTTTGGTCTTACTTCAGAATAACTTTTCCTTTAAGCAATGTATCAATTTTCAGAATATGAGCTTATCCTCTGGAAAATAAATTGCATGATAACATTTACTTATGATATGAGAGAGGGGATGTAGCTCTATATGGTGGCCATTATAAAAAAATAGTATCAGAATTGGAACGTCATCTCTTCTTGGAATACTAAATATTGTCTTATCTGATGTTTTTTCCCCTTCTACATTTTTGTTTTGTTGTTTCTAAAGGTTTTACTGGCTAACTGTTTTCCTGTTCGTCATTCTTTATTTGTAATTTTTTTATTTATTATTATTATTATTATTATTATTATTATTTTTATTTTTTTTATTATAAATAATTCAGTGGTTTTTATGGGGGTGGGGGTGTTTGAATCCTGAATGTCTCTGTTGGAAACAGCAATAGGTGTTAGTTGAGTTACAAGGCTCTTGGCGTCATTCTTTATTTCAAATTGAAATTGTTTTACTGCCTTTGTTTTGCATGGAGAAGAAAAAAATTGAGTTCTAGCTGTGTAATTTTTTTTAACCACGTAAATACTCACATACCTTAGGGGATTCAGACCCCCACACACCCACCACTTGTGTAATTCGAATGTTAACCTTTCTTATTCCGTTGTATATTATGATCCCATTTGCATTATATTTTTTCTCAAGTATTTTCTGGTCAACTTTTTTGACATCTATTCTTCATTTTATCATTAATCACTTGTGTTTTGCATTTAGATAGCAAGGTCTTAATCTCATGACCATAGCATTTCATGGTATTCTAGCTTTTACTTCTAAATAATAAATGGTCATTCATGCATGTCTTATATTTCATATATTGTAGGATGCTGGTTCTGCAGTTGACTACTTAATATGATAGGTCCACTCTATCTGAAGATTATGTTAATTTTTTTTAATGTTTTTAAACCTTTCTGCAGGTGGATGAGTTGCAGAATACCATAGAGGAAGAGCAGAAAAGTTTGGTTGAAGAGATGAGACTTGCAACTGAAGAGCTGAAGAATGGAATTGAGGATGCTAGTGGGGGCTCAGATGCCATGGCTGTTGATTAGTAACTATTCTGAATCTCAGTAGGCAGATGTAAGATTGTGTTCTCTTTTAATGTGTTTCTATTTATGCATAGAGTTTTCTTGATGATCAGAATTGGAAAATGTAATGGAATGTCAGAACATATCTGTCCTGTTGTAGCATTAGTTATTGAACAAAGACATTCATTCTTGTTTAGTAATTAGACAATTCTCCTAAAAAGTTTTTATGAGTCTTAGTAGTGTTTATACGTACCATCAAAGTGGATTAGAAGTGCATCATGTTTTTGCACTGCAGCACTGTTATTGCCGATAGGAGTTAATAAGATTTTTGTTCTGAAACTTGGGAGATGATGATGGCCAAATGCAGTTTTGGCTAGTTCTGTCAGTTACATTTGGCAAATGAATTACTTTAAATCTTACCTTTTCTTTTCACTATCAGAAACTCTATTCCTTACTATTTTCTAGCCTTTTCCCCACCAAACTCTAACCCAAATTCCTCAAAATCCTAGCTGTTCAGGAATTCCAAATCTGATTTGTTTTCTGTTCATTTTGTCGTACGTAACAAAGTTTCAAATTTGTGATGAATAGGGGGCTCACCTTTAAAGAAAAGTGAGATTCTTTTTGACTATTACTCGCATAGATAAATTCTTTTTGACTTATTCAGGACAGTTGTAGGCCATTTAGAAAATGCTATGAATCTAGTGCCTAACTAGGATTAAAGTTTTCAGTCACAGGTTTCAATCTAGATTAGTGGCCATTTGCTCTATGTTAACAAGATCATGCTAGAATGTTTGTTAGTTCAATTGATTTGGTGAAGAAGGTTTTGGTTTGATTAAGAGTTTTGCTGATTAGGAGAGAAGATTTGCTCTAGGAGTTTTTTAGTCTTTTGCTGATTCCCCATATAAGGGTTTATAAGTTACATTACTAAGATTGTTTACTGCAAAGAGGCTTCATATCTTGTTGCTTATCGCGAGAGAGATGCTTAACATCTTGTTAAAGAAATTAGTACTACTGTACTAGTGCTTAAATGTTCCTCAGCCAGCCATGGAAGAGTGACTTCAATGATTGTTAAGGTGTTTTTAATTCTTCTAGCATTTGAAAGACATTCCAGGACTTCTGGTTATCCCTTGGTATTTCATTTTTTTTTTTTGTGTGTGGGGCTGGGTCAATCAGTGCAAGCTTTCATCTTTAACTCTGATGATGATACGAAATTATTTCCTAATGAGTTCCTAACAAAATTGCTCCGATACAGTAAGCTATAACAGATTCTACTCTGTTTAGAGTAGTGCATTCAATTTCAAAATTGCTGACAAATGATTTTATGGAACAAACTAATCCTCAATTTTCTTTTGCTTTCTTTGTTCCTCATTAGATGTGTAAAATCATTAGGTTCTTGAGACGACATATAATTTCAGATGCATTGAAATCCATAGAAATAGGAAAAGTTATATGTGTACACACACACACACACACACACAAATATTGCATATTTATAGGTTTCTCTTATATTTTCAATTTTTAATTTATTGCAAAACTCAGGTACAATCAATATCGCCAAATCTGTTAATCATTTTATATCAGAACAAGGATCGAAGTTGGTATTTCACTGATAAGATTACAAATTTGAGATTTACTTTTCATCTTTAGCAGTCTTGTTCTTTAGGAGATGATTTTTGGCAAGTTCAGCAACGTTTGCCAATGGCTCAATACTTACAAGCGACGCATTGGCAGCAGCATCTTCCTTGAGCTCATACTCAATTGTGCTTCTTATTATGCATGAATCGTTGCCCTTCTCGATTACTTCAAAGCGATCACGATACAGAGTAAATCCCAGCTCAAGAAATCCTCCTTCAATCACTTCTGTTTCTTTCACACGACTCTCATTGTCTACTTTTGTGAACTACTCTTTGCATCCGGTAAACCCAGTGCCTATTTCAATGGAAAGAAGATGCAGTATTAATTCGAAGCATAACTTTACAGTACCTTAATCGATCATTCATTTTTAACTAGTTTGGATTATGCAACGGATGGTCATTTTCTTGGGCCAAAAAACAAGGCAATTTTGTTAAAGACATTGCTTGGGAAATTCGAGAGACATTGTTCTCTTTGCTCTCATGCAAATTTCATAATTTTCTGCAAAGATTTTAGTTGTTGGAATTATGAGTTCACCGATTGATTATGACTCTATTAAGGATGAGATAGACGAGAACTTTTCTCAAAAAAAAAGAAAAAAAAGAGATAGATGAGAGAACATTTGTGATACATACCTGGTGCAAATGTTAGCTTATAATAGTACCAACCAAGGTTGTCAAAATCGGGATCTTACGTAGGATTGTGGAAGATAGGTAGGATCGTAGATCGTAGGATCGGATCGTAGATCGTAAGATCCTACATTATTTAAGAAAAAAACAAAAAATACACATTGGTATGTTAAATAATTACATAAATTATATATTCATTGATATAATTATCATACATCACTATATCCATTTGTAAGCATCATTTAAAGAGGCCAAAAACCTCAAAATATAACACTCTATGGGGATATTTTTTATTTGGGTCTAGCTGACACCTCTCTATATTAGAGTGGAAAAACTTGGTTTATTGGGATTTTATTTTTCATTTAGGTCCAACTGAGTCTTCTATCAAGTTAAAAAAGATTACAAGAAACCAAGGTTGTTGAGAATCGTTAGAATCATACGATCCTACCAATCCTGAACGATCGAAAGATCCTTGAAAGATCTAGATCGTTTTGAGCAGGTGAGATCGTAAAATCGTAGGATCGTAGGATTCAATCAGGATTTTGACAACCATGGTACCAACTCCTCCATCACCTTCAATGACTTCGATTTTCTCAATGAAATTCGAAAGCACTTCTTCAACTAATTTTGAAAACTGAAGTGTCCCATAGAGCTCCCAAGCTTCACTAGCTGACACGTTTACCTCTACCTCATGTGAAACTTGCCCAACCATCTTTCTTCTTTTGCTGCCAAGATATAGAGTATTTGTGTGATTCAGGGTGTGTGTGCTGTTTATGGTGATTATGGTAATATATAATTAATTCCCAAAATATGATCAAGACCAAGGTCTATGTACCTAAGTTATTCGTCAAAGTTGGCGTCCAAAGATTCCTATGTCGCCCGTGATGGCATATTGGTTGTAACATTAGCTAATGAGATAAAATGAACAAGATAAATACAGACACGGGTGAGACCAAAAAAACTTAATCTTCAGGGCCATGGTTGGTCATCTATTTATTGTTGCATGAACAATGTTACGTACATAAAAATTTCATAATATTTTTATAATTATGTGGACAAAATTTTTCTTGTTTTTATTTGGACTAACTATTAATATCATTTTTTTACTTACCATTAACAATTTGTTACATCAATAAATATAAAAAGTTGTCAAATTTTTTGTGTAACTTTCCCTTTTTGTATATCTATTCATATTCACGCCTGGTGGCTGACAAGCCACCCACCCTACTTCTTGGGGGTGGCTACATTGCCACCCACCTCAGCTTTAAATCTCTCTCCTCCTATATATGTGTGTAATCCTTTGTTACAAAACACACGAGAGATGGAGAGAAGAGAGAGACGTGTATTTGGTATTATAAATAATATGGTGTGGTTGATGACATTCAAATACAATATCATTCTCATAAATCTCTCTTTTCTTGCTATTTTCTATACTTTACGACAGTATTATATTAGTTTCGTAGAATTGTATATGATGAAAATTTTGGTATAGAACAAACAGGTAGAAAGAACATATACATCATTTGGAGGACTCACATTGAAGAATAGTGTAATCTTAAGACTTAAGTAGCCATTTAAATGCACTCTTGAAAATGTTCTTATTGATTATGAGGTGTATGGGAGATTTTAATTTTTTTTGGGAATTAGTTAGTGTCTGTTTGGCAGCAACTTATTTTCAGTAGCTTATTTGTATAATGTTTATTTAAAAATATAATTTATGATAACTTTATTATTAAATGTGACAAAAAGTTAAAAGTTGACTTATTTGAATATTAATAAAAGTTAGATTATTTGTTTCTCTCTCTCAAAAAAAAAAAAAAAAGATTATTTGTAAAAAAAGCAAAGATAAAAAAGAGGCAAAAAGGATTCTAAGCCCTCAGCTAGCACTGCTCCAATAGCACTGATGGGAAAATTTTAGTAGGCAAGTCGAGTTTTTATGAAACAAATCTTGAAGTTGCTATTCTTTAATTTTCTGTGGGACTTTTTTCTTTTTTGGTCAACTTTTCAAAATTTCTCCAAGCCGGTATAATTAGTCATTAATTTATGCCCTAGAAAGAAAAGGTTGGCGGCTTGTCCTAATTAGTCATTAGATTTTTTTTTGTTTTTTTTTTTTTGTTTTTGTTTTTTGATAAGCATTAGATTAGTTCTGATGTAGAAAAAGACAGCAAAGTACATATAATAAGGATCGTAAATGAGCTGAATATTAAAAGTTTGAGATTGGTTCATTAAAGAGTTGGGTTTGAATTCATCAATAAGTTAAATTATACACTTGCTTATTAAAAAAAAGTTAAATTATATGTCAAATTTGGTTCATTTTATTTTTTTCAAACATTCCATGCAAAACTCACCCTCTAAGTTTCACAACTTTTCATTTCAGTCCTGTAAGTTTGTATTCTATTATTTCCGTCCTCCAAATTTCAATCCCCTTCAATTTAGTCTTCCGTTAACATTCCGTCCATCTGCCTATAATCATATTTAATTTTTATTTAATTATTTTATGAAATCAAAAATATTAGACTACTAGTATTAAAGGACTCCGCTGCTCCAATCAATAGTGCATCCTTTAACCTTTTCCATCAGCATCAGGTCTCTTCACTGCCCTTCAAAATCTCAAGAATGGAACCATAGCTGCAAAAAAACCAAGGCAAACAACAATTAATAAATGCCGACACCATATCCTTTAAAACCAATGAAAGCTTAATTTTAAGTTTTAAGAGAGCAATCAACCTACACAAGCCAACCGGTATTGCTGAATGTGGAAAACCAAGCAGCGTTCTCTATCATCCTCTTCCTTATCTGAAACCTAGGATACAAGCTCGTTGGCCAACGCCGCGATTCGCTGCTCAATTCTTTGGCCTAAATCAAACCACAGCAGCTTGCCGACATCAACGACGAAAGTGAAGGCATGAAAACCCCTGGAATTGTACCACTCCACGTATTTCTTGAGGTGCTTGGTCTTGGAACCGAGCCAACCCAACAACACCATTGTCACTACTTGCTCTTTGTCGTTAAAGTATGTTTTGACAATTGAAAAAAGTTGGGTTCTATTTTGTGTTCTTCAGGTGTGGGGATGGAGTGATGGACGACGTGGGTGGGGGTTAATTTTTGGGGTTTTTTTTTTTTTTTTTTTTTTTTTTTTTTAAAATGTTGAATTAACATTTTTTAATTTAAGAAATATATAATTAAAAAAATTAAATATGGTTAATGGCTAACATGGAGGGATGTTAATGGAAGATTGAATTGAGAAGAATTGAAACTTAGAAGACTAAAATAATAGAATTGAAACTTATACAGGATTGAAATGAAAAGTGGTGATTAGAGGGTGAAATTTTGTATTTTAGTCTAAAAAAAAGTTAAATTATATGTCAAACTTGGTTCATTTTTTTTTTCCAAACATACATAAGCTTCTTTATGAGGTACTTAATTAATTTTTTTTAATGTATAATAAACACTAAAATTATTTTTTAAAAAATAGTAAACACCACCACTAAACGTTTTTATCCTTTAACAAATCTATAATAATAATCAATAACTAAATTATAGTTAAAGTTATGTTAATTGAATTAATTAAATAAAGTGATTTTCATATAAATATTTTATATAAACTAGATGATATCTTGTATGATGCACATATGTTTTTATGGTTCATGTAAAATACCCATTATTTGTTATAATATTCAAAATTAATTTTTATTATATTACATATCATCGATTATATTTGATAAGTATATATTATATGTTACTAAAAAAGTTAAAAAAAGTAAATTGTTGCTCAAATATTATATTGTTTCTTTATATTCACATTTTTTTCAAAAAGTTTAATTAGACAATCAGAGATCAATAACTATTTTATTTGTAAAATAATTGATCAAACCATGAATAATATTCGATAATATAAAATTCGGAAATATAATTTGGAATATGGGTCATGCTAACGAGTGCCCTAAGGGCACTCGTTAAGAATCTATTTTAAGAAGGTTTTAATATCACTTTTATGGGAAATGAAAAAAGTTGTCAAAACATTAATTGTTTTTTTTTTTTTTTCTATAAAAACTTTCTTTAACTGGATTCTTAATTAGGGCACTCGTTAGCATTTCCCTTGAAATATATCTAACCAATAAAAAAATATTGACTAGTTTAACATTAACAAAAAGTTACACATGTACTTGATCATGTTCCTATACACACACATATAACCTTAGCTATAGTGGTCTAATGTTCTGCCAAGTGTCACATTTTTTGATAATTCCCTTCATTTGGCCCTCCACATCATCAAACATACGCATTTATATCAAAGTATTAGTTCATTATCTTGTGTTAATGGGTAGATTCATTATCTTGTGTTTATGGATAGATGCATTTATACTTTGACAAATCCACTCAATAAATTTTTATTGGCAGCAAATTTTGGCAAATCTACTATTGGTGTAAAATATTCTTTTTATGTCCTCCATGATTGCAAATTTTCAAAATGATTTGATACTAATAACTATATCATCTATAAAATGTTTAAATTTTAAGTTTTTATACTTTAAAATTATGTTTAAAAAATAGATTTATGGATTGAATGGTAAATATCATTTGATTGGCACAAAATTTGGCATGTATGTTATAGAGAACAAATAATCCAATAGTGGCATTTAAAAAAAAATTATTAGGTGGTGTAAGTAATATTGCTTAAGAGTAATGCTAGAGATACAAAATTTTTTTACAAAAGTTTTTACAAACTACTAACATGGTGAGTGATTATTGGTAAATAAAAAAGTGATGTTAATGGTGTGCCCAGATGAAAATCAAAAGAAATTGGCCATATCAATAGTTTGTAAAAATGTTGTAAAATAGTTTGTCGCTATAGCATTATTCTATTACTTAAAGTTACATTAAGTGTAAGGTAATCATGATCCGCATACATATTGTTGTTAGGCATGGTGTAAGATTCACCTATTTATAGGTTCATAGGTTGTACTCAATATAAATGAGAATTATAACTATTTATTCACAAATATATATATATATATATATATGTATATATTTTGAGAAACAAACATACACACATATAATTTATAGATAAGGCATAGAGTGTAACTATATTTATATAGTGGTATTAAATATAGTTAATGGTAACTTTGGACTTGTCAAGAGTTGACAGAAAAGCCCAAGGCCCATTGGAGCTAGTGTCTTATTGGTCCCTTTTGGTCCCACTCCAAGCCACATACTTAAGCCCAATTGGAAAGGCCTAAAAGGCCAGCCCGATTAGATAATCAGTTGTAAGGGGAGAAACATACAGATTTTGTAAGAACATGAAATGGTGTATGTGAGTGTTGGACACTCTCGAATTCTCCCTTGAACATTTCATATAACTGATTGAGAGACCACACATCTTGGGCGTTAGTGGAATTGGAGTGAAGATTAAAAGTATTCCCAAGTGCTTACAATCTTTGTTTTGAAATTCACCACACCAAGGTATACTCTCTTGTTTGCAAATTCTGAAATTTACTTAGTGCATGTTATCAATTATGAATGAAGTAGATATGTTATTTTTCCGTTGCGCACACACATATTTCCATCAAAATGCTGCTATAAATACACCTTTTAGTGGCTTTTTGGTTTTTTGCGGCGGGCAAAAAACCGTCGCAATTGGTGTACACCTTTAGCGGTGGGCAAAATGCGCCGCTATAGAGAACCAATTAAAACGGACTCATTGCACTTTTAGTGGTGGGTAGAAATGCTGCTATAGCGCTTCATTTAAATCATAATATATGCACCTTTAGCGGCATTTTTTGACCGCCGCTATAGGTTTCTTTTTTTTGGGAAATTATTGTGTACTCCCGGAGTACCATAAATGCATGCTCCATCCTCTCACATGAATGGTGAGTCCCACTAATTAAATTCATGGTGGGACCTAGCATTCATGTGAGAGGAGGGAGCACGCATTTATGGTACTCCGGGAGTACCTAATAATTTTCCCTTTTTTTTCCCCCAGTAGGTATCAAAACTACAAACTTCTTACAAAGAACCTGTAATAGTTTTAGCTCTACTAACACAATACCACAAATGCAACTAATTAACAAGACCACAAATGTCAAACTAAAGTAATATTAACATTAAAATATATTATCAAATACATATAACATTGTCTATAACCATCTCTGACTCCACACGCTTTCTCTCTTTGATAGCCTTCTGTTTCTCTGCTTCAAGTTTTTTGTTTGCTTGTTCAAACTTTAATGTCTTAGAAGCTAACTTTGATTTTGCTTTATCAGCTGCTTTCTTCAACATCTCCAGCTGAAGCCTATATTGCTCAGCCTTTGCTCCTTCAATTTTGGCAAAGCTCTTTTGTTCATCAGACTTACTCTTTTCAGCTTTTATAGATTTCAATTCCTCAGCAGCTTTCTTTTTCTCCCCTTTAGCATTCTTCCTTTCAACATCTGCCCTTCTTTTCTCTTTCCTAAGAAGCTCCTTAAGCTGATTAATTTCTTTTTCCCCTTCAGAAACACGAACTTTAAGAATCTTTACTTCCTCATTTCTATCTAGAGCATTTGTGCTTGTTTTCTACTGTAATGAAGAGATCTCAGACTTCAAGGTGGAGATTTCATTCTCCAAAGATACTCTAGCCATAGATTCTTTAAGTCTCCCCTCTTTCTCATTGTCTGCTTGTGCTTGCTCCTCCTTATATGCTACAATAGTACAAAGTTAACAAAAGGGGAGAAAAGTGATATATACAAATCAAAATACATTCTAAGAAACACGCATACACACACACATACAGAGACAAAATGCAGAGTGTATCACTAAAGCATGGGTACTTTTCATAAAAGTTCATTCATTCCTACCTCTTTGGCCTGTCATTGTCTTCTAGTTTCCTTCATTTCTATCCTTTAGATTCTTTTTTTTTTGTGGATAAGTAACAAAAAATTGTATTAGAAAGAGAATAACCGTAGTACACTGGCAATGTACTGAGAGAGAAGTACAATCAAGTCAAAATACAATGATCAAACAAATTTAAAAGAGAACAAAAAGGCAGATAAAGAAAGGCAGCACTCCAATCAAAAAAAGTACAAAGGAAGAAGGCTTTAATTTCAAGTATATTCCGTTCACATCCCTAAAAACCTCTGGAATTCGACTTTCCAAAGACAACACACAATGCAATGTGGCATAGCCCTCCAAAAAGCTATGTTTCTATGCTTTCCATTCTATCCTTTAGATTATAATCGCACACAAGGTCAAAATCTATATGCCTAGTGATGTGAGCAGAGGTTTCACACCTCCAATTACACAAAATTATAGGTGCAGCATTGTCTTTAACATGACTAAGAGAGATAATATAAAACTTAATATTGTACACCATATTTATGCATCCCTTAGCTATAAAACTCTCAAAATAAATAAATAAATAAATAAAAGGCAATAAGAAAGAAGAATAACATTTGAATGGCTAAATGAAGTAGTTATGTTAAAACTAGAAGCTGCCCAATAGACCCCAATCTAAACTTCAAATTTCCTTTTATGTTTACAAATTTAACTCATATTGAGCCCTACATAGAGTGTGAATCAAGATTGCATCCACTAACCTTTCCTAAGATTGGCATTCTCAGCTTGAAATCTATCAATCTAAGGTTGAAGGATGTTCACAGCTTGTCGTAGTGCATTCCACTTATATTCTAAGCTCGCATATTTCTCCTTCCACTGCCACAACACCACCATTAAGTACCCATAATAAAAAAATAATTTAAAAAAATAATAACACTTTGAAATTCAAAATAGAAACACAAACCCATGTTGTCAAAAAAAAAAAAAAAAAAATACATACCATTTTATAGCAGGCATTCCCTGATTGAAGCTGTCCTGCCATATCTGATGCCATCTCTACAAGTTCACAAGTATGGGAAACAAGTTTTAATAAATAAAATCTTAAATCCAAAAAACAATTAGAAAATTATGTTTTTATTTATTTATTTATTTATTTTTTTAAGAACAAAAGTCATTACAAAATATTTGGGAAAAATAAAACCCTAAACCCTAAAAATCTAAAGAGCAGAAATAGGCCCCCAAAGCTTATCACTTAAACACATACATGAAAATGGTCTAAATGTGGCTGTGTACAAACACATATACCATAACAAACAACAAAACAAACAGAAATCAGTGCAACAAAAAAAAAAAAATGTAGTTGTATTTAATTTTGATGGATAGCTTATTTGACAGCAAAAAACTACAGGAGAGGGGAAAATATATAGAAATAGTCAAAAGGAAAAGATGAGGCTAATACACAAGTACCAGCATTATCAAAGTAATCTGAATGACCTGACTAACATCAGGATGATGCTCAGTCAAGTGATAGGCATCACAAGTGTAGCTTCCACCTAGAAACTTTGCACATATTTTTGCACCTCTTCTCTGTCATATAAGAAATAAGAAAAGTAACCCAAAAAGGAAAAATAAAAGAGTTTAAGCTACTAAACTCAACATATAAATATCAAGAGCGTTTGGGGAAACTAGAGAAATTAATTTTACAGAAATACCTTAGCATGTTCTAGGTCTTCTAAGAGCAATACCCCAGCTCCATCTCCAATAACAAACCCGTCCCTATTCTGTTCATATGCAAAATTATATCTCAAGTCATGACTTACAAGTAGGTGAAGATATGGGTGAAATCTAGAATTCTAAATTGGAGTTAATGGTAATGTGACACAGAATAATTCAAACCAATTTAGCAATTAGATGGGATATTTTCAAACAATTTTAAGGAGAAGAACTAACTAGAAAGAGGTTTTGAAACTCTAAGACTCATCATCATTGGACTCATCATCATTAGACTCATAAACATCATTGCTAAGCTCTTCATCATCGATAAAGTCTTGTTCAAGCAATTCATCCTCATTGATCAACAGTGTATCATAAATGGTTCCTTCTTCATTAACTAGAACCCAGGCATGGTTGTCATTTGCATCATCAGTAGTTATATTGTAAGGGACATTCTCAAGATAGGTACCCCCTTCATCATTATCATCATCATCATCATCATCATCATCATCATGTGAAGCATTAATACCAACATCAAACACCTCCCTAGGTTTTGTTTTGACCACCACCACCCAATCTTTGTGTCTCACATCTTCCACGTAAAACACTTGTGAAGGCTCGTCAATCAATCGACCACCTGTGTGTATCAAACGTGAAAAATTGACAAGGGGAAATCCAAACTCATCTTTTTTGCATCCTCTTCCACTAATAAGGTCAACCCATTGACATTTGAATAGTACATATCGATACTTGTCAGAGTAGTTCAACTCAATAATATTGATTAGTACACCATAATAAGTAGCACCACATTCAGTTACAACACAAACTCCACTGTTTTGAGTTTTCCTAGTTGCCTTAGAGTCTTTGGTGCGAAACTTCACACCATTTATAACATAATGCTTGAACTGTTTTGCTTCATTATCTGGATATCAAGCAATCCATATGACTTTATTAGAGAGTTTCTTTTTCTCAGATGCATCCATTGACATCACCTAATATAGACAACGACGTTTATTATAAGTATGCTATCTAAAGTGTTACAACCAAGTTTTATATATATGCTTTACTTACATAGTTCCTAAACCATCCGCAGAATTTCTCCATGTGCTTCTTTTGAATAATATCATTGGTTACATGAAAAGGAAAATTAGCCTTGATCTCCGCTATGTGTACACTATGTAGACAAACGTGTTAGTGTCAAGTTAGAATATTGTACTTGAATGCCATGAAAGGATGTGCAATGACATATTACTTACTCGCGAAATGGGGTGATTTCTTCACAATTGAATAGCACATAACGATGTGCTTGGATCTATGAATTTGAATCTAGTGTAATGCTCACCACCGCACCCATGGATTCCTTGACATTCCTCACAGGCCGATTGAATGCAATTTCAACAGATTTAAAATAGCGTGAGCAGAATGCTAAGCATTCCTCTGCTGTATACCCTTTTGCAATGGAGCCTTCAGGATAAGTTTTATTATGCATGTAAGACTTAAGTCTTGACAAGTACCTATTGGAAAACCCAAGATCAACAATGGAAAATTGGTGTGAAAAACAATTAATTAGATAAACAAAGTTACTATATGTGTTACCTCTCTATGGGATACATCCAACGATAATGAACTGGGCCAGCAACTTTGGCTTCACTAGCTAAATGCATGACTAGATGTACCATCATTGTAAAGAAAGAGGGAGGGAATATCCTTTCCAACTCACACAATGTCGCTGCAATTCTCTTCACAAGAGCCATAAGTTCATCCACATTTAGTACTTTGGAACATATCTCCCTAAAGAAACAAGATAAGACAATTAAAGGCCTACTTACTTCGGGGGGCAATGATCTGCGTATTGCCATTGGAAAAAGTTGCTGCATTAAGATGTGATTATCATGACTCTTCATCCCACTAATCTTGTGTTCTTTGAGTTTAACGCAACGTGAGATGTTTGAAGAATATCCATCTGGCACTCTTACATCCTTCAAAACTTGCAGAAAACCATCATTTTCACTGGCATTCATATGGTAGCAGGCATGTGGCATACGTGTCTTATCATTCCCAACCTTTTCTAAGTGAAGTTCACTTCTTATACCCATATCCTTTATGTCTTGACGTGCCTTCAAGTTATCCTTTATCTTGCCATCCAAGTTCAACAATGTACCGATTATATTATCGACTACATTCTTTTCAATATGCATCACGTCAGGATTATGACGCAACACATGGTCCTCCCAATAAGGCAAGGTGAAAAATATACTTCTCTTCTTCCACATAGTTAAGGTTTCCTCCCCTCTTTTTCTTTTATTGGACAAATTAACTATTTTCTTCCCAAACACCTGATTGATTACAGCATCCGTTTGTAACATGATTTCCCCTTCGGATACCATAATAGGAGCTGATCTCATATCAACATGCCCATCAAATGATTGTTTTTGCTTATGGAATTTATGATCACTATCCAATAATCGCCTATGTCCAATGTAACAAAATTTCCTTCCATATTTCAACCAATGAGACTGACTATCATAGTTACAAGGAGGACATGCAAGAGCACCTTTAGTACTCCAACTTGAGATATCACCATATGCAGGAAAATCATTTATGGTCCACAATAATGCAACATGCATTTGGAATGATTTTTTGGAAGACACATCAAACGTTTTTACTCCAACATCCCATAACTCCTTCAGTTCTTCTACTAGGGGTTGTAAGTACACATCTATATCGTTCCCGGGTGAGGTTGGATCGGAAATCAATAATGATAGCATTAAAGAAGACCTTTTCATGCACATCCATGGAGGGAGATTGTAGGGGATCAAAATGATAGGCCATGTACTATGAGTACTACTCATATTTCCATATGGGTTGAATCCATCGGTTGCTAATCCAAGCCTCACATTATAAGGCTCAGATGAGAACTCTATGTACTTAGAGTCAAATGATTTCCAAGCTTCAGAATCAGCAGGATGCCTCAGTAACCTGTCATTCACACAACCTTTGGCATGCCACTTCATATGATTGGCTGTTTCAAGAGACTTAAATAGTCGTTGCAATCTTGGCTTTAAGGAGAACCACCGTAGGATCTTTGCAGGTTTCTTTTTTTTCTTGGAGGAAGCATTAGTACTTTGTTGACCTTTAGACTTGATAGGCCAAAAATGAATTGACCCCTTGTGATGAATTAATTGATTAATTAGCCAAGTTTATTAATTAATCAAATTAACATGCAAACGTGTGGTAGCACAAATAAATCACCAATTAAACTAAGTATGTAGTGGAAAATAAATTGACACGGTGATTTGTTTACGAATGGGGAAAACCTACACGGCAAAAACCCCGCTGGGTGATTTTAAGGTCACCACTCCCGAGAATCCATTATTATCATAACAAGCGGTTACAAGTAAATGAATCCCAGTACCTTATACCAATCTACAGTTGAACCCTTACCCAATACCCAATTGGACTTGTTCTGTAGTGACAATCTCTCCTTGTAATGCACGGCTCCCAGTACATGACAAACCAATTGCGCGGATCTTAGTACGCGACTTCAATCATCAACTAGAGAAGGTTGTTGGTTGCAAAGTTCTTCAGTTCATCATACGATGAAGATCAAGAAGATGCTTGGTCACAAAATCCTACGGTGTACAAACACAGTAACTTCTTCACAAGAAAGATGAACTAGGGCAAATTCTGTCTTCGGTCACAATTTGCTTTAACAAACTTTGCTCAACACTTGTGCAACTTGTTCCACCTTTGATGGCCCTTAAAATAATCATTTTATATGTTTAGGGTTGTGAGAAAAGAAAGTCCAAACATATAATCACGTATTGGAGTAAAAACAGAATTGAAACTCCGTTTTTCATAAACTTTGATAGATGCCTTTTCTGTCGAGCTGTTGTCAAGCTACGGGCTTCAACAACTCTTTAAGGCTCGATAGATGGCTAGCTGTCGAGCTTTAATGAACAGCACTTTCTACACTTGAATCTTGGATAGACTTGCATGGCTTTAACACTTGATCTTGAAACAAGGTTTCTTGAAGCATCAAACACATTCTAGATCTACCTAAATACAAGTAAAGTGTGTTTTGTCAAAGGATTATCCAATTACATAAAATAGTGACATGTTCCTAACAAGCGAATCACATATGTTCTAACAATCTCCCCTTTTGGCAATCCGTGACAAAACCACAACTAAAAAATGAACATATAAGAGAAGTCATAAATCACTTAACTCATATTCACTTGTTAAATACAATAAAATCTATCCTAACATAAACTCTTGAAAAACTTTGCAAGAAGAAAGTCTATGGCAAGAAAGACTTTGACAACCTATATTTCTGAAACACTTGAAACAAACCTTATCAAGGCATCTTTGTGTGAAATTGAAATAATAGATTGCATACAATATATAAGAAGCATGTGCATAAAGAGAGAAAAGAAACAAATAATGTAAGGATAGGTGAAAAACAACATACATTACTATGTAAAGAGTATAAGTACAATGTATGTTAATAATGGTCACAAGACCCATGTACAAGATATAAGTGTATCTAAAATGGAGAAAAGAAAAAGACACAAATAATCCTCACTACATCCCTCAGTAAGAACACTCCCCCTGTCAAAAATCTCCTATGCTAACCCTCCCTCTAACTATGACTACTCTCATAACCAAAACTACTTCCTCTTTTTGTCACGAGTGACAAAGGGTAAGAGTGTCAAGTAGACATTTCATTAGTGTCGGAAGAGCTAGCATCTCCATCCTCATCATCATCGTTTTCATCGTCCTCGGATGTCTCAGATGCCTCGGGAGGAGGAGAGGGAGACTCTACAAAGCCACCAAGGCGAGCCTGCCGTCTAGTAATACGGCCGACACGGGTGTTCCCCTGACAGAACTTATCAGTGAGAATGTTAAGGCGAGCATCCATACGCTAAAGCTGCGCCATGAGGAAGAAGGAGTGGAGGTGGATGGAGCTGAATGAGTCGGAGTAGCTGTCGATCTCGAACAAAACTGCACCTCACTGTGTTTAACGGTATCGGCATTTATAGCACCCATGATAGGAAAGGGATCAGAAGAGGGAAAACGAACATGAAAATGGTGTAAAAGCCTCGTGATAGATGAAGGGAAGATGAGCTTATCACGGGTCGTCGTATCCATATAGACATCTATGATAGAAAGAATGAAGTGAAAAGGAAAATCTATGGTAAGACCCACAATAAGGGAAAGCAAAAGCCGAACACAAGGCTCTGTGATAGAGTTATAGTGAGAGAGAGGGTGTAAAACAAAAGTCATGACTATGTTCAAAAATCGAGGGCCTTTTGCAAAGCCCGAACAGTAAGTGAACTGGCGCTCACCCCAATCGGATGGACGCTCACAAAAAGCAGCAATGAGCTCGTCTTTAGACACTGTCTTAAGACGATCACAACTAGGGTCAGGAAACTCAACCCTAGGGACACGGAGCACATCCGCAACAATCTGTGGTGTGACAACTATGTGCATACCTTGAACGCTAGTAATGAAATGAGGTACTGAAAAATCGAATCCATGCATGTTGGAGTAGAACTCCTAGATTAGCATAGATGGACAAGTGACCAGGACGTCACACAGTGACTCCTATCTCTTACTGTAGATGACAGTGGGTAGGTTGGTGTCGGAGAAGTCCGACAAGATGACTTGGCTTTCATAATGAATGCCTCGTCGAGAAAAGTTCTCAAAGAGGTTCGATTTGGCCTTCTTATCACGGAACCAGACAGAGAAAGGAGTAGGGTCAATAGAAGAGGATGCCCCGGAACAAAGAGGGTCCCAGGACAGAGCAGATTTACGTTTGGGTGCCATATGCAGACTAACGTAAACAGAGAGAGGGAGAGAGAGAGAAGACAATCAGAAAAGTCCCAAAACAGTTCAAAATATGTCAAGAATATATTGAAAGGAAAGAACGTATGCATGAGAATGCATGAACATGTGACATGCAATATAAAAAGCATCATGGGCTCAGCCCAATCCAAACCTACCAGCACACAATCAGTTGCACACATCTAAATGCATGACGATATTGTTATAATGCTTATGAGATGTAATGCATGAAGTTTTTAAGATCAAATCTTCAAAACCATCCCAAAAATTTCACAAAAACCTCTTTGATTTTGAAAAACCCCAAATTTTGCAAAAATCCCAAAAACTTAGGTTTCAAAGCATGAAATGCATGAGAATGAGGGATTAGAAACTTACCAATTGAAGAAAAACTTGAATAAGCTTGAAGAAACCTTGTGGAAGAGGTTGAAGGTGAGTGAGAGAGGTTTGGGAGGTGAAGAGGCTTCATAGATCGAGAAAGATCGAGAGAAATGAGATTAAAAATCGCGAGCGCCCCTTATATAGCCCATCAGTAAATCTTGATAGATCGAGAGGTATCGAGGATCTGTCGGCCTTTAAAAGGTTCGACAGAAGCATCTATCGAGCATGTGTCCAAGGCAAAAGGAACCTTGATGGATTGAGGATCTGTTGAGGAGCTATCGAGGGGACATAAAATTTCTCGATCGATCCACCTAGCTATTGAGAGGTGTTGAGATTGCGATAAAAATCAACTAAAGAGCTCGACAGATAAGCCAGGTGTCGAGAGGTGTCGATGATCTGTCAAGGTTGCTTTAAAACAGTTTTTCAAGAAGGGAAAAACACAGATATGAATGCAATCAAGCATGGAACTCAACCAAAGATCTAAACAATATTTTTAAACTCTCAAAAACATCTCTCAATCAAGAAAAAATGTAAGCATATAGATCTCAAACACACACACACACACACACACACACACACACACACACACACACACACACACACACTAAACACGTCTAACTATTTTTATATTTCAAAAACAAGTCAAGATAGTTTAGTGAGCATACATAAACACATGTAAACCTTGTGATGGCCAAATCACATTGTACGTGCACATGTATTAAGAGTAGCAAAGAATATTGCGTGTTGTGTGTGAAAAATATCGCAAGATTGCATAAGCGTTTACATGTCATGATGATTTGAGATATGAGAAAATCACTTTAACTCACACATAATCATAATTGTTTGATGGGGACTATCACATTTGAGGTACATCTTATAACTTCCATATCTCCTAAAATACATGCTTGCAATCATATATAAAGCATTTTTATTCTTTTTGCTTTTTATTTTCTTTGCATATTTTTCTTTTTGAGCAAATCATGCATAGGCATATAAGAGAGAGAAAAGAAATACCCAATGATGTTAAGCATTTGACATTCCACTTTTGCTATGCTGAAGCATACAAATGTCGTTTCATGATTGGTGGGCAACAGTAGTGAGATGGTTATTTATACCTTTCACTTAGGATTTTTTAGTCCTTCCCGTAAAAAAGGTGATACGAGTGTTAAGTACGAGAGATTACTTAATCTTACTCATCACAAACATGAGCCACAAAGTTCACTTGCTTAGTTGTGCATAGAGATGCTCATCTAAGCTATAAGAGATACAAAGTTTAGAAAACTTTGTTTCAATGGCCATCCAAGGTGCACAAATAGCAATGTACACAAACACACACTGTTTTTATATTTTTCTGATTTTTCATTTTTTATTTTTATTTTTATTTTATATGAAAAAAAAAAAATAAACAAAACCGAAAACAAACAAAAACATGTTAAATAAAGCAAAGCATAGAAACTAGATGCAAATGCATGAGGAGAAAAGGAGGAGAGAAGGAGATCAATCCATGGAGATGACACCAATGTTTTGGCGAAGGAATTCAAACCGTTTGCTGTCAAGAGGTTTGGTAAACAAATCAGCCTTCTAATCATCAGTGTGAATAAACTCAAGAGTGAGAGTACCATCTTCGACAAGCTCCCTAATGAAGTGATGTTGAATCTCTATGTGTTTGGTTCGATAATGTTGAACTAGATTCTTAGAGATGTTGATAGCACTGGTATTGTCACAGTAGATGGTAAGATGCTCTTGACAAATACCATAATCATGGAGGAGTTTTTCCATCCATAGGAGTTGGGTGCAATAGCTACTGACAGTAATGTACTCAGCTTCTGCAGTGGATAATGAGATGGAATTCTGCTTTTTGCTCATCTAAGAGACAAGATTATTACCCACATAAAAACAATCCCCCGATGTATTCTTTCTATCATTAGCATTCCCAGCCCAATCAGCGTCAGAATACCCAGCTAAGATATCATTTGCGTTCTTGCTGTACCACACACCAAAGTCAGTAGTGGTTTTGCCTTACTTTATGATTCTTTTTAAAGAAGCCATATGAGATTCTTTGGGATTAGCCTGATATCTTGCACACACTCTCATACTGTAACTAATGTCAAGTCTACTAGCAGTAAGGTAAAGAAGACTAACTATCATGCTTCTATAGAGAGATGGATTAACACTTTTTCCTAACAAGTCAACAGCGAGTTTAACATTTGGGCTCATAAGGGTTTTAACAGAACTAGCAGATTCCAAACCAAACTTTTTCACAAGATTCTTAGCATATTTAGACTAAGATAGGAATATACCTGAATCTTGTTGATGAATCTACAATCCAAGGAAGTGAGTTAGCTCTCCAATCATGCTCATCTTGAACTCAGCTTGCATGAGTTTTGAGAAGCTATGAGTAAGTTCATCCTTCGTAGACCCAAAGATGATATCATCAACATAGACTTGAGCCACGATTAACTCGCCATCTTCCCTTTTGATGAAGAGAGTCTGATTAGCCTTTCCTCTTGTGAATCCATGTGACACCAAGTATTGTGTGAGCCTATCATACCAAGCTCTAGGGGCTTGTTTCAACCTATAAAGTGCCTTCTTGAGGTACAACACATGGTCCGGGAAGTGTGGATCAATGAATCCTTTTGGTTAAACCACAAAGACATCTTCTTTAAGTAGCCCATTCAAGAAAGCAGTCTTTACATCCAAGAAAGCAGTCTTTACATCCATCTGGTAAAGTTTGAATTTTAGGTGACAGGCTAGGGCTAGGAGAATTCCGACGGACTCCATACTAGCAACTGGGGCAAATGTCTCATCATAGTCTACTCCTTCCTTTTGTGAGTATCCTTGAGTTACAAGACGAGCCTTGTTGTGGATCACATTGCCCTCCTTATCAGTCTTATTGCGGAATATCCACTTTGTGCCGATGATGTGCTCACCCTCCAGTCTAGGTACTAGAGTTTAGACATCATTCCTCTGAAACTAAAGCAGTTCATCATGCATTACTTCAACCCAGCTTTCATCTTGAAGAGCTTCCTCAACTTTAGTGGTTTCAACCTGTGACAAATAACAAGCATAAGACACAAAGTTAGCAACACATTTATCAACTGTTCGCTTTCTTAATGTGAGTTCATTCATGTTTCCCACAATAACTTTAGAAGGATGATTTAATTTAATCCTGGAAGAAGGTCCTTTCTCTTTATGGGATTCAGAATCTGGTGAAGTGGATATATCTATAGAATCTTCCACAACACTAGGAGTACCAAGAGTACTTGGAGATGCGGGCTCTTGTTCAACAATTTTTGGAACTTCCTTTGGCTCAAGAGGAAGAATTTCTTTCGGGAATTCCTCAATAACCTTCTCAGAACCAGAATTTGAAGACTCATCAATAACAGCATTCACTGTTTCCATTACCTTTATGGTTCTTTTGTTGTATACCCGATAAGCCTTGCTTGTAGAGGAGTATCTTAGAAATATTCCTTCATTGCTTCGGGAATCAAATTTTCCCACGTTCTCTCTATCCTTGAGAATGAAACAAGTACTTCCAAAGATTCTGAAATACTTCACATTTAGCCTTCTTCCTTTCCATAACTCATATGGAGTCTTCTTGGTATCGGGTCTAAAGTACACCCTATTAACCGTATGACATGCAGTGTTAACGGCTTCTCTCCACAAGTTTCTAGCCACATCCTTATTGTGCAACATAGCTCTAGCCATTTCCTAAATAACCCAGTTCTTTCTTTCTACTACACCATTCTACTGAGAAGTAATAGGAGCAAAAAATTCTTGAGATATACCTGATCTTGTGCAAAAGGACTCCATATATGAGTTCTCGAATTCTTTACCATGATCACTTCGAATTCGACCAATCTTCAGGCTCTCTTCATTCTGCAATCTTATGCACATGGCTTCAATGTGCTCAGGAGCATCTGACTTGGATCGTAGGAGGATAACCTAAGTGTACTTAGTGAAGTCGTCTACCACAACCATGATGTATCTCTTACCACCAAGAGACACGATTCTAGTTGGACCCATAAGATCCAGATGTAGAAGCTCCAATGGTCTAGATGTAGCAGATGTCTGAGTGACTGGATGCTTAGCTTTCGTCTTTTTCCCAAGCTGACATGGTCCACACACCACATTGCTTACTCTACTAAGTTTTGGTATCCCCAAGACTGATTCATGCTTAGATACAACAGAGAGATATTTGTAACTAGCATGTCCCATCCGTTGGTGCCATAGATCTTCATTTGGTAAACGAATGCTATTGCACACAATATCAGCATCAGGAACCAATCCATAACAATTGTCTAGAGTGCAAATACTACTTATGAGTTTCTTTCCAGACTCATCCATGACAAGACACTTTCCTTTTGAGAACAACACCATGAAGTCTTGATCACATATCTAACTTATGCTCAGCAGGTTCACTCTCAGACCGTCTACATATAGAGCATTTGCAATGTCTGGCAGTCCAGGTAGAGAGATGATTCCCTTTCCTTTAATATGTGATTTGCTTCCATCACCAAAAGTGACATTGCCACCTTTCTTAGACTCGAAAACCTTGAAGAGAGATCGGTCTCCAGTCATGTGTCTTGAGCAATCGCTGTCAAGGTACCACAAACATGTGTCTATAACCTTAAATGCGGACTTCATCATAAAGCACACTTCGCCCTTAGATGACAGATCAGTGGGAATGGTGCTTTCTCTCATCTGCCTTTTACGAGCTACACCTTTAATATTCACTCTTCTCAGACGAACTCCTTTGCATATTTTCATTCTGAGACAGTCTAGTTTCTTCTTAGTTAAACTAAGGTCTTTTCCAATGGTCATCATTATAGAATTCAAATAACTTTTAAACTTGTATTTTCTAATACACTAAAACAAGTAGAGATTAGAAAAACAAGATGTATTTGAAAACAAAGATCTCTTTAAGCTGGTTACAGCCATGACAATAGGGGTCAATGGATCACACAACAAAGATTAAAACCTAATTAGAGTGCGCTTGCTCTGATACCACTTGATAGGCAAAAAACGAATTGACCCCTTGTGATAAATTAATTGATTAATTAGCCAAGTTTATTAATCTATATATATATATATATAAAACCGAAACTTTTGAAGCTCTCACAATTTTCCACATCATCACTATTTTCTTTTTATTTTTATTTTTGATTCTTTTTATTTTAGGTTTTATATCTTATAACAATAATATTAAAAAACGTATACAAACTTGGAGGCCTATTTAAGGGCTTCATAAAACTTGATGGACAAGAAAATATATTCTAAAATAAGCCTTAATTAATACCTAACCATAATAGGAACAAAATTTGACCTAAAAAAACATTAAAGAGCCTAAAAACAAGGAAATAAATCACCTAGACCTAAAATAACGTTTTTTGCATAAAAATACCAAAATCTCTTCTCTCCTTAAAACCCTAACAATTACCATCTCAAAACCCTAAACTCAACTTCACTTTAAGATTAAAAAAATAAAAAGGAGAGAGACTCACGTAAAAAAAAAAAAAAAAGTAGGTTTTGTCTTTTTTTATTTGCTTTTATATGTGCCTAAAATTTTCATTCTATCTTATTGTTTTATTATATTTAGAATTGATTTTCTTATAAGTATTTGGGTTAATCTCTATATTTTGATAGTGTTTTTATGGGTTTAGTTTTTGGGTTGAAATTCTAATAATTATTTTATATTGTATATGGCAGATGAAGCATCTCTATTTTTTGGAGAAAAATCAAAACTGCAACCTATGTCTTCCAGCCCAAGGTGTGGTAAATTTTTATATGTTCTTGCTTTATTGAGAATTTTTATTTGGGTTCAAGTGATTTTTTTTTATTAAAGTTTTGATTTTTGGTTGATTAATTATTTGTTTGGATTAATTTCAATTAATTATTTGTTTGGATTCAACGTAAAAGATAATGGAATTAGGTGTTATAAATTTGATAATATTCCATGTTTTGAATTGTTTATATTATTTAGACTTCTGGTAGGACTCTCTCTTCTCTCCTTAAAACCCTAGCAATTACCATCTCAAAACCCTAAACTTAACTTCACTTTAAAATTAAAAAAATAAGAAGAAGAGAGACTCAACTAAAAAAAAAAAAAAAACGTAGGCTTTGTCTTTTTTATTTACTTTCATATGTGTTTGAAATTTTCATTCTATCTTATTATTTTGTTATGTTTAGAATTTATTTTCTTCTAAGTATTTGGGTTAATCTCTATATTTTAATAGTGTTTTTGCGGGTTTGGTTTTTAGGTTGAAATTTCTAATAATTATTTTATATTGTATACAGCAGATGAAGCATCTCTATTTTTTGGAGAAAAATCAAAGCTGCAACCTATATCTTCCAACCCAAGGTGTGGTAAATTTTTATTTTGTATATTATATATAAATTTTTTGAATTTGAAGGGTTTTGTTTGGTTTTGAAGTAGAATTTAAGGATTCTATAAAATTTGAAAGGTTTAAGTTTTGGGGTTTTTGGTATTTGTGTCTTAGTAGGTTGATCTTAATTCTTTACCTTATATGTTTTTTCTTTATTGAGAATTTTTATTTTGGGTTCATGTGATTTTTTGTTTTCTTAATTAAAGCTTTGATTTTTGGTTGATTAATTATTTGTTTGGATTAATTTCAATTAATTATTTGTTTGGATTCAACGTAAAAGATAATGGAATTATGTGTTATAAATTTGATAATGTTCCATGTTTTGAATTGTTTATATTGTTATTAATACGACTAAATAAGATTTGTTTTTATCTTTATAGTTTATATCAGTTTTGAGTGTGTATATATATATATATATATATATATATATATATAACTTTTGAGAATTTTGCTTTATTAATTTAAGAATTGTAAATTACTTTGTAGGTTTCAGTAACTATGTACCTGCAGTGAGACATTGACAATATAAGCATATACATATGGTATTAACATTTTATAAAAATCTTTCTTACAACCCAATAACATTCTACGTTAGACAACACTTCTAAACTAATGAAAAGCATAGAAGTTAAATATTTATTCCCATTGTATTTTATTTAATTAAGACAGATCTATTTTTTTTTTAAACGCTAACTAGCAAAATGTCTATAATATGCATATTATTAATCCAATTTTCTATTTCTAAATTTTTTAGATTTTATTATATCAATCTTTTTTTCTTTTAAATTCTTGGTGGGCAAATCAGTCTCTCACTAATTCTTTTACCTTAACGTGATGTTGGTTAATTGTCCTTTTATTTAACTATCTCGTGCATCACACGGGTTAGCGACTAGTTAATCAAATTAACATGCAAACGCGTGGTAGCACAAACAAATCACCAATTAAACTAAGTATGAAGCAGAAAATAAATTGACATGGTGATTTGTTTACGAATGGGGAAAACCTACACGACAAAAACCCCATCAGGTGATTTTAAGGCCACCACTGAATGCACTATTATCACAACAAGCAGTTACAAGTAAAGGAATCCTAGTATCTTATACCAACCTACAGTTGAACTCTTACCCCAATACCCAATTGGACTTGTTCTGTAGTGACAATCTCTCCTTGTAATGCACGGCTCCTAGTACGTGACTAATCAATTGCGCGGATTCCAGTACGCGACTTCAATCACTAACTAGAGAAGATTGTTGGCTGCAAAGTTCTTCAGTTCATCACATGATAAAGATCAAGAAGATGCTTGGTCACAAAACCCTACGATGTACAAACACAACAACTTCTTCACAAGAAAGATGAACTAGGGCAAATTCTGTCTCCGGTCACAATTGAATAAACTTTGCTCAACACTTGTGCAACTTGTTCCACCTTTGACGGCCATTAAAATAATCCTTTTATATGTTTAGGGTTATGAGAAAAGAAAGCCTAAACACATAATCACGGATTGGAGTCAAAACAGAATTGAAACTCTGTTTTTCATAAACCTCAACAGATGCCCTATTTGTCGAGCTGCTGTCGAGCCACAGGCTTCAACCGCTCTTCAAGGCTCGATAGATGGCTAGCTGTCAAGCTTTAATGAACAGCACTTTCTGCACTTGAATCTTGGACAGACTTGCATAGCTTTAACACTTGATCTTGAAACAAAGTTTCTTGAAGCATCAAACATATCCTAGATCTACCCAAATACAAGTAAAGTGCGTTTTATCAACAGATTAGCCAATTACATAAAATAATGACATATGTTCCTAACAAGTTAGTCACATATGTCTTAGAGGTGTTGATAGAACTGGTATTGTCACAGTAGATGGTAAGAAGCTCTTGACAAATACCATAAGCATGGAGGAGTTTTTGCATCCATAGAAGTTGGGTGCAATAGCTACTGGCAGCGATGTACTTAGCTTCTGCAGTGGATAATGAGATGAAATTCTGCTTTTTGCTCATCCAGGAGACAAGATTATTACCCACATAAAAACAACCCCCCGATGTACTCTTTCTATCATTAGCATTCCTAGCCCAATCAACGTCAGAATACCCAGCTAAGATATCATTCGTGTCCTTGCTGTACCACACACCAGTCGGCAGTGGTTTTGACATACTTTATGATTCTTTTCAAAGCAATCATATGTGACTCTTTGGGATTAGCTTGATATCTAGCACACACTCCCACACTGTAACTAATGTCAGGTCTACTAGTAGTAAGGCAAAGAAGACTACCTATCATGCTTCTATAGAGAGATGAATCTGCACTTGTACCTAACAAGTCAACAGTGAGTTTAACATTTGGGCTCATATGGGTTCTAACAGAACTAGCAGATTCCAAACCAAACTTCTTCATAAGATTTTTAGCATATTTAGATTGAGATAGGAATATACTTGAATCTTGTTGACGAATCTGCAATCTAAGGAAGTGAGTTAGCTCTCTAATCATGCTTTTTTCGAACTCAACCTGCATGAGTTTTGAGAAGCTATGAGCAAGTTCATCCTTAGTTGACCCAAAGATGATATCATCAACATAGACTTGAGCAACTATCAACTATTTGTCTTCCTTTTTGATGAAGAGAGTCTGATTAGCTTTTCCTCTTATGAACCCATGGGACACCAAATATTGTGTGAGCCGATCATACCAAGCTCTAGGTGCTTGCTTTAGCCATAAAGTGCTTTCTTGAGGTACAACACATGATCTTGAAAGTGTGGATCAGTAAATCCTTTTGGTTGAGCCACTTAGACATCTTCTTTAAGTAGCCCATTCAAGAATGCTGTCTTCATGTCCATTTGATAGAGCTTGAACCTCAAGTGACATGCCAGGGCTAGAAGAATTCTGATGGACTCTATACAGGCTACCGGAGCAAATGTCTCATCATAGTCTACTCCTTCCATTTGTGAGTATCCTTGAGCTACAATATGAGCCTTGTTGCGGATCACATTACCCTCCCCATTAGTTTTATTGCGGAATATCCACTTTGTACCGATGATGTGCTCACCCTCTGGTCTAGGTACCAAAGTCCAGACATCATTCCTTTGACACTGAAGTAGTTCATCGTGCATAGCTTCAACCCAGCTTTCATCCTGAAGAGCTTCCTCAACTTTAATGGGTTCAACCTGCGACAAGTAACAAGAATAAGACACAAAGTTAGCAACACATTTATCAACTGTACGCTTCCTTAGTGTAAGTTCATTCATGTTTTCCATAATAACTTCAGGAGGATGATTCAATTTGATCCTGGAAGAAGGTCCTTTCTCCTCATGGGTTTCAGAATCAGGTGAAGTACATAAGTCTGTTGAATCTTCTACAACACTTGGAGTATCTAGAGTACTAGGAGATGCAAGTTCTTGTTCAACAATCTCTTGAACTTTCCTGGGTTTGGGAGGAAGAATTTCTTTGGGGAGTTCCTCACTAAATTTCTCAGAACCAGAATCTGAAGATTCATCAATGACAATATTTATTGTTTCCATTACCTTCATGGTTCTTTTGTTGTATACCCGATAAGCCTTGCGTGTAGAGGAGTATCCCAAAAATATTCCTTCATCACTTCGGGAGTCAAATTTTCCCACATTCTCTCTATCCTTGAGAATGAAACAAGTACTTCCAAAGATTCTGAAATATTTAACATTTGGCTTCCTTCCCTTCCAAAACTCATATGGAGTCTTCTTGGTACTGGGTCTAAAGTACACCATATTTACCGTATGACAAGCAGTGTTAACTGCTTCTCCCCACAAGTTTCTAGCCACATCCTTATTGTGCAACATGGCTCTAGCCATCTCCTAAATAGCCCTATTCTTTCTTTCTACTACACCATTCTGCTGAGGAGTAATAGGAGCAGAGAATTCTTGAGATACACCTGATCTTGTGCAAAAGGACTCCATATATATGAGTTCTCGAATCCTTTACCATGGTCACTTTGAATTTGATCAAACTTCAGGCTCTTTTCATTCAGCAATCTTGTGCACAAGACTTCAGTGTGCTCAGGAGCATCAGACTTGGATCGTAGGAGGATAACCCAAGTGTACCTAGTGATGTTGTCTACCACAACCATGATGTATCTCTTTCCACCAAGAGACTCGGTTCTAGTTGGACCCATAAGATCCAGATGCAGTAGCTCCAATGGTCTGGATGTAGCAGATGTCTGAGTGCCTGGATGTTTAGCTTTTGTCTGTTTTCCAAGCTGACATGGTCCACACACCACATTGCTCACTCTACTGAGCTTTGGTATCCCCAAGACGGATTCATGCTTAGATACAATTGAAAATTTTTTGTAACTAGCATGTCCCATCCTTTGGTACCATAGATCTTCATTTTGTAAACGAATTCTATTGCATACAATATCAACATCAAGAACCAATCCATAATAATTGTGTAGAGTGCGAACACCACTTACGAGTTTCTTTCTAGACTTATCCATGACAAGACACTTTCCTTTTGAGAATAGTACCATGAAGTCTTGATCACATATCTGACTTATGCTCAATAGGTTCACCCTTAGACCAACATTTGCTATGTCCGGTAATCCAGGTAGAGAGATGATTCCCATCCCTTTAATATGTGATTTGCTCCCATCACCAAAAGTGACATTGAAGAGAGATCGGTCTTCAGTCATGTCTCCTGAGCAGCCGCTGTCAAGGTACCACAAACAATGGGAATGGTGTTTTCTCTCATTTGTCTTTTATGAGCTAAACCATTAACCTTCACTCTTCTCAGGCGAACTCCTTTGCACATTTTTATTCTGAGACAATCTGGTTTCTTCGTTTTTAAACAAAGATATTTTCCAATAGTCATCATAATAGAATTCAAATAACTTTTAGACTTGCATTTTCTGATACACTCAAACAAGTAGAGATTAGAAAAACAAGATGTATTTAAAAACAAAGATCTCTTCAAGCCGGTTGTAGCCATGACATCAGGGGTCAATGGACCACACAGCAAAGACTAACCCTAATAGGAGTGTGCTTGCTCTGATACCACTTGATAGGCCAAAAATGTGTTGACCCCTTGTAATGAATTAATTGATTAATTAGCCAAGTTTATTAATTAATCAAATTAACATGCAATTGTATGTGGCAGCACAAAAAAATCACCAATTAAATTAAATGCAGCGAAAAATAAATTGACACGGTGATTCGTTTACGAATAGGGAAAACCTGCACGGCAAAAACCCCACTGGGTGATTTTAAGGTCATCACTCCTGAGAATCCACTATTATCACAACAAGCGGTTACAAGTAAAGGAATCCCAGTATCTTATACCAACCTACAGTTGAACCCTCACCCCAATACCTAATTGGACTTGTTCAGTAGTGACAATCTCTCCTTTTATTGCATGGCTCCCAGTACATGACTAACCAATTGCGTAGATCTCAGTACGCGACTTCAATCACCAACTAGAGAAGGTTGTTGGTTGCAAAGTTCTTTAGTTCATCTAGATGATGAAGATCAAGAAGATGCTTGGTCACAAAACCCTACGGTATACAAACACAGCAGCTTCTTCACAAGAAAGATGAACTAGGGAAAATTTTGTCTTCGGTCACAATTTAATTGAACAAACTTTGCTCAACACTTGTGCAACTTATGTCTCCTTCGACGGCCTTTAAAATAATCCTTTTACATGTCTAGGGTTGTGAGGAAAGAAAGCCCAAACATACAATCATGGATTGGATGAAAATAGTCTTGAAAAATTGACTTTCATAAACCTCGACAGATACCCTATCTGTCGAGCTGCTGTTGAGCCACGGGCTGGAACAGCTCTTCAAGGTTCGATAGATGCTAGCTGTCAAGTTTTAATGAACAACACTTTCTGACTTGAATCTTGAACAGACTTGCATGGCTTTAATACTTGAACTTGAAACAAGGTTTCGTGAAGCATTAACCACATCCTAAATCTACCCAAATACCAGTAAAGTGCGTTTTGTCAAAGGATTAGCCAATTACATAAAATAGTGACATATGTTCCTAACATGTGAAACACATATGTCCTAATAAATATAAACATAATAAATTAATACCAATTCATAAAATCACCAAAAAAAAAAAAAAAAAAAAAAACCAAAGCTTGAGTGGGATGGAACTGAGAGAGAGGGAGAGTACATTTGGATTGGGAGATGGAGATGGATGTAGAAGTAGGATTCCTTGCACAATGAGTACAGATCAATCAACCAAAAAAAAAAAAAAAAAACCTTACAGATCAGAATGATGGTGGCGACAGAGCAAAGGGTGGTTTTGTTGAGCTCGGGGATGGAGTGGAGGGTGGAGATGTTGGTGGCGGAGCGGAGGGTGGCGGAACTCAGCGAGGATTTGGGATTGAGAGTTTGGAGAGAGTGAGAGTGAGAATGATAAGTGCGAAAAGTGAAAACCTAAGAGGGAAGACGAAAATAACAGAGGGAAATTTTAGGGCTGGAAGTTTAAAGGTCTATAGTAGCGGTCTAACCTGCCGCTATAACTAAGGAAAAACAACGCAAAAAGGAGCGCCTATTGCGACGGTCATACAAAACGCCGCTACAACTCTCATATTGCGGCATTTTTCTCTACCGCCGCTATATCTATGTCATTGTCGCTAAAACATATATATGGCGGTGGTTTTATGTCTCGTTGCTGTAGGATGCCGCAAAAGTCTATACCTATAGCGGCGGTCCAAAAAAATGCCGCAATAGACCCTATGTATAGTGGTGGTCACAAAAAACGCCGCAATAGGTGACATATAGCGGCGGTTTTTGCATCGCCGCAAAAAAACCACCACAATAGTCCATTTTTTTGTAGTGCCACTCCTTCCATCGCCTTTTAAGACCTCAATTTTCTCAAAGGTGCTTCCATATTCTACAAGAAGTTTTGATATCCCAAGCATGTCATTAATCTCCCATGCTTCACTAGTTGGCACGTTTACCTCCAGCTCGTGTGAGAGTTGCCCAAACATCTTCTTTTTTTCTTTTTCTTTTTATCTTGCTTCAGAACACTAATGATATATGCTGGGATGTTCTTGACTTCTATACATGTGATATATACTCTAAATTTAATATCTCGTAGAGTCTTTTATGATTGGGTGCATATATTTCTCCCAATGGAGCTGTCCTCTTGCAAGCATTCTCCCGTTTGTCTTCTTATTTCCCCTTATGGAGTTCTCCCTCTTGTCTTCTCAAGCCACAAATGTCAGCTTTTGGTTTAATGCAAAGCCAATGAAAGTGTGTCCTACACAGTTACGTACACATTCGTCCATTATGTGATGGAAATACACAGAGATAGAGAGCTCTATAACCACATAATGTTTTTTTGACAAACTACAACCACAAAATGTTAGTGTTTAAAAGAAGATATTAATTATTACTGGGTTTTGTGGTGAGAGACTTAGGGCCTGTTTGGATTTGTTGTTTTCACTCACTCATAAATCAAAACTCATTACTCAAAATCGGTGGGTCCCACGCATGAAAAGCTTGTTTGGATGTGTTTTCATTTTTTGTTTCCATCACCCAAAACTCACCGAATTGAGTTATGAGTTAGTGAGAATGAACAAAAAAAAAAAATGGTGTTTTTAAGTTATAAAAATAGAGTTATGGTGGGAAATTTGTAAATTCCCTCGTATAATGGGCCCCATGGACAGAGTCTTGTCGCTTCACAAATCAACCTTTACTCCCCCCCACCAACAGCTCTCTTCACTTTTCAGACCAAACCCATTTCAACTATACTCTTTCCTTTACTTTTCAGCCCTATCAGAGTTGGGGTATAAGTTGGGGATTTTCAAGTGATAAAAAATAAGTTATAGGGTGATGAGTTTTGAGTAATGAGTTTTGGGTGATGAGTGATGGGATATCACTCACTTACCATCCAAACAAGCCCTTATATTGTGATAGTATTCTAACAATCCCTTCAAACTCATGTTAGGTAAAGTGATATCAACTTGAGTTTAGAAGTCCAAGTACAAAAAAAGGTTCTCGTAGAAGAGTTCTAATAGTATTCTAACACAAGACACCAACAATGTTTTACAAGATTAGAGCATTCACATGGGTAAAGCTATAACATAAAAATGCAAAGCCAAACTTAAGATATCCTTCTTCATCAATCACCTCTACTTGTTTCATGCGTTTCTCATTGTTATGCTTTGTGAACTTCTCTACGTGCTCAGTAATCCCAGGTGTGCCTAATTCAATGAAAAGAAAGTTGAATGAAAGAAAGATGAAGTAATGATTAAAATTTAAACTTTAAAGAAAGATTATCATGATTTTTAAATAGAGTTTGTATTGTGACTTATATTAGAATCATATTCTCTCTCCCTTGTGCATGTACATGTGTTTCTAAAATAATGAAAGTCTCCAAATCCACTGTGGAGACTATTTCAAGTAATAGCATATTTACATGCTTATTGTAGTTATGTAACTTAATGTCCAAATTGTTGGAAAATCTAGTTTTGTATCTCATACAAAACACACAGCGGAAGCAACAAACACGGATCTACTTCAATCATGAAAGATAAACATGTAACCATGAATTCTAGAATAAAGAATAGAAAGCGTACCTTGATGCAATGAATTTCAAAACAAAAATCAAACGTTCTTGGGAAGACTTTTAATCTTCACTCCAATTCCACTAGATGCCCAAGATGTGTGGTCTCTCAATTGGTAACAAAAGGATGATTAGAGAGTGACAAAAACTCACATATACACCATTTCACAATGATGTTACTCTCATAAAATATTCTGAACGTTTTTCCCTTTTGTATCTAACCAATTATCTAATTGGGCTGGCCTTTTGGGCCTTTCCAATTGGGCTTAAGTGTGTGGCTCGGAGTGGGACCAAAAGGGACCAATAAGACACTAGCTCCAATGGGCCTTGGGCTTTTCTGTCAACTCTTGACAAGTCCAAAGTTACCATTAACTATATTTAATACCACTATATAAATATAGTTGCACTCTAGGCCTTATCAATAAATTATTTCCCAAGACTTTATTGTACATTCAACCCCTTCATTAAAATATTCGTAGTAATACAAAGTCATAAATATAAACTGCCACCTTGAAGATTACTACATCTTAATCCTTGAGTACCCGGTTTAATCCTTTATGTTATTCATCATATAATTATGAAATCCAATTCCATAAATATATACTTTAGTAACTCCTTACTAAAGTGGTTGGGCTCAACACTCTGAATAATTAAACCCATTAAACTTATCTCAAGGGAATATTTTATATCTCCGTGAAGAGATTATGAGTTCCATTTTGAGAATATATGTTCCATCAACACTAAATGTGGTTGCCCAACATACTGAGGTTTTGACCGTAACTAATAGATCTCACTCCTGATATATCAAAGCAACCTACATCTCATGATCAGGTCCATTATTCTCTCAGGATTTAGAGTTGATGTAAATAGAAGTCATGAGATTTATTATTCAATTGACAGTCATTTGGAGAATAATAAATCTCACAGCGGTCCAGTTCAATATGTCTTAACTCTTAAAACATATCAACATACTAACTAGAAATCTCCATTTCCATGATCAAGACAAATCATCGTAGTTGATATGTTATAGTCTTCGCAGATGAAATGTCCAATTTCGTCACCGACTACAAACTAAAACTATGAGTTTACAAAGAACTTGTGATTTATATCTTTCTGTGACTTTTCACATAAATCACATACTATGCATCTCATGGACTAAGATAATGTCCCATTAGTTCATAAATAGTCTCATATGATTAAACAATTTAATTATTTATGACATGCCAATAAATTGGATTTTAGGGCACAAACCCTAACACAAATTATATATGAAAAATTATTAATGTGCTATAAATTTTACTAAAAAGCAATTTATAAATTGATGTAGCATTGAATGTGATTAGCATTACTTTAATAATATAATAAATAAATATTAAAATAGTTTTTATTTTTACTTTTTATGATTGATGATACATTTTTTTTTTTGATACAATGATTGATGATATTAATTTATAAAATTTGTAGCATTCCTAACATATTAAAATAGACTATAACTAATATAAAAAAGACAAAAGAACTTATCAAAAGAAAAGACAAAAGAAAATAAATACGCTCTAACTAGCTTTAATTTTACACATTTAACACATCAACATTAATCGAAGCACATGCCATATATGTCTTACAAAGCACATGCACATGCTACATGAGAATTGCCTTTTCTTAAGAGCATTCCCATAAGAATGTCAAAATTTTTAGCATTTAATATCTCAAAACACTACTTTAACAATTTTAACACCTCATTTTACAATATACTAAACATCAAAGGTTCTATTTTTTTTTACAACTTCATTTAAATATTATTATTTTTATTCTCTCACTATATTTCTTTCTCTCTATTCTTATATGTGACTCTCTCTTTCTCTGAAGAAACCCACCAGTTTCTTCTCAATCCAAGCAAACCACAACCATAGCCATACCCCTGGCTAGCCACTGCCAGCCACCACCACCCAAAAAAAAAAAAAAAAAAAAAACCACTAGCCAGCAGTAACCACAATCCCCAACCACCAAAATCACAAAACCCGAGCCGACAACCTCATCACCACCAACAAGTAGAAAAAGAAAAACAACCCACCAAAATCACAAACCCAAACCCACAACCTCATCACAACCAACAACCGGAGAAAGAAAAAGAAAAAGAAAAAGAAAAACAACCTACCAAAATCACAAACCCACTACGAGACCCATGAGCTGAGCCACCCACTTCCGCTGAGAAACACCACCGAGATCCATCGAGCAACACAGCAACTGAGCAACCAAGACCCATCAAAACCGTTGCCGCGGCACCACTGATACAAAACAACCAAGACCCACTAGCACCGAGACCCACCAAATTAGACCCACATCACCATTGTGGCAACCACAATTAGAATCACAAGTTACCTCAAAAAAAGAAAAAAAAAAGAAAAAAAAGAAAAAGAAAACCATAAAACTTCAACATCACCACTACCACCGTGATTTTTCAGTTGTTGATGTCGGTGAGAGAAAAAGAAAGAAGAAAAGAAAGAAGAGAATAGTGAGGAATAAAAAACTATCCGTGAGCTGTGAGGAATAAAAAACTTATTTTTATTTTTATTTTTACAATCTAGCTACAGTGAGTTGTTATCAATAACAGCTCACTGTAGCTCAATTCTAAAATTTTTAGCATTTAGCATCTTTATTGTAGGTGTGTTTTTGTAATTTGAGGTGTTAAAAATGCTAAATGCTAAAAAATAGCATTTAGCATTTTTAGAACCTTTGATGAGAATGCTCTATTTTTTTTTTTTTGCTAGGAATCTTTTCCTAACTAATTCCATGTGAACTTGGGTCACGAGTAACTTTTGACCACATGCTCCCGTGTTGCATTGAAGTCCAAATTGTTGCATTGTCACGTCATCATGTCATGGAACATGACATGGGGATATGTGATGACATGAAACGTGACAGGCATAATGATGTGCCCTTAAAGTGATGACATTGTTACGTGGCATAGATGAGATCAATTGAAGCTAGCATGTGGCCGAAATTGTTATTATTGCTCCATGGCTGAATTTAGCTTGTGCTTATTTGGTGTTGGAGCTCCATGGTTGATTGGAAAAAGTTTCTCTCAAGCTTGACTGGAAGTTTGGAGGGAAACTCTCTTAACTCGGATGATATCATTTTATTATGTCCTCTATGCTTACAAAATTTCAAGAAGATTAAACATCAATAGCTATGTCATCAGTAAAAAGTTTAAATTTCAAATTATTATGTTTCAAAATTATGCATAAAAAATAAGTTTAATGGTTGAATAGTAAATAACAACCAATTTGAATGAAATTTGACATGTGTGTTAAGAACATAAAAAACATGCAATCCAACGGTTAGATTTTCAAAATTCACATCCAATAAAAAATATATAGGAGTTTGACTGGGTTTTCTCCAAACTAATTTGGAGAGAAACCTTGTCCATAGTTGATTATAGCAAGTGCTTGATTTGAACAAGGATTTCCTTAACACCTCTCTCTCTCTCTCTCTCCCCAACGCAAACTGAAATTAAGGTAATAGCAATGTTCTGACAACTTTTTACACAATTATAGGCTATGTTTTGGTTAGATAATAAAGAACAATCATCAGGAGTGGATGACATAAGTTAGAATTCTCTAAATAAGTACTTAAGATAATTATGTGATATGTTGTGATTAGAGGATTTAAAAAAAATAAGTTAAGCTAAAAAAATTACTTTTACATGGACCCATTACTGATACTATTTTTATTTTGTGCCAATCACCACAATTATGAAAAAAATTGTTAAAATTTTTGTATCCTTAAACTTAAATTCTCACTAGTTTATCTTTTTGCAAACTTCTTCGGGGTATTGATCACATAAATCATCATTTGTTGAGTAGCCCAGTTAAATTCAAACTACCATCTCGTAAAAAAAGAAGCCATTCATCTTTATTGCTTTAAAATTAGGAAGATACATCAAGATGCAACTGGTGTTGGATGAAAGATGGAATTTCTTCCATCCAAACTACCATCTCCTAAATACATTATTTATATCTACCATCTTCGAAAACTTCATCACACACTTAAGTACATATAAAGATAAGAAATACTATGAATTTTTTATTTTATTCCATAACGTGGTATATTATTGTTCATAATCACTCTGCATTTTTAGTAGCTTTGTTTTTGATGAGATAATTACTGGCAATTTCCGCAATTTTTGCTACTATGTCAGTAGTGACGTACGAGGTATTTGCAATAGCTTCTTCCTTGATATCATACTCAACCGTGCTTTTGATTATGCATGATTCATTGTCCTTCTCTATGATTTCAAAGCGAATACGAATAAGAGTAAGGCCTAAATCAAAATTTCCTCCTTCCAACACCTCTAGTTCTTTCATGCGTTTCTCATTTTCATACTTTGTGAACTTCTCTCTTTGCACAGAAAACCCATGTGAGCCTAATTCATTAGAAAGGAAGTTTAATTAAAGAAAAAAAAGAAGATGGAAGTAACTATTCAAATTGAAAATTTAAAGAGAACATAGAAGAATAAGCAGTCATTCATTTTTTACTATAGAGAGGAGGGGGGGGGGGGGGGGGGCTATTTCTCCAAAGTCAATTCTTAGAATGCTTGATATCATTGGTTGGGTTCAAGATTACTTCTATGTTTATCAGTTTGTATTGCTTTATCAATTATCATACCTGGTGTATATGTTTTCTTCATAATAGTCCCAATCCCTCCATCACCTTCTATGACCTCAATCTGCTCAAATATACTTCCATCTTCGACAAGAAGTTTTGCTAACCCAAGCTTGCCATAAAGCTCCCATGCTTCACAAGCGGGCACATTTACCTCTAGCTCGTGTGAGAGTTGCCTAGACATCTTTTTTTGGTTGCACTTACGGAAGCAAATAATTTGGGATGTGTTAGGTATGTTCTTTCCTTGTGATATATATACACTCCATAAGGTGATGCATGATGAGAGAGAGAGAGAGAGAGAAAGAGAGAGTTTAGCAAGTGAGTGTGACCGATAGAATGAGCAATGGAGACAATATATTGCGTGGAGGACATTCCTAAGAGACAATATATTATCACATGCTAGAGGAACTCAACGATGAGGACAATAATGATACGTAACATTCAACATTGATCTTGACAATATAAACAAAGAAAAATTCTAGTACCACAAAAGTTTTCACACGCTTCTTGCCATAATTGTGATGTGGCAATGTGTGGTTGGTGAAGAAAAAATTGTCGGTCCGTGTATAAGTAATGATTAATCACTCACAATCTTCCATCTTCAATAAGAAGTGTTGCAAACCCAAGCCTACCATAAAGCCCCCATGCTTCACTAGCGGGCACATTTACCTCCAGCTCGTGTGAGAGTTGCCTAGACATCTTTTTTTGGATGCACTTGCAAAAGCAAATCTGTTGGGATGTGTTAGGCATGTTCTATCCTTGTGATATAAATACACTCTATAAGGTGATGCATGATGAGAGAGAGAGGGAAAGAGAGAGTTTAGCATGTGAGTGTGACAGATAGAATGAGTAATGGCGACAATATATTGTGTGGAAGGCATTCCTAAGAGACAATATATTATCACATGTTAGAGGAACTCAACGACGAGGACAAGAATGATACGTAATCTTCAACATTGATCTTGACAATATTAACAAAGAAATATTCTAGTACCTCAAAAGTTTTCACATGCTTCTTGCCATAATTGTGATGTGGCAATGTGTGATTGGTGAAGAAAAAATTGTGGGTCCGTGTATAAGTAATGATTAATCACTCACAATCTTCCATCTTCAATAAGAAGTGCTGCTAACCCAAGCCTGCCATAAAGCCCCCATGCTTCACTAGCGGGCACATTTACCTCCAGCTCGTGTGAGAGTTGCCAAGACATCTTTTTTTGGATGCACTTGCAAAAGCAAATCTGTTGGGATGTGTTAGGCATGTTCTATCCTTGTGATATATATACACTCCATAAGATGATGCATGATGAGAGAGAGAGGGAAAGAGAGAGTTTAGCATGTGAGTGTGATAGATAGAATGAGTAATGGTGACAGTATATTGTGTGGAAGACATTCCAAAGAGACAATATATTATCACATGTTAGAGGAACTCAACGACAAGGACAATAATGATACGTAATCTTCAACATTGTTCTTGACAATATTAACAAAGAAAAATTCTAGTACCACAAAAAGTTTTCACATGCTTCTCGCCATAATTGTGACGTGGCACTGTATGATTGATAATGAAAAAAATGTGGGCCCATGTATAAGAGATGATTAATCACTCACAATCTTCCATATTCTACAAGAAGATTTGACAACCCAAGCCTGCCGTAAAGCTCCCATGTCTAACTAGCGGGCACATTTACCTTCAACTCGTGTGAGAGTTGCCAACACATCCTTTTATGTTTGCACTAGCGAAAGCAATTGTGTTGGGATTTGTTAGGCATGTTCTTTCCTTGTGATATATATACACTCCATAAGGTGATGCATGACGAGACAGAGAGAGAGAGAAAGAAAGAGTTTAGCATGTGAGTGTGATAGATAGAATGAGCAATGGAGACAACATATTGCGTGGAAGACATTCCTAAGAGACAATATATTATCACATGCTAGAGGAACTCAACGATGAGGACAATAATGATACGTAACATTCAACATTGATCTTGACAATCGAAACAAAGATAAATTCTAGTACCACAAAAGTTTTCACATGCTTCTAGCCATAATTGTGATGTGGCAATGTGTGATTAATGAAAAAAAAATTGTGGGTCCATGTATAAGTAATGATTAATCACTCACAATCTTCCATCTTCAATAAGAAGAGTTGCTAACCCAAGCCTGCCATAAAGTCCCCATGCTTCACTAGCGGGCACATTTACCTCCAGCTCATGTGAGAGTTGCCTACACATCTTTTTTTGGATGCACTTGCGGAAGCAAATCTGTTGGGATGTGTTAGGCATGTTCTATCCTTGTGATATATATACACTCCATAAGGTGATGCATGATGAGAGAGAAAGGGAAAGAGAGAGTTTAGCATGTGAGTGTGACAGATAGAATGAGTAATGGTGACAATTTATTTTGTGGAAGACATTCCAAAGAGACAATATATTATCACGTGTTAGAGGAACTCAACGACGACGACAATAATGATACGTAATCTTCAACATTATTCTTGACAATATTAACAAAAAAAATTCTTGTACCACAAAAGTTTTCACATGCTTCTCGCCATAATTGTGACGTCACAATGTGTGATTGATAATGAAAAAAATGTGGGTCCACGTACAAGAGATGATTAATCACTCACAATCTTCCATCTTCTACAAGAAGTTTTGCTAACCCAAGCCGGCCGTAAAGCTCCCATGCCTAAGTAGCGGGCACATTTACCTTCAACTCGAGTGAGAGTTGCCAAGACATCCTATTATGGTTACATTGGCGAAAGCAAATGTGTTGGGATTTGTTAGGCATGTTCTTTCCTTGTGATATATATACACTCCATAAGGTGATGCATGATGAGAGAGAAAGAGAGAGAGAAAGAAAGAGTTTAGCATGTGAGTGTGACAGATAGAATGAGCAATGGAGACAATATATTGTGTGGAAGACATTCCTAAGAGACAATATATTATCACACGCTAGTGGAACTCAACGATGAGGACAATAATGATACGTAACATTCAATATTGATCTTGACAATATAAACAAAGAAAACTTCTAGTACCACAAAAGTTTTCACATGCTTCTTGCCATAATTGTGATGTGGCAATGTGTGATTGGTGAAGAAAAAATTGTGGGTCCGTGTATAAGTATTGATTAATCACTCACAATCTTCGATCTTCAATAAGAAGTGTTGCTAACCCAAGCCTGCCATAAAGCCCCCATGGTTCACTAGCGGGCACATTTACCTCCAGCTCGTGTGAGAGTTGCCTAGACATCTTTTTTTGGATGCACATGCGGAAGCAAATCTGTTGGGATATGTTAGGCATGTTCTATCCTTCTGATATATGTACACTCCACAAGGTGATGAATGATGAGAGAGAGAGGGAAAGAGAGAGTTTAGCATGTGAGTGTGACAGATAGAATGAGTAATGGTGACAGTATATTGTGTGGAAGACATTCCAAAGAGACAATATATTATCACATTTTAGAGGAACTCAACGACGAGGACGATAATGATATGTAATCTTCAACATTGTTCTTGACAATATTAACAAAGAAATATTCTAGTTCCACAAAAGTTTTCACATGCTTCTCGCCATAATTGTGATGTCGCAATGTGTGATTGATAATGTAAAAAATGTGGGTCCATGTATATGTGATGATAAATCACTCACAATCTTCCATCTTTTACAAGAGGTTTTGCTAACCCAAGCCTACCGAAATGCTCCCATGCCTTACTAGCGGGCACATTTACCTTCAACTTGAGTGAGAGTTGCCAAGACATCCTTTTAGGGTTGCACTAGCGAAAGCAAATGTGTTGGGATTTGTTAGGCATGTTCTTTCCTTGTGATATATATACATTCCATAAGGTGATGCATGATGAGAGAGAGAGACAAAGAGAGAGTTTAGCATGTAAGTGTGACAGATAGAATGTGTAATGGTGACAATATATTGTGTGGAAGAAATTCCTAAGAGACAATATATTATCACATGTTAGAGGAACTCAATGATGAGGACAATAATGATACGTAACCTTCAACATTGATCTTGACAATATAAACAAAGAAAAATTCTAGTACCACAAATGTTTTCACGTGCCTCTTGCCATAATTGTCATGTGGAAGAGTGTGATTGGTAAAGAAAAAATTGTGGGTCCATGTATATGTGATGATTAATCACTCACAATCTTCCATCTTCTAAAGGAAGTTTTGCTAACCCATGCCGGCCATAAAGCTCCAATGCTTCACTAGCAGGCACATTTACCTCCAGCTCGTGTGAGAGTTGCCTAGACATCTTTTTTTGGTTGCACTTGCGGAAGAAAATATGATGGGATGTGTTAGGCATGTTCTTTCCTTGTGATATATATGCACTCTAAAAGGTGATGCATGATAAGGGAAAATAGAAAGAGAGAGTTTAGCATATGAGTGTGACATATAGAATGAGTAATGGCGACAATATTTTGTATGGAAAACATTCCTAAGAGACAATATATTATCACATGTTAGAGGAACTCAACAATGAGGACAATAATGATACGTAACGTTCAACATTGATTTTGACAATATAAACAGAGAAAAATTCTTGCACCACAAAAGTTTTCACATGCTTCTTGCCATAATTGTGATGTGGCAATGTGTGATTGGTGAAGAAAAAATTGTGGGTCCGTGTAAAAGTAATGATTAATCACTCACAATCTTCCATCTTCTAAAAGAAGCATTGCTAACCTAAGCCTGCCATAAATCCCCCATGCTTCACTAGTGGGCACATTTACCTTCAGCTTGCATGAGAGTTGCCTAGACATCTTTTTTTGGATGCACTTGCGGAAGCAAATCTCTTGGGATGTGTTTGCCGCGTTCTCTCCCTGTGATATATATACACTCCATAAGGTGATGCATGATGAGAGAGAGAGGGAAAGAGAGAGTTTAGCATGTGAGTGTGATAGATAGAATGAGTAATGGTGACAATATATTGTGTGGAAGACATTCCTAAGAGATAATATATTATCACATGTTAGAAGAACTTAATGACGAGGACAATAATGGTACGTAATCTTCAACGTTGATCTTGACAATATTTGCGAAGCAAAATTCTAGTACCATAAAAGTTTTCACGTGCTTCTCACCATAATTGTGATGTGGCAATATGTGATTGATAATGAAAAAAATGTGGGACCATGTATAAGACATGATTAATCACTCACAATGTTCCATCTTTTACAAGAAGTTTTGCTAACCCAAGCCTACCATCAAGCTCCCATGCCTCACTAGTGGGCACATTTACCTTCAACTTGAGTGAGAGTTTCCAAGACATCCTTTTATGGTTGCATTAGCGAAAGCAAATGTGTTGGGATTTGTTAGGCATGTTCTTTCCTTGTGATATATATACACTCCATAAGGTGATGCATGATGAGAGAGAGAGAGACAAAGAGAGAGTTTAGCATGTAAGTGTGACAGATAGAATGCGTAATGGTGACAATATATTGTGTGAAGAAATTCCTAAGAGACAATATATTATCACATATTAGAGGAACTCAACGATGAGGACAATAATGATATGTAACCCTCAACATTGATCTTGACAAAACAAACAAAGAAAAATTCTAGTACCACAAAAGTTTTCACATGCTTCTTGCCATAATTGCCATGTGGAAGAGTGTGATTGGTAAAGAAAAAATTGTGGGTCCAAGTATAAGTGATGATTAATCACTCACAATCTTCCATCTTCTACAAGAAGTTTCGCTAACCCAAGCCTGCCGTAAAGCTCCCATGCTTCTCTAGCGGGCACATTTACCTTCAGCTCGTGTGAGAGTTGCCTAGACATCTTTTTTTGGTTGCACTTGCGAAAGCAAATATGTTAGGATGTGTTAGGCATGATCTTTCCTTTTGATGTATATACACTTTATAAGGTGATGCATGATGAGAGCAAAGAGAAAGAAAGAGTTTAGCGTGTGAGTGTGACAAATAGAATGAGTAATGGTGACAATATATTGTGTGGAAGATATTCCTTAGAGACAATATATTATGACAAGTCAAAGGAACTCAACGATGAGGAGAATAATGATATGTAACCTTCAACATTGATCTTGACAATATAAACAAAGAAAAATTCTAGTAGCACAAAAGTTTTCACGTGCCTCTTGCCATAATTGTCATGTGGAAGAGTGTGATTGGTAAAGAAAAAATTGTGGGTCCATGTATATGTGATGATTAATCACTCACAACCTTCCATCTTCTAAAAGAAGTTTTGCTAACCCAAGCCTGCCATAAAGCTCCCATGCTTCACTAGCAGGCACGTTTACCTCCAGCTCGTGTGAGAGTTGCCTAAACATCTTTTTCTGGTTGCACTTGCGGAAGAAAATATGATGGGATGTGTTAGGCATGTTCTATCTTTGTGATAGATATGCACTCTAAAAGGGGATGCATGATAAGGGAAAAGAGAAAGAGAGAGTTTAGCATATGAGTGTGACATAGAGAATGAGTAACGGTGACAATATTTTGTGTGGAAGACATTCCTAAGAGACAATATATTATCACATGTTAGAGGAACTCATCAATGAGGACAATAATGATACGTAACCTTCAACATTGATTTTGACAATATAAACAGATAAAAATTCTTGTACCACAAATGTTTTCACATGCTTCTTGCCATAATTGTGATGTGGCAACGTGTGATTGGTGAAGAAAAAATTGTGGGTCCGTGTGAAAGTAATGATTAATCACTCACAATCTTCCATCTTCTAAAAGAAGTGTTGCTAACCTAAGCCTGCCATAAATCCCCCATCTTCACTAGTGGGCACATTTACCTTCAGCGCGTGTGAGAGTAGTGGTGTGCTGTCGTAGGCAACCAAAAATAAAACCTATACTCCTAAAAATATATGTAGTAGTGCGAGTAAGGATCGTTTCCACAGAGAGTATCTAGCCTAATTTTATGCTACGTGAACAAGGAGGGGGGGTTTTGAGTATAATGAAAACAATTTTATGAAAAACAACTAAGGAATAATTCAAATTAAAGTATCAAAATCAATCAAGAGAACAAACCTTGGTCCAAGTCAACATCCACCATCGGAATTTTACAACTGATCATCGATGCAAGTATATATCAATTCACACCTTGAATATTCACCGTTGGAACTATTTTCCTATCTCTCCTTAGTCATAGTGAATTAGAAAACAAGCGATCTAATAAACCCTAACTACTAAACAACCCAAGACAAGCGCTAAAGATTTAATTTAGTAGCAGCCTTAAGAACTAGAGAGATTGATGAAGCTAAACAACACAAACACAAGCAGTAGCATTTAATTTAGTCGAGCGTTCTTCCTAAGATCTAATAACTTCTGATGCAGCAAATCATTAAATCTTGGTTGCTTCACAAGTTAGAGAGATCAAACAATTACGGATTTGATATCTAACCTAGCAGTAGATTGAAACGAATAATAAACTAGTAGGCCTCCTAGTGATTAAACGAGACAATCATGAAAATAGGCACAAAAGAACATCCGATATTCAAAGCATAAATTGAACAATAAAAACAAATTAGATCTCACAGTTTTATTGATTCCGAGGCTTCAGTTTCCTTCAACCAAGTATAAAAGTTTTAGCCACGTAGAGCCATGACAGAAAACTCAAAGGAGAAAATTAGAGAAGAGGGGAGAGAGAGGCGTGTGTGTCTGTGTAATTCTGATTTCTCCTCCCCTTTTTACACGTTAATTCCCCATTTTCCAAGCCTACAAAATCTCCTAAAAATATTCTAAATAATAACATCCAAATCTGACTAATTAAGGAAAAATATTAAAAATAAAACAAAGTCCTAATATAACTAGGAAAGTGGTGTTTTTAAACTGGAAATTTCGTGCATCACATCTGGAACCTTCCAAAAATAAACCACATCAGATCCACGTATTAGAATTTCAAGCAAAGGAACATTCCAGAACGTCAACAGTGCAGGTACAGCAACTTCAAGCCCGATTTCGACCTTGATGCGGCCCGTATCTCTCAAAACTCAAAACATGAAAGTTGTAGAGCTTTGTCTTGGCGTTCCATATCATCTTGAATCATCTCAATCGGAGTTTGTATGAGAGAGTTATACCCAGATTACGAAGCGATGTCAAAGCTGTCCAGAATCGTCCAATTAACTACGTTTTGCACTTTATGCCTCCATTTACATCCTAAATCAAAATATAAGAATAATGAGTACATTTAGGCACCAAATAAATATAAAAGACTAAACATTAAGGGCTAAAAATATGACATTTTGCATTCTAACCAAGTAGCCTAGACATCTTTTTTCGGATGCACTTGTGGAAGCAAATCTCTTGGGATGTGTTTGGCATGTTCTATCCCTGTGATATATATACACTCTATAAGGTGAAGCATGACGATAGAGAGAGGGAAAGAGAGAGTTTAGCATGTGAGTGTGACAGATAGAATGAGTAATGGTGACAATATATGGTGTGGAAGACATTCCTAAGAGACAATATATTATCACATGTTAGAGGAACTCAACGATGAGGACAATAATGATACGTGATCTTCAACATTGATCTTGACAATATTAACAAAGAAAAATTCTAGTACCATAAAAGTTTTCACGTGCTTCTTGCCATAATTGTGATGTGGCAATGTGTGATTGATAATGAAAAAAATGTGGGTCCATGTATAAGAGATGATTAATCACTCACAATCTTCCATCTTTTACAAGAAGTTTTGCTAACCCAAGCCTACCGTAAAGCTCCCATGCCTCACTAGTGGGCACATTTACCTTCAACTGGAGCGAGAGTTGCCAAGACATCCTTTTGTGGTTGCAATAGCGAAAGCAAATGTGTTGGGATTTGTTAGGCATGTTCTTTTCTTGTGATATATATACACTCCATAAGGTGATGCATGATGAGAGTGAGAGAGAAAGAGAGAGTTTAGCATGTGAGTGTGACAGATAGAATGAGTAATGGTGATAATATATTGTGCGGAAGAAATTCCTAAGAGACAATATATTCTCACATGTTAGAGGAACTCAACGACGAGGACAGTAATAATATGTAACCCTCAACATTGATCTTGACAATATAAACAAAGAAAAATTCTAGTACCACAAACGTTTTCACATTCTTCTTGCCATAATTGTCATGTGGAAGAATGTGATTGGTAAATAAAAAATTGTGGGTCCAAGTATAAGTGATGATTAATCACTCACAATGTTCCATCTTCTACAAGAAGTTTTGCTAACCCAAGCCTGCCGTAAAGCTCCCATGCTTCTCTGGCGGGCACATTTACCTTCAGCTTGTGTGAGAGTTGCCTAGACATCTTTTTTTGGTTGCACTTGCGAAAGCAAATCTGTTGCGTTGTGTTAGGCATGTTCTTTCCTTGTGATGTATGTACCCTTTATAAGGTGATGCATGATGAGAGAAAAGAGAAAGAAAGTGTTTAGCATGTGAGTGTGACAGATAGAATGAGTAATGGTGACAATATATTGTGCGGAAGAAATTCCTAAGAGACAATAGATTATCACATGTTAGAGGAACTCAATGATGAGGACAATAATGATATGTAACCCTCAACATTGATCTTGACAATATAAACAAATAAAAATTCTAGTACCACAAAAGTTTTCACATGTTTCTTGCCATAAATGTCATGTGGAAGAGTGTGATTGGTAAAGAAAAAATTGTGGGTCCAAGTATAAGTGATGATTAATCACTCACAATCTTCCATCTTCTACAAGAAATTTTACTAACCCAAGCCTGCCGTAAAGCTCCCATGCTTCTCTGGCGGGCACATTTACCTTCAGCTTGTGTGAGAGTTGCCTAGACATCTTTTTTTGGTTGCACTTGCGAAAGCAAATATGTTGGGATGTGTTAGGCATGTTCTTTCCTTGTGATGTATGTACACTTTATAAGGTGATGCACGATGAGAGAAAAGAGAAAGAAAGTGTTTAGCATGTGAGTGTGACAGATAGAATGAGTAATGGTGACAATATATTGTGTGGAAGAAATTCCTAAGAGACAATATATTATCACATGTTAGAGGAACTCAACGATGAGGACAATAATGATATGTAACCCTCAACACTGATCTTGACAATATAAACAAAGAAAAATTCTACTACCACAAAAGTTTTCACATGCTTCTTGCCATAATTGTCCTGTGGAAGAGTGTGATTGGAAAAGAAAAAATTGTGAGTCCAAGTATAAGTGGTGATTTATCACTCACAATCTTCCATCTTCTACAAGAAGTTTTGCTAACCGAAGCCTGTCGTAAAGCTCCCATGCTTCTCTGGCAGGCACATTTACCTTCAGCTTGTGTGAGAGTTGCCTCGACATCTTTTTTTGGTTGCACTTGCGAAAGCAAATATGTTAGGATGTGTTAGGCATGATCTTTCCTTGTGATGTATATACACTTTGTAAGGTGATGTATGATGAGAGAAAAGAGAAAGAAAGAGTTTAGCATATGAGTGTGACAGATAGAATGAGTAATGGTGACAATATATTTTGTGGAAGATATTCCTAAGAGACAATATATTAACACAAGTCAGAGGAACTCAACGATGAGGAGAATAATGATACGTAACCTTCAACATTGATCTTTACAATATAAACAAAGAAAAATTCTAGTAGCACAAAAGTTTTCACGTGCCTCTTGCCATAATTGTCATGTGGAAGAGTGTGATTGGTAAAGAAAAAATTGTGGGTCCATGTATATGTGATGATTAATCACTAACAATCTTCCATCTTCTAAAAGAAGTTTTGCTAACCCAAGCTCGCCATAAAGCTGCCATGCTTCACTAGCAGGCACATTTACCTCCAGCTCGTGTGAGAGTTGCCTAGACATCTTTTTTTGGTTGCACTTGCGGAAGAAAATATGATGGGATGTGTTAGGCATATTCTTTCCTTGTGATATATGTGCACTCTAAAAGGTGATGCATGATAAGGGAAAAGAGAAAGAGAGAGTTTAGCAAATGAGTGTGACATATAGAATGAGTAATGGCGACAATATTTTGTGTGGAAGACATTCCTAAGAGACAATATATTATCACATGTTAGAGGAACTCATCAATGAGGACAATAATGATACGTAACGTCCAACATTGATTTTGACAATATAAATAGAGAAAAATTCTTGTACCACAAAAGTTTTCACATGCCTCTTGCCACAATTGTGATGTGGCAATGTGTGATTGGTGAAGAAAAAATTGTGGGTCCATGTATAAGTAATGATTAATCACTCATAATCTTCCATCTTCTAAAAGAAGTGTTGCTAACCAAAGCCTGCCATAAATCCCCCATGCTTCACTAGTGGGCACATTTACCTTCAGCTTACGTGAGAGTTGCCTAGACAACTTTTTTTGGATGCACTTGCGGAAGCAAATCTCTTGGGATGTGTTTGCCGTGTTCTCTCCCTGTGATATATATACACTCCATAAGGTGATGCATGATGAGAGAGAGAGGGAAAGAGAGAGTTTAGCATGTGAGTGTGACAGATAGAATGAGTAATGGTGACAATATATTGTGTGGAAGACATTCCTAGGAGATAATATATTATCACATGTTAGAGGAACTCAACGACGAGGACAATAATGATACGTAATCTTCAACATTGATCTTGACAATATTAACGAAGAAAAATTCTAGTACCATAAAAGTTTTCACGTGCTTCTCGCCATAATTGTGATGTGGCAACGTGTGATTGATAATGAAAAAAATGTGGGACCATGTATAAGACATGATCAATCACACACAATCTTCCATCTTTTACAAGAAGTTTTGCTAACCCAAGCCTACCGTAAAGCTCCCATGCCACACTAGTGGGCATATTTACCTTCAACTCGAGTGAGAGTTTCCAAGACATCCTTTTATGGTTGCACTAGTGAAAGCAAATGTGTTGGGATTTGTTAGGCATGTTCTTTCCTTGTGATATATATACACTCGATAAGGTGATGCATGATGAGAGAGAGAGACAAAGAGAGAGTTTAGCATGTAAGTGTGACCGATAGAAGGAGTAATGGTGAATAACTTTTGTGTGGAAGAAATTCCTAAGAGGCAATATATTATCACATGTTAGAGGAACTCAACGATGAGGACAATAATGATATGTAACCCTTAACATTGATCTTGACAATATAAACAAAGTAAAATTCTTGTACCACAAAAGTTTTCACATGCTTCTTGCCATAATTGTCATGTGGAAGAGTGTGATTGGTAAAGAAAAAATTGTGGGTCGAAGTATAAGTGATGATTAATCACTCAAAATCTTCCATCTTCTACAAGAAGTTTCGCTAATCCAAGCCTGCCGTAAAGCTCCCATGCTTCTCTAGTGGGCAAATTTACCTTCAGCTTGTGTGAGAGTTGCCTAGACATCTTTTTTTGGATGCACTTGCGAAAGCAAATATGTTAGGATGTGTTAGGCATGATCTTTCCTTGTGATGTATATTCACTTTGTAAGGTGATGTATGATGAGAGAAAAGAGAAAAAAATAGTTTAGCATGTGAGTGTGATAGATAGAATGAGTAATGGTGACAATATATTGTGTGGAAGATATTCCTAAGAGACAATATATTATCACAAGTCAGAGGAACTCAACGATGAGGAGAATAATGATACGTAACCTTCAACATTAATCTTTACAATATAAACAAAGAAAAATTCTAGTAGCACAAAAGTTTTCACGTGCCTCTTGCCATAATTGTCATGTGGAAGCGTGTGATTGGTAAAGAAAAAATTGTGGGTCCTTGTATATGTGATGATTAATCACTTACAATCTTCCATCTTCTAAAAGAAGTTTTGCTAACCCAAGCCCGCCATAAAACTCCCATGCTTCACTAGCAGGCACATTTACCTCCAGCTTGTGTGAGAGTTGGCTAGACATCTTTTTTTGGTTGCACTTACGGCAGAAAATATGATGGGATGTGTTAGGCATGTTCTTTCCTTGTGATATATATGCACTCTAAAAGGTGATGCATGATAAGGGAAAAGAGAAAGAGAGAGTTTAGCATATGAGTGTGACATATAGAATGAGTAATGGCGACAATATTTTGTGTGGAAGAAATTCCTAAGAGACAATATATTATCACATGTTAGAGGAACTCAACAATGAGGACAATAATGATACGTAACGTTCAACATTGATTTTGACAATATAAACAGTGAAAAATTCTTGTCCACAAAAGTTTTCACATGCTTCTTGCCATAATTGTGATGTGGCAATGTGTGATTGGTGAAGAAAAAATTGTGGGTCCGTGTAAAAGTAATGATTAATCACTCACAATCTTCCATCTTCTAAGAGAAGCGTTGCTAACCTAAGCCTGCCATAAATCCCCCATTCTTCACTAGTGGGCACATTTACCTTCAGCTTGCATGAGAGTTGCCTAGACATCTTTTTTTGGATGCACTTGCGGAAGCAAATCTCTTGGGATGTGTTTCGCGTGTTCTCTCCCTGTGATATATATACACTCCATAAGGTGATGCATGATGAGAGATAGAGGGAAAGAGAGAGTTTAGCATGTGAGTGTGACAGATAGAATGAGTAATGGTGACAATATATTGTGTGGAAGACATTCCTAAGAGATAATATATTATCACATGTTAGAGGAACTCAACGACGAGGACAATATTGGTACGTAATCTTCAACATTGATCTTGACAATATTAACGAAGAAAAATTCTAGTACCATAAAAGTTTTCACGTGGTTCTTGCCATAATTGTGATGTGGCAATGTGTGATTGGTAATGAAAAAAAATGTGGGACCATGTATAAGACATGGTTTATCACTCATAATCTTCCATCTTTTACAAGAAACTTTGCTAACCTAAGCCTACCGTAAAGCTCCCATGCCTCACTAGTAGGCACATTTACCTTCAACTCGAGTGAGAGTTTCCAAGACATCCTTTTATGGTTGCACTAGCAAAAGCAAATGTGTTGGGATTTGTTAGGCATGTTCTTTCCTTGTGATATATATACACTCCATAAGGTGATGCATGATGAGAGAGAGAAACAAAGAGAGAGTTTAGCATGTAAGTGTGACAGATAGAATGAGTAATGATGACAATATATTGTGTGAACGAAATTCCTAAGAGACAATATATTATCACATGTTAGAAGAACTCAACAATGAGGACAATAATGATATGTAACCCTCAACATTGATCTTTACAAAATAAACAAAGAAAAATTCTAGTACCACAAAAGTTTTCACATGCTTCTTGCCATAATTGCCATGTGGAAGAGTGTGATTGGTAAAGAAAAAACATTGGGTCCAAGTATAAGTGATGATTAATCACTCACAATCTTCCATCTTCTACAAGAAGTTTGCTAACCCAAGCTTGCCGTAAAGCTCCCATGCTTCTCTGGCGGGCACATTTATCTTCAGCTTGTGTGAGAGTTGCCTAGACATCTTTTTTTGGTTGCACTTGCGAAAGAAAATATGTTAGGATGTGTTAGGCATGATCTTTCCTTGTGATGTATATACACTTTATAAGGTGATGCATGATGAGAGCAAAGAGAAAGAAAGAGTATAGCATGTGAGTGTGACAGAAAGAATGAGTAATGGTGACAATATATTGTGTGGAAGACATTCCTAAGAGACTATATTATCACATGTTAGAGGAACTCAACGACAAGGACCATAATGATATGTAATCTTCAACATTGATCTTGACAATATTAACAAAGAAAAATTCCAGTAGCATAAAAGTTTTCACGTGCTTCTCGCCATAATTGTGATGTGGCAATGTGTGATTGATAATGAAAAAAATGTGGGACCATGTATAAGACATGATTAATCACTCACAATCCTCCATCTTTTACAAGAAGTTTTGCTAACCCAAGCCTACCGTAGAGCTCTCCCATGCCTCACTAGTGGGCACATTTACCTTCAACTCGAGTGAGAGTTGCCAAGACATCCGTTTATGGTTGCACTAGCGAAAGCAAATGTGTTAGGATTTTTTAGGCATGGTTTTTCCTTGTGATATATATACACTCCATAAGGTGATGCATGATGACAGAGAGAGACAAAGAGAGAGTTTAGCATGTATGTGTGACAGATAGAATGAGTAATGGTGACAATATATTGTGTGGAAGAAATTCCTAAGAGACTATATATTATCACATGTTAGAGGAACTCAACGATGAGGACAATAATGATATTTAACCCTCAACATTGGTCTTGACAATATAAACAAAGAAAAATTCTAGTACCACAAAAGTTTTCACATGCTTCTTGCATAATTGTCATGTAGAAGAGTGTGATTGGTAAAGAAAAAATTGTGGTTCAAAGTATAAGTGATGATTAATCACTCGCAATCTTCCATCTACTACACGAAGTCTTGCTAACCTAAGCCTGCTGTAAACCTCCCATGCTTCTCTGGCGGGCACATTTACCTTCAGCTTGTGTGAGAGTTGCCGAGACATCTTTTTCTAGTTGCACTTGCGAAAGCAAATATGTTGGGATGTGTTAGGCAAGTTCTTTCCTTGTGATGTATGTACACATTATAAGGTGATGCACGATGAGAGAAAAGAGAATGAAAGAGTTTAGCATGTGAGTGTGATAGATAGAATGAGTAATGGTGACAATATATTGTGTGGAAGAAATTACTAAGAGACAATATATTATCACATGTTAGAGGAACTCAATGATGAGGACAATAATGATATGTAACCCTCAACATTGATCTTGACAATATAAAGAAAGAAAAATTCTAGTACCACAAAAGTTTTCACATGCTTCTTGCCAAAATTGTCATGTGGAAGTGTGTGATTGGTAAAGAAAAAATTGTGGGTCCGATTATAAGTGATGATTAATCACTCACAATCTTCCATCTTCTACAAGAAGTTTTGCTATCCCAAGCCTGCCGTAAAGCTCCCAAGCTTTTCTGGCTGGCACATTTACCTTTAGCTTGTGTGAGAGTTGCCTAGACATCTTTTTTTGGTTGCTCTTGCGAAAGCAAATATGTTAGGATGTGTTAGGCATGATCTTTCCCTGTGATGTATATAAACTTTATAAGGTGATGCATGATGAGAGAAAAGAGAAAGAAAGAGTTTAGCATGTGAGTGTTATAGATAGAATGAGTAATGGTGACAATATATTGTGTGGAAGACATTCCTAAGAGAAAATATATTATCACAAGTCAGAGGAACTCAATGATGAGGACAATATTGATACGTAACCTTCAACATTGATCTTGACAATATAAACAAAGAAAAATTCTAGTACCACATAAGTTTTCACGTGCCTCTTGCCATAATTGTCATGTGGAAGAGTGTGATAGGTAAAGAAAAAATTGTGGGTCCGTGTATATGAGATGATTAATCACTCACAATCTTCCATCATCTAAAAGAAGTTTTGCTAACCCAAGCCTGCCATAAAGCTCCCATGCTTCACTAGCAGGCACATTTACCTCCAACTCGGGTGAGAGTTGCCAAGACATCTTTTTTTGGTTGCACTTGCGGGAGAAAATATGTTGGGATGTGTTAGGCATGTTCTTTCCTTGTGATATATATGCACTCCAAAAGGTGATGCATGATAAGGGAAAAGAGAAAGAGAGAGTTTAGCATATGAGTGTGACATATAGAATGAGTAATGGTGACAATATTTTGTGTGGAAGACATTCCTAAGAGACAATATATTATCACATGTTAGAGGAACTCAACAATGAGGACAATAATGATACGTAACCTTCAACATTGATTTTGACAATATAAACAGAGAAAAATTCTTGTACGACAAAAGTTTTCACATGCTTCTTGTCAAAATTGCGATATGACAATGTGTGATTGGTAAAGAAAAAATAGGGGGACCATGTATAAGAGATGATTAATCACATACAATCTTCCATCTTCTACAAGAAGTTTTGCAAACCCAAGCCTGCCGTAAAGCTCCCATGCTTCACTAGCGGGCACATTTACCTTCCGCTCGAGTGAGTGCAGCCTAGACATCCTTTTTTGGTTGCACTTGCCGAAGCAAATGTGTTGGATGTGTTGGGCATGCTATTTCCTTGTGATATATATACACTTCATTAGGTGACGCATGATGTGAGGGAGAGAGAAAGAGAGAGTTTAGCATGTGAGTGTGACAGATAGAGTGAGTAATGGTGACAGTATATTGTGTGGAAGACATTCGTAAGAGTCAATATTTTATCACAAGTTAAAGGAACTCAACGATGAGGATAATAATGATACGTAACCTTCAAGATTGATCTTGACAACATAAACAGAGAAATATTCTTGTACCACAAAAGTTTTCACATGCTTCTTGTCATAACTGTGATATGGCAATGTGTGATTGGTAAAGAAAAAATTGGGGGTCCATGTATAAGTGATGATTAATCACTCACAATCTTCCATCTTCTACAAGAAGTTGTGATAACCCAAGCCTGCCATAAAGCTCTCATGCTTCTCTGGCGGGCACATTTACCTTCAGCTTGTGTAAGAGTTGCCTAGACATCTTTTTTTGGTTGCACTTGCGGAAGCAAATATGATGGGATGTGTTAGGCATGTTCTTTCCTTGTGATATATATGCACTCTAAAAGGTGATGCATGATAAGGGAAAAGGGAAACAGAGAGTTTAGCATATGAGTGTGACATAGAATTAGTAATGGCGACAATATATTGTGTGGAAGACATTCCAAAGAGACAATATATTATCACATGTTGGAGGAACTCAATGATGAGGACAATAATGATACGTTGCCTTCAACATTGATCTTGATAATATAAACAATGAAAAATTCTAGTGCCACAAAAGTTTTCACGTGCTTCTTGCCATAATTGTGATGTGGCTATGTAGGATTGGTAAAGAAAAAATTGTGGGTTCATGTATATGTGATGATTAATCACTCACAATCTTCCATCTTCTAAAAGAAGTTTTGCTAACCCAAGCCTGCCATAAAGCTCCCATGCTTCACTAGCAGGCACATTTACCTCAGCTCGTGTGAGAGTTGCCTAGACATCTTTTTTGGGTTGCATTTGTGGAAGCAAATATGTTGGGATGTGTTAGGCATGTTCTTTCCTTGTGATATATAGACACTCCATAAAGTGATGCATGATGAGAGAGTGAGAGAAAGAGAGAGTTTAGCATGTGAGTGTGGCAAATAGAATGAGTGGTGGTGACAATATTTTTTGTGGAAGATATTGCTAAGAGACTATATATTAAAACGTGTTAGAGGAACTCAACGATGAGGACAATAATGATATGTAACCTTTAACATTGATCTTGACAATATAAACAAAGAAAAATTCTAGTACCACAAAAGTTTTCACATGCTTCATGCCATAATTGTGATGTGGCAATGTGTGATTGGTAAAGAAAAAAATGTGGGTCTATGTATAAGTGATGATTAAGCACTAGCAATCTTCCATCTACTCCAAGAAGTTTTGCTAAACCAAGCCTGCCGTAAAGCTCCCTTGCTTCACTAGCGGGCACATTTACCTTCAGCTCGTGTGAGAGTTGCTTTGACATCTTTTTTTGGTTGCACTTGCGGAAGCAAATATGATGGGATGTGTTAGGCATGTTCTTTCCTTGTGATATATATGCGATCTAAAAGGTGATGCATGATAAGGGAAAAGGGAAACAGAGAGTTTAGCATATGAGTGTGACATATAGAATTAGTAATGGCGACAATATATTGTGTGGAAGACATTCCTAAGAAGCAATATATTATCACATGTTAGAGGAACTCAACGATGAGGACAATAATGAAACGTAACCTTCAACATTGATCTTGACAATATAAACAAAGAAAAATTGTAGTGCCACAAAAGTTTTCACATGCTTCTTGTCATAATTACGATATGACAATGTGTTATTGGTAAAGAAAAAATTGTGGTTCCATGTATAAGAGATGATCAATCACTTACAATCTTCCATCTTCTACAAGAAGTTTTGCAAACCCAAGCCTGTCGTAAAGCTCCCATGCTTCACTAGCGGGCACATTTACCTTCAGTTCGAGTGAGAGTTGCCTAGACATCCTTCATTGGTTGCACTTGCCGACGCAAATGTGCTTGATGTGTTTGGCATGTTATTTCCTTGTCATATATACACACACTTCATAAGGTGATGCATGATGAGAGGGAGAGAGAAATAGAGAGTTTAGCATGTGAGTGTGATAGATAGAGTGAGTAATGGTGACAGTATATTGTCTGGAAGACATTCCTAAGAGACAATATATTATCACATGTTTGAGGAACTCAACAATAAGGACAATAATGATACGTAACCTTCAACATTGATCTTGACAATATAAACAGAAAAAAATTCTTGTACCACAAAAGTTTTCACATGCTTCTTGTCGTAATTGTGATGTGACAATGTGTGATTGGTAAAGAAAAAATTGGGGGTTCATGTATAAGTGATGATTAATCACTCACAATCTTCCATCTTGTACAAGAAGTTTTACTAAACCAAGCCTGCCGTAAAGCTCCCTTACTTCACTAGCGGGCACATTTACCTTCAGCTCGTGTGAGAGTTGCCTAGGCATCCTTTTTTGGTTGCACTTGCCGAAGCAAATGTGTTGGGATGTGTTAGGCATGTTATTTCCTTGTGATATATATATGCTCCATAAGCTGATGCATAATGAGAGAGAGAGAGAAAGAGAGAGTTTAGCATGTAAGTGTGATAGATAGAATGAGTAATGGTGACAGTATATTGTGTGGAAGACATTCCTAAGTGACAATATATTATCACATGTTAAAGGAACTCAACGATGAGGACAATAATGGTACGTAACCTTCAACATTGATCTTGACAATATAAACAGAGAAAAATTCTTGTACCACAAAAGTTTCACGTGCTTCTTGTCATAATTGAGATGTGGCAATGTGTGATTGGAAAAGAAAAAATTGGGGGTCCATGTATAAGTGACGATTAATCACCCACCATCTTCCATCTTCTACAAGAAGTTTTGCTAATCCAATCCTGCTATAAAGCTCCCATGCTTCATTAGCGGGCACATTTACCTTTAGCTCGTGTGAGAGTTGCATAGACATCTTTTTTTGGTTGCACTTGTGGAAGAAAATATGTTGGGATGTGTTAGGCATGTTCTTTCCTTGTGATATATATCAACTCCATATGGTGATGCATGATGAGGGAAAAGAGAAAGAGAGAGTTTAGCATGTGAGTGTGACAGATAAAATGAGTAATGGTGACAATATATTGTGTGGAAGACATTCCTAAGAGACAATATATTATCACATGGTAGAGGAATTCAACGATGAGGAAAATAATGATACGTTACCTTCAACATTGATCTTGACAATATAAATAAAGAAAAATTCTAGTAGCACAAATGTTTTCACATGCTTCTTGCCAGATGTGGCAATGTGTGATTGGTAATGAAAAAAATGTGGGTCTATGTATAAGTGACGATTAATCACTCAAAATCTTCCATCCTCAACAAGAAGTTTTGCTAACCCAAGCCTGCTGTAAAGCTCCCATGCTGCACATTTACCTTTAGCTCGTGTGAGAGTTGCCTAGACATTATTTTTTTTGGTTGCACTTGTGGAAGCAAATATGTTGGGATGCGTTAGGTATGTTCATTCCTTGTGATATATATACATTCCATAAGGTGATGCATGATGAGACAGAGAGAGAAAGAGAGAGTTTAGCATGTGAGTGTGACAGATAGAATAAGTTATGGTGACAGTATATTGTGGGAAGACATTCCTAAGAGACAATATAATATCACATGTTAGAGGAACTCAACAATGAGGACAATAATGATATGTAACCTTCAACATTGATCTTGACAATATAAACAAAGAAAAATTCTAGTACCACAAAAGTTTTCACGTGCTTCTTGCCATAACTATGATGTGGCAATGTAGGATTGGTAAAGAAAAAATTGTGGGACCATGTATAAGTGATGATTAATCACTCACAATCTTCCATCTTCAACAAGAAGTTTTGCTAACCCAAGCCTGCCGTAAAGCTTCGATGCTTCACTAGCGGGCACATTTACCTTTAGCTCGTGTGATAGTTGCCTAAACATCTTTTTTTGGTTGCACTTGCCGAAGTAAATATGTTGCTGTGTGTTAGGCATGTTCTTTCCTTGTGATATATATACTCCATATGGTGATGCATGATGAGAGAGAGAGAGAAAGAGAGAGTTTGGCATGTGAGTGTGACAGATAGAATGAGTAATGGTGATAGTATATTGTGTGGAAGACATTCCTTTGAGACAATATATTATCACATGTTAGAGGTAGTCAACGATGAGGGCAATAATGATACGTAACCTTCAATATTGATCTTGACAATATAAACAAAGAAAAATTCTAGTAGCACAAAAGTTTTCACATGCTTATCGCTATAATTGTGATGTGACATTGTGTGATTCGTAAAGAAAAAATTGTGGGACCATATATAAGCGATGATTAATAACTCACAATCTTCCGTCATCTATAAGAAGTTTTGCTAACCCAAGCCTGCCGTGAAGCTCCCATGCTTCACTACCGGGCTCATTTACCTTCAGCTCGTGTGAGTGTTGCCTTGACATCTTTTTTTGGTTGCACTTGCGGAAGCAAATGTGTTTGGATGTGTTAGGCATGTTCTTGCCATGTGATATATATACATTCTATATGGTGATGCATGATGAGAGAGAGAGAGAGAAAGAGAGAGTTTAGCATGTGAGTGTGATAGATAGAATGAGTAATGGTGCAATATATTGTGTGGAGGATATTCCTAAAAGACAATATATTATCACATGTTAGAGGAACTCAACGATGAGGACAATGATGATACGTAACCTTCAACATTGATCTTGACAATATAAACAAAGAAAAATTCTAGTACCACAAAAGTTTTCACATGCTTCTTGCCATAATTGTGATGTGGCAATTGTGTTATTGGTAAAGAAAAAGATCTGGGTCCATGTAGATGTGACGATTAATCACTCACAATCTTCCATCTTCTACAAGAAGTTTTGCTAACCCAAGCCTGGCATAAAGCTCCCATGCTTCACGAGCGGGTACATTTACCTCCAGCTCGTGTGAGAGTTGCCAAGACATCTTTTTTTTGTTGTTGCACTTGCAGAAGCAAATATGGTGGGTTGTGTTAGGCATGTTGTTTCCTTGTGATATATATACACTCCATAAGGTGATGCATGATGAGAGAGAGAGAAAGAGAGAGTTTAGCATGTGAGTGTGACAGATAGAATGAGTAATCGTGACAATATATTGTGTGGAAGACATTCCTAAGAGACAATATATTATCACATGTTAGAGGAACTCAACGATGAGGATAGTAATGATACGTAACCTTCAACATTGATCTTGACAATATAAACGAAGAAAAATTCTAGTACCACAAAAGTTTTCACACGCTTCTTGCCATAATTGTGATGTGGCAATGTGTGATTGGTAAAGAAAAAATTGTGGGTCCATGTATAAGTGATGATTAATCACTCACAATCTTCCATCTTCTACAAGAAGTTTTGTAACCCAAGCCTGCCATAAAGCCCCCATGCTTTACTAGCGGGAACAATTACCTTCAGCTCGTGTGAGAGTTGCCTAGACATCTTTATTTGGTTGCAGTTGCAGAAGGAAATATGTTGGGATGTGTTAGGCATGTTCTTTCTTGTGATATATATACGCTCTAAATTTGTGTGAAAATTAGTAAAGTGTCTTATCATCGAATAAAGTTCGAATATTGCCTACACTAAAATTGATCGGTGTCTTAGCCTAATGATAAGAGCAATCATTATGGAATATAATGGACTTCATATGTTGAAATTTTAACCTATTTATTAAAAATTTTATGTGTGGACTAGAGGAAAGAGGGTGAAAATTTAGGTACAGTACATTTGATGTGTACATTAGGTTTCTCATTTAAATAAACACTTGGTTGTTACTTTTACATTAAATTTTCTTTGAAAGGAGGAACACTATTTGGATGTAGCCCAACCAGGTTGGACTCATCAAGCCTTTACTAAAAAAATTTTAACTTAATATTTTTATGATCTGTTTTCTATGTAGGTTTGTATACCAAGCAGTGGCGGTTGCAAGATTTTTTGTCCAAGTGGGTCAATAAGAAATACGAATTATATAAAATCTAAAACTAGAGAGAAATTGACAATATCGACCTCACAAAATGAGATATTTTCTCGTTGCCTCGGGTTCGAAGGAAGATTGTTCATGTCAACACGACTATGCTTAGAAGATGAATTTTGAGTTGGAGATGAATCTTGTGGTCTACATGATTTCCTTATTAGAGCATCCACATTGGTGGAGCTGTTTTTTTGGCTATTTGGCATCACAAAAAGCTACTTTATCTATTTTACCTATTCACTTTACAAAACATCAAGTATTAGAGGATCTATTTTAGCTTTCAACACAATAAAATAATATAAACATCACAATAAAGTAATATATCTACTACAATAAAATAATATATCCAAATAAAAAGCAATGTCAACGCACAAATAAAAAAAGCATTGTCAATGCACATATGAGTAAAATAATCAAAAGCAGTGTGAATGCATAAATAATAATTTTTCATTTTTGTAAGGACCAGCTTTTGGACTCCTTGCCCAAATAATGGATGGACTTAGGCCTAAAGAGCCTAAAACAACAAATTTGTAGAGAATGGGTTGGAAAACTGGACTTTAATGAATTAATGCAACAAGTAAGCAGTTCTTGATGACAAAAGGATGAAGATAACAAATTTACACTAAGGAAATATGTCCTCAACAATGTCCGAGGAGACTGGTTCATATGTATTGCTTTCAAAGCTGGATTACAAGTTTGATTCCTGGTTGCTACAATATTTCTCTCCTTAATTTTCCGATCCCTCTTCCTTCAAGGGTCTCTTACATTATATATCTCCCTCCCCATGATCTTGGCCTTCCACTTATTGACCATCCAAGCCACTCATTAAGTGCCTGTCCCATCAGACACCTTCTTTGGCTTCCTGTGAGTTGTAGTAGCTAAGGCAGCACTGTTCAGAGGTCTTCTCCACATAAATACGGCCAGAAAGTTAGTTGCAGGGCATTCAATACGGTAGCAGAAACTTTTCCTTAGGTATTTCCTAGCTTCCACTCTTTGGTACACTCGAGAGGTACGTCTTTGTCACTGGAGCTTTCTGGAAGGTCGCCTTGATCATTAGGATCTACATTAGGTCCGTGTTTAGCTTATCCGAGGAGGTATTCCTCCTCGGACCACCCTCCCATTCGTATCATACTCATGAAGCTCTGAGCTTAAACCACTTACTACTATTTAATTGTCCTCGGATCACCCATGTTCTCGGCCAAGGCCCAAGGCCCAAGGCCCAATGTACCATTTGGGCCCATAACCTTACAATAGCCCCCCAAAACTCTGGTTTTTTCTCTCTTATCCGAGGAAGAAAAGTGGGGTTTTGATTTTTCATGCGCTAATATCATTTTGCCCTTTGATTTTCCCACGTGGGAGCGCTGTTTTGCGCACCCCATAACTGCTACTGACACTTCGGAGCCCGCGAGGAATCATTAATTGCTCCAGGCGGCGTTATGTTCCCCACATCCAAGGGTGAGGCACTAATCCAATGGCTGATATTGCTCCTTGGGTTTTGAGTGGGATAACTCCCACTCAATCTCGCCCTCTATATAAAGCATTCGGAGAAATCATTTCCCTCATTTCACAAGTCTTCAAGCTTTCTAGAGATCCCAAGCACTTAAACTTACAAAGCTCTCTAAGTTACTAAACTTCCCACACCTTTTCTTTAAGAAATCCTTGAAAATCCTTCTAAAGGTTTCATGGACTACCACACATCTTAGTTCTTGTAAGTTTCTATTCCTTTAAACTTTTCTTTTTCTCTCGGCCAATCTCCTCGGCTCTCCAGTTCTCATTTCTTCCTTTACCAATTTCGGTTGTTTCCCTTTAACTTGTCCAGATGGGTAGATTTAAGCACCTAGTAGACACCCCTGCCAAAATAAAGTCTTTTAAGAATAAATACCACATACCACAGGAAGTTGCCCTGCGATATTGTTCCTTAGAGAAAATAGTGACACACAGAGAAGAAGGAGAGGTCATCATCCCCATGATAGCTTTCATAGAAGGGGGAATGACTCTCCCCATGGGTAATATAACACGGGACTACCTCCTCAACCATAGGATATGCCCCCACTAGAGTGCCCCCAACCTATTTAGAGTCTTAGGTAGTGTTGATGTTCTTAACAAGTATTTGGGTTTAGGGCTCACCTTGCATGATGTGGTCGACCTGTACGAGTGCCACTCCCTTAAAAATGCGGGATTTTATCTCAAGTCCCGATCTGATGTTGTCAGACTAGTATCGTGTCTACCTAAATCTAATGAGGGTATGAAAGACGACTATCTGATAGCTTTAGGAGCGTGGCATGATGGCCTTCACTACCTCGTCCGAGAGGGAGAGCCAGGTGGGATACCTTAGAGTTAGATTCCTTAGCAAGAGATTTAGATTCTTTAACCCTAACCATGTCATTATATCCCTTTCGTTCTACTTTCCTTTGATGATGGATTTTAACTTTCTAACAATGTTTTGCTTTTCGGCTATCTTTGCAGACAAGAGGCACGTAGCGCCCAGGCTCAATCTAACCCACGTTGAAGCTCCTAACTACTTGCTGAGGTCTGAGATCTTTGTAAGTGAATATAGGCAGCTGAGAACAGTCCATTTAATTTTGGACTTCGAGCCTATTTCGGAGATATATCAAGAAGTAGGCCACGCCATAAAAGCAGGTGACCCGCAGCTGGCTTGGATTAACGTGTCATGCCCAAACTTCTTGGCCCAAGAAGACCTTCCACTAGTCGTACTGCCACTTTACCGAGCTTTGCCTAAAGCAACGGTAGCACCAGAGGAGGAGATTGGTTCTTTACGCCTATCACTTAAGGAGGAGATAGACAGATTCCACTTCGAAGAAGAGGAGAATCCAGGGGCTATAATAGTTCAAATCTCAGACACCGAGGATGAGATTGATAGGCACTCGGGTGTTCACGCCCCTGTTCTAGTGATTGCCTGTCCAGACAGCACTTCCGAAGAAAAGGAAGACAAAATGTCTTTGAACAAGGGAAACAAGAGCCTAAGGGACCTTATGGCCGCAAGGAACAAGGTGTCAACTTCGAAAAAAGCCATTAAGTCCCAAGTTCTACCCACACTTCCTCCTTTTCCTCCTCCACCTCCCACCGACCTCGGATTGAAAGCCATTCTAGATCTAAACAAGAAAAGGCCAATTCAGGAGTTTGAAGAAGGGGAGGTGGGTCCTCAGAAGGGGACCAAGCAGTAGAAGGTGGCCAAAGACCCTCGGGACAAGAGGTTCACTTCTGTGGACAGCCGGGAGGAGCAAAATAGGGCCGAGGTGTGCCTTCCGCAAGGCACCTGGTCCCCTCGGCTAGACGTGGATGGGGCTACCATCCCTTGGAACACCTCAGTCAGGGAGTTCCAAAGAGGTCATGGTGCACATGTAGTTGAGGCCTTGGAATAGCCACTCCATTTACCCAAGGATATGGATGCCATGAGGAAGCTGAAGCAGCAGGACCTATTCCTGTTCCTAAAAAAGGACCATGACACGGTAAGTTCACAGCCATACACCTTTTATTTATTTGATTGCTAATGAGTTTTTTTTTCTCTTTTTCTTTCTCATGGGGTTGTTATATTGTTTTTGTGCAGATCACCTAAGAGGTCTTTGTGGCCGAGGAATAGGTCAAGGAGGACTGAAATGACGTTAGGAATGAGGCTAAGGAGATAGCTCAGCTGGCCAAGGAGGCAGCCGAGGCTGAGAAGCAAGCGTCATATTTGCTCGGTGTAGAAGAAACACAGGTTAGGCTCATTGAGGAGCTTGCAGAGGTATGCAGGGATTACTGCAATGCAACATGGGATGAGGCCCTTAATGTTGCAGGTATCCCTGCAGACTCAGCTTAGAGGCAGTCTGGGAGCATATACTATCATCCATACATTCGTGAAGTCCCAGGTGCCATCTCAAGGCCAGGGGGTTGAGGGGGCCAAGGACAAGGGTAAGGGCAAGGAGAAAAAGCCCTCCTTAGAAGCCAAAGACGCTGCTAAGGCCAAGAAAGCTGAGGCCAAGACTATGGAAGCTGATCCTAAAGCTGAGGATGCTGCAGCTAAGGCAAAGGAAGCAGAGGCCAAGACTAAAGAAGCTAATCCTATGGCCAAGGACGCTCCTACCTCCCAACCGAGCAAGAAAGAAGACCCTCTCGCTCCAAAGGCCAAGGCTTAGCACTTAGGACCTTCTTGTAGTAGTTCTTTTTTTTGTTTTTTTGTTTTAAATTTTTTAAAATTTTTAATTTTATATATAGGAGCATTCTGTCACTGAATATGATGTACCCCCTTAGCCTAATGAAAATGCTTTTCTTTTTATCTCTTACACTTTCACTTTGTCTGCTTTGAAGTTTATTACTATTGCAAATAGCATGGAATTGCTGCTACTCTGCCTTCAATGAAAATTAACAATAATGCACTGTTAACAATCTATGTAATTTGATCAAGTACCAGCAACAAAGAGGTCCAACACAAATTTGTATTGAGAATTGAATCTTCTACAATGAAGATAAATATATACTTTGTAAAAAAAAAAAATGAAAGGGAGAGACAAATTTCATCCTGCTCATCTCTTGGATAAATAGATAAGGACTTCAACTTATTTAAAGCTACCACTCCGAGGAGTTGGTTATAATCTTGGATCTATTTTGACACTTAGTGAAAAACAAATAAATATCACAGAATGCTAATTTTACCAAAGTATGTGGTCCAAGGAGCCATGCATAACTAAGGTTCTGTTTAACACCTAGAAAGATGCCAATAAATATTAATTTGGCCAAAGCATGTGGTCCAGGGAGCCAGGCATGACTAAGGTTCTGTTTAATACTTAGAAAAAATGAATAGATGTCATAGAGTGTTAATTTTCCTAAAGCATCTGGACTAAGGACCCCGGCATGACTAAGGTTCTGTTTAATCACTTATAAAGATAATCACTTATAAAGATAATAATGGGGACTACGATGTATTTACATAGTAAATGAGCATATGAAAAAGGAAATCTTCATTAATAATAACACATTTTCAGGTTGTTTACATTCCAAGGTCGTGGTATTACACGTTCATCTAGGTCTTCGAGGAAATAAGCTCCTATACTAGCCGCCGAGGTTATGCGGTATGGTCCTTTCTAGTTGGGCCCCAGCTTTCCCCATGCTGGGTTCTTTGCGGTACCTAGAACCTTTCTTAACACCAAGTCACCAGGTGCTAATGGTCTTAGCTTCACATTGGCATCATAACCTTGCTTGAGCTTGTGTTGGTAATATGCCAATGGGAGCATTGCACTTTCTCTCCTTTCTTTAATCAGGTCTAAGCTTTTTTCTAGCAATCCGTTGTTATTGCTCGGATCAAAAGAACTTGTTCTCAGCGTTGGGAAGCCAGTCTCTAAGGGGATAACAGCTTCGGCTCCATAAGTCATTAAGAAGGGTGTCTCCCTTGTTGATCTTTGAGGCGTGGTTTGATATGTCTAGAGGACGTGCGACAGTTCTTCCACCTATTTTCCCTTCGTATCATCCAGCCTTTTCTTGATTCTGTTCACTATGACCTTGTTAACAGCCTCGGCTTGTCCATTCCCTTAGGGATAAGCTAGAGTGGAGTATTGATTTGTAATTCCCAAGTCACAACAATATTGCATGAAGGCTTTACAATCGAATTGTAGGCCATTATCCAAGATGAGGGTACGAGGGACCTCAAACCGAGTAACGATGTTCCTCCAAAAAAAATTCTTGGCATCTACATCTCTGATATTCGCCAAGGGCTCAACTTCAACCCACTTAGTGAAGTAGTGTGTGCTGACTAGCAAATACCTCTTGTTCTTTGCTACCCTGGGGAAAGGGCCAACAATGTCCAAGCCCCATTGAGCGAACGGCCAGGGGTTGGACAGAGGGTTAAGGACTCCTTCTAGTTGGTGTATGTTTGGTGCGAATCTTTGGTGGCACTGGTCGCACTTCCTTACATATTCTTGTGCTTCCGTTTGCATGTTTGGCCACCAATAGCCTTGAGTGATGGCTCTGTGCGACAAGGATTTTCCTCCAGTGTGGCTTCCACAAATCCCCTCATGTAACTCCTTAAGGAGTAATTCTATTGCCTCAAGGTGTATGCATAGTAGGTACGGTCCAGAAAAGGAGCGTTTGTACAATTTCTGATCCTCGGATAGCCAGAACCGAGGAGCCTTTCTTCGTACTTTGTCAGCTTCTAACTTCTCCTTAGGCAGGATATCCTCCTTCCAGAATAGTACTATGGGATCCATCCAGCTAGGCCCCATTCTAACTTAGTGAACATGAACCACCTCTCTGTTCACCTTTGTGGGTTTGCATAAGTCTTCTACAAGGATGAGTAGGGGTAACCAGCGTGTGTGTTTCCACTCCTAGGATATGCAACAGGTTGAAAGGTTCAAAGCCTGACTACAAACGTCTAACCTGACTCAAGCACCCTTGCATTCTTTCATCTTTGTCTTCAAACTCTCCCTTTACTGGACCGAGGAATAAACCTTGAGTCCGAGAGCATCTCTACAGCCTTTCTACCCATTTTTTGAACCATGGCCATTCCCATCAGCAGAGCCTCATATTCACTTTCGTTATTTGTGGCTGAGAATCTCAATCTTAATGACTTCTCAATGCTGATTTTCTTGGGTGAGACCAAAACTAGCCCCACTCCGGACCCTCTTTGATTGGTTGCGCCATCGACATATACCCTTTAGATTAAAGGTTCTTGCAGGGTGATTGTACCAACCGATTTTTCACCCATGTTTTGTGTTTCTGCCTCTTCTTCCAATGGGGATTTAGTAAACTCAGCTACCAGATCCACGAGGACTTGACCCTTGATAGAGGTATGAGTCATGTATTTGATGTTGAAAGCCCCCAGCATTGTCCCCCATTTAGCAATCCTCCTCGTGTAATCAACATTTCGGAGTAGAGCTCTGAGCGGGAGCTGAGTTAGGACAACTACCGTATATGCCTGGAAGTAATGGAGGAGTTTACGTGTAGCATATACCACCGCTAAAATGGCTTTCTCTAGAGGTAGATAACGGAATAAACTGGCCTTTGTATGCCGCAATCAACTCGTATCAAGACCAAGCTTAAGGCATGGAAGGCCACAGCAATATAAGCAAACAGGACCTCATCTGCCTTAGGGCTGGACATGATAGGTGGCCGTGAGAGATAATCCTTAAGTTGCTGGAAGGCTAAAGCACACTTCTCGGTCCAGTCAAATCCCTTCCATTTATTCATTAATAGGAAGAAGGGTTTGCATCTATTCGGTGATCGAGAGATAAATCGGTTTAACATAGCAGTCATTTCGGTTAGCTTCTAGACTTCCTTGGGATTCCGAGGTGGTTGTAAACTATTGATTGCCTTAATCTAATCATGGTTAACTTCAATTCTACGATGCGTAATCATGTACCCCAAAAACTTCCCTGATCCGACCCCAAAAGAACATTTAGAAGCGTCGAGTCGCAGTTTGTGTTTCCTCAGAATTTCAAAAATGTTCCCGAGGTCTCCTACGTGCTCAGACACCACCTTACTCTTCACCACCATATCGTCTATAGACCTTAATACTCTTATCCAACTATGGTTCAAACATTCTAGTCATCATCCTTTGATAGGTAGACCCTATGTTTTTCAAACCAAAGGGCATCACTTTGTAGTGGTAGTTTCCAGTGGGAGTGACAAAAGCTGTCTTTTCTCGATCATCCAGAGCTAGTGGTATCTGGTGGTATCCCTGAAAGGCATCTAAGAAGCTCATCCGAGGATGGCCCATGGTTGCGTCCACTAGTTGGTCTATTCTAGGCATAGGGAATGGATCCTTTGGGCAAGCTTTATTTAGATCTGTGAAGTCCACACATACTCACCATTTCCCAGTCTTCTTCTTCACCACCACAGTATTGGCTAGCCATTCAGGGTAGAAAACCTCCTTGATAGCCCATGCCTGCTTGAGCTTTTTCACCTCATCTTTGACAGCATCAGAGTGATCCTTGGACGAGCACCGAGGTGGTTGCTTCTTAGGGGTGACAGATGGGTTAACATTTAAATGGTGGCTAATGAAGCTCGGATCCACCATCGGGGCTTCGTAAGTGCTCCATGGGAATACATCAACATTTCTCCTAAGAAACTTTATCAGCTCTTCCTTCTTTGGAGGAGGAAGTTGAGCACCGATCAAAAAAACCTACTTCGGATCATCACCGTCAACAACCGTTTCTAAGTCTTCACACTTCGCCTCCTCGGCTGATCCATCGACAGGAAAATCCGGAGCAAAGGCCAAGGACTCAGCTTCGAGCTGATGTAAGATGGCGGCTACCAGGCACAGCCTAGCCATGGATTGACTCCCAACAATCTTTTCAATTCGGCCGCCTAACGGATATTTCATCTTTTGGTGTAGGGTAGAAAAGATGGTTCCCAGTGCATGCAGCCAGGGCCTGGACACAATGGCCGCGTAGGGGGAATAAGCATCCACCATGATGAAGTCCACCTCCACCACTTCTAAACCAGTCTGCACGGGTAGTCTAATCTGGCCCTTCGAAATGATGACCTTCCCATCAAAACTCACAAGGGGCAAATTGTAGGCTGTTAGGTCCTCGGGTCTTAAGTTCAGCCCCTTGTACAGGTCGGGGTACATTATCTCGGCACCACTGCCTTGGTCCACCATTACCCTCTTCACGTCATACCCCCTAATCTTGAGCGTGACCACCAAAGCGTCGTCATGAGGCTGTATGGTTCCAACCTTATCTTCATCTGAAAAGCTCAATGCCGACTGGATACTCAGTTTAGCCCTCTTTGGCTTAACATTTGAGTCCTCAGCAGTCAGCCGAGTGATAGACATTACCTTGGAAGGGCAGGACCCGGTCCTCCCTTGAGCGGTGAAGATGACGTTTATCATGCCTAAAGGAGGTTTCGAAGGAGCATCTCTCTAAGGTTCTTGGCCAGTCTGCTTCCCCTAGCCACTAGAATGATGCAAGTGCTGCTTCAACTTTCCTTCTCGGACCAGTTGGTTTAAATGGTCCCACAAATTTCTATAGTCTTTTGTAGTATGTCCCTGGTCTTGGTGATATTGGAAATAGAGGTTTTGATTGCGCCTCATAGGGTTTCCTGCCATCTTATTTGGCCATTTAAAGAATGGCTCATTCTTAATCTTCTCCAAAACTTGATGCACCGGTTCTCAGAACACCGCGTTAACTGCCTGAGTATTGGCAGACCCTGACTGCTTAACAAAGTCCCTCTGAGGCCAGTTGTTATTGTATCAATCTGTCCTAAAATCCCTCATTTCCTGAGGGATAACCTTAGCCTTACCTTTCCCCTGCTGCTCGTCTTCCTCAACCTTTTTATTCTTCTCGATCTGGTCCATGAGTTGGCGCACGCTGGTGATAGGTTTTCCTGTCAAAGATTTCCTTAAACCGTGCTCGGTTGGGAGGCCGACCTTGAAAGTATTGATGGAGACATCATCAAAGTCACCATCTATCTTATTGTACATCTCCCAGTATCTATCTGAGTACATTTTCAGGGTCTCCCCTTCTCGTATGGACAAGGACAGTAGGGAGTCTAAGGGCGAGGAATTTCGCTACAAGTGACAAAACGAGAGCCAAATGCCTGGGTGAGCTCCTTGAAGGAACCTATGGAACCCACCCTTAAGCCATCGAACCATCTCATTGCCATGGGTCCCAGACTGGAGGGGAACACCTTGCACATCAAGGTTTCATCCTTGGAATGGATAGCCATTCTCTGGTTGAAATAGCTCATATGCTCCATTGGGTCTGTGCGACCATTGTAGATGGTGAACGTTGGTTGATTGAATCACCGAGGAAGTCTTGCCTCTTCAATCCTACGTGTGAAGGGTGATCAGGAAATTTGATTCAACGCTTTGCTCAAAGCGTCACCTCTTAGGCCTTTGCGAGGTGGGCTCTAATACCTACGTTTGTGATGGTGTTCCTCCTCGTAGGAGAAAGACTTGCTAGGTAAGGTCCTTAACCTTCGTCTATAACTGGGTAGATGTCCAAGAGTGGACACGTGTCCGTAATCTAAAGTGTCCAGTGGTAACTGCCAGTGGGCACAAGCTGCACTCGTTTTATTGGTTCCACTCATTTTTTTGGGGGGTGAGTTCAATTATTGTTTTCACAATTTTTATTTTATTTTTTATTTCTATTTCAAATGGGCCCCTAGGTCATGGCCTAAATTGCTTAGGCCTAGGCCAGTCCTAACAACTTATTTTTTCTCCCTATAAGAAACAATGCATGATTTTATCAAAGAGTAGATAGAAAAACTTTACTAATAAAAGAAGATAATTACAGAGTGATAATAAAAAAAGGGTGAATCCCCTGTCCAGAATTGAAAAACTTAGTACAAAAAGAGCTAGAAGAGGACCTAAACCTATGAATATATTATCACATGTTAGAGGAACTAAACGATGAGGACAATAATGATACGTAACCTTCAACATTGATCTTGACAATATAAACAAAGAAAAATTCAAGTACCACAAAAGTTTTCACAACTTCTTGCCATAATTGTGATTTGGCAAAATGTGATTGGTGAAGAAAAAATTGTGGGTCCATGTATAAGTGATGATTAATTATTCACAGTTTGGCACATCACAATTGTGACAAAAAGTTGTGGAATAATTTATAATCCTAGAACTACTCATAAATAAAACTTCGGTACTTCAAGACCAGGCGTAAGTACCATTAGGTGATACTGTTGTAAATATAATAGTAAATGTGAGGGATTTCACAATTTGCTCTAATACCAATGGGCTTGGTCTGCGATCGAATGCTATAAATGATTTGTGCCCCCTCATCCTTCACCAATTGGTTGTTGGATGGATCGGTAAGACACACGGTCCAACAAGTGGTATCAGAGCCCGATCATAAGTTTGAGTCATTGGAGCCGCATTGTGAGGGAGGGATTGTGAGGGATTTCACAATTTGCTCTAATACCAATGGGCTTGGTCTACGATCGAATGCTATAAAAGATTTGTGCCCCCCTCATCCATCACCAATTGTTCATTGGATGGATCGGTAAGGCACACAGTCAGACAATAAATAAACAAGTTTGATTCAACAAATACCATTCCAAAGAATTAACAAGAATATAAATTAGCAAGAATGTAAATTAGCCAGAATATAAAATAAGGAGAAAATTTGAAGAATAGACTTGTAGTGCTATAGAATCATGCATAGAGCATTACTTTTAAAAGTAAACTTTTTTCATCCAGCGTAAAACTCAGTGCGACTAGTTCTCTTGGCCAAATAATCCCTCATATTTAGACTATAGCGCCAACTTTCGTGATGGGTGCACTTCCACTCACAGAGGTTCTAGAACAATCTTCTAATGCCTTTATGTAGAACAAGTATAAATTGTAGAAAAAAAATATGTGAGAGAGAAAGAAAACCATGTCTGATGGGGAATAAGAGCAAAAGAAAAAAAAAAAAAAAATAGTTAGGGGAAAAGCATTCCCCCCCCCCCCCCCCTTCCCTTCTATGTTTGCGGTAACTCACAATTTCCCTCATTATAATTGAAACCAACCAATTTCCCCCTCTATGTTTGGAAAATGAGCAAATACTTCAAATCCGTTAATTTTTCAATTAAATCCAATGCAATTACAATTATTACAAATGCAATCTAATAAAACAATAGCGCAATCTTCAACTTTTTATCTTCCTTGTGGTGTACAGTGAATAATTTCTTTAAAAATTTTTGTTAGATTTAACTGAGAAAATAACAAGTTGGGGGTATTTGCTTATTCCCCAAAAGGAAAGAGGGGGAGAGGGGGGGGGGGGAATTGGTTGATTTCAAAAATATAAGGAGAAATTGTGAATTGCCCCAAACATAAAGAGGGGAACCAAGGAAAATGCTTTTTCCTTTAAAAGTTAGATTAAGATTTTTTAGACTTCATAGGGTACTCTACTAAATAAATTTCTTTTAATCTTGACTCTTCATCTTATAATAAATGGTTCTGATAATGCCACGTCATTAATTTAATAACAAAACCTTAAAATAATGATGTCATATCAACTAATTAAAATAAATAAATTGACATGTCAGATCTTAAGCACTATGTTTGTGATAATAGACTATATATGTTGTGGGAGATTATCCTATAAACACTCATGTTTGTTTGAGTCCTATTGACAATTCATGATTTTGTTTTTTTTTCATAAGCAACAACGTAAAAGAGTTGGTGGTATTTTAAAGGACCTAAACTTATGTCTGTGTTCTCAAAGCTTGAATCACATATTAGAACTTAGAAGAACTCATCGATGAGGACAACGATGATATGTAAATTAAAAAAAAAAAATTTAATTAAATAATTAGACAAAACCACGAATCATTTGCTTATCAAAAAATGAAGCATTCGAACCTATGGTGGTGTGAACTTTGTGATCAATTAATTTAAATAGTAGTGAATGACGTGATGAATACAATCAAGGCGCAAGGCCAACGTCCATTGTATTATATTAGACATATAGGTTACCATTTCAAGTAATATTACCCTTGCACTTTAATACATAAAAGCTAAGCACTAGGCTAAGCACTTTGATGTGTCATTTTTGGATTTAATATTTTATTTATTTTGAGTTTAAATTATACTTTTTCAATTTATCATATTACCCCTTCTCAATCTATTATTATTATTTGATAATTTTGTTAGTGGTTCAAGAATTTTTCTTTTTACATGTGAATATACAATTTATTAATATATGTTGAATATGATTTTATTTTAGACTAGAATTTTGTTTAATTGAAAGAATACTACACAAATAGTTACACTTGTTTATGCTTTATTATTTTCTGTTAACCTTATAAAAATGGTGAAAATTCATTTGAAAGTTGTTTAAAAGTTTTTAGACATGTTTTTAGTAAAATTTTGTTAATGTTTACCATTTTAATACCTTTATTTTGTTAATTTCTTATTCGACGATAAAAGACTTTACCAGTTGAGCTAACTGGAACGCACAACACCAAGACTTTTTAATAGGCCTAAGATCCTCCTAAGATCCATCTTTGAATATGTATGAGAGCTTTTATCTGTTGTGCTCCTAATAGGATGGAAAACTTTAGATTTTTTCTTTTTTGCTTAGATATTAGGGTGAGCTAATTTAATCATAATTTGGGTAATTTGTTGATTAATCCTGATTTACTAAACCCTTTTGGGCCAAACGGCAACTAGGGATTCTACTAAATTTTCCAAAGTTCGTTAATGAGCATTAAATGAAGTTGGCATGCCTCCTGCTACATGTATGTTCCAAGTTTAGTGTCTTGAGTTGGTAGCTCATCTCCCTTGAAATCTTTGCTAGGTAATCTACAAACTTGCACCCTTCTTGGCAAATAGCTCTAACCCTTTTCTTATCATTTTTTTAAAACCTAATCCCCCATCCTCCATGAATTGCATACTCAGTGATAGCATCCTTGAATTGCTTAGGTGAGATAAAAAGCATATCCTTCTTAAACCTAATATTTTCAGCTTTCAATATTGGCTTAAAAACTGGATAATTGCTCATCCTAATAGAATTATCAACACAATCATTATCATCATCATCATAATCATCATCATCATCATCATTTGATGAACATGATTCATCAAGAATTAATAACTCCTTAGTCTCATAATCGAAGTTCATTACCTCAGCACCCATTCGCTCCACTTTGTTTGCTAAATAACAACATTATCATTCAACAAGCAAATCAAAGGCTGTCAGCCTTACAAGCATTAACAATTGCTACAGGAAGACTATACATATTGAAACAAAATGCTCTACAAAATCTAATTGCATACTTTGCAATCACATGGGCAGTAGTATTGCAACATCTCCTAACCCAACTAAAATTACATTTCAAAAGAATTTACGAAGATCAAGTATATTACTAATAATAGTAGCAATGGACCAATCAGGCTGCCATTCAGATGTGGTTAGGGGATCAAAACAGGACTTGGCATCTCCTTCGATGATGATGTGCTGCCATTTTTCCTTTTGCACTAGCTGGATTGCCCAATATACAGCTGTAGCTTCAGCTTGCATCTGTGAGCACCATTCATGCCTTTTAGCCCAAACTTTAAGCACCTCTCCATTTTTATTTCTTGCCACCACTGCCAAAGCTGTGGCATTTTCAGACACAGCAGCATCCGCATTGAGTTTAATCTATCCATCCTCTTGAGCTTCCCAACCATCTACACTCTTGTCCTTAGATACGGTCTTTTCCTTTGATAAGGTCTTAGCATATTCCAATGTTCTCTTCTTTATAAGTTGGGAGGCCTCCATAATGTCAATGTGTCCAGCATTGTGCAATAGCTGATTCCTCATGAACCAAATTGCTTCTAATGTGATCATCATTCTTAATGAGTTTAGTTCATTATCCTCTTTATTCCCAATTGTTTCCACCCCTAAAAAGCTGTTAGGATTAACTATGAACTTGACAATATCCTCATTAGTGGAGATCGGTATGGAATCAGATCTCAATCCGTCACAGCTAGTAAACCAAAGTGCCCCAGCAACATTGCACTTAAAAAATAGATGGCAACAATTTTCTATATTTTCACCACATAGCACGCAGTTAGGATCCCTTTCACCAATTCTCAGCACAATATTTTCTTTGGTGGGGAGAGCATTTTATCCTATCCTCCACAATAGCATTTTTGGAGCTTTCAGCCTCCACAACTTCTGCCAAGGCACATTATATAGAGCATTGCTTGGAGATTGATCATGGGAGGCTCGATAGGCTAACTTAATAGTGAAATCGCCCGTTTGGTCTAGAACCCAAATAAGCTTGTCTGGTCTAGGGCTCAATAGGATTTGGATTTGGATAATTGCTTGAAATGAGGTTGGGTCAAACAACTCTTGGAGGAGGTTGATTTTCCAACTACAACAACCTGCATGAATTAATTGTGATACTATCAACGAGTTTTGGATGATGCTTTCATCTTTTGGTTTAGGTTTGAACCCTTGAACCCAAGGACTCCATGGATCTATCCAAGCATCCACAGATGCACCATCTCCTATCAAATAACAAGCCCTTTTTGCTATAACTTTCTATTACTTTCCACACTGGTGAAGCTCTCTTGGGAGGTTTTTTCAAAGCCAATCATTTCTAACTTGGTACTTTTCCCTGAGAATTCTCATACATAAGTTATCTCTCTTCGAAGCTATCATCCAAGCAAGTTTAGCGAATAGGGCTTGCTTCACATCTTTGGCTTTTTTCAAATCCAACCCTCCTTGGCACTTTGGTTGGCACAACTTATCCCAAGCCCTCCAAGCTATAAACCGCCCTTCAGACTTTTTTGGCCTCCACCAAAATCTTCTAGTTGTTGCATCTAGCTTATCACAAATCTTATTAGGTATATTGAAAGTAGACATGGAGTAAGTGGGGATGGCCTGAGCCACAGACTTGATGGGAGTGCTTTTTCCTGCCTAAGATAAACTTTTACTACACCATCCCATCAGCCTTGCTTCAAGTCTGTCTTGCAAAAATTTGAAGTCCTTTGAAGGTGCGTTAGATAGAAACAATGGGGCACCTAAATATATAGAGTCTTTCTTAAGCCCTTTCATTTGAAGGATTTGTTTAATTTCTCTGCACTTTTGTTTCTAACAATTTTTGGAGAAAAACACACCAGATTTACTTCTATTTAAGCTTTGGCCTAACCAACTACAATATGTTTCAAGGCACTGATTTATGGTAGCATCTTCTCTCCTACAAGCCTTTGAAAACAATACAAAGTCATCAGCATACATCGCATGTGTAATGGCAGGCCCACCAATGCTTGCTTTCACACAACTAATGTTATGGTGCCTAAACTCTTTCTCCGATAGCCTTGAGAGAATCTCTTGCCCCAATATAAAGATATATGGCGATAAAGGATCCCCTTGTCTTAACCCTCTTTCTGGCTTAAAATTTTCTGACTTGCCACCATTTATAAACACCTCAAAAGACGCTGATGTGATGCATTCCATGATCCAATTGATAAACACCTCATTAAAACCAAACTTGATCAAAACAACTTTAATGAAACTCCAATTAACTCTTTCATAGGCTTTTTGAAGATCTAGCTTAATAGCCATTAAACCCTCTTTCATTTTCCTTGCTTTAAAACTATGTAGCATCTCTTGGACAATAACCTGGTTCTCAATGATCCATCTATTGTGAATAAAGGCTGACTGACAAGAGGATATAAGCTTATGCAGAACAGTCCTCAACTTAGACATTAACAGTTTAGAAACAATTTCGTAAACAACATTACATAAACTGATAGGTCTATAATTATTTGAAGAGCAAGGGTTATCAGTTTTGGGTATAAGGACAATTAATGAGCTATTTACCACACTTGGTAGCCTGCCAACTTCAAAAAATGAGGTCATTGCATTTATCACCATTTCTCCCATTATTGGCCAATATTCTTTGTAAAATAGCACATGAAAACCATCGGGTCCAGGAGCTTTGAGGTCACTCATTTGAAACAAAGTATTCTTGATGTCTTATGGAGAGGGTATGCTACATAACAGTTGGTTCTCCACATCTGAGATGCAAAGGTTGACAAGATCATCCAGTTGCTGAGGAGTTTCTACCACTTCTTCATTGAATAATATCTTACAATTTTCTAGAAAAACATTCCTTATTTCCTTAGGTTCTGTGACCCAATCCCCAGCATTATTCTTGACTGGCTCTATAGTGTTTCTTCTTCTGCGAATAATTGTTGATAAGTGGAAGAACCTGGAGTTCTTATCCCCTTCTTTCAACCACAATTCTGTAGATTTTTGCCTCCAAAGCACCTCACTTCTGTAAAGCCATTCATTTAGCTCATTTTTCAGACTTGTCTCCAATCTATTATTCTCTTCAGAGTTTGGATTTCCTTGAATTTCCTTTAATTTTTGCATCAATGAGCTTTTCCACGTTTGTATGTTGCCAAAAATTTCCTTGTTCCACTTACGGAGTGCTTCTCTGGTAGCATCTTGTTTCTTGCAAAGTCTAGTTAGCTATGCAACCCACACTTCTATATTCCAAGCTTGTTCAATCACTTCTTGGCACCTCTCATCCCGAATCCAAGCAGCTTCAAAGCGAAAAGGACGGGGGCGGAAGCAATCATCAAGATTTGTGTCTAAAAGGATAGGCAAATGATCTGAGTTTAAAGCCCTTAAGTGTTGAACAGATGCTTTCGGGAATACTAGTCTCCAAGATATGCTAGCTAATCCCCAATCTAATCTTTCCTTAATTGCAGCACTTCCCCATCTTCCTTTAGCCCACGTAAACTTATTTCCTGAGTACCCCAGATCGAATGCTCCAAGATCAAATATCAGCTCCTTTAAGTAATTAGGGGCTGATGTTCCACCTTTAACTCCCCTATACTTCTCCTCAGCACTTCCCCATTTTCCTTAGCCCACGTAAACTTATTTCCTGAGTACCCCAGATCGATTGCTCCAAGATCAAACATCAGCTCCTTTAAGTAATTAAGGGCTAATGTTCCACCTTTAACTCCCCAATACTTCTCCTCAGCATTTACTATGTAATTGAAGTCTCCCAAGAAAACCCATGGGCCTTAGAAGGATTCAAGGATGGCACAAAGATTTTCCCAAGCCTTTCTCTTCTTTGCAGGATACAGCAGTCTGTGAAAACCTACCAACAACCATTCACACAAAGCTTCTTTTATTTTAACTGCCGGTAGATTTATATTGAATTCCTCAACTTCCACATTTACTCCCCACTTCCACATCAAAAATAGACCACCCGCTTTACCCTTTGCATTAACAACTAGTTTACTAGAAAATCCAATAGAATTCTTAACCTCTTCCATACATGTCTCATTAGCTTTCATCTTACTTAGGAACACAAAATCTGGTTTGGACCCTTTTATTTGAGCCCTTAGGGCTCGAACTGTGGAGGCATTACAGATGCCTTGATAGTTCCATCCTAAGATCCTCATGGGAAGGTTGGGGCATGACAATGACACAAATACAATGAAAGCCAAGAATGCTGAGCAGAAAATACAAACCCCAATAGCCACAAAAATATTCAAGATTAAACCACTGAAAGTTAGAGAAACAGGGCACTTACTAAGTTGCAAAATGGAATTTGGTCCAATCAAATGGTGACCCACTTCCTTGATGGATCCTAGGACTGAATTCATTCACCAGTGATACCCACACCAAAGCCCCAAAGTAAAAAGCTATCTTGTGTAGTTTATGGGATGGGTGGATGGGTTAGTATGAAAACTGAAACTTGGGGTTAGATTTAGGGAATTCCAGATAGTTAGGAAAGGACCCACAATAAGAGTGGGTAGAGAAGTCGCACACGCTGGTGGTGGAGAAGAGCCACATGGAGGTGGAGATTACAATGTTTGTCCTTTGGCCCCATTCGTTCCACTTGTTCAACCACATCATCATCACTATCCCAACAATCACCACCATCAGAATTTTGATTGAGGTGCATTAATGCTACATTTTCCTCTTCTAGGTCACTTTCACCACTATCGGTGACAATAACAAGTTCTTTACCTAGCTCTAGGGACGGAACTATGATTTTGATTGAGGGGGGGCCAGAATATAACTATAAATATATATATATATATATATATATATATATATATATATATATATATATTGTGAAAATACAAATTACTATCCATTTGGCACTAACAAACTATCAACGTGCTAATATGCAAGTAGAAAAATGCTAAAACTATTAGAAAATTTTTAACAAAAAGTTTACAAATTGATGTGGTAATTAATGTAATTAGTGTCATTTCAACAAATAATATATTAGTATTTATATTAATTTTTGTAATTGATGACACATCAATTTATAAGACTTAAGTAGTTAAACCTATGTAGGAGAATGAATGAGAGTTGAGAGAGGGTAGAGAGCTCTCGACTGAGATTAAAAACAAAAAATGAGTCAATTTCATACGGTGATCATTTTGGTTTGGTTAAGGGAATAATGTGTTTGGGTATCAATTAAATACCATTTTGGGTTTATTTATAACAATAGTTTGGTATTAAGTTAATTTTTTTTTTGAACTATTATATAATTTGTAAAACTTTTAAGAGTCTTTAATAATGATATATCTTTGTTATCCAAAAAAAAAAAAAAGATATAACCAATAATAACAATTATTATATATATTTTTTAAAACCAATTTTTATATTATAATAATATGTTCCTTTTTAAACGTGTATGCCTAGATATTTTGAAAAAATTAGATGCAAAAAGGTGGAGGTTAAAAGCTTAACACGTGTCTTGAAGGTGGTGGAATCAAAACTGTAAAAAACAGCATGTGAAGGGTTATAGAAATTACTTTCACAAATTTATTACTGTCATGTGTGCTAGGCGGATAAAACATGAAATGAAAATTAAGTTGACCAAACCAGATCTGTTGAACAAACAAAGAAAAGGATAGATAAGAAGAAAGAAGAAGACAAAGCAGAAGAGATAAAATTTTGAAGAAGGCAGCTCGTTAAGGGGTGGTCAGATGAGTTTTTGTATACTAAAGGGTTTTGTAAGGTTGAATTTATTCAATCATTTGGTTAGCTTTATTCCGTGTGAAATTTGCTTGTAATTCAACATTTAGAAACCCTATATTTAGATGGAAATCATGTAAGGGTAGTGTGTGAGAGAGTGTGAAGAAAAACTCAAGAGTGTGCACTCACGAAGAGTCTCGTGACTAGCTCGCAACTAGCAAGTCGCCAGAATGGTACACGTGTGAAGCATGCAGGGGGAGCTAAAGGGTCACGCCAGCTGTTGCACTACAGGACAAAACCTCCATTTTGGCCAGACAGTTAGCTCACAACTCAACTTGCGACTCGTTCCAGTCGCGAGCTTAAGTCGCCAGAATGCCCTGTTTGGTTGTAACTGACTCTTTGCATTCCTCATACACCCTACTATAAATACCTTTATACCCACGAAATGTAGAGAGCTTCTAGAGAGAATTTTGAGAGAGAAACCGTAGGGAAAAACAAGATTGACTCATCCACAATCTTCATCCTTTGAATCTCCAAATTCCTTTATTCTCACCCTTTCCATTGATATATCCTTGAGAGGTACATTAGCCAAATCCTCATCTCACCATACCTATATCTGTGAGAAGGCTTTTTAGTGCTTGGGAAGTAGTTTAGAAGGGACCAATTCATTTTGGTTGATGCAATGGGTGATTGTGGGATCCGGTAAGTTAGAGAAGACAAGGTTCAGTGTAACCCTGTTGGAGCAAGAAGCTTGGAGGGCTTAGGTGCACTGGCTAGATTAGGCTTGGAGGGTCTTATGCTATTCATGTATCCCAACTTTATTCTCTAGTGGATTATTGACTGCTTGGAAGGTGGCGGAGAGGATTTTAGCCGAGGACTTCGGTTTCCTCTTTGATAACACATCGTTGTGTTGTCTTTGTGTTTGCATCTCTCTTCCCTTAATCTTTACCTTTTAATTACTGCTGTGGTTGTGATTAATTTCGGTTTAGATTGTTTTACCAATTCTGTTTTAGCTTATTTTCATATTCCGCACATACATTGTTTGATTACAAGCTTGTGTTGGTAATTTGTGAATTGAGGGTCTAAACGTTCATAGGTGTTTTACACACTATTTGAACATTCAAGTTTTTTTCCGAAGGTTGGGGGGGGGGGGGGGGCATGGCTCCCCTTAGTCCCAAGGTAGGTTTGTCTCTACCTAGCTCTAAACCCCTAGAATGAATCTCTTCAAGTTCTACCTCGATAGGCTCATCAATTGGATGCTCTACAAATAAATCAATCTCTCCATAACCTGAAACCAAGTCTGCCATGAACATTGCATCATTATTATTCACAATCATAATATGCATTCTCAAGGTTCACACCAAGCATCCTATATCACAACCTGCTAACAAAAGTATACCCAAACTGCTTACATATAGACTCAATCTCACATTTCGAATGCTTCTCAGGATTACAATTATCCACTATTCCCACTGCACCTCCCATGTACTTATGAGGATTAAGAGTGAAATACCCACCATGATGCACATTAATGGTAAAATATTGGGCTTCCATTTTGCATGCAAAAATAGACACTTACAAGATTAAACAATTAAAAAAAAAAAAAAAACCAAACAGTATAAATTCTACACTGTTACAAAAAACAATAATGAAAAACAAACAATAATTTCATTCTCTATTTAATTTTCAATCTTAAGATTAAATAGCAGCCAACTCTAGAATGGTTACATTATTCTTTATGCAGTCGACTGCAAAGTCATTTGGAGACTGGTATCTTGATCAAGTACATGTAAAAGCCATTGATTGTGCCTACCCACGTGACAAAACCTGCCACAGTCTAGCTTTCAAGTGAGTGCAAATTTATTCAATATCACCTCATGTGGCTTCCTTATTTGTCATGCTGCTATTGCCAACTAGTGGACAAAACAAATAGTATAAATTCTATATTTTTTCACAAAAAAAAAAAAAGGGAATTATGCAATGAATTTTTTATTTTTATTTTTATTTTTTTTGGGATAAGGATGCAAGAAATTTTTTAATGACTGACACTTTCACATGCTAACAAGTTTACACATTGACTACCTTGACTCATGAAAGATAGAATAGAAAAGCACCAACGAACAGTCATTGACAAAGCTAATAACAGTCAAACAATACAAAGGCACGACAAAAAAGGTGTCAATGTTGAGATTTTGTGGTCCCTAAAAAGGTGTCAAACACCTAAGATCGTTAGAGAGAGAGGGTAAACACCTTTCAAATAGGAGGTCCAAGAGGAAAGGCTTTATTTGAATTTCTCGCTTCTCCAGCGTTTTCCCTTGAGAAATCCTAAACACTGAAAGTACACCACATCTCCAACGTTCTCCAACGTTTTCCCTTGAGAAATCCTAAACATTGAAAGTACACCACATTTCCATAAAAAATTTCAAACAAATGTGGCAGAAATTTTAAAACTTCAACAAATTGAGACATCACCATTACCCAGTAGTTGTGTTCCTCAAATTTTGATTCGTCCCTTCACAAGTAACTAGCTCTTTAAAGAGCATAGAAATCAAGGTATGGATATGGGTGAGTTACAGAGTTCTTCATCAATGGTTTTGGTCTACAATCACCAGAGTCTACGAGAAGAGAGTGGAATCGGTGAGAAGAGATTAAGCTTTGATCGTGGGGATTGACAGGAAGAGATGTGGCTGTCAAGAAGGATTTCATTTTGGGGATTAAGAATTCAATCGGGTCTTAGTTGTTGTTAGGATTTGTATTAAGTAGAATTTTTAATTAAAAGTGATTGGTATTGAGAGTGGCAGTTACTGGTGAGTTAGTTGTGATGGTACAACTGGCATTAGTTAGTTAGTGATTCCAAGTTAGTTAGTAATTCCAAGTTAGTTAGAGGGCGGGAAAGTGTATAAAGGTAAGAGAGCATGGTTGCTGCTATGAATACAGTGAATGAAGCTATTGCTTCTCTTTGTACTACTTCTGATCACCATAACAGGGACATCCAAGAAATACAAAAAATTCAAAGCACTCATACCAGGACCTTGAATGAGATGAATCAGAACATCAATGTGATTTTATAGAAGTTGAATTCCATAGATGTGTATAAGGTAGAAGTTGTGTCTAACCGAGTCAAAGGCCTTTCTCCTTTACATAAGCTCAGCTGTTTCTTGAGTGGTTTAAGGGATGAAATAAGGTTACTTGTAAGAATGCTCAATCCTCTGTCCTTGAATGAAGCTTTTGGTTTAGCCAAGATTAAGAAGAATATGTGTGGAGTAGCAGGAAGAGCATAAGAAGTCATCAAGAATTAGGTAACACTTCAATTCTTAGTTTGCCTAAAAATAATGCAGTGTTAGATACTAAACCAAAAATACCAGTTAAGAGACTTACTCTTGCTTAAATGGATGAAAGGAGAAAGAAAGGCTTGTGTTATAATTGTGATGAGAAATGGGGGCCTGGGCATAAGTGTCAAAATGTTAAACTGTTTTTTTAGAAGGAATTGATATAATACCTAGGGTGCAATCTGGAGGAGGAAGTGTGCAGTGATCTTAATAAACCAATTGATCAGGAAGAAGATGTAGGGATTACATTGTATGCTTTAACTAGGACTTCTACACCAGGCACTATGAGGGTTAGAGGTAAGATTAATGGCAGTGGGTTAGTGTTACTTGTTGACACAAGTAGTACTCATAATTTTGTGGATGCATTAGTGGTCTCTAGTCTATAGTTAAAGGTTGATGTTTTAAGAATTTTGCAGGTTAAAGTCGCTAAAGGCACTGTGGTGAGAACTCAAGGCTTTTGTAGTAGTGTACCAGTGTGTGTGCAAGGAGTGGAATTTTGTGTTCAATTTCATGTTTTGGCATTAGGAGGTTGTGATGCTATGTTGGGCACTCAATGGTTGAGTACCTTGGGTGTAATACATTGGGATTTTCAATTGTTAACTATGAAATTCCATTATAAGGATCAACAAGTCTTGCTGCAAGGTTTAAGTCCCTCTTTAGGCACTTCCTTCATGGATTGTAATAAGTTGCTTAAGGGATCAGTGAGGAAGGGTTTACTGCTTCATATCAATCCTGCAGCTGATGTGGTGCTGGAAGATAGTGTACCTGCAGAAGTGGAGTTGTTATTGCAGGAATTTGGAGAGGTTTTTGAGACTCCTACTGGTTTACCACCTGTGAGGGGTCATGAACTCCAGATCACTCTCATGGAGGGCTCTCAACTAGTATGCCAGAGACCCTATAGATACCCTTTCCATCAAAAGAATGAAATTAAAAAGATTGTGAGAGAGTTGTTGTCTGTTGGGTCAATTAGAAATAGCACAAGTCCTTTTGCTTCACCTGTCTTGTTAGTAAGGAAGGTAAATGGGTCTTGGAGGATGTGCATTGACTATAGGGTATTGAACAACATCACTGTGACAGATAAGTTTCCAATTCCAGTCGTTGATGAGCTGTTAGATGAGTTGACTAGAGCAACTGTCTTTTCCAAGCTTGATTTGAGGTCAGGATACCATCAAATCAGGATGAAGGGGGAGGATGTACCTAAAACAGTAGTCAGAACACATGAGGGGCATTATGAGTTCTTGGTAATGCCATTTGGCTTAACCAATGTCCCCACAACCTTCCAATCCTTGATGAACCAAGTTTTTAAGCCTTATCTCAGAAAATTTGTTTTAGTCTTTTTTTATGATATTTTGGTTTATAGAACTTCCTTATCTGAGCATGTGACCCATTTGAGATCTGTTTTAGAGGTGTTGGCCTTAAATAAACTGTATACTAAGAAGTCCAAATGCAAATTTGCTTGTAATGAAGTAGAGTACCTAAGGCATGTCATCACTGGTGCTGGGGTTCACACTGATCCAAAGAAGACTGTAGCTATGCAACAGTGGTCTACTCCCACTGATCTTACGTCTTTGAGAGGGTTTTTGGGGCTCGCAGGTTACTATAGAAAATTTTTTTAGGGCTATGGACAGATTGCTGCTCCCTTAACTGCACTATTGAAGAAGGATGCATTTTCTTGGTCTGAGGAGGCTGAGCAAGCTTTCCAGAAATTGAAGGCTGCCATGGTTCAACCACCTGTGTTAGCTCTTCCAAATTTTGATATGCCATTTGTCATAGAATGTGATGCTTTAGGCAAAGGGCTGGGAGCAGTTTTGATGCAGCAAGGTAGGCCTATTGCCTTTCATAGCCAAGCCTTCAAGGGTAGGAATTTGGCCTTGTCTACCTATGAAAGGGAGTTATTAGCTCTGGTTACTGCTGTAAAGAGGTGGAGAGCTTACTTCGTTGGTAGACCCTTTATTATTAGAACTGATCAACAAAGTCTTAAGTACCTATTAGAGCAAAAAATTGGTACTCCTACTTAACAGAAGTGGTTTGCCAAATTATTGGGATATGCATTTTTGGTTCAATATAAAAAAGGTAAAGATAACCTTGCGGCTGATGCATTGTCCAGAAAAGTTGAAACTGAAGATGATTTGGATACTGCTAGGCCTTCTACTAAGGTTGAATCTGCTCATCTTACTTTTGAAGATGATTTAGACTCTCAAGAGGGAGTTTTGTGTATGATTTCATTTCCTTCACCAACTTGGTTGAGTGATCTTAAGACAAGCTATGCCATGGATCAGCAGGTGTAGGGTATTCTACAAGAATTGGGTTCAGGGCAGGCTGCTCTAAAAGGCTATTCTCTGTAGAATAGCTTGTTATTGTACAAAGGGAGGGTCTACCTAGGCACTTGTGTAGCTTTAAAGGCTGCTATTCTACACCAAGTTCATGACAGTCCATTGGGGGGTCACTTTGGATTTCTTAAGACCTTGCATAGGGTTAAAAGGGATTTCTATTGGCCTGGGTTGAGGGCTAATGTAAGGAAGTTGGTCAGAGAGAATGACACCTGTCAAAGATTGAAGTATGAAACTTGTGATCCTGCTGGTCTCCTGCAACCTATCCTAATACCAGAAAAGCCTTGGATTGATGTGAGTATGGATTTTGTTGAAGGACTCCCTAAATCTCAGTAGAACGATGTGGTGTTAGTGGTAGTGGACAGGTTTACTAAATTTGTTCATTTTGTACCCTTGTCACACCCTTACTCTACAGCTAAAGTAGCTCAACTTTATATGCAATATGTCTTTAAATTGCATGATATGCCTGCCACAATTGTGAGTGATAGGGACCCTGTATTTACATCACACTTTTGGCAAGAGTTGATAAGGCTACAAGGGGTACAGCTTGCCATGTCTACAGCTTATCACCCCCAAACAGATAGCCAAATAGAAGTGGTCAACAAGAGTTTAGAGCATTACCTAAGGGCTTTTGCTGTAGACATACCACAATCTTGGGTAGAGTGGTTACCCTTAGCTAAATTTTGGTTCAATACCAATTTTCATGTCTCTCTTAAGATGACACCCTTTAAGGCATTATATGGTTTTGCTCTACCAAGACTCTTGGACTACATTCCTAGCACTACTAAGGTGGACAGTATGGAGGTGCATTTGAGGACCAGACAGCAGCTAATTGCATTATTGAAGCATAACTTGGTGGTTGCTCATGAGAGAATGAAGGTTGCTGCTAATAAGCATAGGACCATGAGGGAGTTTGTAGTTGGTGATTGGGTATATCTCAAGTTGTAGCCATACAAACAGATGTCATTAAGGTAGAAACGTTTGGGAAAGTTATCACCTAGATTTAATGGTCCTTTTTCAAATATTGCAGAGGGTTGGTAATGTTTCCTACAAATTGGATTTACCCCCTAAATCAAAACTCCAATCCACCTTCCATGTTTCATGTTTAAAGCAGAGGTTGGGTCAACATGTGGTGCCTCTGCCTTCTTTACCTCCTGTGGATCCTGAGGGCATTCTCAAGCTTGAACTTGTTGCTGTGTTACAAGAGAGGACTCATCAGTTGAGGAACCGGTCTGTCACTCAGGTTTTGGTTCAATGGCAAGGTGAACGAGTGGAAGATGCTACCTGGGAAACTTTGTACTTGCTGCAACAACAATTTCCTCACCTTGTGGGCAAGGTGTTTTAATGGGGAAGGTATTGTTAGGATTTGTATTAAGTATCAATTGTAATTGAAAGTGATTGGTATTGAGAGTAGCAGTTACTGGTGAGTTAGTTGTGATGGTACAGTCGGCATTAGTTAGTTAGTGATTCCAAGTTAGTTAGAGGGCGGGAAAGTGTATAAAGGTAAGAGAGCATGGTTGTACGGATTCAAGCATTGACTAAGCATAATTCAGTTCTTTTCTCTTTTCCTATCTCTGTTCTCATCTCTCTTCTTCTTGGAGGACCAGCTAACCTCGAATCCAGCTAGAAACTCAAAACACCATACTCTGTTCTTTACAATGCCTAGTGAGGATGGTGTTAAGTGAGTCATGTGAGAGTCATGTGGGATTTTTAATAGTAGTAGAAGCTGATATGGAAGGATTGACGTGAAATGACTATTTATATTTTAATTTAATTCATGCCATGTGTGCACTCTGTTTGCCACCTAAACAGATTCTGTTAGTCATCTAACAGTAGGGACCCAATTGATTGTGACTTGAATAGTAGGGACCAAATTGACTGCTCTCAAAATCTAGGGTCCAAATTGACCATGACCCAAAATGTATGGACAAAAATGGTGTTTTTGCCTTCTTTTTTTTATATTAAAAAAAAATACAAATATACTTTTGCAAACTCTCAATAAATAACTTTCAGAAAAAAAAAAATCCAGAAACTTACTTTGTTTATGAGTGAGTTAACTTTATTTCATGTACTTTTGTGTATAACATGTATACATACATATATATATATATATATATATATATATATTTATAGATTATTTAAACTAGTAGATTATTAAAATTAATTATTGGATTATGAGTTAAGGATTTATGTATTATTCAACTTTTGTCTTTGAAATTTTTCCTTGTATATATTGATATAAATACAAAAAAGAGGTTAGATAGTATATTAAATGTTTGGCGTAAATGCACTTTTAGTTCCTATATTTTGTACTTTTTCTATTTTGGTCTCTACATTTTGTTTTTACCACTTTAAGTCCCTAAACCAATTAACGCCTGACATTTAGGTCCTTTCCGTCACCCAACTAACGGCAAAAGTTGACATGGCTAACAATGGAATAAAAAAAAAATATAATCACACACATTAATTAATTAAATTAAAAACAAACATTAAAATAAAATAAAATAATTCATTAGTTGTTGGGAAGAACATGACTGTTCATATTCTTCATGTTCTTCCCTAAACATGTTTGATTGCCCAGAAATTTAAAATATCGAAAATTTAAAATAACGCATCGATGCCCTTGAGTCCTCTCTCCACCATTTAAAAAAACCTACCTTGTATAAATTTTTGATCTTTCCTTTTCTTCTTCCATTTCAATTCCAGATCCTCTCTTTCTCTTTCTCTTTCTCATGGTGAATGTTTGTTTTTGTATCTTTCTTTTTCTTCTTCCTTTGTTCAAGCTCTCGATCCCTCATTCTCTCTTAAATCTTACTTTTTGACTTTTTCTCTCCCTCTCTCTCTCTCTTTCTAAACCCGACTCTCTCTCCCTCTTTGTTGTTTGATCGATGATGGTGGTGTGGGTTTGATCGACAATGGTGGAGTAGGTTTGATCAGGTTTTTCTAGGTTTTCGTGGGCTGGGTTTTTCTAGGTTTTCGTGGGCTGGGTTTTTCTAGCTTGATCGGTGATGGTTGTGTGGGTTTGATCGAGTTGTTCTAGGCTTCCATGGGGCTGAGTATTTTTGGCTTGATCGGCGATGGTGGTGTGGGTTTGATCAGGTTTTTCTAGGTTTCCGAGGTTAGGTTTGATCGGCAATGGTGGTGTGGGTTTGATCAGGTTTTTCTAGGTTTTCGGGGTTGGGTTTGATCAACAATAGTGGTGTGGGTTTGATTAATTTTTTATTGGTTTTCTTGGGGCTGGGTTTTTTAGGCGATGGTGGTGGTGTTTGTTGCTTTGGGAAATAGGTTTGATTGGTGGGGTGGTGTTATTGATGGCGGATTTGGGTCAAGGATGGTGAGTTTGGTTTTGTATTTACAAGTTGTGGGTCTTGGATTTATGAACCTTGTATGGATGAACATGAAAGAGTATTTGATTATGGGTTTATGGGTCTAGTTCTTGGATTTATGGGTTTGATTTACTAGAGGTTTCAATGTTGAATGTGTTAGAATTTTCTGTGTTGAGATTGATTATGAATGTTGGCCGGTTGGGTTTGTCTTGATTTGGTGAAGAACATGAAGTTCATGTTCTGAAGAAGAAGAAGAACATGTAGATTACTAACAGTCATGTTCTTCCCAAAAACTAATTTGTTTTGTTTTAAAATTTTTTTAATTTATTTTAATATTGGTTTTTAATTTAATTAATTAATGTGTGTGATTATATTATTTTTTTTATTCCACCGTCAGCCACATCAGCTTTTGCTGTTAGTTGGGTGACGGAAAAGTCCTAAATGTCAGGCGTTAATTGGTTTAGGGACTAAAAGTGGTAAAAACAAAATGTAGGGACCAAAATGGAAAAAGTGCAAAATGTAGGGACTAAAAGTGCATTTACGCCTAAATATTTTTGTCAAGAGTATTATAGTTCAACTGACACTTGTTGTTTTTGTTTTTTTGTTTTTTGTTTTTTGTTTTTTTTTTTTTTACTCCAAGTTTCAAATCCCTTCGCCCCTAATTATTAAATTTTTTTATAAAATAGGCTAAAATGTCAAATACACCTTTGAAGTTTGGATGTTATTTTGATTTCATTCCCTGTTTTGATCGTTAGCCCACCTCCCTTTTTTGTGGATTAACTTGCCACGTGTGTATATTTCTTCCAATGAATAGATGCCAACTCAATTAGTGATGCCATATCACTTAAATAATATCAAAATCATTATCTAAATATAAAAAACCTACATAAATTAAAAGATAAAATAAAATAAACAACATTTTCTTGCCACCAAAGCATCAATCCAAGATCTAATAAACACAAAAAATCCCAGCCAATTCGGCTCCAACAACAACCAAGCCAACCACATGAACCATTGTTACAACTTACAACCATCAAACCCAAGCCCAAACTTCAAACAAACCTAGCCACCATTTCTTTCACGCACACGCGCAGCCATACCAATTTCACTCATCCTCAGTTTACGATCTTTTGGAACCAGACATGGCAAAACGGGCGGGTCGGGTTAGGTTCGGGTCGGGTCAATCAGGTTGCGGGTCAAACGGGTCATTTTAAGCGGGTTAAAATCGGGTTCGGGTCAATTGGGTTCGGGTCGGGTCGGGTCGGGTTGACCCGTATTTTTCACATGAATTTTTTTTTTTTTTGATAAAGAAAACAACATGTATTTGTCATTTGGAAAGTTATGCAACAAATTACTTGATGTGAAATGCATTATTTTGAATTCACCACTTATATCAAGAATGAACTCAATTAAACTTATTATTACTTATTCAATAATTTTAAAATTATACAAAGCCTAACATTGCGATTTAAAACAAAATAACACAAAGATAAGTAAAACAAATACACAAGTTTTATTTCTACACAGTATCAACATTCCAAAATATAAAACAAAATTACAAATGACTCATTGGATAACTCATTTGATAAAGAATAAAAACATATAAGAAATTTACAATCTTGAAAATTAATTTTATAATCTATTATCAATTGCGGTTGACACTCTATTTCAATTTGAGATATACTTTAAAATTGATTGTTTACTTATTTATACATGGTATGTTTTATGAATATCATATTATTATTAAATAACACACACTCTAGAAAATATCATAATTTATTTTTAAAAACCGTTCATTTTGGACATAAATTATTAAAAAATAGGTCTAAGTATTCATAATTTATGCTAAGTTGATACTTTAGCTTCACTATTTTCACACTTGTGAATATTTCTCACATATGTTTACAATTTTAAATTTATGTTTTTAACTCTACTGTAACCAGATTATCTTGGCATATACTTTACTATTTGATATCTAAAAATCTTTACTCATTACAGATTGTTCAATCATTTGTCTTTCAATTAATTTGCATGCAGTTATGTAAATGTATCAATTGTTTCCTTAAAGCTCACAATAAACAATTAAACCAATATTGTCTTAGTTTTACTATTTTTTTTTTACCAAAAAAAAAAGTTTTAAAAAAATGGTTCGGGTTCAGGTCGAGTCGCGGGTCGGGTCGGGTTGACCCGCAAAAAACACGGGTCGGGTCACGGGTCAACCCGTTTTTGCTTCGGGTCAAAAAAATCGGGTTCGGGTTAGGTATTTTTCGGGTTGGGTCGGGTCGGGTCAGAAAATTCTAACCCGTTTTGCCATGTCTATTTGGAACTCCACTTTTCACGCGCCCTTTAAAGTCTCGTTCATTAAGCTTTGATCAAAGAGAGACAATTGAGAGCTTAGGCTTTAGGATTTTAGAGAGAACGAATAAAAAAAATAGCAAGATTGATTCAGTCTGAGATGGTTGATGAGAGACTAGCCAGCAAGAGGTGGTGGCAATGAGCAGCAAGAGATGATGGCTAGGATGAGATGGTAGGAATCGGCCATGGTCGGATCGGGTTAGAGAGAGAGGTTGTAAAGCCTCTTTCAATAATAATAATGTCACTTACAATTTGAATAAAGTCTCTTTCAATAATATTAATATTTTCTAATAGCTATTTATAATTTAAAATTACAGAAAAGTACTATTTACAATATAAAATAATGGTATGACAAGAATAAGAATAAATTTTACAGTGTGGAAAAATTTTAATTTATCGAAATCACTATTGCAAATTCATTTAACAATATAATTGCCCATTGACCTTAACTTGCAAAAACAAAAACAAATTCAACACCTAACTCTAGGACTATCAAGCCAACTCGAATACCCGGCCAACCCGAGCAACCCGAACCAAAAACCGCCCGAACAGACACTCCGACGGTCGGTTGCAGGTCGCCGCCCTCAAAACCCAACGCCTTCGGGTTGGTTGGCGGGTTTCCTCTCCTAGAACCCGAGCAACCCAAACCGATCTTAAACCCAGAAACTTCCGGTGATATTCGAAGGTTTTTCGACGAAAACGTACAAAATCCGGCAATATTTGAAGTTATCCAGCGAAACTTTGCTTGAAACCCATCAGATCGGACGAGATTCGGCGAGAACTTGTCGAGATCCGGCGCGATCTCGTCGTGATCTGGCGCAATCTCGTCGAGATTCGGCGCAATCTGGCCAGATTTCATCGAGATTCGATGCGATCTCGTTGTGATCTGGCCAGATCTCGACGGATCCGGCCAAAATACATCGTCAGCGATACAACCTGAAACCCGATCGTTCAACCCGAAACCCGATGAGACTTGAACCACCAGATCCGGCTAGCATTTCGGGTTGGTTTCGGTTTCCATTTTTACCCACTCGAAAGTTTCGGGTCGAGTTCGGGTCGGGCACAAACCCAACCCGGCCCGACCCATGGACACCCCTACATAACTCAATGAATTGATATAAACCATACCATGATCAATTTTATTTAGAGAATCAAATATTGTAATATCAATTGTAAGATTTAACAAAATAGATGAAAATTAATTAAATATTTTAAATATTTTAATTTAAGGTGATGCATGATGACGGATAGTTGAAATCTAATTTCAATTTTATTTTGGTTGAGAGAGAAAGAGAGAGAGAGAGAGAAAGAGAGAGAGAGAGAGAGGGAGATTGTTTAGTGTGTGAATGTGACAGATTGAATGGTTAATGGTGACAATATACTTTGTCTCTATGGGCGACAATCCTATAAACATAGTTATTTATTTATTTTAAAGAGTTTCAACCTATGGCATCCGCTTCTAATGATAGCTCTTTATCATTAAACCAAGACATCAATCACTTTTGGTGTAGGCAAGGATTGAACCCCAAATCTCTTATACAACCATTAGAGACTTTACTATTTGAGTTTGATTCTCATTCACCCACAAATTTTTGCGACCTATAGGATTCATTCATATTTTTGGGGGTGAGCTCAATTATTGCCTTCACAATTTTTATTTTTATTTCTATTTCTAATGGGCCCCTAGGTCATGGCCTAAATTAATTAGGCCTAGGCCGGTCTAACAACCTTTTTTCCCCATAAGAAACAATGCATGATTTTTTTATGAAAAGAAGAAACACTGCATGATTTTATCAATTCAAGTGAAGATTTGGTGGTTTTTTTTTCTCCTCTTTTTTTTTTTTTTTTTTTTTTTTGTTGTTGTTGTTGTTGTTGTTGTTGTTGTTGTTGTTGTTAAAGAGAAGATAGAAAAAATTTTACTAAAAAAGAAGAAGATAATTACAAAGTGATAATAAACAAGGGGTGGATCCCCTGTCCATAATTGATAAACTCAATACAAAAAGAGCTGGAGAAGGACCTAAACCTATCAATCTTTGTTAGGTTCTGAAGACTTAGGATTTTATGTATTTAGAACTCTGATTTGTAATGTTGGCAAACCATGATCAAAACAATGTATTTAGTCTTGTTTAGGCTTGCGCAAAGTTGATTAATTATTGTAAAGTTGGAATCGAATGGCTGCAGAAGTCTTTCTGACTTTCGGCCTGGCTCGATCGATCGAAGGACAGGCTCGATCGATCGAAAATCGCACAGGTTGTGTTTTCTGCAGAATTTCCAACTCAGCCCTACTTCATTAAACTTTTAGGGTTTTATGTTTTTACCCTAGGTATTTAAACAAAACCTTAGCCACGTTTTTAGAGGTTGTCCATATTGTATTGTTGCTCATACATTGCTGTTTTGTGTGAATCTCTTGTGAGATCTTTGAGGAGCTTTCCTTTACACAAAACTTAGGGTTTTCAAGGTAGAGATTATTTCAACATCTTGATGATCAACACAGTTGCAACCATTGGAGCTTAAAGAAAAACAAGCAGGGAGCTTGTAGCTGATTGAAGAATTCAAGAAAGAAGGAGTCCGTGGATTCGGAGCTTGCACGTGGTCGTGTCAGTAAGTTCTACTGGTAGGTAGCATTAGGAAGTCGAGCGGGGAGCTTGTAAGTCCTTTTGTATGAACTTTGATTCTTTCATAGTGGATTCAGTTTTGCCTTGAGGATCGGTGGGTCAAATCCTCCCCAGGTTTTCATCGTGTGGTTTCCTGGGTGATCATATCATTGTGTTATTTATTTTTCCACTGCTTTATATGCTTGATATGATTATTTGATTGTTTTAACCTAGAATTGCTTAATTTGACTAAGTAACAACTTGGCTAATTAACTAGGCTACGCAATCTGATTGTTTTTAAGGGGTCTAAAACCCAACAAGTGGTATCAAAGCGGGTAGCTCTTCTGTTTTTGATCCTTTGATCTTTGAGCTGATCCTTGACCCCTGTTGTCATGGAACACGGACACTCTCTTGTTGTTCCTCCTCACTTTGATGGGAACAACTATGCTTATTGGAAAGTAAGAATGAAAGCATTCCTGAAATCCATTGATGAGAGAGTTTGGAACTCCGTTGAGTACGGATGGGAGAAGCCCACTACTCCTGTGAGTGAGTGGCAAACTTCTCAAAAAGAAGCAGCTGCATTTAATAGCAAAGTTTTGAATGCCATCTTTAATGCTGTTTCTATGGAGGAATTTAAGAGAATCTCAAATGTTGAGGTTGCTCATACTGCTTGGAAAATCCTCCAAACTGTGCATGAAAGCACGAAGGCTGTCAAAATAAACAAGCTGCAGCAATTAATTTCTAGGTTTGAAAGCATTAGGATGTCTGATGATGAATCCTTTGATGAATTTTTTGCCAAACTAAATGACATTGTTAATTCTGTTTTTAATTTGGGTGAAGTCTATGATTAACCTAAAATTGTTAGGAAGATACTTAGATCTTTAACTGAAGACTTTAGACCCAAAGTGACTGCCATTACTGAGAGTAAGGACGTGGACTCCATCCCTGTGGATGAGCTTGTAGGATCTCTTTAGTTCTATGAGTTTGACCTACCCAAAACTAACAAATCCAAATCAATGGCTCTTAAGTCTATTGATAATGTTGATGCTGGTGGATTTGATGATGAGCTCTCTGCTACAGAGATAGCTTACCTTGCCAAGAATTTTAGAAACTTTCTTAGGAATACTAATAGGAGGGCAAGGAATACCAACACTGCTGAACTTAGAAATTTTAGGAAGAATGATCCCATTAAGGTTAGCAACACTGAGAAACCTAGAGAAAGAATATGTCAATCTTCCAACAATTCTTTGGGTGCTCAATGTTTTGGTTGTCAAGGATATGGTCATGTTAAATCTGAATGTCCAACATTTCTGAGGTCTAAGGGTAAAGCTATGGCTGTAACCCTTAGTGATAATGAGGTTTCTGATGATGAGTCAGGTGGTGACGAGGATGGAAACTTCATTGCTTTCACTGCTATTGCTGTAGTCAATGAAAGCATATCTGCTGAGGAGAACCCTTCTGATGGGGAACTCTCTGAAGATGTAGATCTTCAAGATGCCTATAACAAACTTTGCAAAATTGCTGCAAAGGATGCTATGAATGTTGAACTTGGCCTAAAGAAAATTGAATCTCTTGAGCTTGAAAAGAAAAATTTGCTTGTTAAATTGTTTGATGCTAATGATCTTTTGAACAATGTGAAATCTGAGAATATGCTCTTGCTTGATAAAGTTAAAACTTTGGAACATGATTTATCTATTGCTAGATTTGCTAGTTCTAAACTTGATTAAATGCTGAGTGTTCAAAAGTATCATTCTGACAAATTTGGTTTAGGTTTTGTTGAGAGCATCTCTGTGTCTGCACCCCATTCCATTATCTTTGTTCCGCCGTCTTCTTCTGAACCTTCTGGGAGTAAGGTTGTGAGTGAAACAGTTAAACCCCCTGTGAGTGAGGTTGTTAAACCTATAGAAGTTTCACCACCTAAGAAGATTAGGGTAGATTTGACAAAATCTAAACCTAAGGAGCCTACCAAATCTAAGGACAAGATGCATAGTAAACCTGTTTGGGTTTGTCATTACTGTGGAAAGTCTGGACACATTCGTCCTAATTGTTACAAGCTTCAAGCTGATAAGAGAGCAAACAAACCAAAAGTGCCTGTGCCTTAAGCACAAGATCCTATGGCACTAATTGGTGAATTGGTAAAGGCGTTAAACCTTTATTCCAATCCTGGAGTTGGGAATCACTCGAATGTGAATAAGAACTCCAATGCTCGTGGTGCATCAAAAAAGTTTTGGATGCAAAATAGTCGAACTAACTGAGTCTTTCTGACATGGTCCTTGTGCTTCATTGTTCTATTCTTTTGTGACCATTGTTCTTTGGTTTTTGTGTTTTTTTTTTTGTTCTAGGACTTGCATTGCATTACATTCATGCATTTCATTCTAGGATTTATTTGTTTTCTCTTATAATAAAAAAAAAAAAAAGGGAAAGCAAAAACTATGTTTGACACTATTTTTTCTTGATTTTTGAAAACAAGGTTGGTCAATTTATTTACACATGTCATGTCTTGTGTACCTTGTTTAACTTTGATGAGCTTATTCATTGCACTTGACCAGTTGAAGCTTTGTAGTGCATGTTGTGTGGGAAAGATGTGTGTGGTTATTAATCACTTTGTCTTAATCTTGAAGTCACATGTTCTTTGACTGTCGAACTTGATCCTTTTGAGAAAGGCATAAATAACTATCTCACCACTGTTCACTAGCCAATCATGAACACCTTAGTGCATATCATAAGATTTTGTGCTCGAGAAAGTGTAGCACATGCACAAAAAGAACATAAGGTGTAGCCTTAATTAATTCATTTAATTAAAACTGGTGTGTACTATTAGGCTTGATGCCAATTCACTTAATTCAAACCGGTGTGTACTATTAGGCTTGATGCCAATCCACATAAATAAGAGGCAAAAATTCAAGAAACTTACATGATTGCAAGCTTTTGTTCTAGGAGATGTGAGAGTTATAGGATGTAACTCTTTAGGTGATAGTCTCTTTTAAATTCTATGTGATGAATTGTGTAGACTTTGTGTTTGATTGCTATTCACATATCACCTTACATGTATCTCAAGTTTTTGCTAGTATCACACACTACATAAGTTACTCTTTGTTAAACATTGTACATGCTAGTGTGTGTGTTTTTGGTCTGACCAATCAAGTTTGAAAATATCTTGAGATTTGTGCACAACATATTTGTTGCTTGAGAAAATTCAATGGGAGAATGATTGAAACTTGTTTTTGAGAAAATTGGGTTTAAAATTTGGGTTTTTGAAAAAGCATTCAATCTCATACTCTTGCATTTTGTTTTCGTTGTTTAATGCTTTGAGGAGTTGTTTTCAAAATTAGGTTTGTGTTTTTCAAAACTGTGTTTTTTTCTCAAAAATTTTGTGAGCCTCTGCCCAGTTCGATCGATCCATTCTGATTTTCTATCGATCGAAAAAGTGCTTTAATTTGTTTAAAAATGACTGTTTCATTCGATCGATTGAATGTGTTTTTCGATCAATCGAAAGTCGCGAATCAGGTTTTTAAAAACACTGTTCTTGACTTTCTTAAACGCTTTTTCAAAAGTTCCTTTCAAACCTTCTTTCTCTCTCCGACGAGGCAAGGCTCCACAGTCAAATTTTTGTCGTTTTCCTCCGAAATTTTTGCAAGGTTTCTCTTTCCTTAAGCCGGTAAGACACTTTTACCCTTCCTTTTAAATTTATTTTCTTGATTTCATGCATAAATCCATGCATTTGAGGGTGATTTTCGAGCTTTGCATAATTGGAATTTTCTGTTGATTCAAGCCCTATTTTGTGCAATTGATCATTGGGTTTTTATGGGGACACATCATAAACATGATCCTTGCTTGTTAATTTGATCAATTTTGAGTTTGGTGAAAAATTGAAAAATCTAGGGTTTGTTCTTGATCCGAATTGGGGCTTTTGTTAAATTGGGTTGAATTTGATGAAATCGGCTTGTTGTTTTGATGAAATTAGGCATTACAATCTATGTGCTGTGTTTTGTAATGCTCAATTCATCAATTTGTTTAAAAATTTTAACAAGTGGTTTTCAATTTTTGGGGTTTTTGATAGAAATTCCCTGCTCAAGCCAATTTTGTCAATTTGATCTCAATTGAACTTAATATTTTACTGCATTAGTACATGCATCATGGCATTGTAATTGTTCATGCATCATATAGATTTTTATTCTATTGATTTTTGTGCTAACTTGTAGTCTGCCCTTGGATTTTTTTTGTTTTTTTCTTTTTGGTTTTTCCTTGTGTCTCTGTCCTTTCCTTAGCATCATGCCTAGGAAGACTAGAGCCCATAGGTCTGTTCCCTCTCCTTCTCCTCCCCCACCTTCCTTTGATAGTGAGAGATTTCCGAGTGAGAAAAACGAAGAGATTTTCGAGAAGCTAAACCTTAAGAGAAAAGTTTGGGCTGAGCATTCTGTCACCTTAGATGAGGTTGATCCTGCCATTAGGGCAAACTTTGAGCGTTGGGGCTGGTTACCTCTGCTGGATTCGAAGCTTGCACGTGGTCGTGTCAGTAAGTTCTACTAGTAGGTAGCATTAGGAAGTCAAGCGGGGAGCTTGTAAGTCCTTTTGTATGAACTTTGATTCTTTCATAGTGGATTCAGTTTTGCCTTGAGGATCGGTGGGTCAAATCCTCCCCAGGTTTTTACCGGCTGGTTTCCTGAGTGATCATATTATTGTGTTATTTATTTTTCCGCTACTTTATATGCTTGATATGATTATTTGATTGTTTTAACCTAGAATTGCTTAATTTGACTAAGTAACAACTTGGCTAATTAACTAGGCTACGCAATCTGATTGTTTTTAAGGGGTCTAAAACCCAACAATCTTGAATTAGATGTTAGAGGAACTCATCGATGAGGACAATAATGATATGAAACCTTCAATATTGATCATGACAATATAAACAAAACTTCGGGTACTTGAAGACAAGGCCGACCCAAGGCTTAGGTTGCACAAGGTTACACGCCAGTAAAAATAAACTTTAAAGCGTGAAACAATTTTAATTTATCAAAATCACTCTTGCAACTTCACTTAACAATATAATTTCCCATTCACCTCAACTTGCAAAATCAAAGATGGATTCAACACATACCTCAACAAATTGATATTAACCAAACCAAGATCAATTTCATTTAGAGAATTTCGAATATCATGATTCAGGTTTAATATTTTAAAAAAAGGATGAAAAAATAATTATTAATTTTAAATGTTTTAATTTACCTTTGGTAAGGGTCATTAGGTGATACTGTTGGAAATATAATAGTAAAAAAACAAGTTTGAGTCAACAAATATCATCTCAAATAATTAACAAGAATATAAATTTGCAAGAATGTAAATTAGTAAGAACAGAAAATAAAGAGAAAAATTGAAGGACAGTCTTTTGGTGCTATAGAATCATGAATAGAGTATTGTTTTTAAAGGTTGTTTATACTTTATTATTTTCTATTAACCTTATAAAAATGGTGAAAATTCATTTGAAAGTTGTTTAAATGTTTTTAGACATGCTTTTAGTAAAATTTTGTTAATGTTTACCATTTTAATACATTTATTTGTATTTTATTACTATTAAATTAATTATAACGTCATTACGGTTCAACCTTATAAATCTTGAACCCCTCCATTTTTTGGTTCTTTAAACGGTCCGCATTGAAAACCATGGAGCCAATTAAGTTACAAGACTCTTGGAAAATTTTAGGACTCAAGTAATTTGTAACTGACATCTTCAAAAAAAAAAAAAAAAGTAACTTGTAAATGTATGTGTGTAAAACTCTCTCCTGAAGATTTGAACCTCAGCCCTATAGAATCATGTATATAGAGTGCTGTTTTTAAAGATTGTTTATACTTTATTGTTTTCTATTAACGTTATAAAAATGCTGAAAATTCATGTGAAAGTTGTTTAAATGTTTTCAGACATGTTTTTAGTAAAATTTTGTTAATGTTTACCATTTTAAATGGAAAATTTTGGAAATATTAATGTTGTCCAAGATTAAACTGTTTAAGTGTGAAAACAGATTTTTAAGTGGGAAATTGCGTATTGATGGACCTATTTTTAGTGTTGCTAGGTTCTAATTCTACTAATTTATTGTGACTCAAGGGTGGTTGGTTTCATTTTTGCAAATAAGATGCAAGTGGTATTTACTAATTTGGGGATTTTTCCAAAAACAACTTTGATTATTACACTATTCTTATATCAAAGAGATATGTTGATATTCTATAAATATATTGATATTCTATAAATGTTTGATGTGCACATTGTATGGAAACATTGACTATTTGTTATATGAAAAACTTGTGGGACAACCTAAACTTATTTAAACTTGTACGTGTGGATAAATCTTTGTATTTTTTTGAGTATTATGACTAGATTATTTGTTGTGAGCATCTTGAATTTGTTTTGAATCCTATGGCAAGTCGTGATTAAAAGCTTAGTGTTATATTTAGTTCTTAGCAAAGGACGATCATACTGTAGCTAGTCCTTAGTAAGGGACGGTCCCAGAGAAGGAGACAGTGCACATATGGTAGCTCTTTAGCAAGATAGTATACCATTGATGATCTAAAAAGGGAGTTCCTTAGCAAGGGAGTGCACCTTTAGGTTCCAAATGAGCCACCCTTAAGAAATGGGATGAAAATGAGGTTTCAGTCCTAAAAAAGGGATAGCATAACCCTGTCAACGGGGCGTAAATATTGACCACGAGAAAAGTTTAGGAAATATTTTATATAATGGTGTTGGTAAATCATAACGGCTCACAATATAATGATATTTTTTTATATGAAATATTTGATGTTAAATATTGATAGGTTATAAGCTATAACTTTGTTGTATGAATTATTTTTTTAAAAGGTTTGTTCCTACATCTCAATGTTAGTGAATTCTACTTATTGAGTTATCTTACCCCCCTCCCCCCTTTTATTCCCCCTTACAGATACATTAGAGAAATAATTGGAGTAAAGATTCTTGGAAGACAACAGTTACAGATTATATTGTGGAATTGATGATTTTTTTTTTTTAGTATTAAATATTGTATTGGAGAATTATTTTGAGGATATTTTATTTTTAGTGGGATTAGAGCTCTGACAATTGTAATGAGATATATATATATATATTTTTTAAGAGAGTTTCAACCTATGGCGTCCGCTCCTGATGGTAGCTCTTTATCATCAGACCAAGACACCAATTAGTTTTTGGTGTAGGCGGGGATTGAACCCTAGATCTCTTATACAACCATTAGAGATTTTACCAGTTGAGCTAACTGGAACCCATCTATTGTGATGAGATTTTAGATTACTAATTGTATTTATTTAATATTTTTTATGGATTATTTAGATTGAATAATTTTTTATTATTTATGATTTTGGAGTGTTACATAGGCTCGATGCCTCCTTCTTTACTGTCCATACCACACTCCTTTACTTTCACTTAGAGTACATGGATTTGGGCCATTCATAGCATGAAATAAAGTATCATAAAACAAAGATAATTGGTCCCAAGTTCTTGGGTTTGCTTCGCGTCGGCCTATCTGGCCTTTAGCAAAACTTAGCCTCGACATTGTGTAAATTATATATATATATATGGAAAATGGTAAAGCTATTAAATTTTACTAAAACAATGTCATTTTTAGCCCACTCAGTGGTTTAATGTGACAGAATTACACATGTAGACTACATTGAAATCACACGCTCCATGCATACCATGTGTAAAATACTAAAATGTGAATACCAAATTTCTGTTGTTTACATTTTTCAAGAATATCAACATTTAACACATGATGTGTAAAGAGGATGTTACTAAAAATATGTGAGACAAACAAGGCCCAGTGGATTAGTGGCGCTGTTAATTATACTTGCTAGTAAATTGGCATGAAAGGAAGTTAAGAAAAGGTGAAAACATTCACTAGAGAATAGTCCCCTTTCTTCTATCACCTTCTATGATCTCAACTTTCCCAGTGAGACTTTTAGCTCTTCGTTAATAAGTTTTGCCAACCCAAGTGTGTCTCTCTTGCTTCTGAGCAGCTATCTATTCAGATGTATATACTCCTTTGAAATCATATTTTGAAATTGCCGGAACACGGTTTCAAAGGGAGTGTGCATGAAATGTGCAATAATGAGTGTTTAACAAGATTTTTCCTATATATAGAATCAAAATTGTTTGGTTGATATTATAATTTTGTGCCACCTAAGATTTTGAAACTTTACAATTTTATACTTAATTATTTTAATATATAGTATTTTTTAACAATATTTTATTTTAGTGAGTCATGGATTATTTGGTGATGCATATATATTTAATTACCAACCCTTTTTAATCCAAATAAATTGCATAACTATATGACATTTTATATTTTATTTATTAATTAATATTAAAATGCACGAGCAAAAACACATCACACACTTTTTTTTTTTTTTTTTTTGTTCTGAATTGAAAACTTCATTACACACTTTTTGTTTTTACAAAGAAGTCATTCACTTTATTGTTTTAAAGTTAGGAAGATACATCAAGATTCAAGTATTCAACTCTACTCTATTCTCTTCACTCCCCCACAATCCAAATAGGCCATAAATGTAATCAATAGTCGCCCATTAACAAATCATGGTTTGTTTTTATAAGCAAACAATTCATGGTTTTATCTAATCGTGCATGTTAAGAGTCGGTAGTAACCTGAAGGACCTGAACTTACGTTTATGTTGTCATGATCAATCTTTAATCAAATGTTGGATTTTTCCTCCCAAAAAAAAAAAAAAAAAAAAAAAAAAATTTCACATGTTGGATTTATAATAATAAGAACTCATCGATAAAGACAATGATGATACGTCGCTATCAGGATTCATCTTGACAACATGATTAAATTAAAAAAAATAAAAAATAAATTGAAGCATTGGATCCTAGGGGTCTTGTCTTCTTTATACAAAAATATTTCATTCCATAAATAGAATACAATAAATACCAAGAAGGCAAGATCCAAACATTGTATTACTATATATAACTATAGTGTACTGGACATATGGGTTAATGTGGCTATATCAATGATTCAATTTCTCTAGCCAAAGGTCTTGTAGCTGAATTGGTACCTCCTCATGTACAAAGTGCTTGGGAGTCTAGGGAGGAAATGGTTCGAGCTGTGAGGTTAGCAGCATATTGTAATTATTTCTCAAAAAAAAAAAAAAATAATAACAATAATAATTCTCTTAGAGCCTATACCTTCTATATTCTTTAGGACTTAAAAGAATTTGTTAATACATTTTAAGAATAGCTAAATTTCTATTTATGACCCATGTAATTAGTTAAGGGGAGAAAGCTTCTCAAAAAAGTAGAGAAAGAATTTAAACTAGCAAGCAGACGAAGCAAGGAGAGAGCAGACGAAGAAGGGAGCGATTACAATGGCTAAAAAGAAGATCTAAGTGGCTAAAACGAAGAAGAAGATGATGTTGTTGATGATCTAGCAAGCTGATGCTTCAATGATGGTCATTAGTTGCTGTAAGTATTAAAATTTTTAAAAAGAACCCAGTTATATTTGTACCGGTCCGAAACGAAAATACTGCCGAAAAGCTTCGAAATTCGCCGGAATAGCCGAAACAAGCTGGTACACCTTGGTATTTTGGGCGGTACGATTCAGCCCTGTTTTTGTATTGGTTTAGACGCTGGAACGGAATATTTTGACGGTACAAACTGGTACGGTACGAAATCGTCTTCCTTAATTAGAACTGCCCTTGCACTATAGTGTATTAGACATATAGGATAATGTGGCTAGATAAAAGGCTCCTTTGTCCACGTTTTAGAGAGATTCAGAAACGAAGCTATTATAGTGGAAGAGAGACTCTCAAGTCTGCCATCACAGATGCAAGCAAGGGAATTACCTGGAGGATTGAGAATGCCATTTTTAGTCTAGGGAAGCTAATTAATGGTTCTGTACACTCCCTACCTAAATGGTTCATTGTCTAGTACTATTTTGGCTTTTTTTGATGTTGGAGTCGGCCTCCCCTGTGTTGTATTTTATAATAATGGAGGCTTCTTGCTTGGTTGTTTTTTTTTTTTTTTTTTTTTTTTGAGAAGAAATTTGCTTGGTTGTTTTGTGTTGTTGGAATAAAATTCTTTTATTCAAAAAAAAAAAAAAAAAAAAAAGGCCATTGGGATACCATTTTGAGTAATATTTCTTTACTAAATTACAATTTATGGCTAATTTTTTAATTCAAATTCTTTCCTCCCTAGACCCCAAATACTTGTGCATGGGGAGGTACTAATTAAGTTACAAGACTTTCAGCATATTTTGGTATTCAAGTAACTTGTAACTAGGCGTGTGTAGGGGTAAAATTTGGGTGAACCCAAGCAAAATGAGACCTTGGCCCAATTACTGCGAGTTCAAACTTCGAAGGAGAACCAACTAAGTGGGTTCAAAGATGAAGGAAGCTAGTCAAGCACAAACTTACAATATATGTCTTTTTTTTTCTTTTTTTCTTTTTTTCTTTTATAAACAAAAACTTATACTTGTGAAGTCACTATCACGCTAAGGGTGCACGGTGGTATTTTATATGTCTAATAAATGCTAATGGTGCACGAGAGAATTAGTTTGAAGACATGAACTTAGAAGAGGAAAAATAGGTGAAACAATACTTTCAATATTTATGAATCACAAATACAACAGAATGAGGAAAATAAAGAAAATGGTGAAGAGGAGAGAGAGAGAGCATTGTGTTGCTACTCATGTGGAATATATACCCTTGAGCTACTACTTCATATGGTTTTAACTTTTAATTGTTGCTCATGGGCCTCAATAGTATTAGGCCCAGTTGTGGGTCATGGTTTTTTGTTGATGCATATAAATTTACCAACCCTTTTTTATTTTAAATGAATTGCATAATTATAAGATATTTTATATTTTATTTATTAATTAATATTATAATGCATCAGCAGAAACACATCACACACTTCTATTTTAATGTTTTTTTTTTTAATAAAGAGAAGCCATTCATATTTATTGCTTTAAAATTAGGAAGATACATCAAGATGCAACTGGTGTTGTATCACAATCTACCATCTCCAAAAACTTCATTACACACTTAAGTACATATAAAGATAAGCAATACCACAAATTTCTTATTTTATTCCATAACGTGGTATATTATTGTTCATAATCACTCCGCATTTTTAGTAGCTTTGTTTTTTATGAGATAATTTTTGGCGATTTCTCCAATTTTTGCTACTAGGTCAGTAGTGACGTATGAGGTATTTGCAATAGCTTCTTCCTTGATATCATACTCAATTGTGCTTTTGATTATGCAAGAATCATTGTCCTTCTCTATAATTTCAAAGCGAACAAGAAAAAGAGTAAGGCCTAAATCAAGATATCCTCCTTCCATCACCTCTAGTTCTTTCATGCATTTCTCATTGTCATACTTAGTGAACTTCTCTCTTTGCACAGAAAACCCATGTGAGCCTAATACATTAGAAAGGAAGTTTAATTAATGAAAAAAAAGAAGAAGATGGAAGTAACTATTCAAATTGAAACTTTAAAGAGAACATAGAAGCATAAGCAGTCATTCATTTCTAACTAAAGAGAGGGGGGAGCTATTTCTCCAAAGTCAATTCTTAGATTGCTTGGTATCATTGGTTGGGTTCAAGATTAATTCTATGTTTATCAGTTTGTATTGCTTTATCAATTATCATACCTGGTGTATATGTTTTCTTCAGAATAGTCCCAATCCCTCCATCACCTTCTATGACCTCAATCTTCTCAATGATACTTCCATCTTCTACAAGAAGTTTTGCTAACCCAAGCCTGCCATAAAGCTCCCATGCTTCATTAGCGGGCACATTTACCTCCAGGTCGTGAGAGAGTTGACCAGACATCTTTTTTTCGTTGCACTTGCGGAAGTAAATATGTTGGGATGTGTTAGGCATGTTCTTTCCTTGTGATATATATACACTCCAAATTTGTGTGAAGGTTAGTAAAGTGTCTTATCGTCGAATAGGATTTGGATATCGCCTACACCAAAAATCGATTGGTGTCTTAGTCTAATGATAAGAGCAATCGTTATGGAATATAATGGACTTCATATGTTGAAATTCTAACCTATTTATTAAAATGTTTATGTTTGGACTAGAGGAAAGAGGGTGAAGATTTAGGTACAGTACATTAGATGTTATACATTGTTGAGGACAAATTTGTTACACCACGCGGCTTTATTTCATTGGCAATCTGCACCACGTCAACGCTATCATGGATTGTGAGAAAATCTCTTCTAAAGCCCAAAAGAGCCCATATTTACACAAAAAAGGAATCAAAGCCCATGGTTCAAGCTTGTAGCACATCATCTCATTTTTGGCTCATGATCCAAGCTCATGAGTCTCATTGGGGAAATTTTGGGAGTCGTGGTTTGGAGGGCCAAGAAGTATGTTCAGTAAAACTTCAGTGGTTCAAAGTTGATAAAGGAAAGCATGTTGCTTGGCATGTCTTTCACAATTCCCTGAACTCTGATGAGTTAGTGTGCAATAGGTAACATTTGGTAAGCCTCTCATATCACATAACACTTAAAATGATAAAACTCCCCATGCTCTTTACAAAATTAATGTCCATCATATAATATAAGTTTTAAAATATAATTATATCATTCCATATTAATTATATTATTATTTTCATATAAATCAATTCCAAGCACATGGCTAAATATATATTAGTATCTCATATCTAGCATTAAATGCTCTCTTTACTCTCCAAGATTTGGTTAAAATACAAAAATATCATTATTACATCTCTAAAACTTCATCAAATATATTTTCCAAAAGAGAAAACTTAGCCGAAAACACCAAAAACGGCTCCAGCAGAAGCTGTAACAGCTTCTGCAAAAGCTGAAACAGCTCTAGCGGAAGCTGCAAACAGCTTCTGCAGAAGTTGTAACAGCTCCAGCTGAGCTGCAGAAGCTCCAGCAGGTTGACATATGTCCTAAAAATGACATCACTTGCTCATTAATGCCTAATCTCAGCAGCTTGTTGTCATACCCAAAGGAATTGAAGGATCTCATAAAGATTATCTTGCCTTTTTTAGCTAAATCATGAATTTAATGCCAAGTATTGTCCTCCAAGCAAAATATGTCATCTACATGACATCATCCAGCTGTGTCACCAACATTAAGTCTCAAACTTTCTTCTTTTGGTTAAAATACAAAAGACCACTTACATTGTCAAGGACTTTTCCTCATTTGCTAAGATTCCCTTCAACTAGTTCTGATCTAGTTACATAGCTTGGTTCTATATAAAGAGGACCAAGCTACACACTAAAAAGGGGGGGGGGGGGGGCTCCTCTCTGATCTCTTCCTCTTTGATCTCTCCTCTCTGATCTCTGCTCTCTGATCCCTTTTCTGATTTTCAATAATTTTGAAACCTCTTTCATCTTGCTGCACATATCTCTAAACTTCTCCATCTACCTTACAAAGATATCTCTTCTTAGATAACACCATTGCATCACACTTATTACACCACACCATTACACACTATTCATCTCTCCCACACTTCAATATTCTTAAACTTCATCATTTTGCTGTCCAAAACACATCTCCATCTCATTCTTCATTTCTCATACAAAATCCCCCTCCTTAGAAAGCAACGTAACCAATGTCATAATACAAAAAATAGTCCCAGCAGCAGCCTTTACTACATTTAACCTTCATTTATCTATTTCATACTTCCATTTATTTTATAAATCACATTCCTCACAAAATACCCATACATACTTCTCATATATCTCTAAACACTATATCTCACAATATATACATATTCCTTACCATCTCCACACATCTTAAAAATATATCAAATATTCTTCCAAGAACACATTACAAAATCCCTTTCTCATGGAAGGCATATGAACATCAATATTAAGGCCTTTCTCTTAAAAGGCACAAAGACTTCATATTAAAAATCATTCTCATTAAAGACATACATTTCTAATATTTAAAGTCATTCTTATGAAATATAATATCACTCATGTTTGACAAAAAAGAGCATTACATGGGAAAAGTCATTTAAAGTGCATGATGAAAGGGGACAAACTTAACCAACCTATGCACACGGCTGGACACTCTCTCTCTCCCTTCATTCCATCCTATTTTTCCTCTTTTATTTGTAACTATGAAGCTTTTAATCTTTGTTTATTGTTATTATTATGATGAAGGATATAATGTATTTGTAACAATTGAATTTCTCCCTCACATTGATGTAATGACGACTGAAAGTACTATAAATTCCCCTAACCGAGACACACAAGGACTCCCAAGATTGAATACCTTCATAAATTTATTTAATCATTAACTTCTGGACTTTTAAGTGTAATTTCACCTTTATCGCTGGAGGACTGATTTGAACTATGACGCTGTAAAAATGACCAAAAATATAACAAACTAACAACAATAATATGTTTATTGTGCTTTGTTGTTGTCTTCTTGATAGAGTGCAGCCTCTATCTCTTGCTTGGGCGGACTTCCACGACACCGAAAGCCTTTGGGCTCTATTTCTAGGGCCCATTGTCGAGTTTCGGCTTGGCTACCCCATACTTTATTTGGGAACATCAAAATTTTCCCCTCAACATACATTAGGTTTCTCATTTGAATGAACACTTAATTGTTACTTTTACATTTAATTTTCTTTGAAAGGAAGAATGCTATTTGGATGTAGCCCAACCAGGTTGAACTCATCAAGCCTTTATTAAAAAAAATTTAACTTAATATTTTTGTGATCCGTTTTCTATGTAGCTTTGTATACCAAGCAGTGGTGGCTACAACTTTTTTTGTCCAAGGGGATTAATAATAAATATAAATTATATAAAATCTAAAATCAAATAGAAATTGAATATATCGACCTCACAAAATGAGATATTTTCTTATTTCCTCAAGTTCGAAGGAAGATTGTTCATGTCAACACGACTATGCTTAGAAGATGAATTTTGAGTAAGAGATGAATCTTGCGGTCTACATGATTTCCTTATTATGAATATATTCATAGTACTAGCAAAAGAATAAAAGATAAACTATAAGTTGATTTAGCATTTTTTTTCCCTAATACAATAAATATGTTAATTATTGTTGTTAAATAAAACTTTAATTATTATTACTTAGAATATTTTAATTTATTAGTTTATGTCTTTTAGTCTTTACCGTACTTTTATTGAACTCAAAAGACATTTTAAGCTTAAATGTTTACAATTATCTAATTTTTTATTAGTTTACAATTCTTCAATTCGTTTTCAATTCTTTAATTCGTTAGTTTACTATTTTTTGCTAATATTAATTTATTAGTTTACAATTCTTTAATTGTTTCATTTTCTTAGTGTTAATGCTCCTACTGTACTGATTGATCCACTCAATTAGCCAACAACCACCCCCACTCACAAGTCACAAATTTGGTCAAAGACTCAAAAGTACAAAAACTCAAAAATTTTACAGTGTGGAAAACTTTTAATTTATCAAAATCACTATTGCAAATTCACTTAACAATGTAATTGCCCATTGACCTCAACTTGCAAAAACAAAAACAAATTCAACACATAACTCAATGATTGATATTAACCAAACCAGCATCAATTTTATATAGAGAACCAAATATCGTGATTCAAGTGTAAGATTTAACAAAAGAGATGAAAATTAATTAATAATTTTAAATGTTTTAATTTACCTCTGGTACCACAAGGTGATGCATGATGAGAGAGAGAGAGAGAGATTGTTTAGTATATGAGTGTGACCGAGAAAATGATTAATGGTGACAGTATACTATGTGGGAGACATTCCTAAGAGATTTTTTTTGTGTATTTTTCCCTGTGTAAAACATTTTAATTGAGTTGGATTCTCATTCACCCACAAATTTTTGGGGCCTTTTTCTATTGTTTCCACTCATTTTTTGGGTGGTGAGTTCAATTATTGTCTTCACAATTTTTGGGGTCTTTTTCTATTGGTTCCACTCATTTTTTTGGGTGGTGAGTTCAATTATTGTCTTCACAATTTTTGGGGCTTTTTTCTATTGGTTCCACTCATTTTTTTGGGGGGTGAGTTCAATTATTGTCTTCACAATTTTTATTTTTATTTCTATTTCAAATGGGCCCTAGGTCATGGCCTAAATTGCTTCAGCCTTGGCCGGTCCTAACAACCTTTTTTTTCTTTTTTCTTTTTCCTTCCCATGAGAAACAATGCATGATTTTATCAAATCAAGTAAGGATCTGGTAGTTTTCTTTTCTCCGCTTTTTATTTTTTATTTTTAAGAGAAGATAGAAAAAATTTACTAATAAAAGAAGATAATTACAGAGTGATAATGAAAAAAGGGTGGACCCCCTGTCCATAATTGAAAAACTCAGTACAGAAAGATCTAGAAGAGGACCTAAACCTATGAATATATTATCACATGTTAGAGGAACTCAACCACGAGGACAATAATGATACGTAACCTTCATCATTGATCTTGACAATATAAACAAAGAAAAATTCTAGTACCACAAAAGTTTTCACAACTTCTTGCCACAACTATGACATGGCAAAGTGTGATTAGTGAAGAAAAAATTGTGGATTCATGTATAAGTAATGATTAATACCTCACAGTCTGGCATGTCACAGTTGAGACAAAAAAATTGTGGAATAATTTATGGTCCTAGAACTACTCATAAATAAAACTTCAGGTACTTCAAGACAAGGCGTAAATTTTGGTGACACTGTTGGAAATATAATAGTAAATGTACAAGTTTGATTCAACAAATACCATCCCAAAGAATTAGCAAGAATATAAATTAGCAAGAATGTAAATTAGCAAGAATAGAAAATAAGGAGAAAAATTGAAGAACAGACTTGTAGTGCTATCGAATAATGCATAGAGCATTGCTCTTAAAAGTAAAATTTTTTCATCTTGAGTAAAACTCAGTGCGACTAGTTCTCTTGGCCAAACAATCCCTCTTGATTAGACTATAATGTCAACTTTCGTGATGGGTGCACTTCCACTCACGAGGTTCAAGAATAATCTTCTAATGCCTTTATGTAGAGCAAATATAAATTGTCGAAAAAAAAAATATGTGAGAGAGAAAGAAAACCATGTCTAATGGAGAATAAGAGCAAAAGAAAAAAAAAAAAAAAAAGTTAGGGGAAAAAGCATTCCCTCCCCCCCCCCCCCCTTCTATGTTTGGGGTAATTCACAATTTCTCTCATTATATTTGAAACCAACCACCCTCTACGTTTGGAAAATGAGCAAATACTTCAAATCTATTACTTTTTCAATTAAATCTAATGAAATTACAATTATTACAAATGCAATTTAAGAAAAAAACAATGCAGTCTTCAACTTTTTCTCTTCCTTGTGGTGTATAACTAATAATTTCTTTAAAAAATTTTGTTAGATTTAACTGAGAAAATAACAAGTTGGGGGTTTTGCTTATTTCCCAAACATTTGGGGTGGGGATTGGTTGATTTCAAAAATATAATGGCGAATTGTGAACTACCCCAAACATAAAGAGGGGAAACAAGAAAAATGCTTTTTCCCTTCAAAGTTGGATTAAAATCTTTTAGAGTTGCTAAAGTACTCTACTAAATAAATTTATTTTAATCTTGACTCTTCATTTTATAATAAATGGTTCTGATAATGCCACATTATTAATTTAATAACAAAACCTTAAAATAATCATCTCATATCAACTAATTAAAATAAACAAATTGACATGTCAGATCTTAAGCACTGTGTTTGTGACAATAGACTATGTTGTGGGAGATTATCCTATAAACACTCATGTTTGTTTGTTTGTGTTTTTTTTTTTTGGTGAAATAATATAGGATATTATTTGAGTTGGATTCTCATTGACCCACATCCACAATTATTGGGGCCTTTTTCTGATGGGGTTCATCTAACTTTGTTTTGTTTTTTTGATAAAATCAATTATTGTCTTCACTATTTTGGGGGGTTCCACCGGTCCTAGTTAGTAGTCCTATTGACAATTCATGTTTTTAATTTTTTTCATAAGCGACAATGTAAAAGAGTTGGTGGTATTTTAAAGGACCTAAACTTATGTCTGTGTTCTCAAAGCTTGAATCACATGTTAGAAGAACTCATCGATGAGGGCAACGATGATATGTAAATTAGAAATAAATAAATAAATAAATAAATAATTAATTAGACAAGATCATGAATCGTTTGCTTATCAAAAAATGAAGCATTCGAACCTATGGTGGTGTGAACTTTGTGATCAATTAATTTAAATAGTAGTGAATAACGTGATGAATACAATCAAGGCGCAAGGCCAAGGTCCATTGTATTATATTACACATATAGGTTACCATTTCAAGTAATATTACCCTTGCACTCTAGTACAGAGAAGCTAACCACTAGGCTAAGCACTTTGATGTGTCATTCTTGGATTTAATATTTTATTTATTTTGAGTTTAAATTATACTTTTTCAATTTCTCATATTACTCCTTCTCAATCTATTATTATTATTTGATAATTTTGTTAGTGGTTCAAGAATTTTGCTTTTTACATGTGAATATAAAATTTATTAATTTATGTTGAATATGATTTTATTTTAGACTAAAATTTTGTTTATTTGAAAGAATACTAAACACAAATAGTTACACTTGTTTGTGCTTTATTATTTTCTATTAACCTTATAAAATTGGTGAAAATTCATTTGAAAGTTGTTTAAATGTTTTCAGACATGTTTTTAGTAAAATTTTGTTAATGTTTACCATTTTAATACCTTTATTTTGTCAATCTCTTATTCGACGATAAAAGACTTTACTAGTTGAGCTAACTGAAACCCACAACATCAAGACTTTTTAATAGGCCTAAGATGGACAAAATGGGATTTTGCCTTTTTCAACCAAATTAATTAGCTTTATGCCCACCTTCCCAAACTAATTAGGGAAATACCTCTCTTTTAAAACTCGATTTATGATAAATCAAGTTAGGTCCTATAGTGGCGTTTTTAAGGAGTCTATAGTAACGTTTTTTAACTCGACTTCAACAAAATCGAGTTATAGGCAATGAAATCGACCTATAGTGGCATTTTTTTACCTACAACTCGATTTCATTGAAGTCGAGTTAAAAAACGTCATTATAGGTCCTTAAAATGTCACTATAGGCTTCTTAAAACGCCACTATAGGGCTTCATAAATTTTTTTTTTTAACTCGATTTATCAAAAATCGAGTTTTAAAAGATGGGCATTTTCCTACTTAGTTTGGGAAGGGGGGTATAAAGCTAATTAATTTGGTTGAAAAGGGCAAAAGCCCATTTTGTCAGGCCTAAGATCCTCCTAATATCCATCTTTGAATAATATCCATCTTTGAATATGTATGAGAGCTTTTATTTGTTGTGCTCCTAATAGGATGGAAAACTTTAGATTTTTTCTTTTTTGCTTAGATATTAGGGTGAGCTAATTTAATCATAATTTGGGTAATTTGTTGATTAATCCTGATTTACTAAACCCTTTTGGGCCAAAAACGGCAACTAGGGATTCTACTAAATTTGCCAAGTTCGTTAACGAGCATTTAATGAAGTTGGCATGCTTCTTATGGGTAAATGTGGTTAGGCAAAATTTTTAGTCACATAGAGTAGCTCAGGTATCCTTTTGGGTGTAACTAGCCAGCACTATTTAGGGTCAAACAAAAGTATCTTGGTGGTTAGGATTTATATTTAACAGAAAAACTAGCTCACAAATCACAACCTATTTCACTTGACTAGTGGACTACTAATGGGTCACAATAGTACCAGGTCAAGCTGTAGGTCATGAGTTATTTGGTAATGCATATAAATTTACTAACCCTTTTTAATCCAAATGAATTGCATAAATATAAGACATTTATATTTTATTTATTAATTAATATTAAAATGCATCAGCAAAAACACATCACACACCTTTTTTTTTTTCCTTTTTTTTTTTTTTTTTTTTTGAATTGAAACTTCTTCTCACACTTTTTTTTTTTTTAATGTTTATTTATTTTATGAAGAAGTTATTTTTCTTTATTGCTATAAAATTAGGAAGATACATCAAGATGCAACTAGTGTTGGATGAAAGATGGAATTTCTTCCATCCAAACTACCATCTCCTAAATACATTATTTATATCTACCATCTTCGAAAACTTTATCACACACTTAAGTACATATAAAGATAAGAAATACCACAAATTTGTTATTTTATTCCATAACATGGTATATTATTGTTTATAATCAAGCTACATTTTTAGTAGCTTGTTTTTTATGAGATAATTTTTGGCGACTTCTGCAATTTTTGCTACTAGTTCAGTAGTGACATACGAGGTATCTGCAACGGCCTCTTCCTTGACATCATACTCAATTGTGCTGTTGATTATGCATGAATCATTGTCCTTCTCTATGATTTCGAAGCGAACACGAAAAAGAGTAAGGCCTAAATCAAGATATCCTCCTTCTATCACCTCTAGTTCTTTCATGCGTTTCTCATTGTCATACTTTGTGAACTTCTCTCTTCGCACAGAAAACCCATCTGAGCCTAATTCATTAGAAAGGAAGTTTAATTAATGAAAAAAAAAAAGATGGAAGTAACTATTCAAATTGAAACTTTAAAGAGAACATGGTAGCATAAAACTAAAAATTGTGAAATCGTGAAATCCTGTTTTTAAAACAAGATTTTAAAAGAGAACATGTACGAAGTGTGTAATGGCTAGTGTGTAATAAAATTTTCCATAATGGAATTAGTAGCACTGACACTACCAATTTGTAAAGGCAATATCTTACTAAAAACTTTTATATATATACTAGCTACACACACTTCATGTATGTGTATATATAATTATTTAAAAAAAAATTAAAAAATTGACAAGTTTCTAACTTGGCATAAATGTTTTCTTGAGAATAGTCCCATTCCCTCCATCGCCTTCTAAGACCTCAATTTTCTCAAAGGCGCTTCCATCTTCTACAAGAAGTTTTGATATCCCAAGCGTGCCATAAATCTCCCACGCTTCACTTGCCAGCACGTTTACCTCCAGCTTGTGTGAGCGTTACCCAAACATCTTCTTTTTTCCTCTTTTTTATTTATTTATTTTTTATTTATTTATTATTATTTTATGTTATCTTGCTTCAGAACACTAATAATATATGTTGGGATGTTCTTGACTTCTTTACTTGTGATATATGTATAAGGATATTGAAGGAGGATATCTTGATTTAGACATTACTCTTTTTCGTGTTCACTTCGAAATCATAAAGAAGGACAATGATTCATGCATAATCAAAAGCACAAGTGAGTATGATGTCAAGGAAGAGACTGTGGCAAATACCTCATATGCCAATGCTGACCTAGTAGGAAAAATTGTAGAAGTCACCAAAAATTATCTCATATATGTATAAGGATGTATTTGCCAATTTAGGCAAATGTTAACCAGGACGGATGTCGTGCTAGTTAAGGATGTATTTTTCATTCAAAAAAGCTGCAAAAAGTTATAAAAATGTATAAAATATAGTATAAAGCTGCAAAAAGTTACAAAAGAGGACAAAAAACTGTAAAAAGTAAAAAAGGTGTTCTTAATGGGCACCTTACGTTGCCCGTTAACACAACCCAATAAACTAATAATAGCTCATATATATTGAGCTTGTCCTTCTTGTCTTCTTATTTTCCCTTACAGAGTTGTCCCCTTGGAAGCATTGTCCCTCTTGTCTTCTTATTTCCCCTTATTGAGTTGTCCCTCTTGCAACCAATGTCCCTCGTCTTCTCAGGCCACGAAAGTCAGCTTTTGGTTTAATGCAAAGCCAACCAAAGTGTGTTCCACACAGTTATGTACATGCTGAAGTAAAAGAAAAGACGAGTTGAAAGAATATCTTAGAGATTGCATGAGAGCTCCACAAAAGCCATTCGGCCATTGTGTGATGGAAATAAACAGAGATAGAGAGCTCTACAACCATAGAATGTTTTCTTGACAAACTACAACCACAGAATGTTAGTGTTTAAAAGAAGATATTAATTATTATTGGGTTTTGTGGTGAGAGGTTTAGGGCCAGTTTGGATTTGCTGTTTTCACTCACTCATAACTCAAAACTCATTACTCATCACTCAAAATCAGTGAATCCCATGCATGAGAAGCTTGTTTGGATGTGTTTTCATTTTCTGTTCCCATCACCCAAAACTCACCAAATTGAGTTATGAGTTAGTGAGAATGAAAAAAAAAAAAATTGGTGTTTTTGAGTTATGGTGGCAAATTCGTAAATTCCCTCATGTAATGGGCCCCATGGACAGAGTCTTATCACTTCACAAATCAACCTTTACTCCCCCACCAACGGCTCTTCTTCACCACCATCGCAAATCCACGGCAACTACACACCCACCACCACCATGGACAGAAACCCACAAAAAAAATCAAAGAAAAATGCACATCAAAACCCATGCCGGAAACCCACATCAGACCCATGCTGAAAATTCACATCAGAACCCACGCCAGAAACCCACATTAGACCCATGCTAGAAATCCATATCAGATCTCGCCATGCCATGACCATGTCGTTACCACGCCATGACCACTCCAAATCCAACTCAGCTTCGATAGCAAGTTTTGAACGAGAGAGAGAGAGAGAGAGAGAGAGAGAGAGAGAGAGAGAGAGAGAGAGAGAGATGTGAGAGAGGGAGCGAGCACTGAGAACTGAAGAAAGAGAGAAAAAAAAGAAAGAAAGAAAGGAAGAAGTAGAACTGAGTGAGAATTAGAGAAAAAAATAAAGAAAAAAGAAGCAGAACTGAGGACGAAGTATAACTGAGTGAGAATCGGAGGAAAAAAAAGAAAAAGAAAAGAAAGGAAGAAGTAGAACTGAGGAAGAAAAATTGAGTGAGAATCAGAGTAAAAAAAAAAAAGTAAGGAAGAAGTACAATTGAGTGGGTGAGAAATAGAAAAAAGTACTATATTATTATATACAAGATGCTACAATACCGTCATAAAAGTAAGATGGTACTGTAGCGCTACTGTTTTTACAATTAAGAGACCGGATGACGAGGGGTTTTGGGGAATCAGACCCAATGTGAATGCTCACAAAGCACATGCACGTGCTACACGAGAATTGCCTTTTCCTAACTCTTTTTTTTTTTTTTTTTTTGGAGCCTTTTCCTAACTAATACGATGTGAACTTGGGTCACAAGTAAATTTTTACCACATGCTCCTGTGTTGCATTGAAGTCCAAATCGTTGCATTGTCACATCATCATGTCATGGAACATGACAGGGTGATATTTGATGAATTATGCTAGGGGCATAACTTTTGGCACAGTTTTGTGTCACAACTCGCCACATGGCGAGTTGTGATTAGTAAGGGTACATTAGTGGGCCATGTGGGGACACACCCTTACCAATCACAACTCGCCATGTGGCGAGTTGTGGCACAAAATTGTGCCAAAAGTTGTGTCCCTAACATAATTCTATGTGATGACATGAAATGTGACAGGCATAATAATGCGGCCTTAAAGTGATGACATTGTTACATGGCATAGATGAGATCAATTGAAGCTAGCATGAGGCTGAAATTGTTATTATTGCTCCATGGCTGAATTTAGCTCGTGCTTATTTGTGTTGGAGCTCCATTGTCGATTGGAAAAAGTTTCTCTCAAGCTTGACTGGAAGTTTGGAGAGAAACTCTCTTAACTCGGATGATATCATTTTTGTGGATATAAATTTTGAAAATCTAATTATTGGATTGTATGTTTTTATTATGTCCTCCATGCTTACAAAATTTTAAGAAGATTAAATATTAATAGCTATGTCATCAATCAAGCGTTTAAATTTCTAGTTTTTGTGATTCAAAATTATGCATAAAAATTAAGTTTAATGGTTGAATAGTAAAGAACATCCAATTTGAATGAAATTTGACATGTGTGTTAAGAACATAAAGAACATGCAATTTAATAATTAGATTTTCAAAATTCACGTCCAATAAAAATGTATAGGAGTTTGAAGGGTTTTTACCAAACTAGTTTGGATAGAAACCTTGCCCATGGTCGATTATAGCAAGTTCTTGATTTGAACAAGGATTTCCTTAACACCTCTCTCTCTCTCTCTCTCTCTCTCTCTAACACAAATTGAAATTAAGATAATAGCAATGTTATGACAACTTTTTACACAATTATAGGCTATGTTTTGGTTTGATAATAAAGAACAACTATCAAGAGTGGACGACATAAGTTGGAATTCTCTAAAATTGTGGACGACAATTATAGGCTATTTTTATTTTGTGCCAATCACCACAATTATGAAAAAAATTGTTAAAATTTTTGTGTCTCGTTTAAATTTTTGATCACTTAAATCATCATATGATTAGTTGCTCGTTTAAATTCAAACTACCATCTCCTAAATAAAGAAGCCATTCATCTTTATTGCTATAAAATTAGGAAGATACATCAAGATGCAATTGGTGTTGGATGAAAGATGGAATTTCTTCCATCCAAAATACCACCTCCTAAATACATTATTTATATCTACCATCTTCGAAAACTTCATCACGCACTTAAGTACATATAAAGATAAGAAATACCACAAATTTGTTATTTTATTCCATAACGTGGTATATTATAGTTCATAATCACTCTACATTTTTAGTAGCTTTGTTTTTGATTAGATAATTTTTGGCAATTTCTCCAATTTTTGCTACTAGGTCAGTAGTGACGGACGAGGTATTTGCAACAGCTTCTTCCTTGACATCATACTCAATTGTGCTTTTGATTATGCATGAATCATTGTCCTTCTCTATGATTTCAAAGCGAACACGAAAAAGAGCAAGGCCTAAATCAAGATATCCTCCTTCCGTCACCTCTAGTTCTTTCATGCGTTTCTCATTGTCATACTTTGTGAACTTCTCTCTTTGCACAGAAAACCCATGTGAGCCTAATTCATTAGAAAGGAAGTTTAATTAATGAAAAAAAAAAATGGAAGTAACTATTCAAATTGAAACTTTAAAGAGAACATAGAAGCAAATAAAGTAGTCATTCATTTCTGACTAAAGAGAGGGGGGAGCTATTTCTCCAAAGTCAATTCTTAGATTGCTGGGTATCATTGGTTGGGTTCAAGATTAATTCTATGTTTATCAGTTTGTATTGTGTTATCAATTATCATACCTGGTGTATATGTTTTCTTCAGAATAGTCCCAATCCCTCCATCACCTTCTATGACTTCAATCTTCTCAACAATACTTCCATCTTCTACAAGAAGTTTTGCTAACCCAAGCCTGCCATAAAGCTCCCATGCATCACTAGCAGGCACATTTACCTCCAGCTCATGTGAGAGTTGCCTAGACATCTTTTTTTAAATGCACTTGCAGAAGCAAATATGTTGGGATGTGTTAGGCCTATTCTTTCCTTGTGATATATATAGGCTCCAAATTTGTGTGAAGATTAGTAAAGTGTCTTATCATCAAATAGGGTTCGAATATTGCCTACACCAAAAATCAATTGGTGTCTTAGCCTAATGATAAAAGCAATCATTATGAAATATAATGGGCTTCATATGTTGAAATTCTAACCTATTTATTAAAAAGTTTATGTTTGGACTAGAGGAAAGAGGGTGAAAATTTAGGTACAGTACATTAAATGTTGTACATTAATGTTCTCATTTGAATGAACACTTGGTCGTTACTTTTACATTTAATTTTCTTTGAAAGGAAGAACACTATTTGGATGTAACCCAACCAAGTTGAACTCATCAAGCCTTTATGAAAAAAAATTTAACTTAATATTTTTATGATCCGTTTTCAATGTAGGTTTGTATACCAAGCAGTGGTGGCTACAAGATTTTTTGTCCAATGGGGTCAATAAGAAATATTAATTATCAAATTCACTTAACAATGTAATTTCCCATTGACCTCAACTTGCAAAAACAAAAACAAATTCATCACATAACTCAATGAATTGATATTAACCAAACTAGAATCAATTTTATTTAGAGAACCAAATATCGTGATTCAAGTGTAAGATTTAACAAAATAGATGAAAATTAATTAATAATTTTAAATGTTTTAGTTCACCTCTGGTACCATAAGGTGATGCATGATAAGAGAGAGAGAAAAAGAGAGAGTTTAGCATGTGAGTATGACAGATAGAATGATTAATGGTCACAGATAAAATGACAGATAGAATGTGAGTATGACAGATAGAATGATTAATGGTCACAATATATTGCGTGGAAGACATTCCTAAGAGTTTTTTTTTTTTTTTTGGGTGTATTTTACCTCGTGTAAAACATTTTAATTGAGTTGGATTCTCATTCACCCACAAATTTTTGGGCCCTTTTTCTATTGGTTCCACTCTTTTTTTTTTTTTTTTTTTTTTTTATTATTACGGTAAGTTCAATTATTGTCTTCACAGTTTTTATTTTTATTTCTATTTCAAATGGGCCCACAGGTCATGGCCTAAATTGCTTAGGCCTAGGCCCGTCCTAACAACTTTTCTTTTGTCCCCATAAGAAACAATGCATGATTTTATCAAATCAAGTAAGGATCCGGTAGTTTTCTTTTCTCCTTATATATTGAAGAGAAGATAGAAAAACTTTACTAATAAAAGAAGATTATAACAAAGTGATAATAAAAAAAAGGGTGGATCCCCGGTCCAGAATTGAAAAACTCAGTACAAAAAGAGCTAGAAGAGGACCTAAACCTATGAATATATTATCACATGTTTTTTTTTTTTTTATGAAATATTATCACATGTTAAAGGAACTCAATGATGAGGACAATAATGATACGTAACCTTCATTATTGATCTTGACAATATAAACAAAGAAAAATTCTAGTACCACAAAAGTTTTCACAACTTCTTGCCATAATTGTGATGTGGCGAAGTGTGATTGGTGAAGAAAAAATTGTGGGTCCATGTATAAGTGATGATTAATCACTCACAATTTCGCACGTCACAATTGTGACAAAAAGTTGTGGAATAATTTATAGTCCTAGAACTACTCATAAATAAAACTTCAGGTACTTCAAGACCGGGTGTAAGTACCATTAGGTGATACTGTTGGAAATATAATAGTAAATAAACAAGTTTGATTCAGCAAATACCATCCCAAAGAATTAACAAGAATATAAATTAGCAAGAATGTAAATTAGCAAGAATAGAAAATAAGGAGAAAAATTGAAGAACAGACTTGTAGTGCTATAGAATTATGCATAGAGCGTTACTTCTAAAAGTAAACTTTTTTCATCCAGAGTAAAACTCAGTGTGACTAGTTCTCTTGGCCAAATAATCCCTCATGATTAGACTAGTGTCAACTTTCATGATGGGTGCACTTCCACTCACAGAGGTTCAAGAACAATCTTTAAATGCCTTTATGTAGAACAAGTATAAATTGTCGAAAAATATGTGATATAGAATGAAAACCATGTTTGATGGAGAATAAGAGCAAAAGAAAAAAAATTTAGGGGAAAAAGCATTCCCCCCTCCCCCTTCTTTTCTATGTTTGCGGTAACTCTCAATTTCCTCATTATATTTGAAACCAACCAGTTTCCCCTTCTATATTTTGAAAATGAGCAAATACTTTAAATTAGTTACAAATGCAATCTATGAAAACAATAGTATAATCTTCAACTTTTTCTCTTCTTTGTGGTGTACAACTAATAATTTCTTTAAAAATTTTTTGTTAGATTCAACTGAGAAAATAACAAGTTGGGGGTATTTGCTCATTTCCTAAACATTGGGGGGGGGGGGGGGGGGGGGGGGGGGGGCAATTGGTTGATTTAAAAAATATAAGGGGGAATTGTGAACTACCCCAAATATAAAGAGGGAAAACAAGGAAAATGCAATTACAATGACTTCCTAACAACCCTCTCCAATAGTCAACAAATTAGTGACCTGGCCAGGCATTACCCAAAGCACTCAAAAAGCCGTAAAAGCCATTCCCACAACCTGTGAACAGCAAAAAGGAATTCTCTCTCTTTTCTTCTCTTTGCAACCCCAAAATCAAACCCTTTTCCTTTCCTGATCAAAAACCTAAAAGTCTACATATTTTTCCTAATTATTAACCACAAAAAATCTCCTTGAAACAAGTAGTTATAACGGTAACTTTAAAAACCCAACATTCCCCACTTTAAAGTTCCTCAGGTTTCACTTATTTTGCGGTCAAATAATGGAATATTGAAATGAACACAGAGAGAGAGAGAGAGACTTAAATTACACAACACAACCATTTTGTGGCTCAAACAACTACAAGAACACCTTTTTTCCCTTAAAAGTTGGATTAAGATCTTTTAGAGTTCCTAAGATACTCTACTAAATAAATTTCTTTTAATCTTGACTCTTCATTTTATAATAAATGGTTCTAATAATGCCACATCATTAATTTAATAACAAAACCTTAAAATAATGATGTCATATCAACTAATTAAAATAAAAAAATTGACATGTCCGATCTGAAGCACTATGTTTGTGACAATATACTATGTTGGGAGATTATCCTATATCATTAATTGTTTGTTTGTTCGTTTGTTCGTTGTTTGTTTTTTTTTTTTTTTTGGGTGAAATAATATAGGATATTATTTGAGTTGGATTCTCATTGACCGACATCCACAATAATTGGGCCTTTTTCTAATGGGGTTCACCTAACTTGGTTTTTTTTTTTTTGGTTAATAAAATCAATTATTGTCTTCACTATTTTGGGTGGTTCCACCGGTCCTTGTTAGAAGTCCTTTTGACAATTTATGTTTTTTATTTTTTTCAAAAGCAACAATGTAAAAGAGTTGGTGGTATTTTAAAGGACCTAAACTTATGTCTGTGTTGTCAAAGCTTGAATCACATACATATTAGAAGAACTCATCGATGAGGACAACGATGATATGTAAATTAAAATAAATAATTAGACAAAACCATAAGGGGGAATTGTGAACTACCCCAAATATAAAGAGGGAAAACAAGGAAAATGTTTTTTTTTCCCTTAAAAGTTGGATTAAGATCTTTTAGAGTTCCTAAGGTACTCTACTAAATAAATTTCTTTTAATCTTGACTCTTCATTTTATAATAAATGGTTCTGATAATGCCACATCATTAATTTAATAACAAAACCTTAAAATAATGATGTCATATCAACTAATTAAAATAAAAAAATTGACATGTCCGATCTTAAGCACTATGTTTGTGACAATATACTATGTTGGGAGATTATCCTATATCATTAATTGTTCGTTCGTTCGTTCGTTCGTTTGTTTGTTTGTTTTTTTTTTTTTTTTTTTTTTTGGGTGAAATAATATAGGATATTATTTGAGTTGGATTCTCATTGACCGACATCCACAATAATTGGGGCCTTTTTCTAATGGGGTTCACCTAACTTGGTTTTTTTTTTTGGTTCATAAAATCAATTATTGTCTTCACTATTTTGGGTGGTTCCACCGGTCCTTGTTAGAAGTCCTTTTGACAATTTATGTTTTTTATTTTTTTCAAAAGCAACAATGTAAAAGAGTTGGTGGTATTTTAAAGGACCTACACTTATGTCTGTGTTGTCAAAGCTTGAATCACATACATATTAGAAGAACTCATCGATGAGGACAACGATGATATGTAAATTAAAATAAATAATTAGACAAAACCATGAATCGTTTGCTTACAAAAAATGAAGCATTCGAATCTAATAACTTGTTTGGATGGAGGGAGAGTAGATAGGAGTAAAGTAGAGGGAGGGAGAGTAAATTAAATTACCTTGTTTGGATGTTTTTTAAGGGAGGAGGAGGAGAGATTTTAAAGGGGTTTTGAGGGAGTCCAAATCTTCTGTCTCATTCTTTATGCTCCACTCTCTGCTCCACCAATCAAAATTTGCCACATGTATACTGAATTTAATTCATATCTAATTTTAAGCATTTTTTACTTCAACTTCCTAAAATAAATAAAACTTCCAATAACCCAAACCATCCCACCGGTCCTCCACCACATCCCACCAGCCACACCACCGATCCTCTACCACCACCATTAGCTTTTGCCAGCACCACCAAGAGTAGATCACCGACGTCATCAACTGGCAATAGGCACCATCGGCTAGTCACCCACCACCGTGTGTCATCCCCTACCAAAAATAAATTTTTTTTTTTTAAGACAACCACAACACATCTCCCACCAATCACCACCACCCTTCCCCAGTGCCGCTAGCAACAACATCAACACCGCACCACCACCATGATAGGGTACTAGCCATGGATTTGAAGAAGAAAGGGCATTCATGGGTACCCACTAATAAGACGTCATAAAACCAATTCCAATCACGGATTTAAAGACAAGGAGGTGGTGGTTGATGGCTGTTGATGACATCGACGATCTCTTCCCTGTGGCACCAACAAAGGTTAGTGGGGGTGGCTAGTAGGGGTGTGACTGTGTGTTGGTATTTTTTTTTTTTTTCCTAGTAGCTGACCAGCAGTGGTGGGTGGCTAGCCGATGGTGGCTGTTGGCCGTTGATGATATCAGTGATCTACTCTTGGTGGCGCTGGCGAAAGCTGATGGTGGTGGTGGAGGATCGGTGGTGTGGCTGGTGGGATGGGTGGAAGATTAGTGAGATGGTTTGAGTTATTGGAAGTTTTATTTATTTTAGGAAGTTGAACTAAAAAAATGCTTAAAATTAGATATGAATTAAATTTAGTATACATGTGGCAAATTTTGATTGGTGGAGTAGAGAGTGGAGCATAAAGAATGAGGTAGAAGATTTGGACTCGTTTTGAGGGGTTCTAACCCCTCATTTTTTATTCTCCCAAATTGAAGAGATTTGGAGAGTGAGTAAAGTATAGAAATACTTGACTAAATGAATTACCAATTTTACTTTTACCATATTAACAAAATGACAAACTATGAAAAGACTAATTATTTTCCTCCCCTTTACTTAATTTTAAAAACATCTAAACAAGGCGGAGGATAACTATTCCCCTTTACTGTCCTTCCCATTACTTTCCTTCCTTTTACTCCCCTCTACTCTTCTCTCCCTCCAAACTTCCAAACATAGCATAAGGTGGTGTGAACTTTGTGATCAATACAATCAAGGTGCAACGCCAAGGTCCATTGTATTATATTGGAACAACCATTATATTAGACATATAGGTTACCATTTCAAGTAATATTACCATTGCACTCTAATACAGAAAAGCTAACCAATAGGCTAAGCTCTATGATGTGTCATTTCTCTTGGATTCAATATTTTATTTATTTTGAGTTTAAATTATACTTTTTCAATTTATCAGATTATCCTTCTCAATCTATTATTATTATTTGATAATTTTGTTAGTGGTTCGAGAATTTTTCTTTTTACATGTGAATATACGATTTATTAATTTATGTTGAAAATAATTTTATTTTAGACTAAAATTTTGTTTATTTGAAAGAATACTAAACACAAATAGTTACACTTGTTTATACTTTATTATTTACTATTAACCTTATAAAAATGGTGAAAATTCATTTGAAAGTTGTTTAAATGTTTTTAGACATGTTTTTGGTAAAATTTTGTTAATGTTTACCAGTTTAGTACCTTTATTTTGTTAATCTCTTATTCGACGACAAAAGACTTTACTAGTTGAGCTAACTGGAACCCACAACACCAAAACTTTTTATCTGTTGTATTCTTAATTGGATGGAAAACTTTATATCTTTTTCTTTTTTGCTTAGATATTAGGGTGGGCTAATCTATATATTTCTAAAAGCTGAAGTATTGTATATATTTCTAAAAGCTCATTGTCACATCATTATTTTTGCTATATTTATTTTTTACTTTTAATTTTTTTGACATTATTAATGTAGAGTTGAAATTTGATGGGCTAGGCATAAACTTTGCGTATTGTGAGCCTAACGAATCCCCAACAATAAATTTATAGAGGATGGGTTAAACAGCTGGGCTTGTCATGGATTTAGCAACAGTTCTTGCATGCATGTAAGGGTAAAAAGATGTTCAGATTAATATTCGATAAAAATTCTCTTGGGTCCGAAGAGAATTGGTACTTATCAAGTTTATCAATACCCTTTTTTTCCCCTCTTGTTTCAGAGGCTTCTTCCCTTTATATATCCCTCTCCTTCTTCATCTTCACCGTACATTTGTTTCTCATCCAGGCATCCACTTGAGTACACGTCACATCAGACATTTACTTTAGTATGCCGTGAGTGGTGGTAGCTGAGGCTGAACTGTTCAGGTGTCTTCTCCACATAAATGCGGCCAGGAAAGCTGCTGCAGTGCATTAAATGCGGTGGTAGCAGCTTTTCCTTTAAGATATTTTTATGCTCTCCTCATCCCCAGGCACGTCCAGGATTTGCTCTCCTCCGTAGAATCAGTTAGGAAGGTCGCTTTTGCCCCCAGCATATTTGATTGATTAAGCACCATGATGATCCGACGATGGAACCTCTTCGGACAAACAGGATAGTCTTCGGACGTATCCCAGTATTCCTCTCCGAGCGTATTTCCACCAAACGGGCCTAGCCCTGATCCCTTTCACCTCTTCGGACAAACAATGGTATACAAATTGGGCCCTGGACCCAATTCGTAGCGTTGGGCTCGCCCCCACAATAGCCCATCAAAATTCTAATTTTTCCCACGCGTCTGAGGAGAAAAAATAGAATTTTGATCCATTACAAAATAGAAGTTTGGAAACCATTGAATCGCTGAGTCCACACATGTGCGCGCATAAATTTGGGTGCTACGTTATTGCCGCTGTTGTTGCACTGTTTCCAAGGCGCCATTAATTGCTCCAGGCGGCGTCTTGTCTATGGAATCCAACGGCCAACTGCTGATCCAACGGACATGATTTTCTCAAGATTTGGGCAGGACAAATCCCACCATTTTGCCTGCTCCTATATAAAGCCACGGAGGGGGTTATTTTCCCCTTTACTTCGCAAATTCCAGACTTTCAGCGCACTCAGGCATTCATGCTCACAACGCCCTTCCTGTCATCAACTCCAACTCAAGCCAGAATCCACTACGATCTCTCCGTGAACACAAAGATCATTCTTCCGCTCAATTCCGCGTAAGTTCCTCGTTTCAGACTTTCCGATTCTTTTCGGCTTGCCTCTTCGGCCCTTGGTAGTCGCTCCTCAGTTTCAGTTTCTCATCTTCTCCTTTAACCTAACTGAAAATGGGTAGATTTGAATATTTAGTAAATAGCCCCTCCCAGATGGAGAAGTTTAGGGCGATGTATCGCATTCCTCAGGACATGGGCTTGAGGTATTGCTCTACGGAGGGATTATTAACAAACCGAGAAGTGGGCGAAGTCATAATCCCCATTATCGCTTTCTTAGAGGGGGGAATGACCATCCCCATGGGTCCTGTCACCAGAGGCTATCTTACAGGCCATAGACTTAGCCCTGAACAGTGTGCACCTAACATGTTTAGGATTTTAGGAGCAGTTGACGACCTAAACCGCCATTTAGGATTGGGACTCACCTGGCTCGACGTGATACACATGTACGAGTGTCGTACCAAAGAGGGAGCGGGATACTACTTAAGGTCCCGATCCGATATTGTCAGGCTCATCTCCTGTCTCCCCAAGTCTAACAAAGGGATGAAAGACGATTATCTGATCGTCTCGGGCACATGGCATGACGGACTTCATTGCCCAACCCAGCCAGGAGAGCCAGGTGGGATATCCCCCATTGAGATTTTCTAACCATAGGTTTAGGGTTTTGGTTTCAATGATTCGACCTTTTCTTTTTATCACCTCGCACTTCTTTCTAATAGTTTTATTGCAATGTTTACAGATAGAAATCACATAGCTCCTCGGCTCAGTCTCACAAACACCGTGGCGCTCAATTACCTTCTTCGGTCAGAAATCTTTGCAAGCGAAGACGGACAGCTTAGGGCCGCTTACCTTATCCTCGGCTATACTCCAAAGTCTACGGCTTTTCAGCCCATCGGCAACGCGATAACACTCGGAGACCGCCGCATAAACCGTATTGACGTTGCTAGGAAGAATTTTTTAGCTCCCTTTGACCTTGCTCCTGTGCCACACCCCAACCCACAGGGCATTCTGTTGCTCGTCGAGCCTGTTTAGCAGGTCCCTCTTCAGCCGGCAACAAAGGGAGAGAGAGTTGCTTCTTCAACCCCTTCACTTGACGAGCAGATAGACCAGTTCAGATTCGAAGGAGAAACTTCAGAAGAGGTCCAAATTCTAGACGTCGACGAGGGGACAAATAGGCAATCGGTTGTTCTGCCACAGAGAATAAACGTGTCAGAATACTCTTTAGACGAAGACATGCAGAGCCTAGCGGATCTGATGAAAAGCCGAAGGCAGAAGGCCCCTACTAAGGGCACTAGTACTCAGCAAATGGCGGCTCTACCTCCTCCCCTTTCTCAAGCTCCCTCGGATCCTAGCTTAAAGCCGCTGCCAGATCTGAAAAAGAAAAGGATTGCTACTGAATCTGAAGGTATTGAGGTTGCACCCCCGAAGGGGACCAAGCAACAGAAGGTAGCCCATGACACCAGGGGCAAAAGGGCTTCGTCCACGGAAAGTAAGGAAGACCCTTTGGCTGCCGATGTGCGACGAGGCGCTCGAACATGGCCTCCAAAGTTGACACTGGATGGTGCAGCCATCCCATACGATGCCTCCATCAGAAATTATGGTGGAGGCAAAGCCGGCTACATTGCAGAAGCCCTGGAGCAGCCTCTGCTCCTTCCGAGGGACATGGAGTCCTACAGGCGCTTCAGCCAGCTCGAACTTTTCCTATCCCTAAAAAGGGATTTAGCCATGGTAAGGGAATTGACCCTCTTATCAACCGTTTCCTACGTTTACAACTAACAAAGAAATTTTCATCTGTCGTGCAGATCGCCTAGCAAATATACGTGGCCGAAGAGTGGAATAAGAAGACCCATGTCCAAGTCCAAGCGGAGGTCCAAGCTCGCACGGACACTGAGAAGGCCTTGGGCAGCCAAAAATATGTGTGCTTCCAGATATCCGAGCAATTGAAACAGGAAGCAAAGGAGAAGAAAAGTCTGGATGTGGGCCTTAAGAACGCCCAGGAGCAGGCCGAAGATCAACGTAAAAAGTGTACACCACTGAGATCAATCTGGAAACGGAGAGAGCATTGGTGAAGGATCTTCATGCCGAGCTCGACAAAGCCAAGGATTCTGCTAAATTGGCCAAGGAGGACGCTCAACTGGCCAAGGAAGCACTTGAGGCTGAGAAAAAGGCTGCCTATCTGCTGGGGGTGAAAGAGACCCAAACAAGGCTGACTGAGGAGTTCGCCAAGGTCTGCAGGGAGTATTACGAGGTAACGTGGGGCAAATGCCTTGACGCGGCTGGAGTTCCCCCAGAGTCTGCCCTGAGGCAGCCTGGGAGTATTTACTACCACCCCGATATCTGCGACCTGCCAGATACCTCGGAAGCTCTTTCGGTCGGTCCAAGCATCCCAGACCCCGCTGAGGCAAGCCACGCTCCTGTTCAGACTAGGGATGCGGGCGATCCGTCAAAGGCTGACCCAGTGCCTCAGAAGAAGGCTTAGGTGTTTAGGGGACATTTTTTGTACTTGTAATTGTTAAGACACCATTTAACTTTGCTTTGTAACGCAGTCGTTTTTCTTTCATCAATGAAATGGCTTACTTTTCATCTTTATTGCTATCATGTTATATGTCAGGATGCATCATTACGACAAATAACAATAGCTTGACAAATGAGAAACAACTAATGCCATGATTTTGATTTAAACAATGCCAAGTAGGCCCTAAGGTAATAACCACTGCATTGGAATGTTAATTTGTGATAGTAACCTGGTCAGAGAACTGTTGATACAATTAAGTTCGAATTAATATACTTGGGGAAGTTGTAAACTCAACCCCCGCAGCATGCTAATGACGTAGACAATAATACTTAAGAAAAAAACTGTTTGTAAGAGAGGTAGTAAATGAGTGTTAACTAACCCAAATCACCTGGTCCGAGAACTACAGGCATGATTGAATTTAAGTTTAAACAATTATGAGAATCGAAAAGGAGTGTTAACTAACCCAAATCATCTGGTCCGAGGGCTGCAGGCATGATTGAATTTAAGTTTAAACACTTATGAGAATCATAAAGGAGTGTTAACTAACCCAAATCATCTGGTCCGAGGACTACAGGCATGATTGAATTTAAATTTAAACACTTATGAGGACTGTAAACATGTTAACTAACCCAAATCATCTGGTCCGAGGACTACAGGCATGATTGAATTTAAGTTTAAACACTTGTGAGAATCGTAAAGGAGTGTTAACTAACCCAAATCATCTGGTCCGAGGACTACAGGCATGATTGAATTTAAGTTTAAACACTTATGAGGACTGTAAACATGTTAACTAACCCAAATCATCTGGTCCGAGGACTACAGGCATGATTGAATTTAAGTTTAAACACTTATGAGGATCGTAAAGGAGTGTTAACTAACCCAAGTCATCTGGTCCGAGGACTACAGGCATGATTGAATTTAAGTTTAAACACTTATGAGGATCGTAAAGAAGTGTTAACGAACCCAACTCATCTGGTCTGAGGACTACATGCATGATTGAATTTAAGTTTAAACACTTATGAGGATCGTAAAGGAGTGTTAACTAACCCAAATCATCTGGTCCGAGGACTACAGGCATGATTGAATTTAAGTTTAAACACTTATGAGGATCGTAAAGGAGTGTTAACTAACCCAAATCATTTGGTCCGAGGACTACAGGCATGATTGAATTTAAGTTTAAACACTTTGGTGAGTTCTTAGCATAACAAAATGGTATCATAACTGAAGGAAGAATTCTTTTAATAGTAATACCTTTTGAGGTTATTTACATTCCACGGCCGGGGTACTACATGATTATCCAGATCTTCTAAGAAGTATGCTCTAATACCAGCCCTTGAAGTAATGCGATATGGTCCTTCCCAGTTTGGTCCCAGTTTCCCCCAAGCTGGATTCTTTGCATTACCTACCACCTTCCTTAGTACCAGATCACCAGGCTCTAAGGGTCCCAGCCTTACGTTGGCGTCGTAGCCCTGCTTGAGTTTCTGCTGGTAATGCGCTAGTCGGACCATTGCATTTTCCCTTCACTCTTCAATTAGATCCAAACTCTTTTCCAGCTGCCCATCGCTGCCGATTGGATTAAAAGAGCTAGTCTTGTATGTTAGGAATCCAGTCTCCAGAGGTATAATAGCTTCAGCCCCATAGGTCATTGAAAAAGGGGTCTCTCCGGTAGACCTGCGAGACGTAGTTCTGTATGCCCACAATACGTGGGGTAATTCTTCTACCCACCTACCCTTCGCATCATCTAGCATCTTCTTTAGTCCGTTAACTATGACTTTATTAACAGCTTCGGCCTGCCCATTTCCCTGGGGGTAAGCAGGGGTGGAGTATCTGTTTGTGATTCCCAGCTCGCTACAATAACCCCTAAAAGCTTTGCTATCAAACTGAAGCCCATTGTCCGAGATCAGGGTATGGGGGACCCCGAACCGAGTGACGATATTTTTCCAGATGAATTTCTTTACATCTATATCCCTGATATTCGCTAGAGGTTCAGCTTCAACCCATTTAGTAAAGTAGTCTGTTCCGACCAGAAGGTACTTCTTGTTTCCTGCTGCCTTAGGGAATGGGCCTACGATATCCAATCCCCATTGAGCGAAAGGCCATGGGCTGGATAGTGGATTAAGGGTACCACCCGGCTGATGTATGTTCGGCGCAAACCGCTGGCACTAGTCACACTTTTTAACGTATTCATGGGCCTCTCTTTACATATTTGGCCATCAATAACCCTGAGTAATGGCTCGGTGAGCTAAGGATCTACCTCCAGTATGGCTCCCACAGATCCCTTCATGCAATTCTTCTAGTAGTGACTCAGCCGCTTCAGGATGCATGCACAATAAGTATGGACCTGAATAGGAACGTTTATACAGTTTGTGATCCTCGGACAACTAGAATCTCGTAGCTTTCCTCCGTAATTTGTCCACTTCACCTTTTTCTTCGGGCAATACATCGTCCTTCAAGAACTTGATGATGGGATCCATCCAGCACTGGTCGACCCTGATGTAATGAACCTGGACTGCCTTTTTTCTTAACTCCGTGGGTCTCTGCATGTCCTTAATGAGGATAACCCTTGGTAATTCCTGTGCCGAAGAGGTGGCGAGGGTGGCTAAGAATTGGCATGTGTGTTGCCACTTCTGGGGATGTGCCGCAGGTTAAAAGATTCAAACTCTGACTGCAGGGATTTAGCCAGGCTCAAATACTCCTGCATCCTCTCGTCTTTCGCTTCGAATTCTCCCTGCACTTGGCCGACGATTAATCTTGAGTCCGAGAATATCTCAACTGACTTTCTTCCCATCCTTCGTACCATCTTCATCGCCATCAATAGAGCCTCATACTCTGCCTCATTATTCGTTACCGAGAAATCCAGCCTTAACGCTTTTTCAATGATAATTCTTTCCGGGGATATCAGCACTAGCTCCACTCCTAAACCTCTTTGATTCGATGCGCCATCTACGTACACTTCCCAGGCTAATGGGCTTTGTAGAGAAACCATGCCAATAAACCTTCCATCCAGGCCCAGTGTTAGTATTACTTCTTCTAAATAGGGCTTCGTGAATTCGGCGATCAAGTCCGCAAGAATCTGGCCCTTCACTGATGTGCGAGGCATGTACTTGATATCAAAAGCCCCTAGGATCGTCCCCCATTTGGCAATCCTTCCAGTGTAGTCGGCGCTCCGGAGTATTGCTCTGAGTGGAAGCTAGGTGAGGACTATGACGGTGTGGGCTTGAAAATAGTGAGGCAGCTTCTTCGTACAAAGCACCACAGCTAGGATAGCCTTTTCCAGTGGCAAATAATGAATTTCAGCTTCATACAGTGACTTACTTACGTAGTAAATTGGTTTTTGCACCCCACAGTCTATCCGTATCAACACCAAGCTCACAGCATTAGGAGCTACAGCGATGTAAGCAAACAAAACCTCATCTGGTTCAGGACTGGACATGATTGGTGGCCGAGCCAGGTAGTCCTTAAGTTGCTAAAAAGTAACAGCGCATTCCTCCGTCCATTCGAAACCCTTCCACTTATTGATCAATGAGAAGAAAGGCCTACACCTGTCTGCTGATCTGGAAATGAACCTATTAAGGGCAGCGGTCATCCCAGTCAGCTTTTGAATTTCCTTGGGGTTCCGGGGAGTTCGCAAGTTGTTGTTGCTGATGGCCTTTATCTGATCGGGGTTAACCTCGATTCCCCTGTGAGTGACCATATACCCTAAGAACTTGCCTGATCCAACACCAAACGAACACTAGGATGCATTCAAGCGTAACCTGTGTCCCCTCAGAATTTCAAAAACATCCTTAAGATCCCCAATGTGCTCAGCTATGACTTTGCTTTTCACCACCATGTCATCAATATAAACTTCCATGCTTTTACCCAATTGCGGCTCAAACATTCTGGTCATCATCCTTTGATAGGTAGCCCCTGCGTTTTTCAAGCCGAACGGCATTACTTTGTAGTGGTAATTCCCCACAGGAGTTACGAAAGCTGTTTTCTCCTGATCGGCGAGAGCCAGTGGTATCTGATGATAACCTTGGAATGCGTCTAAGAAACTCATCCGAGAGTGTCCAACAGTAGCATCAACTAGTTGGTCTATCTTCGGCGTGGGAAACGGATCCTTCGGACAAGCTCTATTAAGATCAGTGAAGTCCACGCACACCCGCCACTTTCCGCTTTTCTTTTTTACCACCATAGTGTTAGCCAGCCATTCGGGGTAAAATATTTCCTTAATAGCCCCTACTTGCTTGAGTCTCATCACTTCCTCCCTGACCGCATCTGCGTGCTCCCTCGATGGACGCCGGAGCGGTTGTTTCTTGGGAACGATGGTGGGATTAACGTTTAGATGGTGGCAAATAAACTCTGGGCTTACTCCTGGGGCCTCTACGGAGTCCCATGCAAATACATCAACGTTGGCTCTGAGAAACCCTATCAACTCCTCCTTCTCCTGAGGAGGCAACATGGATCCGACTTGAAAGAACTTTTCTAGGTCGTTATCAACAACTATCCTTTCCAAATTTTCACACTCTGCCTCTTCGGCCGAGGCTTCGGTGTCCAGCACCGAAGGTTTTAACTACTATAAACTCTCACTGCTATGGTCTGAGCATTCAGCCTGGGGTTTATGCTGGATAGCTGCCACTAGACATTGCCTGGATGTGGATTGATCTCCTCGGATCTCCTCAACTCGCCCTTCGGACGGGTATTTAATCTTTTGGTGGAGAGTGGAGGATATAGCCCCGAGGGTATGAAGCCAAGGTCTAGCCATAATAGCAGTGTAGGGCGAATATGCATCCACCACTATAAAATCTACCTCAATCGTCTCAGATCCGGTTTGCACAAGTAGTCTGATCTGGCCCTTCGGGACGACCATTTTGCCACCAAAACTCACAAATGGGGAACTGTAGGGCGTTAAGTCTTCGGGAGATAAGTTCAGCCCCTTATAAAGGTCTGGGTACATTATTTCCACGGCGCTGCCCTGATCTACCATCACCCTCTTCACGTCGTATCCACCTATTCTAAGAGTAACTACCAGCGTGTCATCATGCAGCTGTATAGTCCCGATTTTGTCCTCGTCCGAAAAGCCCAAAACTGGTTGAACCTCCATCCTAGGTCTCTTCGGCTCTCTTTTAACACTCTCCGAGGGCGTCTGAGCAACCGATAGTATTCTGGATGGGCAAGACCCTGTCCTCCCTAGTGCGGCAAAAATAACATTGATCGTATCCAATGGGGGGTTTTACAGAATCACCTCTCCTAGGCCCCGCGTTTGCCTGGTTTCCCTGACCATATGAGTGGTGTAAAAGTTGCTTTAACTTGCTCTCGCTGACAAGCTGATCCAAATGGTCCCACAGGCTCCTACAATCGTTAGTGGTATGCCCATGGTCAAAATGATATTGACAGTAGAGATTGTGGTTGCGCCTTTCAGGGTTTCCGACCATCTTGTTTGGCCTCTTGAAGAAAGGTTCATTTTTTATTCTCTCCAGGACTTGGTGTACTGGCTCACGAAAAACAGCGTTGACTGTCTGAAAGTTCGCTGTACTTTGTCCGACCTAATCCTTTCTCGACCTGTTATGGCTCTGTTGGTCCGACCTGAAATCCCTCCTCTCCTGAAGGATAACCTTATCCTTTCCCCTACCCTGCTGTTGGTCTTCTTCAACTCTTTTGTACTTGTCATTCCTGTCCATCAATTGGCGTACACTGGTAGCCGGTTTGCCCGTTAGGGACGTCCTCAAGAGGTGTTCAGTGGGGAGGCCTAACTTAAAAGAGCTGATGGCCACCAAGTCACAGTCTTCCTCCATCTCATTATACGTTTCCTAGAACCTATCTGAATACGACTTCAGAGTTTCACCCTCCCTCATGCTGACGGATAATAGGGAGGCCATGTTCTGCGGAACCCTTCGACACGTGACAAAACGCAACCCAAATGCCTGAGTTAGCTCTTGGAACGAGCTTATAGAGTCCACTTTCAGGCTATCAAACCATCTCATGGCAATCGGTCCCAAGCTGGACGGGAAGACCTTGCACATTAGGGCCTCGTATTTGGAGTGAACGGCCATCCTCTGGTTGAAATGACTCACATGCTCCACAGGGTCTGTCCGGCTGTTGTAGATGGTGAACGTAGGCTGGTGGAAACGTCAAGGAAGTATTGCATTCTCGATGTCTCGTGTAAAGGGAGATCTGGAGATTTGATCCAGAGCTTTACTCATAGCATCGCTCCCTACGCTCCTAGGTAAGGGGCTCCGAGGATTCCTTTCACGATGGTGCATCTCCTCATAAGGAAAGGACTTGCTGATTGGTGTTCGAAGTTTTGGCTTGTAGTCAATGTCCCGTTCGTCCTCAGAATCTTCATCGGAGTACGAGGAAATGCGTTTCCTTTTTGCATGGCGCAGCTCCCTCTTTAGCCTTTCGATTTCTAACTGCATGCTTTGGTTTTTCTCTGCATGGTGCATGTGGCTCTCTCCATGCGACGGGTTACGATCGATGTGTGCGGTGTGCACGCTACCTTCACGATCTTGCCTCCGTTCCAGGTTGAGAAAAGGATCGGTGTGTTGAGATGCCCTGGACTCCGCTGGTCGTTGCCTTGGTTCAGACATTTTTGAGGTGTTGCTTCCACCTTTGCTCAAGATGTTTCCCACAGACGGCGCCAATTGTAGGGTTGAAATTTGATGGGCTAGACACAAACTTTGCGTATTGTAAGCCCAACGAATTCCCAACAATAAATTTATAGAGGATGGGTTAAACAGCTAGGCTTGTTATGGATTTAGCAACGGTTCTTGCATGCATGTAAGGGTAAAAAGATGTTCAGATTAATATTCGATAAAAATTCTCTTGGGTCCGAAGAGAATTGGTACTTATCAAGTTTATCAATACCCATTTTTCCCCCCTTGTTTCAAAGGCTTCTTCCCTTTATATATCCCTCTCCTTCTTCATCTTCACCATACATTTGTTCTTCATCTAAGCATCCACTTGAGTACACGTCACATCAGACATTTGCTTTAGTATGCCGTGAGTGGTGGTAGCTGAGGCTAAACTGTTCAGGTGTCTTCTCCACATAAATGCGGCCAGGAAAGCTGCTGCAGTGCATTAAATGCGGTGGTAGCAGCTTTTCCTTTAAGATATTTTTATGCTCTCCTCATCCCCAGGCACGTCCAGGATTTGCTCTCTTCCGTAGAATCAGTTGGGAAGGTCGCTTTTGCCCCCAGCATATTTGATTGATTAAGCACCATGATGATCCGACGATGGAACCTCTTCGGACAAACAGGATAGTCTTCGGACGTATCCCAGTATTCCTCTCCGAGCGTATTTCCACCAAACGGGCCTAGCCCTGATCCCTTTCACCTCTTCGAACAAACAATGGTATACAAATTGGGCCCTGGGCCCAATTCGTAGCGTTGGGCTCGCCCCCACAATTAAATATGTAAATATATTGGCTTTACAAATTAATCTTAGGCAGTTTTAACTTTATATATTTATCTACTTTAATTTTAATTATATAACTAAGTATTGTTTATACATATTCCTCTTAGATGGTTTTAACTTTATGTATAATTTTGTGCCTTTATCTTCCTTTATTTTTTCTCTTCTTATTCTCATCTTCTTACTATAAATTTGTCACTCTCTCTCATTTTATGCATATTTTATTTTCCCACACAAAAAGGTCCTCTCTCTCTCTCTCTCTCTCTCTCTCTCTCTCTCTCACATTTTTTTTTTTTTACATTTTTTGTTGTATTTTTTATGAAATTAAATTTTGGACATGCTTTCCAGAGGTCTGATGGATTTGAATTTGGACATGCTTCCCAGAGGTTCCTTGAATTTGAATTTTGGATGTGCTTCCTAGAGGTCTAAGGATTGGAATTTTGGACGCGCTTCCCAGAGGTCTAAGGATTTGAAGTTTGGATGTGCTTCCCAGAGGTCCATTGAAGTTGAATTTTGGACATGCTTCCCAGAGGTCCAAGGATTTGAATTTTGGATGTGCTTCCCAGAGGTCTGTTGATTTGAATTTTGGACATGCTTCCCAGAGGTCCAATGATTTGAAGTTTGGACATACTTCCTAGAGGTCCGATGGATTTGAGTTTGGACGTACTTCCCAGAGGTTCAAGGATTTGAAGTTTGGATGTGCTTCCCAGAGGTCTGATGGATTTTTGGAATGCATTATTCATGCCGATGTGTGTGGGCCCTTTACCCTAATACCTACAAAATAAATATTTTCAATTAGTAACAAAGTTATTCATTGAAAAGAATTTGGCATGCCTAACGAATGCCCCTAGTTTAGGACATATTCCATGCCTTGATGAATGTTGAGTGTGGATAGTTGACTTGATGTTGCACCACTTGAGAATAGGGAAAATGATCATAACCTTCTGTTCTTGGTTCCTGAAGAAGAATGAAGATTTTTCCTGGGGCTTTTGAAAATTTTTTTTTTTTTTGGCCGTTGGATCTCGTCTACGCTGTACACGAATATGGAGTTCTCTGAGAATATAGAGCACAAGATATTATGAGGCTAGAAACTGAGACACCATACCACGCATATATAATGTAGAAACTACATTGCAACAGAAACATATAATCAATACCTAGCCTCGTCAATGTTCGTAAAACGTGGAGAAGGAACAAATGCCTTCGTCTTCACAACTTCTCTACCCTCCTGCATCACGAATTAATTAAATTAGTGATTACCAGGATATACCAAAAACTCAATACAATTCAATTCCTTTAAAATGATTGACTAATTAATTAATAGAAGGTTGATACTTGCGCACATTTTTTTTTATAGGTTACTTGCACGCGCGCACACACAACTTATCAAATGGCAAATCAAATTAAAAGGCAGGAAATGAATTACCAATTTGCTTGCAAGAGCCTGTAAGTCTATCCTAGGAATTAATTTTACTGTAACTCTTTGCCTCACATTATCTACATCCACCACCTATGGAAATGAGAGATTAAAGGTCAGACAAGAAATTTTGAGAAAGCAGACCCAACTAAGCTTACAAGTTCTATACGCATAAATCAAACCTTTGAATTGCCTTTCTTCAATCTTACAAGTTCTATAGACCCCATTACTTAATAAGCTTTTACAACATGAGATAGCAAATCCACGATACAGTCCAGCAATGCCAAGTAGACTCATATAAGCCTCAATACCAGCTGGAACTGCCTAGATGAATATTTCTTTGCTAACACAGTCATATCTAGGGCCATATTTTGTAATGCATCTTTGATTGGCCAAAAGTTTTTCTAGAATAAAATAACTTTTTATTCTATCTCAAAGACCATACAGATTACGGTTTGAGGAAAATTTTAAACCATTCCATAAATCTAGCAGTAATTGGCCTTCTAATTTACCAAAGACCTAGGTTTTGTTGTACATTGGAGATTCTAAGTCTAAATTGTAATATGTTCTATAGCGAAGTACTTTGAAGAGGCTTAATAAGTTTGCAGCAAATTTGTCAGTAAAAACTGCTCAACTTAATACAAAATGAACTATTGAAGATATTATTACTTTCATGACTTCACAGAAAGCTAGTCTATGGTCAAGAAAAAGAAATGCTAGTGTTTGTGGTGCTGCATCTGCTTTGAAGGGTTTTGGTGTATCAATATAACAAAGTAGGGTCTTGAAAAAATTTATCACCTATTTGAACACCTAATAATTCAATAGTTGGGGGAGGCAGGATTTGAATTCTAGAAGCCTCCTTTGGAACACCAGGAATTGCCAGTTGAGCCATTAGGCTCTTGGCTGAATGGCTTCTTATACATGCTGCTATTTATTGACAATAATAGTAAAATTTACTTCCAAGGAAGAAACAAAGCAGTTAAAAATGGTAACATAGCTCATATGGAGCTCTCTTGGTGCTGACTGCATCATTTTCATTGAAAATTGGAATAACCTTGAGAGCTAATAATGACTGTACAGTTTCACTAAGTTGATTTCTAAAAGCTTTGTCCCTAAAATCATTATCTGTTACAAGAAGCTTAGCCGATTTGACATCCAGCTGCAGATGGGGAAAATAGACTAATACATTAAATCCAAGACATTACCGAAATCACTACCAGGTTCTGTAGTGAGTACAATGTGATCCCTTGAGATCACAAGTTCAGGTGACAATTCATTAGAGCCCAAAGTTTAAGGTACTCCATTGCTGTTGTTAAAAGCCCTTGACTTGCTAAATTTTCAGCATATTTTTCAACAAGCTTACACAAAGATGCACTAAATCACTTCTGCCCAGTTGCCAAGCCAAGGACAATAGTCTTTTCCGTCAAATCCTAATCAAATGATTAAAAAAAGAAATAAGTATTGTGGACAGAATATACAGGTCAAAATACACCTCTACAAGTACCAAATTAACCTGCAAAAGCTCAACATAGGATTTCCCTTTGTGCTCAGTTCTAAGACTCCTTGACCAAATCGTAAACAATGCACTGGAATGTCACAAAAAGAACTCTACCTTTGCCCGGAGTAACATTGGCGAATATAGCAACTGAAACAACTGAAACAAACATTAGCGAATATAGCAACTCTTTCCACCAAGGTAGTCAATACTGTACCGGTTGCATACTGGTATTAAAACATCAATGTTTCGTACCAGTTTAAATACCGGCCGGTACAAATTTTTTTTTTTTTTTTTTTTTTTTTAAAGTTTTGTAATTTTTGAATTTTTGTTAGGGCAGAATGGTAACTTATTTGCATTAACTTATTATTATTATTTGTTTTCTTATTATGTAATGGTAACTTTTAAGCTTTTTGTTTTTTATATTGTGTTTTTTTTTTTTTTTTAATTGATATTAAAGTCTAAAACCATGAATAATTAGTTCTAAATTGAGGAAATGTTTTATGGTAAACTTTTATATTTATTATAATATATATACACACACATACATATACATACATACATATATATATATATATATATATATATATATATATTTATAAATATAAAAAATTACGGTAAACCAGAAACGGTATACCAGTATTGACTGGTATCCGAAATATATCGTACCGCTGGCTAAACTGGTACAGCCTCCGGTACGGTATTGACTCCTTGCTTTCCACCCATGTTGGATCCAGTAACAATTTGGCAATACTCTTTCTTTTTTTGATAGGTAATAAAACTTTTATTCAAAAAAACTGGGCATCAAGTTCATGATGGTGAACATTCTGATCAAGAAAAATTACAGCTGGTTCAAAGACTCAATACTCTCTGTTAGCATGCAAATTTTTGTCATTTGGAACAAAATTGTCTTGTAATGTAGTATCCAAAACCTGCTCAAAAGTAGTAAGCAGTAAACATGAGGCCATGACTTATAAGAAAATGGCATTTCCTTAACAAATTAGTAACATAAAACTTGACTTACAAAACCAACCCCCCCCCCCCCCCCCCCAAAAAAAACAAAAATCATTATTGTAGCCCAATATTGCATCTCACCATCATATAGCCTCATTTGGTCTATAGCCGCATTTACACGTGCGGCCTATTCACCACGACTATAGGTCCAATAGGTCTATAGCTGTGTTTTTTTCAACGCGGCTACAAGCTGAGTCCTATAGCTGTGTTTTTGAAAAAACGGCCATAGGCTGAGACCTATAGTTGCGTTTTTAAAAACGCGGCTATAGAGCATGTTTTTTGGTGCATTTTAAAATCACCGCTGTACGGTATCTATAGGTCTGAAATGGAAATTTCTGAAGTTCATTGCCAGAATTTTGCAAGTTACCAGCAAAAAATATATCAGCTTGTAAGCCCAAATCTTCAAGTTCATTGCCAAAATATATGTGCTACGAAAAATATATCACCAAAGGACAAAAAGATCCTATACATCACAAAAGATCCTATACTATTGCAAGCCCAAAGCAGCACTGATTCTTGAACTTATTGAGCTGCAACAAAAGACCAACAACAAGAATTGGTATTAGCAGAGTACTTTTCAAAAAAAAAAAAAAAAGCAAACAATTGGCAAAGCATAATCTAATTGAGTTAATAATCAAACTTATCAGCTCTTTAGGTAGGTAACTGCTTCTCTTTGTAATGTCTCAGAAAAATGTTTTGTTTTCCCAATTTCATAATTGAAAAGAGATAGACATTGTTGCAATTGGAAAAAAACAATACCTAGTACTAAACACAGCTATAAAATGTATCTTCAAATGCTAGTTGATTGTTTAGACATGAGATATTGCCTCTCAAATTACTATTTTCAACACACCCGCCATGAGTGCTTATAGTCCACTTACTAAGACATTATTTTATGCTTCCTCATTCTTGCAAAGATCTTATCAATTCCTGCAGTTTCACTTGCCTACTAACTATGGTTTGCTTGTTGTTAAGACCCCCATAACTTGATCAAATGGGTGTAAAAGTGAATTAGAAAAGCTAAAACAATCACAGGCTTGAGTGAGCATGCACCAACTCTGAATGAGGATGTCAAAAACTTTTACAATTGGGAATCTTTGAGTTCAATTATTTCCTACTTGACAGAAAGGTATCACTTAATTTCACCCATATGGGTAACATCATCTCAACTTTGCATAGATATGACTAAAGGACAGCAATATGTTCTCAAGATGGTTTTTCTACCCCTTTAAGAAATGCCCACAGTTGAATTCAAAATAGTATTCTTAAGAGAAACACACCACTTGGAGGGCACCATTTTTGGTTCCACCCATGCCAATTGACCATCGAAAATCATCCCCGTTTTCTTCTCCTCACTGGTTCCTTGACTGGTCTCACCTTGCCTGAAAAGAACACAAGCAAATTCTAATATGCAAATCATTTAACTATAAAGAGATGTATATGTAATCGGTATTGAATCGAAGTATAGTACCATGTCCAGTCCCACAGTCAAGAGGATGTGTTTGTGTCTGTTGCGGCCTTCGCGGCCGATCCTCACTGTGTGAAGCCTCAATATGCTAAGCAAGTGACACACGATAGGCACGTAGGACGTGCATTGGATGTTCAATTGTGCACTTAGCCCCTTTCCATCTAGCAAACAACACAGACATAACCTTCATATTAGTTCCTTACATAATTCCCATGCAAAAAATTTAATGCGGAAATGTAAAACGGTAACTATCTAAGGTCCTACATACCTGATAGCAAATAGACCAGGAGGCAGTGCCTGGTGTGGATGCCTCATCACAGGACATATGTGTGGAAATCTTGCCCATGCCCACAATTGCACCAATAGCATTGCACTGCCAATTTGCTTGGCTGTCTTCTCTGATGCCTTACAGAGGTGTCTATATAGACAACTTAGTGCTGCACTACCCCAACTATAATTCTTTCCGTTGTTGATTGGATTGAAAAATTGCAGATACATAATTGAGAGCCGTTCGCCAGACTTGTCCATAAATAGCATACCACCCAACATCCCTAGTATGTAAAACTGAGCATACTGCTGCATAAGCACCTCAGTGGCGTTAGAGGGGAAAGGGTTGCTAAGCCGCTCCTTGAGCCAATGCGCTTTTACCCTCGGCCCTTCCATCACTGTAGTGTTCTTACCAGCACCGACTTGTCTATTCGGCGGCCTATGCCTTAGCAATTCGGTACAGAGGTTGCCCCAATCTTGCATATGGGTAAATCGCACCACCAGCAAGCCATCTACAGGTACCCCCATTATAACCTCCATGTCTTGTAGCGTGATGGTCATCTCACCGTGGGGCAAGTGGAATGAGTGCGTCTCTGGCCGCCATCTCTCCACCAATGCCGTGATCAATGCATGGTCAAGGTCTAAATTTGGAACCTAAAGTAGCCCCTCTAACCTCACATCTGCAATATAAGCGGCAATCCGTGGATCTAACCCACCTTCTGGCACACTTATAAATCGGTGACAATAAGTCAGTACACCTAGCACTTCCTGCAAACGGAGCAGCATTGTATTAATAATAGCATTTACTAAACACGTAGTAAATATGCTTCAAACTTAAATGCCAATGCTAAGGACAAGTGCATAGTAAGAAAAATCTTTCTACTACAGTACGATTTTGGACAAGTGCATACTGATAGGCCACAAATTGAATGACCCCTTGTGATTTAAACTAATTAATTAATTTAACCAAGTTATTACTTAATCAATTTATCATGCAAAACGCGTGGCAGCACAAACAAATCACCAAAACTAAATATGCAGCGGAAAAATAAATAACTCGGTGATTTGTTCACGAATGGGGAAAACCCTAATGGCAAAAATCCCACCGGGTGATTTTCAGGTCACCACTCCCGAAACTCTACTATTATCAAATCAAGTGGTTACAAGTAAAGGAATTCCAAGTACCTTACTAACCTACAGTTGAACCCTTACCCCAATACCCAATTGGACTTGATTTGTAGTGACAGTTCCCCCCTTTTGATGCACGGCTCCCAAGTACGTGACTAACCAGATGTGCGAATCCCAGTATGCGACTTCAAACACCAACTTTAGAAAGAGAGGTTGGTTGCAAAGTTCTTCAGATCATCCTATGCGATGAATAACACGAAGATGCTTGGTTACAAAACCCTATGGTGCAAATACACAGCAACTTCTTGAAGAAAGATGAACTAGGTCAAGAACTCCGTCTTTTGATCACAATATGCTTGAACAAGGATTGCTCAATTCTTTTGCAACTTGTGTCTATGTTGACGGCTCTTAAAACACTCAATTTATATGTTTAGGGTTAGAAGAAAAGAAGGCCCAAAAACATATTCACGGATCCCAAGAAAATCAGATTGGATTCCTGAAATTTTAAATCTCAACAGATAGCAGGTGTCGAGGTAGCTATCGAGCAGGTGTCGAGCTTTAAAATCTGTGCACTTCAGCTTGCTTTTTCTTGGACAGACTTGATGACTTCAACACTTGATCTTGAAACCTTGTTTCTTGAAGTATTAAAAACACCTAGAACTACCCAATTACAAGTAGAGTGCGTTTTGTCAAAGGATTAGCCAATTTACATAAAATATGACATATGTTCTTAGCATGTGAACACATATGTCCTAACAATCTCCCCCTTTGGCAATCCGTGACAAAACCACAACGAACAAATGAACATATGAGAGAAGTCATAAATCACTCAACTCATATTCACTTGTTGAATATAATAAAATCTATCCTAACACAAACTCTTGAAAAACTTTGCAAGAAGAGAGTTTATGGCAAGTAGACTTTGACAACCTGTATTTCTGAAACACTTTTAAACAAAATTCATCAAGGCATCTTGTGTGAAACAGAAATAATTAGATTGCATACAAGTATAAAGAAACATGTGTCTAAAGATAGAAAAGAAACAACACGTGAAGAGATAGGTGAAAAAGAAACATACATCCACATATAGAGAAAATAAGTACAATGTATGTAAACTGGTCACAAGACCTCATATACAAGATCAATGTATCTAACAAGAATAGAAAAGAAAAGATACATCAAAACCTCACTACATCCCTCAAAAATATGAACACTCCCCCTATCAAAAATGTCCTATACTAACTCTCCCCCTAAGATGACTACTCTCATAGTCCAAAACTACTCCCCCTTTTTGTCACGAATGACAAAGGGTAGAGTGTCATGTAGACATCTTATCAGTAGAGCTAGCATCTCCATCATCATCATCCGAAGTATCATCGTCATCACCATCATCATCATCATCCTCAGCATCAGAATCTGAAGCGACTGAAGGAGGTGGTGGAGGAGAAGCCTCAGAAGCAAAACCACCCATGGTCGCCTGCCGTCGTGTAATACGACCAACACGAACGTTCACCTGATACAACTTAGTGGTGAGTGTATCGAGGCGAGCATCCATACGCTGCAGCTGCGCCATGATATCTCCAAGAGATACATCGCCTGAAGAAGAAGGAGGAGCCGATGTAGATGGAGCAGATCTGGATGGAGCCAAACGCGAAGGAGGAGTGGAATCCGGCTGACGCGACCTAAACTGTGCCTCACTACGTTTTACGGTAGCGGCATCTATGGCAGATATATGTGTGAAGTGGTCGGACACAGGGAAAGGGATGGAAAAATGGCGTAGAATCCTCGTAATAGCGGAAGGAAAGATGAGCTTATCACGGGACGCCGAATCTAAATGAACATCTATGATAGAGAAAATAAAGTGTGAAGGAAAATCTATCGTAAGATGCTCAAGTAGAGATAACAAAAATCGAGCATGAGGCTCTGTGATAGAGTTATAGTGAGAGAGAGGATGAAGTACAAAAGTCATCACCATGTTAAGGAATCTAGGACCTTTAGCAAAAAGTCTACATGATGTATACTGATGCTCACCCCAAACAGAAAGGCGCTCACAAAAAGCAGAAATGAGCTCATCCTTGGACACAGTCCTCAGTCACTCACATGTAGGATAGTCAGGAAACTCTATCCTAGGGACTCTAAGCACATCCGCAACGAGCTGCGGTGTGACAGCAATGCGCATACCTCGAACCGCGAGTATGAAAAAGAGGTACTGAACGATCAATCCCGTACATGTTAGAGTAAAACTCCTAAATCAGTACGAGAGGACAGGTGACCGAGACGTCACACAGTGACTCCCATCCCCTACTGTGAATGATAGAGGGAAGGTCAGTGTCGGTGAAGTCCGCCAGAATGACTTGGCATTCCGAATGAACACCTCGTCTAGAAAAGTTCTCAGTAAATGCCTTGTGGGCATCTCCATCACGGAACCGAAGGGTAAGAGGAGCAGAGTCAGAAGAAGAGGAAGCTCCAGAACGTAGAGGGTTCCGAGCAGGAGTGGATTTACGTTTGGGTGCCATAGACACTACTAACGTAAAAGTATGAGAACGAGATAGAGAGGGAGACAATTAGAAAAGTCCCAAACAGTTCAAATATGATAATATGTTGAACAAAAAGTACGTATGCATGGGAATGCATGGACATGTGACATGCAAACTTAAAAAGCATCATGGGCTCAGCCCAATCCAAACCTAGCAGCACACATACAAGAAACACACATCTAAATGCATGAAAATATCATTCTAATGCACATGGAATGCAATGTATGACATTTTAAAAACATTTGAGTGAAAAACCAACCCAAAATTTCAAGAAAAACTCATCAATTTTAAAAAACCCCAAAATTTTCAAAAACTTCAAAACCTAAGATTCAAAATCATGAAATGCATGAAGAATGAGGGATAAAAAGATCATACCAAGTGATTTGAAGCAGGGAAGGGCCGAAAATCACGTTGGATGAAGGTTTTGAGTGAGAAAAATGGTTTTGGGAGATGAAGAGCCTTGGACAGATCGAAGAGAGATCGAGGAAGTGAGAGAGAAATCGCAACAGATCCTTAAATAGGCACCTCAGTAATTCTCGACAGCTGAGGTGTCGAGAGGTATCGAGGATGCTGTCGAGGAAGGCGTCGAGGAAATGGCCTTCGACAGCTAAAGGTGTCGAGATGGTGTCGAGGTACAAGACCAATTTCAAAGTCTAGAAGCTCGATCGATCGACTAGGTGTCGAGGAGACAGGAGAAATCTCGATCGATCCACATGGTGTCGAGACAGGTGTCGAGAAAGAAGCATCAGACACAATCAAGGGAATCTCGATCGATCCATCATGTGTCGAGAATCTATCGAGGAGACAGAAACTTTCTCGATCGATCCACTAGGTGTCGAGGATGTGTCGGAATTGCAATAAGAAAAAGGCTTAGAAGCTCAACAGATGATCAGGTATCGAGGAGGTGTTGAGCCAGCTTATAAATCCAGTTTTTCGAGAAGTGAAAAACATAGACATGAATGCAATCAAGACAAACATCTCAACCATGATCCAACCAACATAAAATGCTCTCAAAAATCATCTCTCAAAGAAAATTTAAGCACATGGATCTCCCAAAAACTCACACACACACACTAAACAAGTGTAACAAATTTTATATTTCAAAAATAAGTCATGACAGTTCAGTGAGCATACGAAAGCACATGTAAAACCTTTGTGATGGCCAAATCACATTGTACCTGCACATGTATCAAAAGTAGCAAAGAATATTGTGTGTTGTATGTGTAAAACATCGCAAGATTGCATATGTGTATACATGTTATGACGATCTGAGATATGAGAAAATAACTTTAACATCGCAAGATTGCTTTGCCGAAACATACAGATGTCATTAATGATTGGCGAGCAACAGTGGTGAGATGGTTATTTATGCCTTTCTCTTAGGATTTTCTAGTCCTACCCGTCAAAAAGAGTGATATGAGTGTTAAGTTTAAGAAATAACCTAATCTTACTCATCACAAACAAGAGCCACAAAGCTCACTTGCTTAGTTGTGCATAAATATGCTCATCTAAGCTACAAGAGATACAAAGTTTAGAAAACTTTGTTTCATTGGCCATCCAAGGTACACAAGTACCAAAGTACACAAAACACACACTGTTTTTGTATTTTTCAATTTTTCAAAAATTTTTTTTTATTTTATATCAAAAACAAAATAAACAAAACTGAAAATAAGCACACAAAGACATGTTAACAAAGCAAAAACAATGCATAAAACTAGACTGACTCAATAAAAAAAAACAAAACAAACAAGCAATGCATCACACAAGAAAACAAGAAGGGAGAAGAAAGTGATGAAATCACTTTGAGTCCTTTTTCTTCCACACCTTGGAAGAGCATTTCCTTTGATTGAATCCTTGAACCGGCGGTGAGGGGGAAGAATTGAAACCGTTCAAGTTCGAAAGGAACATGATGGCTTTAAGAAGATCTCCAAGAGAAGCAAGAGAGGATTGAAGCTGATTTTGGCTTCCAGATGCTGTCATACTGTTGCTCTGTTGGGTGGCTAGCCACTTGTAGCAATTTGGTCGAGTATGACCGGCAGCTCCACAATGATGACAGAGATGCTGCTTCTTTTGTTTAGGCTTTTAAGAGTTAGCCTTCTTAGTCCTAGGGTTTTTAGCATCTTTCTTATCTAACTTAGGGGGCGCTCCTAAAATGGATTTACCCTTGTCTATGTTCTCACTAGCTAATTCAGTTTTAACATCAATGTTCTCAATTTTAACAGTATTAGCAGGAGGAACAAAAACAGTAGAACTAGTAGAAGTAGAATTAGAGAAAGAAAGACCATACCCTAAACCTGTTCGATCTGAAGCAGATTTCTGGTTGCTGAGCATCTCATCAAGTTTTGCACTTGAAACCCTCTCCAGTTGAGCTCTAACTTGAAATAGCTTTGCTTCAAGCTTCTTGGTCTTCTCAGCCAGAAAGTTATTCTCAAACCTCAGTGCTTCAATAGTTTGATTAGCCTCATCAAACTTTGTGGACAACTCTTCTCGATCAAGTTCCACATCACTGAGCTTCTTGGTGGCCAGCCTATATAACTTCTCATGTTTCTTAGAGAGCTTGTAAAGCTTCTCATAGGCTGAATGGATATCATCTTTGTCATCCATCTTCTCACATTCAGTATCCACCAATTCTTCTTCTTGTTCCACTTCTTCAACAATCCCTTCAGTAGGATTGACTGTGGCAGTGAAGGCATTTAAGATTCCGTCATCCTCATTGTCGGAATCATCTTCAGGCTCAGTGTCACTCAGGGTTGCAGCAAGAGCCTTGCTCTTTCCAATGCTCTTCAGATATGTAGGACACTCATTCTTCATGTGTCCAAACCCATGACACCTAAAACACTTGGGCCCTGACGGAACAGTGTACTGACTGCCTTCTTTAGCATCCTTCCTTCCTTTGTCTTGGCTCTTGAACTGAGAAGAACTGGATTGCCTGCGGTCCTTGTCGAAGCTCCTCCCATTGGCATTCTTCATAAACTTCTTGAACTGCCTTGTAATGTAGGACTTCATCTTGGAATCTTCATCATCGGAAGACTCATCTGTATCACTGCTCTTTGCCTTCAGAGCCATGCTCTTGCCCTTGCTTGACTTGCCTATTCTTGATAACCCTAGCTCGTAGGTCTGCAAGTTCCCAACCAACTCAGTCAAAGGAATTTTATCAATATCCTTTGATTCTTCTATTGCAGTAATCTTGGCATGAAATCTCTCAGGTAGAGATCTGAGCACCTTCCTTACAACCTTGGGTTCAGGGATGGTTTCCCAAGATTGAAGGCTGAGTTCACTATGTCCTTAAGTTTGGCATAGAACTCATCAAACGACTCATCCTCCTCCTTCTTAATTTCTTCAAAGCTAGTAGTGAGCCTCTGTAGCTTTGAATCTTTGACAGCCTTTGTTCCCTCATAGGTTATCTGAAGAATGGTCCACGCCTCCTTGGCGGTTTCTGTTGAGGATATCTTCTTGAACTCCTCATTTGTGACTGCGCTAAATAGGGCATTTAACGCTCTGCTGTTGAAGTTTGCTGCCTTGATCTTGGCTTCATCCCAATCGGCCGGCGCCTCTTTTGGCTTGGTCCAACCAATCTCAACAGCTTGCCACACCTTCTCATCTAAGGACTGCAAAAAAGCTCTCATGCGTACTTTCCAGTAGGCATAGTTAGTCCCATCAAATAAAGGAGGTAAAATGAGAGATTGTCCTCTATCCATGACAAACAGGGGTCAATGGATCAATCACAGCAAAGATTAAACCTAATCAGAGTGTGTCTGCTCTGATACCACTTGATAGGCCACAAATTGAATGACCCCTTGTGATTTAAACTAATTAATTAATTTAACCAAGTTATTAATTAATCAATTTATCATGCAAAACGCGTGGCAGCACAAACAAATCACCAAAACTAAATATACAGCAGAAAAATAAATAACTCGGTGATTTGTTCACGAATGAGGAAAACCCTAATGGCAAAAACCCCACCGGGTGATTTTCAGGTCACCACTCCCGAAACTCCACTATTATCAAATCAAGCGGTTACAAGTAAAGGGATCCCAAGTACCTTACCAACCTACAGTTGAACCCTTACCCCAATACCCAATTGGACTTGATCTGTAGTGACAGTTCCCCCTTTTGATGCACGGCTCCCAAGTACGTGACTAACCAGATACGCGAATCCCAGTACGCGACTTCAAACACCAACTTTAGAAAGAGAGGTTGGTTGCAAAGTTCTTCAGATCATCCTATGCGATGAATAACACGAAGATGCTTGGTTACAAAACCCTATGGTGCAAATACACAGCAACTTCTTGAAGAAAGATGAACTAGGTCAAGAACTCCGTCTTTTGATCATAATTTGCTTGAACAAGGATTGCTCAATGCTTTTGCAACTTGTGTCTATGTTGACGGCTCTTAAAACACTCCATTTATATGTTTAGGGTTAGAAGAAAAGAAGGCCCAAAAACATATTCATGGATCCCAAGAAAATCATATTGGAATCCTGAAATTTTAAATCTCGACAGATAGCAGGTGTCGAGGTAGCTATCGAGCAGGTGTCGAGCTTTAAAATCTGTGCACTTCAGCTTGCTTTTTCTTGGACAGACTTGATGACTTCAACACTTGATCTTGAAACCTTGTTTCTTGAAGTATTAAAAACACCTAGAACTACCCAATTACAAGTAGAGTGCGTTTTGTCAAAGAATTAGCCAATTTACATAAAATATGACATATGCTCTTAACATGTGAACACATATGTCCTAACACATACCTCGCCTGCCGAAGGAGCATTCCAAAGCGAACTTGAACGATGCACAGGCTGCCTCGTCAACAAAGGTTGGACAGAGGGTCTCGCTCTATGTGGGTCCATATCTGGCATAAATTAAAGGTGATTAATGGCCCATTGTACTTAAAAAGCAATCAAATACAACAATATGAATCCTAGAAGCCAACCCAAACACAGGATAAACGTGGAAACCAAAAGGATTAAAAAGAGACACTGATGCATATCTAAAATTTTAAAATCCCAACAAATTTCCCAAACTATAAATTTTTTTTCTATATATACGAAATTGGCCATTCCCTCACTTCCCCTAGCAGTGGACAATGAATCGTGCCAACAAAATTTATCTCAACAAACAAATTAGAGCAACCATCACTGAAGAAATTGCAAACCTATCATGTTATCAAAATCATAACAGTTGAATAAAATATAAAAATTGTTAATTAGAACGACAACATAATATAATGCATCAATGTGATGAAGCCCTAACAAGTTTTCATACCCACAAATTACCAACAAATTAATCCCAATCCCAATTACCGGTATATACCCACAAATGACCCTAACCCCCAAATGCTCAAACAAATATTAAAATAAGGAGAATGTACCTTGTGATTCCAAACTAAAGATGTAGATTGAGAGTGAGAGTACAGAGCATAAGCGAGAGGGAAAGTACAGAGCGAGACTGAGAGTGAGAGTGAGAGCGATAGCAAGACTAAGAAGGAGATTGAGAGCGTGTGGAAGAGTGAGAGCGAGATGATAGTGAGATTGAGAGAGTAATAGGGAGATTGAGAAAATAAGAGTGATGAGAGAGTAAGACTAAGTGGGAGTAAGATTGAAAAAGTGTTTTAAGTAATACTGGGCTGAACCCAGCCATACCCGAGTTCAGTGAACTCGAGTATAAGCCTGCATCGTGGAAGTAATCAACCCGAGTCATACGCGAGTTTAGAGGACTCGGGTACCACACTAACACAGTACTCGAGTTTAATAAGCTCGAGTATTAGGTGGCATTTTTAATGCCCAAATCCCAGCTCAACCAGGGCCACGGTGGAATGCTCACTAGGAACTCGAGTTTCGTAAACTCGAGTACTTGAAAAGTGGTACATTGCTAATTAGTTCTGAAATAGTGCTAGATTGCCACAAATTTTACCAAAACGTGGTATTTGGCTATTTTCACCCTAAATTTATATATCTCGTAAAGTCCTCTTGCAAGCATAATCCTTCTTGTCTTCTCACCACAAAAATCGGCTTTTGGTTTAATGCAAAGCCAACCAAAGTGTGTCCTGCACAGTTACAAGCTGAAGAAAAAGAAAAGAAGAGTTGTTTGTTACACTGTTTGGTACTGTTGTTTGGGCCAAAATGGCCAAATACTACATTTTTTTGAAATTTTTAGCAAAAAACCACTGTTTCGGAAATAAATAGCAAAGTACCACTTTTTCTAGAAATCGAGTTTCAAAAACTCGAGTTCCTCTCAATTTTGCCACCATGGCATTGCTGACATGGAATTTCGGTGATTAAAAAAAATTATATGGTACTCGAGCTTGAGAAACTCGAGTTCCATGCAACACATTACGCGAGTATACTAGGCTCGAGTACCTTTTATAAATAAAACGCAAAAAATTTTATTTCTACAGTACTCGAGTTTGGCAAACTCGAGTACTATGTAAATTTTTTTTTTTTTTTTTTTTTTCTTTTTGTTTGGGGATAATCAACAAATAAACATAAAGATAAAAATAAGTAGCTTTTTTATGTTTTTATTTATTTAAATAGAAGCATTGAAAAATATAGAGATTTTAATTTCGAAATATGAATTTAATTTCTACATTAATTAAAATTGTTCATTGTTTTCTCATAAAAATTATTCATTGTTTTTTATATAAACTATTTCTACGATTTTGCATAAAATTAGTTTCTGTTCAGCATTATTTAAGAAATTGTTCACTCTCTTTTTTGCATAAATTATTTTCTATTCACTATTTAAAAAATTGTTCACTGTTTTCTCATAAAACACCTAGTGACATCGTGTTTTCTAAATTTAAAAGCCAAATCTGAATGCTTTTTCATGTTTGATTTTCACAATAATCGAATATATTTTTCTGCATTGATGAAATCTGTTTCTACATCAATGAAATTTTCTCTCTGCACATTATATTTACTGTACATTCAAATCTTCTTATTGCATTCATAAAATCTGTTTTTTGCATTAATTAAAACTATTCACCGTTTTGTCATAAAAATTGTTCACTGTTTTTTACATAAACTATTTCTAGCATTGGCGCAGTTATTGCACTTAAATGGTTTTTGTGTTTTTTTAAATATGTAACCATATGTATAATGGACAAACTCCATGAAAGAAAAATGAATGATTCGTATAAATCACCTAATGGTAAATGCCTCGAAAAATTCGAATTTGTAAAAAAGTTCGAATTAGTTAAATGTAGAAATTCGAGAAAAATTGATGGAAAATCAATGAACGTACCAAATCATAAAGATGTACATAAGATGTACAGATAGTCTAGACTTGTTGAGAAATTTGATCTCGTTGAAAGTACAAAATAATGAAAATTCAATGGAAAAGTATGTATGTTAGATGTATAGATCGTATGAATTTGTTTAAAAATTTGAATTCGTTGAATGTACAAAAATGTGAAAACTCAAGGAAAAATTGTGTACATTAGATATACAGATAGTACGAATTTGTTGAAAATTTTTGAATTCGTTGAGTGTGTAAAATCGTGAAAATTCAAATGAAAATTAAAGAACATACCAAATTGAGTAAACTTAATGGAAAATTAATTACAATAGATGTATAGATCATCTATTTTTTTGCATTGATAAAATCTGTTTTTACATTAATAAAATTTGCTCTCTGCACCCCATGTTCACCGCTTTCTCATAAAAATTGTTCACTGTTTTTCGCATAAACTGTTTCTAGCATTATGCATAAAATTATTTTCTGTTCAGTATTATTTAAAAAATTGTTCACTCTCTTTTCTGCATAAATTATTTTCTGTTCACTATTTAAAAAATTGTTCAGTGTTTTCTCATAAACTATTTCTAGCATTCTACATAATATTATTTTCTGTTCAGCATTATTTAAAAAATTGTTCACTCTCTTTTCTGCGTAAATTATTTTTTGTTCACTATTTAAAAAATTGTTCACTGTTTTCTCGTAAAACACCTAGTGAAATCGTGTTTTCTAAATTTAAACGCCAAATCTGAATGCTTTTTCATGTCTGATTTTCACAATAATTGAATATATTTTTCTGCATTGATGAAATCTGTTTCTACATTAATAAAATTTGCTCTCTGCACATCATATTTACTGTACATTCAAATCTTCTTATTGCATTCATAAAATCTGTTTTTTGCATTAATTAAAACTGTTCATTGTTTTCTCATAAAAATTGTTCACTGTTTTTTGCATAAACTATTTCTACGATTTTGCATAAAATTATTTTCTATTCAGCATTATTTAAAAAATTGTTCACTCTTTTTTCTACGTAAATTATTTTCTGTTCACTATTTAAAAAATTGTTCACTGTTTTCTCATAAAACACCTAGTGAAATCGTGTTTTCTAAATTTAAACGCCAAATCTGAATGCTTTTTCATGTTTAAATTTCACAATAATTGAATTTGTTTTACTGCATTGATAAAATCTGTTTCTACGTTAATAAAATTTGCTCTCTGTACATCATGTTTACTCTATATTCGAATCTGCTTATTGCATTCATAAAATCTGTTTTCTGCATTAATTAAAATTGTTCATTGTTTTCTCATAAAAATTGTTCACTGTTTTCTGCATAAACTATTTCTACAATTTTGCATAAAATTATTTTCTGTTCAGCATTATTTAAAAAATTGTTCACTCTCTGTTCTGCATAAATTATTTTTTGTTCACTATTTAAAAAATTGTTCGCTGTTTTCTCATAAAACACCTAGTTAAATTGTGTTTTCTAAATTGAAAAACCAAATCTGTTTGTTTTTTCATGTTCAAATTTCACAATAATCGAACTTTTTTTTTTTTTTTTGCATTGATAAAATCTATTTTGATACACTTTGTCAAAATTATCCAACAATGATGGATTATGATTGGTTGTACTTAAATAAGTTGTCACAAGCAACATAAATTACCAACCAACCAAAAAAAAAAAAAAAAAAAAAGAAACTACATCCACCTGATCAAATAAAGGTGGTAGGTTGGGTTTTCAGTTTTCACATACAACTTCAAAGCAGGTTTTTGACCAAATATTTTGTTTCTTTAAAGTATTTCAATATTAGATTTGTTATATACTTTCCCTCTGTCTAGGGGCTGAGAGAATAGAATCTATATGTCTGGAAACAAAATGTTTGTAATAGAATCTATGTTGGTTTAATGGCTGCAATCGTGCCTGAAAAATAAAATAAAATGTAGCTCAATAATCAATTTTCTATTATGACTTTTACCTCAGAGCATGTTTTGAGTGTCCATTTATGCGTGTGATTTTGAACTTGTTTCTGTGTTTTTTCGGTGTTTGAAAGTAGTTGTGCATGTTAAAAGTACTGAATGCTGCTGTTATGATCCTTAACACTCAAAACTGTTTGTAAGATAGATTTTGGCTCAAGTAGGACATGATATACTGTTCACTATTTTCTGCATAAAATATTTCTAGTATTCTACATAAAATTATTTTCTATTCAGCATTATTTAAAAAATTGTTCACTCTCTTTTCTGCGTAAATTATTCTCTATTCACTGTTTAAAAAATTGTTCGCTGTTTTCTCATAAAACACCTAGTGAAATCATGTTTTCTAAATTTAAACGCCAAATCTAAATGCTTTTTCAGATTTGGCGTTTAAATTTAGAAAACAAGATTTCACTAGGTGTTTTACGAGAAAACAATGAACAATTTTTTAAATAGTGAACAGAAAATAATTTATGTAGAAAAGAGAGTGAACAATTTTTTAAATAATGCTGTACAGAAAATAATTTTATGCAAAATCGTAGAAATAATTTATGCAGAAAACAGTGAGCAATTTTTATGAGAAAACAGTGAACAATTTTAATTAATGCAGAAAACAGATTTTATGAATGCAATAAGTAGATTCGAATATAGAGTAAGCATGATGTGCAGAGAGCAAATTTTATTAACCTAGAAACAGATTTTATCAATGCAGAAAAACAAATTCAATTATTGTGAAATTTAAACATGAAAAAGCACTCAGATTTGGCGTTTAAATTTAGAAACACGATTTCACTAGGTGTTTTACGAGAAAACTGTGAACAATTTTTTAAATAATGAAGAGAAAATAATTTACACAGAAAAGAGAGTGAACAATTTTTTAAATAATGCTGAACAGAAAATAATTTTATGTAGAATGCTAGAAATAGTTTATGAAAAAACAGTGAAAATTTTTTTAAATAGTGAACAGAAAATAATTTATGCAGAAAAAAGGTGAACAATTTTTTAAATAATACTGAACAGAAAATAATTTTATGCATAATGCTAGAAACAGTTTATGCGAAAAACAGTGAACAATTTTTATGAGAAAGCGGTGAACATGGTGTGCAGAGAGCAAATTTTATTAATGTAAAAACAGATTTTATCAATGGGAAAAAATAGATGATCTGTACATCTAATGTAATTAATTTTCCATTAAGTTTACTCAAATTGGTATGTTATTCAATTTTTATTTGAATTTTCATGATTTTACACACTCAACGAATTCAAAATTTTCAACAAATTCGTACTATCTGTACATCTAATGTACACAATTTTTCCTTGAGTTTTCATAGTTTTGTACATTCAACGAATTCAAATTTTTAAACAAATTCATACGATCTATACATCTAACGTACATACTTTTCCATTGAATTTTCATTATTTTGTACTTTCAACGAGATCAAATTTCTCAACAAGTCTAGACTATCTGTACATTTTATGTACATCTTCATAACTTGGTACGTTCATTGATTTTCCATCGATTTTTCTCGAATTTCTACATTTAACTGATTCGAACTTTTTTACAAATTCGAATTTTTCAAGGCATTTACCATTACGTGATTTATACGAATCATTCATTTTTCTTTCATGGAGTTTGTCCATTATACATATGGTTACATATTTAAAAAAACACAAAAACCATTTAAGTGCAATAACTGCGCCAATGCTAAAAATAGTTTATGCAGAAAACAGTGAACAATTTTTATGACAAAACGGTGAACAGTTTTAATTAATGCAAAAAAAAAAAATTTATGAATGCAATAAGAAGATTTGAATGTACAGTAAATATGATGTGCAGAGAGAAAATTTCATTAATGTAGAAACAGATTTCATCAATGCAGAAAAATATATTCGATTATTGTGAAAATCAAACATGAAAAAGTATTCAGATTTGGCGTTTAAATTTAGAAAACACGATTTCACTAGGTGTTTTACGAGAAAACAGTGTACAATTTTTTAAATAGCGAACAAAAAATAATTTACGTAGAAAAGAGAATGAACAATTTTTTAAATAATGCTGAACAGAAAATAATTTTATGTAAAATGCTAGAAATAGTTTATGAGAAAACACTGAACAATTTTTTAAATAGTGAACAGAAAATAATTTATGCAGAAAAGAGAGTGAACAATTTTTTAAATAATACTGAACAGAAAATAATTTTATGCATAATGCTAGAAACAGTTTATGCGAAAAGTAGTGAACAATTTTTATGAGAAAGTGGTGAACATGGTGTGCAGAGAGCAAATTTTATTAATGTAAAAACAGATTTTATCAATGGGAAAAAATAGATGATCTGTACATCTAATGTAATTAATTTTCCATTAAGTTTACTCAATTTGGTATGTTCTTCAATTTTTATTTGAATTTTCATGATTTTACACACTCAACGAATTCAAAATTTTCAACAAATTCGTACTATCTGTACATCTAATGTACACAATTTTTCCTTGAGTTTTCACAGTTTTGTACATTCAACGAATTCAAATTTTTAAACAAATTCATACGATCTATACATCTAACGTACATACTTTTCCATTGAATTTTCATTATTTTGTACTTTCAACGAAATCAAATTTCTTAACAAGTCTAGACTATCTGTACATTCTATGTACATCTTCATAATTTGGTACGTTCATTGATTTTCCATCGATTTTTCTCGAATTTCTATATTTAACTAATTCAAACTTTTTTACAAATTTGAATTTTTCAAGGCATTTACCATTAGGTGATTTATACGAATCATTCATTTTTCTTTCATGGAGTTTGTCCATTATACATATGGTTACGTATTTAAAAAAACACAAAAACCATTTAAGTGCAATAACTGTGCCAATGCTAGAAATAGTTTATGCAGAAAACAATGAACAATTTTTATGACAAAACAGTGAACAATTTTAATTAATGCAAAAAACAGATTTTATGAATGCAATAAGAAGATTTGAATATACAGTAAATATGATGTGCAGAGAGAAAATTTCATTAATGTAGAAACAGATTTCATCAATGCAGAAAAATATATTCGATTATTGTGAAAATCAAACATGAAAAAGCATTCAGATTTGGCGTTTAAATTTAGAAAACACGATGTCCCTAGGTGATTTATGAGAAAACAGTGAACAATTTTTTAAATAGTGAATAGAAAATAATTTATGCAAAAAAGAGAGTGAACAATTTCTTAAATAATGCTGAACAAAAACTAATTTTATGCAAAATCGTAGAAATAGTTTATATAGAAAACAATGAACAATTTTAATTTATGTAGAAATTAAATTCATATTTCGAAATTAAAATCTCTATATTTTACAATGCTTCTATTTAAATAAATAAAAACATAAAAAAGCTACTTATTTTTATCTTTATGTTTATTTGTTAATTATCCCCAAACAAAAAGAAAACAAAAACAAAAACAAAAACAAAAAAAAAAAAAAAAAATTACACAGTACTCAAGTTTGCCAAACTCGAGTACTGTACAAATAAAATTTTCTGCGTTTTATTTATAAAAGGTACTCGAGCCTAGTATACTCGAGTAACGTGTTGCATGGAACTCAAGTTTCTCAAGCTCGAGTACCACATAATTTTTTTTAATCACTGAAATTCCAGGTCAGTAATGCCATGGTGGCAAAATTGAGAGGAACTCGAGTTTCCGAAATTCAATTTCTAGAAAAAGTAGTACTTTGCTATTTATTTCCGAAACAGTGGTTTTTTGCTAAAAATTTCAAAAAAATGTGGTATTTGGCCATTTTGGCCTTGTTGTTTGTCCTACACTATTTAGTTAGAGATTGAGAGCTCCACAAAAGCCATTCGGCCATTGTGTGGTGGAAATACACACATAGAGAACTCGACCACCACAGAATGTTTTTTTGACAAACTACAACCACAGAATGTTGGTGTTTAAAAGAAGATATTAATTATTACTAGGTTTTATGGTGAGAGGCTTATTCTGACAGTATTCTAACTATCCCTTCAAACTGAACTTGAGTTTAGAAGTCAAAATACAAAAAAAAAAAGGGTCCTCGTAGAAGAGTTCTAATAGTATTCTAACACAAGACACCAACAACGTTTTACAAGACTAGAGCATTCACATAGGTAAAGCTATAACATAAAATAGTAAAGCCAAACTTAAGACATCCTCCTTCATCAATCACCTCTACTTGTTTCATGCGTTTCTCATTGTTATGCTCTGTGAACTTCTCTACGTGCTCAGTAATCCCAGGTGTGCCTAATTCAATGAAAAGAAAGTTGAATGAAAGAAAGATGAAATAATGATTAAAATTTAAACTGTAAAGAAATATAATCATGATTTTTAAATAGAGTTTGTAGTGTGCCTTATATTAGAATCATATGTATTCTCTCTCCCTTGTGCATGTACATGTGTTTCTAAAATAATGAGTCTTCAAATCCACTGTGGAGACTATTTCGAGTAATAGCATATTTACATGCTTATTGTAGTTAAGTAACTTAACGTCCAAATTATATATGAAAAATTATTAATGTGCCATAAATTTTACTAAAAAGTAGTTTATAAATTGATGTAGTATTGAATGTGATTAGCGTTATTTTAATAATATAATAAATAAATATTGAAATATATATATATATATATATATTTTTTTTTTATGATTGATGATAGTTTTTTTTTTTTTTTTGATACAATGATTGATGATATTAATTTATAAAATTTGTAGCATTCCTATACTAAAATAGACTATAACTAATATATACACTCTAACTAATTCTAATTTTACACATTTAACCAGCCAACATTAAGGGTAATTCTTACATGTTCTAAGAGCAATGCTCTCTTCTCTCACATGAGAGATAGGCCCCACACGTAGGTCTCACCATAATACCCACCCCTCATATGAGAAGAGAGAGCATTGTTCCCGGGATATCAAAGTTTTTTCCCAACATTAATCGGAGCACATGGCACATATGTCTTATAAAGCACATGCACGTGCTACACGAGAATTGCCTTTTCCTAACTCTCTCTCTCTCTTTTTTTTTTTTTTTTTTTTGGCTGGGAGTCTTTTCCTAACTAATACAATGTGAACTTGGGTCGTGAGTAGCTTTTGACCACATGCTCCTGTGTTGCATTGAAGTCCAAATCGTTGCATTGTCACATCATCATGTCATGGAACATGACATGAAACGTGACAGCCTAACAGGCATAGTGATGTGGCCTTAAAGTGATGACATTGTTATGTGGCATAGATGAGATCAATTGAAGCTAGCATGTGGCCGAAGTTGTTATTATTGCTCCATGGCCGAATTTAGCTTGTGCTTAGTTGGCATTGGAGCTCCTGGTCTATTGGAAAAAGTTTCTCTCAAGCTTGACTGAAGTTTGGAGAAACCTCCTTAACTCGGATGATAAATATAAATTTAAAAAATTTAGTTGTTGAATTATATGTTCTTATTATATCCTTTATACTTACAAAATTTTAAGAAAATTAAATATTAATAGCTATGTCATCAATCAAGAATTTAAATTTCAAATTTTTGTGATTCAAAATTATGCATAAAAATTAAGTTGAATAGTTGAATACAGGGGCGACACAAGCGTTTCGGAGGCCTAATGCGAAATCTTCAAATAAGGCCTTTATGTCATCACTTAAATAATATTTAACTAGCATTTTATATAATAATTTTTTTAAATCCATTCTTTTTAATTTTTAATATGATTTTTTTTTTTGAGAAATTGCTAAAGTTATAACAAATTTTACTACAAACTGGTGTTTAATGAATGTCATCAATGACATGAGGCTTACAAAAATACTAGAAATATTATAAAATTTACAACATGAGAATTATAAATATATATCACCAATCACAAATATTCATTCAAAAATGCATTCAATAGTTTGTTGAAATCTACCTATCATATCCATTATCACATCAAATTATAAAAGTTATGAAGACCACCACGCACCCTTGGTGCAGTGATCACTCCAAAAGTATAAGTCTCTAGAAAAGAGTTCGCACACATATACACTTAGATTAGGTTAGAGTAGAATTTTTATCTTGTATAAAAATAATTAAATAACTAAAAGTTATGCAGTAAAAATTATAGGATTTTTAACATTTTCCTATTTGAATTACTTGTAATTAGTAACACGTTTATTTGTAAGACCTATTTATTTAAATTTGTCTTATCTCTATCTCGAGTATTACTTAATTCTTTGAGCCTTCTTAATAGTGAAAAAAAAAAAAAAAAAAAAAAAAAAAAAAGCAAACTAAAATGTTTCAATATCTCTAAAAAATATTTATATATAAAAAATAAATAAATAAATTTGCCCCCAAATTTGGGGCATTCTCTAGTAAGGGGGCCCTAGGCAATGGTCTAATTGGCCTAAGTCTAGGGCTGGCTCTAGTTGAATAGTAAAAACCATCTAATTTGAATGAAATTTAAAATGTGTGTTAAGAACATAAATAATATGCAATCCAACGGTTAGATTTTCAAAATTCACATCCAATAAAAAATATATAAAAGGAGTTTGATAGGGTTTTCTCCAAATTAATTTGGAGAGAAACCTTGTCCATAGTTGATTATAGCAAGTGCTTGATTTGAACAAGGATTTCCTTAACACTTCTCTCTCTCTCTCTCTCTCCAACACAAACTGAAATTAAGATAATAGCAATGTTACGACAACTTTTTACACAATTATAGGTGTTAGGACATATGTGTTCACATGTTAAGAACATATGTCATACTTTATGTAAATTGGCTAATCCTTTGACAAAACACATTCTACTTGTAATTGGGTAGTTCTAGGTGTTTTTAATACTTCAAGAAACAAGGTTTCAAGATCAAGTATTGAAGTCATCAAGTCTGTCCAAGAAAAAGCAAGCTGAAGTGCATAGATTTTAAAGCTCGACACCTACCTCGACACCTGTTATCTGTCGAGAATTAAAAAGTCAGATTTCTGTTCTGATTTTCTTGGGATCCGTGAATGTGTTTTTGGGCCTTCTTTTCTTCTAACCCTAAACATATAAATGGAGTGTTTTAAGAGCCGTCAATACAGACACAAGTTGCATAAGCATTGAGCAATCCTTGTTCAAGCAAATTGTGATCTAAGACGAAGTTCTTGACCTAGTTCATCTTCTTCAAGAAGTTGCTGTGTATTTTGCACCTTAGGGTTTTGTGACCAAACATCTTCCTGATCTTCATTGCATAGGATGATCTGAAGAACTTTGCAGCCAACCTCTCTTCCTAAAGTTGGTGTTTGAAGTCGCGTACTGGGATCCGCGCATCTGGTTAGTCACGTACTTGGGAGCCGTGCATCAAAAAGGGGAACTGTCGCTACAGATCAAGTCCAATTGGGTATTGGGGTAAGGGTTCAACTGTAGGTTGGTAAGGTACTTGGGATTCCTTATTTGTAACCGCTTGATTTGATAATAGTGGAGTTTCGAGAGTGGTGACCTGAAAATTACCCGGTGGGGTTTTTGCCGTTAGGGTTTTCCCCATTCGTGAACAAATCAGCGAGTTATTTATTTTTCCGCTGCTTATTTAGTTTTGGTGATTTGTTTGTGCTGTCACGCATTTGCATGATAAATTGATTAATTAATAACTTGGCTAAATTAATTAATTAGTTTATATCACAAGGGGGTCATTCAATTTGTGGCCTATCAATAGGCTATGTTTTGGTTTGATAATAAAGAACAACCATCAGGAGTGGACGACATAAGTTGGAATTCTCTAAAATAAGTACTTAAGATAATTATGTGATATGTTGTGATTAGAGGATTTAAAAAAAAAAAAAAAGTTAAGCTTAAAAAATTACTTTTACGTGGACCCATTACTGATACTATTTTTATTTTGTGCCAATCATCATAATTATGCAAAAAATTGTTAAAATTTTTGTGTCCCTAAACTTAAATTCTCACTAGTATATCTTTTTGCAGACTTTTCTGAGGGATTGATCACCTAAATCATCATTTGTTGAGTAGCCCATTTAAATTCAAACTACCATCTCCTAAATAAAGAAGCCATTCATCTTTATTGCTTTAAAATTAGGAAGATACATCAAGATGCAACTGGTGTTGGATGAAAGATGGAATTTCTTCCATCCAAACTACCATCCCCTAAATACATTATTTATATCTACCATCTTCGAAAACTTCATCACACAATTAAGTTCATATAAAGATAAGAAATACCATGAATTTGTTATTTTATTCCATAATGTGGTATATTATTGTTCATAATCACTCTACATTTTTAGTAGTTTTGTTTTTGATGAGATAATTTTTGGCGATTTCTCCAATTTTTGCTACTAGGTCAGTAGTAACGGACGAGGTATTTGCAACAACTTCTTCCTTGATATCATACTCAATTGTGCTTTTGATTATAAATGAATCATTGTCCTTCTCTATGATTTCAAAGCGAACACGAAAAAGAGTAAGGCCTAAATCAAGATATCCTTCTTCTGTCACCTTTAGTTCTTTCATGCGTTTCTCATTGTCATACTTTGTGAACTTCTCTCTTTGCACAGAAAACCCACGTGAGCCTAATTCATTAGAAAGGAAGTTTAATTAATGAAAAAAAAAATGGAAGTAACTATTCAAATTGAAACTTTAAAGAGAACATAGAAGCAAATAAAGCAGTCATTCATTTCTGACTAAAGAGAGGGGGGAGCTATTTCTCCAAAGTCAATTCTTAGATTGCTTGGGATCATTGGTTGGGTTCAAGATTACTTCTATGTTTATCACTTTGTATTGCTTTATCAATTATCATACCTGGTGTATATGTCTTCTTCAAAATAGTCCCAATCCCTCCATCACCTTCTATGACCTCAATCTTCTCAACGATACTTCCATCTTCTACAAGAAGTTTTGCTAACCCAAGCCTGCCATAAAGCTCCCATGCATCACTAGCGCGCACATTTACCTCCAGCAAGTGTGAGAGTTGCCCAGACATCTTTTTTAAATGCACTTGCAGAAGCAAATATGTTGGGATGTGTTAGGCATGTTCTTTCCTTGTGATATATATAGGCACCAAATTTGTGTGAAGATTAGTAAAGTGTCTTATCATCGAATAGGGTTCGAATATTGCCTACACCAAAAATCGATTGGTGTCTTAGCCTAATGATAAGAGCAATCATTATGAAATATAATGGACTTCATATGTTGAAATTCTAACCTATTTATTAAAAAGTTTATGTTTGGACTAGAGGAAAGAGGGTGAAAATTTAGGTACAATACATTAAATGTTGTACATTAGGTTTCTCATTTGAATGGACACCTGGCCATTACTTTTACATTTAATTTTCTTTGAAAGGAAGAACACTATTTGGATGTAGCCCAACCAGGTTGAACTCATCAAGCCTTTATCAAAAAAAATTTAATTTAATATTTTTATGATCCGTTTTCTATGTAGGTTTGTATACCAAGCAGTGGGGGCTACAAGATTTTTTGTCCAAGGGGGTCAATAAGAAATATAAATTATCAAATTCACTTAACAATGTAATTGCCCATTGACCACAACTTGCAAAAACAAAAACAAATTCATCACATAACTCAATGAATTGATATTAACCAAACCAGAATCAATTTTATTTAGAGAACCAAATATCATGATTCAAGTGTAAGATTTAACAAAATAGATGAAAATTAATTAATAATTTTAAATGTTTTAATTCACCTCTAGTACTAGAAGATGATGCATGATAAGAGAGAGAGAGAAAAAGAGAGAGTTTAGCATGTGAGTGTGACAGATAGAATGATTAATGGTCACAATATATTGTGTGGAAGACAGTCCTAAGAGATTTGTGTGTGTGTGCGTGTGTGTGTGTAATTTTCCTCGTGTAAAACATTTTAATTGAGTTGGATTCTCATTCACCCACAGATTTTTGGGGCCTTTTTCTATTGGTTCCTCTCATTTTTTTGGACGGTGAGTTCAATTATTGTCTTCACAATTTTTATTTTTATTTCAAATGGGCCCCTAGGTCATGGACTAAATTGCTTAGGCCTAGGCTGGTCCTAACAACTTTTCTTTTCTCCCCATAAGAAAAAATGCATGATTTTATCAAATCAAGTAAGTATCTGGTAGTTTTCTTTTCTCCTTATATATATATATATATATATATATATTTTTTTTTTTTTTTTTGAAGAGAAGATAGAAAAAATTTACTAATAAAAGAAGATAATTGCAAAGTGATAATAAAAAAAGGGTGGATCCCCTGTCCAGAATTGAAAAACTCAGTACAAAAAGAGCTAGAAGAGGACCTAAACCTAAGAATATATTATCACATGTTTTTTTTTTTTGATGAAATATTATCACATGTTAGAGGAACTCAACGATGAGGGCAATAATGATACGTAACCTTCAACATTGATCTTGACAATATAAACAAAGAGAAATTCTAGTACCACAAAAGTTTTCACAACTTCTTGCCATAATTGTGATGTGGCAAAGTGTGATTGGTGAAGAAAAAATTGTGGGTCCATGTATAAGTGATGATTAATCACTCACAATCTGGCACATCACAATTGTGATAAAAAGTTATGGAATAATTTATAGTCCTAGAACTACTCATAAATAAAACTTCAAGTACTTCAAGACCAGGTGTAAGTACCATTAGGTGATACTGTTGGAAATATAATAGTAAATAAACAAGTTTGATTCAACAAATACCATCCCAAAGAATTAACAAGAATATAAAAGTAAACTTTTTTCATCCAGAGTAAAACTTAGTGTGACTAGTTCTCTTGGCCAAATAATCCCTCATGATTAGAGTAGTGTCAAGTTTCGTGATGGGTGCACTTCCACTCACAGAGGTTCAAGAACAATCTTCAAATGCCTTTATGTAGAACAAGTATAAATTGTCGAAAAATATGTGATATAGAATGAAAACCATGTCTGATGGAGAATAAGAGCAAAAGAAAAAAAAGTTAGGGGAAAAAGCATTCCCCTCCCCCCCCCCCCCCCCCCCCCCCCCCCGTCTTTTCTATGTTTGCAGTAACTCTCAATTTCCCTCATTATATTTGAAACCAACCAATTTCCCCTTCTATGCTTGGAAAATGAGCAAATACTTTAAATTCGTTACAAATGCAATCTATGAAAACAATAATACAATCTTCAACTTTTTCACTTCCTTGTGGTGTACAACTAATAATTTCTATAAAATGTTTTGTTAGATTTAACTAAGAAAATAACAAGTTGGGGGTATTTGCTCATTTCCTAAACATTATGGGGGAGGGGGGGGGGGGGGGGGGGGGGGGATTTGTTGATTTAAAAAATATAAGGGGGAATTGTGAACTACCCCAAATATAAAGAGGGAAAACAAGGAAAATGTTTTTTTCCCTTAAAAGTTGGATTAAGATCTTTTAGAGTTCCTAAGGTACTCTACTAAATAAATTTCTTTTAATCTTGACTCTTCATTTTATAATAAATGGTTCTGATAATGCCACATCATTAATTTAATAAAAAAAACCTTAAAATAATGATGTCATATCAACTCATTAAGCATGCTTGATGCAAAACAAATGGGCTTAGCCTAACTTGCACCCAAACAATTTTGTCACATTGTTTTTACTTTGCTCCCCAAGGTTGTTTGGATGATTGGGACCGGTCCTTTAAAAGGCTGCCTACGTACCTCTTTCGTGGAGGATTAGGTCAAGATGTAGTTCAAGAGAACTAGATTTTGAAAAAGAATGATTTTTTTTTTTTTTATGGAAATGAGATTTCTCTTTTTTTCTTCTTTTTTTTTAATTTTTTTTTTTTTAATTTTTTATGAACAATAAGTGATCCTTTGAACAACCATTTTGGCAAATCAAAGTGTTTAAGAATCAAACAATTCTCTTTGATTAGGAAGGATCAAGATCATTAAACTCATATAATCAAATTTGCTTCTTCCTTTTGAACATTGTCAGATTAAGTCTCCAAAGGCAATGGAATGTGACAATATTTAGAAATCACATTGTTGGGAGCAAACAAGGAGAGTGCTCCAAGTTTGAAAGTTCTTTTGAGTCATTTAAGGATTTAAGAATTTGATTTTTTTTTTTTTTTTTTTTGGCTTTAGACATATCGTCCAGTGGGGTTTGACAATTTTAAGCATTTTTCCTTTTTAATTCAAGAGAAAATAATATTAGAGTTTAAGATGCACCTACAACTAGCAAGACTTCAAGGAGGTCTTTACTCATGGGTTGTAATGTTGGCTGGGTTTGGGTTATGAAATAAAAGTTAAAAAAGGCTCAAAATTCCCTATGATGATTCCTCCAAGTATGCATTACTCAAAAATCAAGTATTAGAGGAGTCTTCATTAGTCACTTGTATCAACATTTGTTTTTAAGCTCATTCCTCTTGAATCATAACTCTAGATTTTCATCTTGCAAAATCCTTTTCTTTTTAGATTACATCTTCAAGTTTTCAATTTGCTAGGATTTTACCCTTTTTTCTTCTTCTTTTCTTTGGCCCTAACTTTTGCCTAGGCCGCCCTTTTGGGTTTTCAACATAGCGGGATTTCTTTCTTTTCTTTCCTTTTTGGCCTTAGCTTTTGCCTAGATTGCCCTTTTGGATTTTTAGTCTAGCGAGAGTTTTTTTTTTTTTTTTTTTCTATGTCCTTCATCTCTGATTGAATGAACTATTGGAGATCTTTTGCCTTCCTTATTTTTCTCAGCTTAAGTCATTTTGATGCACTCTCTAGACTACTTTCTTGCATTGATGCACTTGCACCCTTCTGTGCTTGATGAATCTTTTCCTTTTTTGATGAACTCTCTTTTAGATAAAACTTGTATTCCTCTTAGCATGATGAATTTAGGGCTCTTCAAACTTGATGCACACTTTTTTTCTCTCACATTGATGAAATTTCATTTATCTTTCCTTGATTGAGTGAAACCTTATTTTTCTTTGATGATCTCTTATCTTTAGCTTAATGAATTCTCCACTTGTCTTTCATATCTTCTAGGAGAGCTTTACCAATTACCTTCAAAGCTACAAGGTCGATTCCTCCTCAACATGAGATTTAAGCATGCATACTTTGATTTTTCCCACCCTACGTTTAGATTTTAGTGGGTTCATGCGAAAAAGAGGCTAAGTGTTTAAAGGCTCAAATGGGCTAGCAATAGATAATGAATATTCTAGGTAATAGGAAATAATTTAGTTTAACCAAAGATGACCTCCTATCCTTACTAATACTTGCTTGTAGGCACAGTGATTTAAGCTCTTTTAATAAATTCATCTTAAAAGAAAAAGTATGAATGCTTTAATGATGTGAAACAAAAGACTTTTGAAAATTGGATCGAGTGCATGGATTATTGGGATTTTCCAATGGATGGATTTCTTTTTATTGCCTTTTAAGACCATTTCTTCTTATATTCTAAGTCAAGTAGGAAAAGTCTTTACATGGATCAAATGAAATTAATCATTCCTTGGTACAAGTTGATTGCTCAAGCCTTTAAACATCAAGATTTAGAAAATGTTGTCTAAGAGATCCTCATGTACCATGTTGAAAAGGAGACTTCTTCTTTTCTTTTTTCTTTTTTTAAATCTTGAAGAAAAAAATTGGATTTTTTTGAAAAAGTCACTAGGAAGTTCAATGGCCCTAGTTCAAAGATTTTTTTTAAATGACTCAAAGGCCCAATGCCCCTAGTCCAAATACTCTCACTTGAATTTTTTTTTTTTCTTCTTTTTGAAAAGATTTGGGAATCTTGATTTTTTTTTTTAAATATATACATGAACAAAGTACATCAAATGCTACATGGATTTTTAGAATTCAAAGAAACATAGAAACATGCAATAAACAAACAAACTTTAAGTTTAACCATGATGTTGCAAACCAAATGTGGAGTGAGGCAAGGTTGGGCCACTTGCTTCTTCTTGGTCCATTTAGGATGCTTGAGACTTGGTATGCTTGAACCTTGATTATGATAAAATGGCTTGGGCATGCACTTGGGAGGCTTGAACCTTGATTATGATCTTTTGGTATTTGCTTGAAATGGCTTGGGCTTACACTTGGAAGGTATGCATCTTGTGAGCTTTTGGCCTTTGATGTTGATCATGCGTATACACCTTTGATGGGCTCAAGTGTTGGGCCTAGAATGATTCAAGAAACAATTTTCGATTTCCATACCAAGTTCAATCATAGGCTTTGAGCTTGAGTTAATTCATAGCATACAAGGTTCAAACAATTATGATGGGCTCAAGCGTTGGACTTGGGCTCATCATGGTTCAAACAACAACCAAACACATGCATAATGCAATGCAATTTACATGGACTGACCTAAAGGTAAATTTTATGGGTCATTACAACATGGGTAGAAGGTAGGTTAAAGGTCCTCACAAGCTAGGACATCGTACCTCCCAACTTGTGACGCTAGGAGCGCCGCGTTGGTCCGAACGATACAGTTTGTCCATATGAACCACCATGGCATAATCATGATGATCCTTGTCGCGGTGGGTGGTAGGTTCACCACTGGGTATGTGAGTCTTAAGAAGACCACAATCCACAACTAATACCACCAGGCTTCCGGGCTAGCACACAAATAAAATAAATTTCATTCAAGCAAATGATGCATGACATGCAATATAATGACACATTAGACATATTATATACAAAAAGCAATTAACAAACAATGACATGGTTGGCCACCGTATCCTAATTGAAGCTTAGCTCTCAATATCCCCAGCGGAGTTGCCACTGTGAGAGACCGCACCCCTGGCCCCTTTTTTGTAGAATGTTGGGCCAAACTCACGTGAATGGGTGGAGTCGTGTTATTATCCCTTAATATGGAGGTTCGACTGACTATATTTTCTCCTTTAGATTAAGGGTTTTACAATGGAGTCACCATTTATTTAATTATTGGAAAAAATAAGAAAACTAAAATTGAAAAATTCCTCATTTTATTAATTTGAAATTGAATGTACATTGATCATAGGAAATTATATGACTTTGTTCCTAGATACAATCTAAGATAAAGTACATGACTTTGTTTCCTAGTTACAATCTAGAAATTGAAATTAAATTATATGGATAAGCATTTGATCTACTAACCCTTGATCTAAGTTCGAAGGCTATGTTATAAGGTGGGAAGGTGTTAGGAACTCACCTTGCCTAGTGAAACCGATCTTTTAGACTAAGGTAGCCAACATTCATATCATATCATCCAATATGTCAATCAACTACATTTTGAATTTAATGTATGTGCATTTGATAAACTCTAATTCAATTAATTAAGCATTGCATTTGGATTGAAAAATAAATTTTAGTGAATGTGTGTGGATGGTGATATTCTAGATTCAAGAATTTGAAAGAATTATGAAACAAACATGTTTTTCATATTTTTGATGTGGATTTAAGATTAAAACTAGTATTATGCATGAACATGTGATGAACAACTAAGAACATGTGAAGAACACATAAGAACATTTAAGAACATTCAAACATATTTAAAGGAATTTAAATAATTACTATTATGCTTTAATCCTAAATTCTCATCATGGCAACATAAAAAACAAGTTAGGGAAAGGGATTATACCTTCATGCAAGATCTATACGGTGGAGGAGGAGACTTTTGGTAGAGGTCCTAAGGGTGGAGGAAAATAAGAGTTAGAAGAGGAAGAGTGAGTCTCACTCAATACCTTGAGTCTCCAGAAGATCAAGATATGACAAGACTACTCTACTTCACTAGAATTCAAGAGAGGAGAAGAGAGGGGGGTTTTTGTGTGCTTTGGAATGGAGGAGAGGGGGGGTTTATATAGTAGTGGTAGAGAAAATATGAATGAAATGTCATTTAATGAGGGTTGACAAAGAATCATGAACCTAGATCTTATTTTAGCCTTTGGGGAAATCTAGTGCATTAAATGTAGAGATTGGTGGGAGTGAGAAGCAAGCAAAATTCGGTTTTCCCGTACCTACTGTAACAGCCCGTAGAGCTAACTTCAAAAAATCATATCTTACTCAATTCTGATTGGAATTGTCTCTTTCTTGTGCTCAAATTGAAGCCCCGGATGTCTAGTTTCTAGGAAAATTAACCTCATTCACATATTTAAAACATTCTGAGAGATATCAACAAAATGGTGAGTAGAGGTAATTTGTTAGAAAATAATTTCAACACAATTAACATTAATAGGTCCCAAATTAGTTCCCAATTAACATTAATAGGCTCCAATCACTTCCATTTCAGATTTAATTAGTTCCAAATTTACCATAATTAAAATATAATTGCACAAATTACTCATTGAATAATTAATGTTTAACTATCTAATTAATTAAGTGCGTGCAACCTTACCATAAAATGTAGTCCTAGCCAATCAAATTATGACACGTCGTTAATCTCAAATTGATTATAATTATAACCAATTGGAATCAATTTTTCATAATCACATATAATTGGACTCAATTTAAGATAGTGCATCTCGGCCATTAAAACTTGATTTGATGATAACTTTCAATTTGATTATCCAATTAGGGCTTATAACCAGTCGATTTGATCGTTACAACATCAAGATCACTTTGGTGAAATAAGATTAAGGATCTAATGACCAGAATTAAGATGGATATTTCCAAGGCGAAATTACCCCTTTACCCTCCATGTGAGGTTAAATACGGGTTGCAAACTGGGGTGTCAATAGCAAGTATTTTTTTTATATCATTTTATTTGCAACACTAAACACTTTTAATGTTATTGACAAGATTTGGCGGAAACTATATTATAATATGTCCATATTTTGTGTTATTGTTAGGTTTTAGTTTATTTGGAAAATAGCAAGATAGTTTGGATAGTATGATGAAGAACAGTTACTGCAGTTGAAGAACTAACATGGTCTTTGTGCAGTTTTCTTTTACAATTTATAAATATATTTTTTAACAGATTATCACCAAATTGTTACATCTTAATTTTATGATGTTTTTAGATGCATGAATAATTGTTTTTAAGCATTTACGAATATTTTGTATTGCTCATCTTCCTTATCTCATTAGTGTATTTTTTGAGATTTTTAAGAAAACAAATTCAATTTCGAGTTTAAAATTATTTATTTTTCGCGTGTTGGATTAGATGTTAGATTAGATTATGACAATATTAACACAATATTTGGCTTGATTACAATCATTATGTATAATAGAGTAAAATTTTTAAATTTGATTATGCATTGAATATTTGGCTTGATCACATCATAGTTGATATGTTTTACTCATTTGGGAGAATGAATTTGACTTTGATGTGAGTTTTATATTTTTCCTTTCTTTTTTATTTGAATTGTAGTTTTGTTGAATTTTATAAATTTTTTTTATATGTTTCTCGGTGATTTTGATTGTATGGTAGAAAAAGATTGGATTTGAAAAAGTTTTTTTAAAACTAAAAAATAATTTCCAAATTTTAGTTACTTTTTAATGATACACAAAATATTATAAATAAATTTATTATAAAAATTAATATTTTTTCAACCTTTTGAATTCCTGAGAAAAATTATATTGTTTTTATTTTGGTATAAAAAAATTATATATTATATTTGTAATTGTCACTATAACAAATGAAAATATGATTATGAAATACATTATTATTTATTAAATTAGTCCAAATTGCAAAAATAAATTTAATGAGACCACACTAAAAATATTATCACATGCAACGCGTGGGATCCGCAACTAGTTAAATCATAATTTGGGTAATTTGTTGATTAATCCTGATTTACTAAACCCCTTTGAGCCAAAACCGCAAATAGTGATTCTATTAAATTTGCCAAAGTTTGTTAACGAGCATTAAATGAAGTTGGCATGCTTCTTATGGGTAAATGTGGTCAGGCTAAATTTTAGTCACATAGAGTAGCTTAGGTATCCTTTTAGGTGTAACTAGCCAGCACTATTTAGGGTCAAACAAAAGTATCTTGGTGGGTAGGATTTATATTTACGGAAAAACTAGCTCACAATCTATTTCACTAGACTAGTGGACTACTCATGGGTCTCAAATCTCAATAATACCAAGTTGTGGGTCATGGGTTATTTGGTGATGCATATAAATTTACTAACCCTTTTTAATCCAAATGAATTGCATAAATATGAGACATTTTATATTTTATTTATTAATTAATATTAAACTGCATTGGCAGAAACACATCACACACTTTTTTTTCCTTTTTTTTTTTTTTTTTTTTTTCTGAATTGAAAACTTCTTCACACCCTTTTTTTTTAATGTTTATTTATTTTATAAAGAAGTCATTCGTCTTTATTGCTATAAAATTAGGAAGATACATCAAGATGCAACTGGTGTTGGATGAAAGATGGAATTTCTTCCATCCAAGCTACCATCTCCTAAATACATTATTTATATCTACCATCTTCGAAAACTTCATCACACACTTAAGTACATATAAAGATAAGAAGTGCCACGAATTTGTTATTTTATTCCATAACGTGGTATATTATTGTTCATAATCAAGCTACATTTTTAGTAGCTTTGTTTTTTATGAGATAATTTTTGGCGACTTCTGCAATTTTTGCTACAAGGTATTTACAACGGCCTCTTCCTTGACATCATACTCAATTGTGCTTTTGATTATGCATGAATCATTGTCATTCTCTATGATTTCAAAGTGAACACGAAAAAGAGTAAGGCCTAAATCAAGATATCTTCCTTCCATCACCTCTAGTTCTTTCATGCGTTTCTCATTTTTATACTTTGTGAACTTCTCTCTTTGCACAGAAAACCCATGTGAGCCTAATTAATTAGAAAGGAAGTTTAATTAATGAAAAAAAAAAGATGGAAGTAACTATTCAAATTGAAACTTTAAAGAGAACATAGAAGCATAAGCAATCTACAACCACTTACTTAGCCTACAACCACTCCCACTTACAAGTCACAAATTTGGTCAAAGACTCAAAAGTGTAAAAAGACAAAAACTTAAAACTCAAAAACACTACAAACAATAAACACACACAGAGAGAGACGATCAAAGACTCAAAACTCGAAAAAAATTAAAAATTTATATCAAAAGACTGTAATCACACACACGGTGAAAGAGAGTTCATCAAAAGACTATAAAACACACTGAAATGGAGAGAGAGAGAGAGAGAGAGAGAGAGAGAGAGAGCTGAAATCCTAGATCAAGCAGAGGTGGTGGTTATTGAACCTTACTTGGTTAGACTTGGACTTGCTAATATTTTTTTTTCCTAAAGTTTAGAAGCTAAATTTAGCTGTGCCTAAAAAAATTAGGTTCAAGGTCAAGTTGTGCAATTTTTTATTGTAGGAGGGTCAATTTTTTTTTAAAAAAAAGATATTATATATATTTTTTTTCCTAGGGGTTCATTTGAATCTCTTGCCTTCAACGTAGTGCCACCCTTGAATCCTTGGTACCAAGGTCATATTAAATTTTCTACATTGTAGATAAAAATATTAATGACACAATTCATCATTTTTTTTTTTTTTTTGGTTGTTCATAATTTGATAGTTGGGAGAGAAGAGATTTGAACCTTATACATTTTGGTTGAAAACTCCTGGAAGAGCTAATTGAGTTAGAAGGCTCTCGGAAACATTACTCATCGACTTGCAGAGCTATTTTCAAATATAAACGTTTTCAATGTCAGTTATAGCTAACATTGAGTGGTTTATTTCATAAATGCATTATAGATTTTCTTATGAGTTATTCACTTTATTCTGTAACATGTTTTATTTTATTTTTATTAAAATTTTGTATATCGTATGAGTTTAAATTGACTCATTTATTTTGATTTTTAATTTTATTTGCTTATGTACAACTTTGTACAAATATACGTTTTTTATGCTAATGTAAACTTTTTTGAAAGCCTCATTTTATTTTTTAAGTACAAATATACTTTTGCAAACTTTTAACATGTTGTTAAGCCCCATTTTCTTTGTTATTTACTTTTTTCTTTAGCATGTTATATATATATATATATATATATACATATATGGTTAAAGTTGTATATATTGTATGAGTTTAAATTTACTCATTTCTTTTTACTTTTTAGTTTATTTGCTTATGTACTTTACAAATCTCAATTTTTTATGCTAATGTAAACCATTTTGAAAGTCTCATTTTTTTTTAAATAAAAAAATACAAATATACTTTTGCAAACTCTCAATAAATAACTTTCAGAAAAAAAAAAAAAAAACCAGAAACATACTTTGTTTATGAGTGAGTTAACTTTATTTCATGTAATTTTGTGTATAGCACGTATACATATTTTTTTCTTCTTCTTTTATAGATTATTTAAACTAGTAGATTATTAAAATTAATTGTTGGATTATAAGATAAGGATTAATGTATTATTCAACTTTTATCTTTGAAATTTTCCGTTGTATATATTGAAATAAATACAAAAAAGAGGTTAAATAGTATATTAAATGTTTTTGTCAAGAGCCTTATAGTTCAACTAACACTTTTTTTATTTTTATTTTTATTTTTATTTATTTTTTTAACTCCAAGTTTCAAATCCCTTCGCCCCTAATTATTAAATTTTATTTATTTATTTTATAAAGTAGGCTAAAATGTAAAATACATCTTTGAAGTTTGGATGTTATTTTGATTTCATTCCCTAATGTTATATACTGTTTTGATCGTTAGCCCACCTGTCCATTTTTTGTGGATTAACTTGCCACATGTGTATATTTTGTCCAATAAAAAGATGCCAAGTTAATTAGTGATGCCACATAGCTTAAATAATATCAAAATCATTATAAAATTGTTATCTAAATATAAAAAACCTACATAAATTAAAATATAAAATAAAATAAACAACATTTTCTTGCCACCAAAGCATCAGCCCAAGATCTAACAAACACACAAAAAATCCCAGCCAATTCGGCTCACAACAACAACCCAGCCAAGTTTGGTTAATGTTTTCTCTCTAGGTTTTCTCTGGAAACCCTAGGGGTGAAAAAAGGGGCTAGTATTAGCATAAGGTTTGCCGGAAGGCAAAATTTTCTCTCCGTGCAAACGGTAGAAACAGTTTTTCTTAACAAAATATGGACGAGATCACAGACAGATGTTCTAGATTGAAGTTATCGATGAGAGAAGAGGCGGAAGTAGCAATCAAAACTCCATTGACTGAGGATGGACCTGTTCTCATAGGGAAGTTCTATACTAAGCGCAAGATTAACATGGAGTCATTGGTTAGAGTATTGAAATCAGTTTGGAGAGCGGAACACAGTTTTGAGGCAAGTGACTTAGGGGAAAATAAGGTAATGTTCCTCTTTCATTCGAAGGAGGATATGGAGAGAGTGCTGCTGCTTAGTCCGTGGTCCTTTGACAAATATTTATTGCTCCTTCACAAGCTGGTGCGCGGCGAGGCGGTAAAGGATGTGAAGTTCGATAGATCACCGTTTTGGGTCCAGATACACGGGTTGCCCACAATGTGTCAAACTAAGGAAGTGGGGATGAGTATTGGGGCAACCTTGGGGGTGGTGGAGAAGGTTGATGCTAACGACAAAGGATTTTGCTTGGGGAGTTACTTACGCTTAAGGGTCAGCCTCGATGTCTCAATGCCTCTTTGTCGAGGTCGTAAGGTGCGGCTTGGCGAATATGGACTGAAATGGGTGGATTTTAGATATGAGAGACTTCCGATTTTCTGCTATCTATGCGGAAAGATCGACCATGATGAACGAGATTGTTTGCTATGGATGCGAAGCAACGATACACTACGGCCAGAAGACAAACAATATGGCCCATGGCTGCGTGCGTCGCAGGATAAATACCAGAAACCACAACTGGTGTTGACCGGGAAAAATGGAGGAAATGATTCCGGGGAAGGCGGTAGGCTGAACATGGAGAGAAAGGCTAATAATGGGGCTGGAACTGGTTTAGGTACGGTACCGGTGAGGGGCCACGACAAGCAACCAGATGAGACGGTGGGGGTGGCGGATTCAGTGGCTGATGTGGAAAACGTGACTGCGATGCCAGCTCATTCACATATCACAATCCCGGATTTTCCGCGTAGCTTGAATTTTGAAAAAGAGCTTCAGGATATTGATGACGCTATAAATGGCAAAGTATCTGCCATGATCTCAGCAACAAATCAGGAAACACCGGCTGTAGAGGAGAGTAACGTGCAAGATTTGGAGGGAGCTGTTATGGGGAGGAAGGAAAGATTCCATGCAAGTGGGCCACAAGTCCTAACCCAAGCCCAACCCGTCAAAAATGGCCTTCAGAGCACTTTTATAAAGCCCATACAAGAATTAAATAAAGATTTGGGCTTGATGCAGCCTGGGATAAGCTTTAGCTTGGGACCATCTTCTAAAAAACCACCTAAAGGTCAGTCCGTTAAGAAGAATAAGGGTGGGACTGAAAGAAAAAATAAGGAAAACAGAGAGGCATATGGGAAGGAAAAGGAGTCAAACAGGGAGAACACTCAAAAACAGAGCAACACCAACGACGGTATTTTATCCATGGAATATGAGATGAAGGATATGGGAATAAAAAGAAGTGCAAGATCACCACTGGCTGAGTTAGTTGATAAAGAAGATAATGGGAAACGGATGAAAGTGGAGGGTGAGATACAGGAATTTGGTAAACTTTTAGCACAACACTTGGGATCAGCGGAGGCTGCTGCGCAGCCCTGCCGGACGCAATGAGTGCCATTAGCTGGAACTGTAGGGGGCTTGGGAACCCCCTAACAGTGAATGCACTCCAAAAAGTTGTATTGGAGAAAGATCCCACCTTAGTCTTCCTCATGGAGACTAAATTCGATGTTGCGGAGATGAATGGAATAAAACAGAAAATAGAACGGCAGCAAGGACTAGTAGTGCCAAGTGTTCGACGGGCTGGAGGTTTGGCTCTTTTGTGGAAGAAACCTTTGCAGGTTGATCTTTTATCATACTCCCCAAGGCATATTGATGTTATAGTGAATGACGAACAGGGGTTAAAACAATGGCGGTTCACCGGGTTTTATGGCCATCCGGAGACAATGAAGAGGGGAGAATCGTGGACACTGTTGGAGAGCCTTAGTCATCGGAGTAACTTACCGTGGGTATGTATGGGAGACTTCAATAAACTAATGTATGCTAAGGAAAAGAGTGGTGGCGGAATTCGACCAGAAGGGCAGATGAGATGCTTTCGTGAGGTGATTAATAAATGCAGACTGAGAGACTTGGGATATGTGGGTTCAGACTACACGTGGAGTAGACGGTTGGGAAGTCGGGGATGGGTGCGAGAAAGACTCGATAGAGCCTTGGTGTCTACGAACTGGGCAGTGGCTTTCCCGTTAGTAAAGGTGCACCATTTGTCCAACTCAGTGTCAGATCATAGTATTTTAGTGCTCAAAGAAACTAACCTTCCAAGGAAAAAAAAGAGGCAGCAAAAATTGTTTCGCTTTGAATCTATGTGGCTTGAGGATGAGAGATGTAATAATGTGGTGGAGGAGGCATGGGAAAGGGGACGGACCAGCCACTCACAATGGCCTTTTGAAGCTTGTCTTGAGGAGTGTCAAGTATCTTTGAGGTCGTGGAACACTAACACTTTTGGCCATGTTGGAAAGCAAGTTGCTGATTTACAAAGAAAGCTTCAAATGCTTGAAAACATGTAGGCAACAGGTTCGGATTTGGAGGCAATCCATGCAACAAAAATGGAACTAAACAGATGGCTTGGCATTGAAGAGAAAATGTGGCAGCAAAGGAGTAGAAATAATTGGCTGAGGGCAGGAGACAAGAACACCACTTTCTTCCATACTAAGGCCTCAAACCGGTACCAACGGAATACTATTAGTAGAATTATGGATGAAAATAACAGGTGGTTGGAGGAGGAGGGCCAAATTGGGCAAGCCTTTGTGAGTTACTTTGAGGAGTTATTCACTACTTCAAGGCGGTCAGTGGAGAAAGAACTAATTGATGCAGTCCAGCCCAAGGTCACTGAAAGAATGAACTCCACTCTTACACAAGAGTTTCATGCTATGGAGGTGGAGAAGGCACTCAAGCAAATGCATCCCTTAACGGCTTCTGGACCAGATGGTATGCCTCCCTTATTTTATCATCATTTCTGGCCCACTGTTAAATCTATTGTCATTAGCACTGTACTGGATTTTCTTAACTTTGATATGTCACCTCCAAAATTTCATGACACCCACATTGTGCTTATTCCAAAAACCAAACACCCGGATAAAGTAACTGATTATAGGCCGATTTCTTTATGTAATGTGGCTTACAAAATTGCTTCCAAAGTTGTGGCAAACAGGATGAAACTAGTATTGCAGGGAATCATTGGGGAGAATCAAAGTGCTTTTGTGGCAGAACGTCTCATCACAAACAATGTTTTGGTGGCACATGAGATGATGAACCATATTAGCAAAAAGAAGAAAGGAAAATGTGGGAACATGGCTATCAAGCTGGATATGAGCAAGGCGTATGATCGGGTTAAATGGGAATGTTTGAAACAGATTATGAAGAAGCTTGGCTTCCATGAGAAATGGATTAGCACTGTGATGAGGTGTGTTTCTTCGGTGAAATATGCAGTTCGGATCAATGGACAACCATATGGTTCTATCTAACCGACCCGAGGGCTTAGACAAGGTGACCCGCTATCACCCTATCTCTTCCTTTTGTGTGCGGAGGGTTTGTCTGCCTTGCTAACCCGTGCGGCCCAAAGAAATGCTATTAAAGGGGTGGCTGCCTCAGCTAATGGGCCTAGAATATCCCACCTATTCTTCGCCGATGACAGCTTGATATTTGGAAGAGCAACAGTAAGTGAAGCTATGGAAATTCAACGAATCCTTAAGGTCTATGAATTATCTTCTGGCCAACAGTTAAACTGTCACAAAACTTCCCTGTATTTCAGCCCAAACATTGATGGAGGAATAAAGGAGAGGGTGAAAACTATGTTTGGTGCACAAGTAATTAAACCGCATGAAGCTTATCTGGGTCTGCCATCACTGGTGGGGAGATCTAAGAACAGCACTTTTGCACAACTCAAACAGAGAGTGGCAAACAAAGTTTCAGGATGGAAGGAAAAAATATTAACGCCTGCTGGGAAGGAAATTTTGATAAAATCAGTAGCCCAAGCTGTGCCTTCATATACCATGAGTTGCTTTCTGCTACCCAAGAATCTATGTGATGAGCTCACTAGTGTAATCAGGCAATTCTGGTGGGGACAGACTGGGAATGAGAAGAAAATGGCATGGTTGAACTGGGACACGATGTGCTTGCCAAAAAACAGGGGTGGCCTTGGCTTTAGAGACCTGAGAAGCTTTAATTTGGCTCTCCTAGCCAAACAAGGCTGGCGGCTTCTAACCAATTCCAACTCTCTGTTTAGTCGTGTTTACAAAGCAAAATATTTCCCACACTGCAGCTTTAGTCGTGTTTACAGAGGCAACGTTGGGCCGGAATCCATCATATGCGTGGAGAAGCTTAATGGCGGCTCAAAGAATTGTTCAGAGAGGCACACGATGGCAAGTGGGAAATGGTAACAAGATAAGGGTATGGAATGATAGCTGGATTCCCAGACCGTGCACGTACAAACTGATTACAAAGGAGAAGCCAAATTCCACTAATACTCTGGTTTGTGAGCTCATAAACAGAGCAACAGGTGAATGGGATGTTGACAAGCTCAACTCGTGGTTTCTCCCCGAAGACAGAGATGCGATTTTGGGTATCCCCCTGAGTTCAAGCAACACTCAAGACAGGCTGATATGGGCTGAAACTAAGAGTGGGAAGTTTACAGTTAAGAGTGCTTACGCACTAGCGGTGGAAGAGAAGACACAAGCCAATATGGCTGACTGTTCAGATGAGTCAAATAAGAGGAAAGTTTGGAAGTCAATATGGTTCTTGAAAGTCCCACAAAAAATAAAACATTTTGCATGGAAGGCTGGGCGGGGTATATTAGCCACGAAATCCAATTTGGAGAAGAGGAAGATCACATCGGATGGAATATGTGAGCTCTGTGGTCAAGGGGAGGAAACTATCTGTCACATGTTATGGAGTTGTGAACATGCCAAAGAAGTGTGGAATAGCAGCAAATTCTCTTTGCCGTTTGAAATTTTGCCGCAATGGAATTTCTTGGATGTGTTTGAGAATCTACTGAAGTGTAACCACCTTCGGCCTGGGCAAGTGGAGCAATTTGTTTCTGTCTGCTGGGGCATTTGGAAGAATAGAAATGATCTACGGATGGGAGGAAAAGGAAAATCGGGTAGAACAGTGATCCGGAACGCCTTGCATCTGGTGGAAGAATTTCGGTCTGCGAATGAAATAAAAACAGAGCACCAAGCTGAAGCCGAGACTATGGTATCTTGGCAACCCCCACCTCAAGGATACTATAAAGTGAATATTGACGGTGCAGTTTTCTCGGACAGAAAGCAAGCAGGAGCTGGGATTTTAATCAGGGACGATACCGGAGAAGTGGTCGCTGCATTAAGCAAGAAATGGAAATGGCCGTTGGGTGCAATAGAGGCTGAAGCAAAAGCTTTCGAAGCTGGTGCTGCTTTTGCAAAAGACGTTGGCATCAGAGAGGCTGTGTTTGAAAGTGACTCCTTGCTAGTGTGCAACGCCTTACAAGGTTTTAGCTCGCCCCCTGCTTCAGTAGTCACTGTGCTTGCTGGAATAATGGACCAAGTCTCACACTTTAGACGGTGGAGTTTTACTCACACAAAACGGCAAGGAAATGTCCCTGCCCATATGCTCGCTCAACACGCTAAATATGTTGAGGATTACGCTGCATGGCTAGAGGAAATTCCTCCACTGATAGCCCATGCTTGTCTGCATGACAAAATGTAACCTGTCTTCTTATTTTAATAAAGTTGAAGTATTTCCCATCAAAAAAAAAAAAAAAAAAAAAAAACAACAACAACCCAGCCAACCACATGAACCATCATTACAACTTACAACCATCAAATCCAAGCCCAAACTTCAAACAAACCCAGCCACCATTTCTTTCACGCACACGCGCAGCTATGCCTATTTCACTCAACCTCGATTTATGACCTTTTGGAACTCCACTTTCCATGCGCCCTTTAAAGTCTCGTTCGTTAAGCTTTGATCAAAGAGAGACAATTGAGAGCTTAGGCTTTAGGATTTTAGAGAGAACGAATCAAAAAGAGAGCAAGAATATTGATTCAGTCTGAGATGGTTGATGAGAGACTAGCCACCAAGAGGTGGTGGCAACGAGCAGCAAGAGACGATGGCTGGATTGAGATGGTGAGAATCGGCCATGGTCGGATCGGGTTAGAGAGAGAGGTTGCAAAGTCTCTTTCAATAAGAATAATGTTACTTACAATTTGAATAAAGTATCTTTCAATAATATTAATATTTTCTAATAACTATTTATAATTCAAAATTACAAAAAAGTACTATTTACAATATAAAATTATGGTTTAACAAGAATAAGAATAAATTTTACAGTGTGGAAAATTTTTAATTTATCGAAATTACTATTGCAAATTCACTTAACAATATAATTGCCCATTGACCTTAACTTGCAAAAACAAAACCAAATTCAACACATAACTCAATGAAATGATTTAAACATACCATGATCAATTTTATTTAGAGAATCAAATATTGTATATCAATTGTAAGATTTAACAAAATAGATGAAAATTAGTTAATAATTTTAAATATTTTAATTTAAGGTGATGCATTATGACGGATGGTTGAAATCTAATTTCAATTTTATATTGGTTGAGACTTGAGAGAGAGAGAGATTGTTTAGCGTGTGAATGTGACAGATTGAATGGTTGATGGTGACAATATTCTGTGTGGGAGACAATCCTATAAACACACAGATTTTTTTTTTTTTTTTTCCTTGTGTAAAATATTTTAATTGAGTTTGATTATCATTCACCCACAAACTTTTGCGACCTTTTCTATTGGGCTCATTCATATTTTTGGGGGTGAGTTCAATTATTGCCTTCACAATTTCTATTTTTATTTCTATTTCTAATGGCCCCTAAGTCATGGCCTAAATTACTTAGGCTTAGGCCGGCCCTAACAACCTTTTTTCCTCATAAGAAACAACGCATGATTTTATCAATTCAAGTAAAGATCTGGTGGTTTTTTTTTTTCCCCTCTATTTATTTATTTATTTATTTATTTATTTTTGGTTGAAGAGAAGATAGAAAAAAATTTACTAAAAAAAAAAAAAGATAATTACAAAGTGATAATAAACAAGGGGTGAATCCCTTGTCCATAATTGACAAACTCAGTACAAAAAGAGCTGGAGAAGGACCTAAACCTATCAATCTTGCATTAGGAACTCATCGATGAGGACAATAATGATATGAAACCTTCAAGATTGATCTTGACAATATAAAAAAAACTTCAAGTACCGTCAAGATTGATCTTGACAATATAAAAACAAAACTTCAGGTACTTGAAGATAGGGCCGACCCTAGGCTTAGGTTGCACAAGGTTACACACTAGTAAAAATAAACTTTAAAGCGTGAAACAATTTTAATTTGTCAAAATCGCTCTTGCAACTTCACTTAACAATATAACTTCCCATTCACCTCAACTTGCAAAATCAAAGATGGATTCAACAAATACCTCAATAAATTGATATTAACCAAACCAAGATCAATTTCATTTAGAGAATTTCAAATATCATGATTCAGGTTTAATATTTAAAAAAAAAAAAAAAAAAACAGAGATGAAAAAATAATTATTAATTTTAAATGTTTTAATTTACCTTTGGTAAGGGCCATTAGGTGATACTGTTGGAAATATAATAGTAAATAAACAAGTTTTAGTCAACAAATATTATCCCAAATAATTAACAAGAATATAAATTAGCAAGAATGTAAATTAGTAAGAACGGAAAATAAAGAGAAAAATTGAAGGACAGTCTCAAGTGCTATAGAATCATGTATAGAGTGTTGTTTTTAAAGGTTGTTTAATTTATACTTTATTATTTTCAATTAACCTTATAAAAATGGTGAAAATTCATTTGAAAGTTGTTTAAATATTTTTAGACATGTTTTTAGTAAAATTTTGTTAATGTTTACCATTTTAATACATTTATTTGTATTTTATTACTATTAAATTAATTATGACATCATTACAGTTCGACCTCGGTTGAATTAACCTAGGTTCGACCTCGGTTGAACCTAGGTTCGACCTTAAAACCTTAAACCTCTCCCTTTTCCGGTTCTTTAAACGGTCCGCAATTAAAACCATGGAGCCAATTAAGTTACAAGACTCTTGGAAAATTTCAGGACTTAATAAAGAAATGAGGAAAATAAAGAAAATTGAGAGAGAGAGAGAGAGAGAGAGAGAGAGAGGGCACTACTGGGTATATACCCTTAGACATGGATGGAGCCATTCATGGAGCCCCCCCTATTTTTTAAAAAAATATAATTATATAACTATATATTATGTACTAATTTTAGCAGCTTTGTTCAATAAAATTACATTTTGTCCCCCTTATTGATCATTATAAGAGAAATGCTACAATTACAAACTTTTTTACAACATTTTTACAGACTATTGAGGCAGCAAATTCTTACTGGTTTGCATTTGGGTCCACCACTTACATCACTTTTTTACTTATTAATAACCACTAATCATAACAAAAAACTTTTGCTGGCTAAGCAATAGAGTCAAAAGCCGAAACCACTGCATATAGCTAGCAATAAAACTGCCTCCTTAACTCCAAGTTCTAGCTCTATCCCTGCCCTTAGAGCTACTACTTCAAATGGTTTTAATTGTTGCAGTAAGATAAGTGTGTTTGGTAAGATGGGTTTTAATGGCTGATTGATGCAGGGCTTGGCACCAAGACTTTTTTTTTTTTTTTAAGAGAGTTTCAACTTATAGTATCCTCTCCTAATGATTGCTCTTTATTATCAAATTAAGACACCAATTAGTTTTTAGTGTATGCAAGGATTGAATCTCCGATCTTTTATTTGATGACAAAAAACTTTACTAGTTGAGCTAACTAGAACCCACAACAACAAAACTTTTTAGTAGGTCTAAGATGCTCCTAGGATCCATCTTTGAATATGTATTAGAGCTTTTATCTGTTGTATTTCTTATGGGATGGAAAACTTTTGATTTTTTTTCTTTTTTGCTTAGATATTAGGGTGAATTGATTTAATCATAATTTGGGTAATTTGTTGATTAATCCTGATTTACTAAAACCCTTTTGGGCCAAAATGGCAACTAGGGATCCTACTAAATTTGCCAAAGTTCATTAACGAGCATTAAATGAAGTTAGCATGCTTCTTATGGGTACATGTGGTCAGGCTAAATTTTTAATCACATAGAGCAGCTCAGGTATCCTTTTGGGTGTAACTTGCTAGCACTTGGGCTTATTCATGGGCCTTTTGATTTTGCAAGTAAAACTAACCAAGTTTGCAAACTTTATATCTTGTGCCCTTGTTAAACCAAAAATAAGCTGTAACACCCCATAATTTTATTACTCATTTTTTTTTATGCATAAATTAAAAAGAAGGCTCACAATTAAGTGGATTTAATTGATTTAGGCCTAAAATATTTAAATAAGATAATTATTGTAGTATAAGAGGCCCAAGTGAGATGACATAAGTAAATATATGGGCCTTGATAAGTTTTAGAAACCTTAGTTTTTTACCTCTTAAGCTACACGTGTATATATATATATATATATAAAAGATGTTTCTCTACAGCTGTGCGTGAGAATTTCAGGTATGGTTCTCCTGCCCTAAATTTAGAAAGTTGGAATATTCAATGGTTAGCCATTGTTCTCACGCTTATAGGAAGACATGAGTTTGTGCATCTATTATTTTTGGTACCTAGTAGAATATAATTGGGAAAGCTGTCCTATCATTATATTAATGGGAAAGCTGACTTACGATTGTTACAATATTAAAATAGGCATGGAACATAGCCGTATGGCCCTCGATAGGCTTTAAGATTGATTAGATAAAAATAGTATATATACCCATATGTCTTAGAATGGAGCTAATAGGAGTTAGTTTCATGAATAACTATGATTATATTATGGTTATTAGATACCTTCCTCAGCATCGTTCTACTGACATTAGTTATCATCTCTAAGCCACTGCGATATGAAGCAATGATTTTAAGCCAAAAATCTGATTATGCAGCAATGGTTTTAAGCCCAAAATCTGAATCTATTTAGCCACTGTAACATAGATATTATAAAGAAGGCATATACTAGCTAACTAAGTTCACCAATCTGTCATGCATCTACGCACCTATCATTGCTCAAATGCTAGTCCAGCCTTATCATTTATGTTTTGCGGCATCAAGGGAATAATGGGCTATTGGATTGATCAATTCAGATTATAATGCGAGGCTTCTAAAGAAAAGTAGTAGATTATATGAAGGTTAGACATATAATGAAATGCTAGAGTTCTATAGAATTGTTGTACTTTCATGCCAATTTATATATAGTGAAAATATGTGAAATAGAACAATCTGATCAAAGCGGAAAGTGAACGGTAAGTAAATAAACGGAAAATTTTGGAAATATTAGTGTTGTCCAGGATTAAACTGTTTAAGTGTGAAAATAGATTTTTAAGTGGGAAATTGCGTATTGATGAACCTATTTTTGGTGTTACTAGGTTCTAATTCTATTGATTTATTGTGACTCAAGGATAGTTGGTTTCATTTTTGCAAATAAGAGGTAAGTGGTATTTACTAATTTGGGGATTTTTCCAAAAATAGCTTTGATTATGAAACTATTCTTATATCAAAGAAATATGTTGATATTCTATAAATATATTGATATTCTATAAATGTTTGATGTGCACATTGTATGGAAACATTGACTATTTATAATATGAAAAACTTGTGGGACAACCTAAACTTGTTTAAACTTGTATGTGTGGATAAATCTTTGTATTTTTTTTAGTATTATGACTGGATTATTTGTTGTGAGCATCTTGGATTTGTTTTGAATCCTAAGGCAAGTCGTGATTGAAAGCTCAGTATTGTATTTAGTCATTAGCAAGGAACAATTATACTGTAACTAGTCCTTAGCAAGGAACGGTCCCAGAGAAGAGGATAGTGCACATTTAGTAGCTCCTTCGCAAGGGAGTATACCATTAAGGATCTATAAAGGGAACTCCTTAGCAAGGGAGTGCATCTTTAGGTTTCAAAGGAGCTACCCTTAAGAAAGGAGATGAAAATGGGGTTCCAGTTGTAAAAAGGTGATAGCACAACTCTATTAATAAGGTGTAAACGTTGACTATGAGAAATGCCTAGGAAATTGTTTGTATAATGGTGTTGGTAAATCATAATGGCTCACAATATAATGATATTTTTTATATGAAATATTTTATGTTAAAATATTGATGGGTTATAAGTTATAACTTTGCTGTATGAATTATTTATTTAAAAGGTTTGTTCCCACACTCCAATGTTAGTGAATTCCACTTATTGAGTTATCTCCCCCCCCCCCCCCCTCTTTTATTCCTCCTTACAGATACATTAGAGGGATCATTAGAGTAGAGATTCTTGGAAGACAACAGTTATAGATTATATTGTGGAATTGAAGATTTTATTATTATTTTAATGGTATTAAATATTGTACTGAAAAATTATTTTAAGGCTATTTTATCTTTGGTGGGATTAGAGCTCTGACAATTGGGATGAGATTTTAGGTTATTGGTTGCAAAAAAAAAAAATATATATATATATATATATATATATATTAATTGGTTTCTCTTTCTTCTTTTATTAAATTAATCTTTTCTCTTTCTTCTTCACCAAACTCAAACCCAGCACTTCTCTTCCCTTTCTTTTTCTTTCTTTTTTTTTTTTTTTTTTGGTTTCTTCCTTAGCCATTTTTTCTTTCTTCTTCACTAAACTCAGCCCTTCTCTTCTCCCCTTCATTTTTTATTTCTTTCTTCCTCCAACTCCTCGCCACACATCAGCCCCTGCCACCAAGCCGCCACTGACCCAAAACAATATTCTTCGGCAAGCTACTGCAAGCTATAATATAAGACAACACATTATCGGTCTTTCTTTTTTCTTTTTACACAAAGTCGTACTTACCATTGAATAATGACATTTTTTTTGCTTTATGAATGATTTGTAAATAGAAATTTTAAGATACTGCAATTATAATAGGTATACTGGTGCTAGAACAAGTAACGTCCACATGAAAGTGTATGTGAGAAAAAATTGGATGTAAGAGAAATTGCATTAGTCCTTCTAAAAATTTCTGACTCTTTTACAAAAAGAATCTACTTTTTCTATTTTATACCATCATTTTTACAAAGTACCCACATCAGTTTATTTATTCTACACTCTCATTTATTTAAATAATATTTTCTCACATTTTTTTATTATTTCACACCTACCATATGACCCCACCAACTTTTAACCCACACCACTCACTTTTTTTTTTTTCTTTCTTTCTTTCTAAAAACTATCTTTCTTTTCCTCATTCTCCTTTCTTTTCTTTCTTCTTTCATCTTTTTCTTCTCCTTCTCATTTTTCTTCTTTTTCTTCTTCTCATTCTTCTTCTTCTTCTTCTTTTTCAATTTGGGTTTCACTATGGGTGGTGATTTTGGGTTTGCAATTTGGGTTTGATTTTGGGTGGATTTCACCACTATTGTGAGCTGTGATTTTGGGCGAATTTCAGGAGGATTTTTCCACTATTGTTGCTACTTCTTCTTCTTCTTCCTCTTTGACATTCTCTTCTTCTTAGCTTTTGCATTTTGGGTTTGATTAGTTATATGGGTTTGATGGGATTTTTTTTTTTTTAGGAGAGGGTTTGATGAATTTGGGATCTAGATTTAGAATAAATTTGAAGAATTTGATGATTTGTATACATTTTTTGTTGGATTTAAGAAGATAGAGGAGAAAGAGAGTAGAGGGAGAGAGAGAATCAGATGAGAGAGGAGAGAGAATCGGATGAGAGAGAAAAAAAATTAAAAAATCAAATAGAAAGCTACAGTAACTATGAAAATTTGAATGTATATACCACCGTAATTCTAAGTAGTATCATAAGGATGGGATCATGCTATAAGGATGATTTTGTTGCAAATTTGGTGGATTTAGGTTGTGGTAATGGTGGAGGTGGCTGTGGGTTATGGGTGGCAGTGGAGGTGGCTGGGATTTTGGGTATCTTCAGATGAGAGAGGGAGAGACAAATGAAGTGAGGTGTGAAAGAAATAATATTTAAATGAAGAGGTAAAAAAAAAATAGAATCTCTGATATTTGATGTTTTGTAAAGTGAGAAGGTAAAATAAATAAAGTAGTTTTTTGTGGTGCTAAACAACTAAAAAAATAGCTCCACCAATGTGGATGCTCTAAAGGCAAATATTAACTATTAGAGAGTAGAGACTTAAAAAAGGAAGTTAAGAAAAGGTGAAAACATTCACTAGAGAACAGTCCCCTTTCTTCCATCACCTTCTATTATCTCAACTTTCCCAATGAGACTTAGCTCTTCGTTAATAAGATTTGCCAACCCAAGTGTGTCATAAATTAAAGCCCCCATGCTTCACTTGCAACCATATTTACCTCCAGTTTGTGTGAGAGTTTGCCCAAACATCTTTAAAGTCTCTTGCTTCTGAGTAGCTATCTATTCAGATGTATATACTCCATTGAAATCATATTTTGAAATCACGAAAACACGATTTCAAGGAGAGTGTACTTGGAATGTGCAATGATGAGTGTATAACAAGATTTTTTCTACATATAGAATCAAAATTGTTTGGTTGATATTATAATATTGTGCCACCTAAGATTTTGAAACTTTACAATTTTATACTTGATTATTTTAATGTATAGTATTTTTTTAACAAAAATTTATTTTAGTGATTAGGATATATATTTAATAGAAAAATCTAGCCCATAGCTTATATGACATTTAATTATAAAAGTTCGAGCTGTGACTCATGGGTTATTTGGTGATGCATATATATTTAATTATCAACCCTTTTTAATCCAAATAAATTACATAATTATATGACATTTTATATTTTATTTATTAATTAATATTAAAATGCACAAGCAGAAACACATCACACCCCCCCCCCCCCTTCTTTTTTTTTTTTTTTACAAAGAAGTCATTTATCTTTATTGTTTTAAAATTAGGAAGATATATCAAGATTCAAGTATTCAACTCTACTTTATTCTCTTCACTCCCTCACAATCCAAATAGACCATAAATGTAATCAATAGTTGCCCATTAACAAATCATGGTTTGTTTTTATAAACAAACAATTCATGGTTTTGTCTAATCATGCATTTAAAGAGTCGGTAGTAAACTGAAGGACCTGAAATTATGTTTATGTTGTCAAGATCAATCTTTAATCAAATGTTGAATTTTTCCTCCAAAAAAAAAAAAAAAAAAATCAATTGTTGGATTTATAATAAGAACTCATCAATGAAAACAATGATGATACGTCGCTATCAGGATTCATCTTGACAACATATACATAAGTTTAGGCCCTTCAGGATACCAACAACATACGCATAAGTTTGATTCTTATCAAAAACCTAGAAAAAAGTATCTTACAAACGAGAATGATAGGCGACGCTCCTGTGAGGTCTAGAGAGGAAGACGAGGAACTTCAAAGAAGCACCAAGAAAGTCAAGGAAAACCATCGTGGAAAATCTGTGCAGGCACCTCACGATCTTGGCACTGGGGGAGCTGGTACTTCGTACAAAGAAACACATGTTGGAGAGCTGCCCGGAGCATTCGAGCAAGCTTTTGAATGCAATCATGATATGGAGTTTGATGCCACATCTGATGATGAGTTTGAGAACTTACCACCAAGGGAAGTTGCTGTAAAACTCTCTGCGGAAAGGAAAAACAAAATCAGAGCCTCATGGACGAGTGCTTTGATTGTTAAAGCTTTTGGAAAATCTGTGGGCTTCCACTTCCTACACTCAAGATTGACTAGCATGTGGAAACCTTCAGGGAAGATGGATTGTATCGATCTAGGATATGGTTTCTTTCTTATTAAGTTCTCCCTCAAGGAGGATCATGCTAGAGTCCTCAAGGGTGGTCCTTGGTTCGTGGGAGGCCACTACCTATCCATTAGAGGATGGGAAACAAACTTTAAGCCTAAGAATGCAAATCTCTCTTCTGTTGCTGTGTGGGTCTGATTGCCAAGCTTGCCTATTGAGTATTATGAGCTCTCGGTCTTAAGGGATAAAGGGAAAGCGATTGGGCTAGTTTTACGCATCGACACACACACTGCTTCAGAAACCAGAGGCCGTTTTGTGCGGTTATGTGTTCAGGTGAATTTTGATGATCCGATAGTCAAGCTTGTTAAAGTTGGTGGGATAGACCAACCCATGCAGTATGAGGGCATCAACTCACTCTGTTTCTCTTGTGGTCGAGTTGGACACAAGGCTGAAGGATGTCCTTACAAAACAAGACCACCAGAGAAAGTTGCCATGGCAGAAACTAGAGCTGAAGGTCCGACGAGCCAGGAAACGCGGGAAAAAGAAGAACCTGCTTCATGTGCTTCTGGGCCCTGGGTGTTAGTTGCACGAAAGAGGAAACAAGGCAGGCACGGGGTAAAGAAGAACAAGCCTGAAGCTACTTCAGGTCTTCCTTCACAAAGCCCAATAAAGCCCAACAGGTCCTTCAGCCCACCTAGCCAAATCTTTTTCTTAGATGTTGACTAAAAGGCTGAAGCTTCAAGCAACTGTGACGTGACTGGCAGTAGTGCGATCGGTGCAGATCGCACTAACGCTGAACCTTCAAGGTCTATACCAAAGCCTTCACACGTTTTCTCTCAAAGGGAATGAAACTGATGTCAAATCTGAAAGGGAAGAAGAGCATAGTCCAATCTAGGCAAAGAGTGATTAGGCAAAATAGCTTGCCTGAATGGAAGGTAATTAAAACCATGGAATCGGAGACCACCAAGCTAAAGAGTCATTAGGAAAGATTCAACTTCATTGCAGCGAGCTTGGAAATCAAGGAGTTCAAAGCTGGAGGTTCTGTTGATCTCGAAAGCGTTTGCCTTAATCACGAGTCTAACTGATTGAATGTTGATTCGGAGAAGGTTGCAATTGTGGACGATGTTGACATGAACATGGATTCTAGCTTGGGCTTAAAGGCGAACGGCAGCTCCAACAATAATCTAACGCAACAGGTAGCTTTTAGGCCACCGCTTATGGACTTACCAACAAACCAGCACGAGGAGGGCGACAATCTAACTTCATCCATGGATATTGAGATCCAAAATATTGCTCAAGTAAAATTGAAGCGAATTGGTCCTAAGATTTGCCTCAAGAAAACGGATAGAGATGGAGATGTGCTGCCACTTGATAAGCGTGATGTAGTGGATCCTGGGATTTCATTCAATGATCAAGGAGTTGATCTGACCCAATCAGACAGAAAGGGATATGCAGGTGGACAAAGGAGGTGATGTTTCTAAGCATCCTCTGTAATTTTTCTTCCCTTCTGATCCTTTATTTAATTAGTTTAATTATGAATATGCTTATCTGGAATTGTCGGGGTGCTAGCAGCCCTAATTTCTATAATAATGTGTGTGATATGATCCTTAGGCATTGTCCTACTATTATGATTATTAGTGAAACTAGACTGAGTGGTGACAGAGCTCAAGGAATTATAGACAGGCTTCCTCTGGACGGAGCAATTGTTGCCAATTCATTTGGGCGTTCTGGCGGCTTGTGGCTTCTCTGGGATTCTGATCTGGTGGAATTAACTGAGTTGTCATCAACGGAGCAAGAGATCCATGCTATTGTTTCATCTACTGCAAACTCTCCCTGGCTTCTCTCTGCCATATATGTCAGTCCTAGATTGGCTGAACGAAGGCTGCTTTGGGATAATTTAGAAACTGTGGCAGGTTCTTATGAATGGAGATAAATTTGGAGGAAATGCAGTAAGTATTGGCAGAACTCTCAGGTTCTAGGATTGTTTGAACGTGTCCAATATGATTGATATTGGTTTTGCGGGGCCTTGATTCACCTGGTCTAACCACAGACCTTTGACTCAGCTTGTCCAAGAACGGATAGATAGAGTTTTTGTTAATCCCATTTAGAATAACCTTCACCCTGAAGCGGCCATTTTTCATTTGTAGAAAACCCACTCTGACCACTGCCCAATTAAGTTGCTGTTTAATAGGCCTCAAGACACCCAGGCACCTAGACCATTTAGATTTCAACCCATGTGGCTCTCTCACCCTTCTTTCCCTAGTGTTGTTCATGATGCTTGGAGCAACCCACCAACGTTGCAACATGCAGTTATGTCGTTCTCTGAGAAAGCAATTATTTGGAATAGAACCCATTTGACAATTTATTTCAGAGAAAGAAAAGAGTTTTTGCAAGGCTTAAGGGTATCCAAGAGAGTTGGAACCTCCCTTACTGGTCTACACACTAGTTGGAACCCCCCTTATTGGTCCACTTGTCTTAATGAGGCGGATATTTCATTTATTGACAAACCGGTTTCTGATGATGAAATTAAAGCCAGCTTGTGGGCGCTAAAACCATTTAAAGCGCTTCGTCCGTATGGTCTACACACTAGTTTTTTTCAAAGATTTTGGCTGCTAGTCGGAGAATCGGTTAAAAACGAAATCAAGCACATCTTCACGACAAGGGATGTTCTTGAGTACCTTAACAAGACCCTCATCACTCTTATCCCTAAGAATAGAAACTCGGAGACTCTGAATAATTACCGCCCCATTAGTCTGTGTAACACTATTTATAAGATGGTGACCAAAATTATTGTGGCTCGGATTAGACCCTTGCTACCAGATTTAATTTCTCCTTTACAATCAACCTTTGTCCCGGGAAGACAGGGGGTGGATAATGCGATTATTGTCCAAATGTTGATCCACTCAATGGAAAGGAAAAAAGGGCGAGGTGGAGTGATGGCAATAAAGCTGGATCTTGAGAAAGCGTATGACCGTTTGGAGTGGAGCTTTATTAAGGATACCTTGAGCCTCTACAAATTCCTAAGCAGGCTTATTTCATTGATTATGAGTTGTGTGTCTTCGTCCTCTATATCTATTCTTGTTAATGGTGGAGCTCTAGAGCCGTTCTACCCTTCACGAGGTATCCGGCAAGGATATCCCCTGTCCCCGTATCTCTTTATCTTATGTATGAAGTCCTTAGGGCCTTAATGGAGGATAAATGCAAAGCTAAGCTCTGGAATTCTGCCAAAGCTTCTCAGGGTGGTCTGGAGTTCTCTCATGTTTTCTTTGCGGATGATCTCATGCTCTTTGCCAAAGCAGATAGGAAGAATTGCACGGCTATTAGGGAGGTGCTTGACTCCTTTTGTAAGCTATCGAGGCAGAAAATCAGCAATGATAAATCTTGGGTCTATTTTTCTCCGAATGTTGACCTTGAAAAGAGAACCGAGCTGTGTGAGATCCTGGGATTCCGGTCCACTCCTACGCTTGGGAAATACTTGGGTTTTCCCATAAAACATTCAGGTACTTCTTAGGACTTTGGGCTCATCCTCGACCATATTAAGAGCAAGTTGGCTGGTTGAAAAGCCAACCTTTTGTCTTTTGCTGCAAGAGTAGTTCTAACACAATCGGTGACTTCAACAATTCCAAACTACACCATACAATGTGTAGCTCTCCCATCCAAAATCCTCCAAGGAATTGACAGCTTGAGCCGAAACTTCTTATGGGGTTCTTCAGATAATAAGAAAAAGCTCCACCTTATAAGCTAGTAGAAAGTTACAAAATCTAAGGAAGAAGGAGGTCTTGGAATTTAAGCGGCAAAACCGAAGAACACTACTCTATTAGCAAAGCTTAACCGGAGATTTAATTCTGAAAAATCCTCCCTCTTGGTCAGAGTCCTTTCTAAAAAATATCTCAGGCAGAGGCGAGTGTTTAGAACCCAAGACAGGTCTTCCTCGTGCTCCCCAACCTGGGTAGCACTTAAAAAAGGGAAAGAAATCTTCAATAGGGGTACTAAGTGGATTCTTGGAAGGGAAAGTGGGTTATCTCTTTGGTATGATAAATGGATGGACAATGGTACTCTCTGAAGTCTTATCTCAGGTCCTCTAAATAAGGATGAGGAAAATATAAAGCTTAAGGATGTTGTTAGGTTTATTGGTTGGAATTTGGAGCACATTTCCTTCTCCTTCCCAACCCCAATCCTTTTGGAGATGAAGGCTACTCCCCTCCCATTCTCAGGCCGAGAAGAGGATAGACTTACCTGGCACCTTTCTTCAAATGGTGAGTTTAAACTGAGAGAAGCATATCAGTTGGCAGTTAAAAAGGTTGAACCCTGTTTTCAGGTGCGTGGGTGTGGAAGATTCTATCCCTTCCAAAAGTCAAGCATTTTCTATGGCAATGCTTCCACTATAGCATAGCTGTGAAAGCAACACTTAATGAGAGGAGAATGGGAATTCCTCTGGTCTGCCTTGTGTGTAATATTGAGCCAGAGACCATTGTCCATGCTTTAAGAGATTTCCCCAAAGCTAAATGTTTTTGGAACTCCTTAATGCCTCCTCTGCCTCCAAATATCTTTTATGGAGTGCCTCTAGTTGGTTGGATGAAATTAAACTGCAGATGCTCTTGGTTTAGTGCTATTTCGGATATAGAGTGGGGAACAATTTTTCCTATGGCAATATGGATACTTTGGCTTCACCGAAATAGCATTGTTTTTGGTAGAACAGGGCTGCAACGAAACCTTATAGATGAAACTTTGGCTAGAGCAGCAAAGGTAGCCTATTTGGTTAGCATTGGGAATCAAAACACAACTAGAAACAAAATCCAGGTTAGGTGGCTGAATCCACCGAGTAATTGGTTCAAATTAAATTCGGATGGTTCGTCAAAGGGCAATCTTGGTTAGGCTGGCGGTGGAGGGCTGATCTGAAATGAGAAGGGAGAGTGGGTGAAAGGGTACGCCCGAGCCATTAGTATCACGACTAGTGTTGCTGCGGAACTGTGGGCCTTACGGGACAACATCCGTCTTTGCATTGCTCTCAAGCTTCCAGCAGTGGAAATAGAGTTGTATGCCAAGGTAGTCATTGATTTAGTGAGGAAAGAGTCTAGTAATTTCAATTGCCTAGATGCGCTAGTTGCTGATTGCAAAGAGGGTCTGAAGCAAATTCCTAACGTCAAACTTATGCACTGCTTCAGAGAGGGCAATAAGTGTGCAGACAACTTAGCTAGGCGAGGTGCTCTGTTGGATCAAGATTTTGTTGTATTTATCCACCCCCCTCCAGAGGTGGAGTTGCTTGTTAGGCTAGATACCGTGGGCACATTATATGACCGGTTTGTATCCTCTTCCGTAGAGGCTTTTTAGTTTGTTAATGAGAGTTCCTATTTACCAAAAAAAAATTGAAGCATTGGATTCTAAGGTTCTTGTCTTCTTTATACAAAAATATTTCATTCCATAAACAGAATACAATAAATACCAAGATGGCAAGACCCAAACATTGTATTACTATATATAACTGTAGTGTACTAGACATATGGGTTAATGTGGCTATATCAACGTCTCCAATTCCAGACCATATTATATATATATATATATATATATATATATATTTTACTAATTTACTATAAAATTTATAAGTAATGCTACAATCACAAACTATTTTACAAATTGTTGATGTGACCAATTTCTTATTGGTTTTCATCTAGGCTCACCATTAACATCACTTTTTCATTTATCAATAACCGCTCACCACATTAGCAGTTTGTAAAAAATTTTTACAAAAAAGTTTATATCTCTAGCATTACTCAAATTTTATTAGAAAAAGGTTTGCAAATTGATGTAGTATTGGACACGATTAGTGTCACTTTAATAACATAATAAATAAATATTGAAATAGTTTTTGTGAGTGGTGAAACATAAATTTGTAAAACTGATTTTGTAAAATTTTTAGTATTTCTAACAAGTTGAAATACACTATTACTCTAACTAATATTGAAAAAAAAAAAAAGTAGAAAGAAATACACTCTAACTATCTATATAACTTTACACATTTAACACATGACAAAATTAATTGAAGCACATGTAGGGAATAATGTACAAAGAAATAAAAGAAGAACAAGGATAACACAAAAGACAAAACAAAAATAGATAACTTGGAGGTACAAAATTATTATCTTTAAACAATATTTGACCCCACATTAATGTTGTTAAAGGGTTATCGCAAACTTGTCCCCATGATACAACTAAATTGTTGGGTTCTACAAATAGCAATTTTAGAGAATAACCACAAAATTTATTGTGTTTCTCTCTAACTTACTACTTTGTGGAGTTATTTTTCAAGTGAATATAAGCCTCTATTTATACCCATAAGGTTAAATTTCATCAAAAGACACGTATGAAGAGTTAAAATGTTTCATAAAACCGTTTAAAATGCTTGAATACACATATAATTGCACACTTATTATTTTTTAAACAAAAATCGTAAGTTGAATACACTCTTTTTATTGGAAAAGGTTTCTCTCAAGCTTGATTGGAAATTGTTTCTCTACAAATTAGTTTGGAGAGAAACCCTCTAAAGTCCATTAATATCTTTTTATTTTATGTAAATTTTGAAATTCTAATCGTTGGATTGTATGTTTTCATTATGTCCTCCATGCTTGCAAAATTTTAAGAAGATCAAATATCAATCACTATGTCATCAATTAAAAGTTTAAATTTCAAGTTTTTGTGATCCAAAATTATGCATAAAAAATAAGTTTAATGATTGAATAGTAAATAACATCCAATTTGAACGAAATTTGGGATGTGTGTTAGGAACATATGGAACATACAATCCAATGGTTAGATTTTTAAAATCCACATCTAATAAAAATATATAGAAGGAGTTTGAAGAGTTTTTCTCCAAACTAGTTTGAAGAGAAACATTATCCATGGTCGTTTATAGCAAGTGCTTGATTTAAACAATGATTAAGTTGAGCTTAGAAAATCACTTTTACATGGCCTTATTACTGATACTATTTTTATTTTGTGCCAATCATAACAATTATGAAAAAAATTGTGAAATTTTTTGTATCCCTAAACTTAAACTCTCACTTGTTTATCGTTTTACAGACTTCTTATTTAAATTCAAAACTTTTGAAACAGAAGTGGTTCATGTAGCATAAAGTAGTCAGTATTTTTATAAAAAAGTTGGTTAGTGTTAAGAATATCCAAAAGCTTAAGAGGTTTAATATACAACTTTTTACCCAACTTAGAGCATTCACATCAGTCCATCCAAAGTTTCCGTCTATTTTAGCATAACAACCTACTTTTTCTATTTTACACAACCACTTTATAAAAAAAACACACATCAGATTATTTATTATATACTATTTTTTTATTTAAATAATATTTTTCACTATATTTATATTATTATTTCACACCCCACCCACCTTCACACACTCCAAACTTCTTTCTCTAAACACAATCTTTCTTTCTTTCTTTTCCTCTTTCTCCTTCTTTTCCTTCTTTCTTCTTTCTTTTTCTCCTTCTTAGTCTCCTCCTTCCTCTTCTTCTTCTTCTTTTGCAATTTGGGTTTGATTATTTATATGGGTTTAATTTTTTTTATGAGAGGTTTTGATAAATTTGAAATCTAGATTTAGAATAAGTTTGAAGAATTTGATGATTTGTATAGATTTGTTAATAGATTCAAGAGAAGATAGAAGAGAAAGAGAGCATAGGAAGAGAGAGTCAAATGAGAGAGGAGAAGAGAAGGATGAGAGAGGAAAGAAAAAAAATAAATTAAAAAATCAAATAGAAAGTTACTATAACCATGTAAATATACATGGTTACTATAGTAAAAATGGAAATGCACAGTAATATAGAGGTACTGATATGGGTAGATTATGAGTAAAAATGTGTAAAATTATGCACTTTTTCTATTTTGCACTGACTAGTGCAAGTACTTAATGTGATGAGTTGTGATAATAATTATTAAAAAAGTTGTGAAAATTTTGTGTCCCTAAACTTATTGGAGATAAACAGGTCCATAACCCAACCAAAACCAAAACAAAGACTAATTCGCCTGACAAGTTGAGTCTAAGAATTAATGGATTCGGACTTTGATATCATGTTAGAGCATCCAATCAAAAAGCTAAGTTAGTAGATGGAGTGATCTGACAAATACATGTTTCTATAATCAAGAACACACTCAACTAGAATTTTCTTATCAATTAATCCTCCATGAGTTCTTTTTGCTGCAAAAGCAATTGATTTTTAAGAGGCATTGAAACATTTAAGTACATAGAAAGATAAGGAATACCACAAGTTTATTATCTCATAAGGTGGTTTTTCACTGACAAATTCCAAAGATACATAATTAGTGTTCATCTTTAGCAGCTTTGTTTTGAGTGAGATAATTTTTGGAGAGTTCTGCAATATTTGCCACTGCGTCAATAGTAACATACGAGGCATTAGCAGCAGCCTCTTCCTTGACATCATACTCTATTGTGCTTTTGATTATGCATGATTCACTGCCTTTCTCTATGACTTCGAATCGAATAAGAAAAAGAGTAAAGCCTAACTCAAGATATCCTCCTTCGATCACTTCTGTTTCTTTCAGGCGTTTCTCATTGTCAAGCTTTGTGAACTTCTCTTTGTAAACAGTAAACAAAGGTGGGCCTAATTCAATAAAAATAAAGTTGAATGAGAAAGATAAAGTAACGATGCAAATTGAAATTAACTTCAAATAAAATAAAATAAAATAGTTGCATAATCAGTCATTCATCGATTTATCCAAAAAAAAAAAAATCAGTCATTCATTTCTTTATTTTTCCAAGCAATAGAAGAACCTAAACCCCTTGAGTCTGGATCTCATTTACACCAAAAATCAATTGATATATTAGTTCGATGATAAAAAAAAACAATCATTATACGTTGGATATTATAGGTTCAAATCTTTACTTAATTGAGATAGAACATGAAATTGATTGCATATTCTTAATATTGACCCAAGATTGACCTAAAAATTAGTCTTGCTCTAAATAAGCGATTAATTGACATTATAAAAACAACATTTTAATTCTGCACAAACGGATCTTATCTAAATGTCTTTAAGGTTCCAAGAAGTGGTACCTAACAATTTTCGCAAAATAAATCTAGAAACATACCCAAATTCACAATATACTGAAGTGGTTGTTTAATACTCTAAATGATGGATACTTTTTGCCCCCCACTTTTTACATAAACATACCTTTTTGTTTTGTTCCATTACTCACAATGGGTCGCTCCATTGAGTTGAAAAAATTAGGCTTGTTCATAGTATTGTTGATTTTCGCAATTGTAAACATCCTCATGATACTTTTTGTATCAAAGCCTATGAACAAATTTTCCTTTTCTTCTTTTAGACTTCTCTTTTGATACCAACTAAAAAAGATCTATTTGGATATCAAGAAAAAAAAATTTTGACAAAGAGCAAAGAAAAAAAAAAGTTTAAAGGAATTAAATTTGCTTCAATGTTTTTGTACAATGTTAATTAATTTTTGCAATAACTGATGGAAGGTTTTCGATGTAGGCTTAATGGAATTAGTGGCACTATTTATTATACTTACTATTAAAGCCAAACATGCACCACTAGAATTAAAACAGAAAATTTAAAAAGGTAAAAACATTCACCAGCTTCAATTGCTTTGTAATACCTGCAAATGTTAGCTTGAGAATAGTCCCAGCCCCTCCATCACCTTCTATGACATCAATTTTCTCGATGCCACTTGCAGGCTCTTCTTCAACAAGTTTTGCCAACCGAAGCGTGCTGTAAAGCTCCCACGCTTCACTCGCCGGCACGTTCACCTCTAGCTCGTGTGAGAGCTGCCCAAACATCTTCAACTTCTCTTGCTTCTGAACAGAACCCCAGCTAACTGTTATGATGTATTAGGCATGCTCTTTCCTTGTGATATATATATTCTCAAAATTTATCTATGGACAAAGTGAAAATGCTTTAGAATTTTGGGCAAGTCGGCTTCCAAAGATTCTTTTGCTGCTCGCATATTGGTTTGTCATATGAGCTAATAGGAAGAGAACAATGCTAAATGCAATTAGTAGTCCAATTAACAATTCACGGTTTTATTTATCTAATCATGTGAAGAGTTTGTATCCTAGGCCATTGTTTATGTTGTCAACATCACTCTCGAACGCTTGTAGAATGACTCGAATCTTTTCACGCCGGCCATCATTTTTTTTTTCTTGTAGATCATAGCATTTAGTAATATTATGGTTGAATATTTAGAAGAACTCATTAGTGACGTCGAAAGTGGCATTGGATTCTAAGGTTGCGAGAGCGTGATGATTTGAAAATTGTTAGAATTGCTAGGCAGAAGCTCAAGCTTATTGTATTAAATTGTGATTATGCTATTGAATTAGAGTTAGGTGTGGCTAATTCATCAAAAGAGTTAGGTGTGGCTGTTCGTCAAACTATTGAATTAGAGTTAGGTGTGGCTATTCATCAAAAAAGAGTTAGGTGTGGCTATATAAACATCTCTGTTATGTTGGTGCCTAGAATAAGTTGAGCTTACAACATGCTGCTGAAGCTTAAACCCTTCCCCTCCCCCTCCCCCCCTCTCCCTGCGCCCCCCTCTAAGACCTTTAAACACTTTGTACATGGAGAAATGCCAATCACTTACAAGGCCCTTTACCAATTTGAAACATTTAAATACAAAAAAAGTTATTCAATAAGACACTTCGCAAGTTTGTTATTTAATAAGGTTGTATTTCACCAATAAATTGCAAAGATTCATAATTAATGTGTATCTTTAGAAGCTTTGTTTTTGATGAGATGATTTTTGGCGAGCTCTGCAAGTTTTGCCACTGCATCGATGGTGGCATATGATGCATTAGCAGCAGCCTCTTCCTTGACATCATACTCAATTGTGGTTCTCAGTATGCATGTATCACTGTCCATCTCGATGACTTCAAAGCGAGTGTGATGAAAAGTAAAGCCTAATTCAAGATATCCCCCTTCAATCACCTCTGCTTCTTTCAAGCGTTTCTCATTGTCAAGCTTTGTGAACTTCTCTTTGTAATAAGTAAATCCAGGTGTGCCTAATTCAAGGAAAGAAAGTTCAATGAAGAGAGATGAAGCAACTATTCAAATTGACAGTTAAAAGAAAACATGGTAGCCTAATCAGTATTTCATTTTTAACTAGCATGAATCGGGCAACTTTGCGCTCTATTTTTTTCTTTTTTCTTTTTTAAATCCATTTTATCCTTCAAATTAAATAAGAAAAATTTTAAAGTATAATATTAATAGGGTCCTTGCTACTAATATATTGGATTTTCAATTGGTGTAATTAGTGCTTAAAAATTTTCAATTCATTTTCTAATTGTCATCTCTCAACATTCTTTCATACTCCGACAGTACCTAATAATTTTCCTGACCTATATGACTAGGCAAGGCTATTGGTGATCCATAATTAATTCAGTATCTTTACTTAATTGAGTTATACACCTTAGCATTAATAAGAATCTTAGACTAAAGGGTCATGCATTAGACTATTAAGTATGCAGTTGTAACCATGGACCAAAAATCAGTCTTGCTCTAAATTTGCAATTGATTGACACTGTAAAAACGTCATTTACATGCCACACACATCTCATATGAATATATTCTAAGGTTGAGGAATTGGAATCTATCAATTTTCGCAATTGAAAACATCCTCATGACAATTTTGATTTCAAATCCTGTCAACAATTTTCCTTTTTCTTCTTTTCTTTTTTTGGATATCTACGTCTGCTTCTATGTTTTTGTAGAATATTAATTACTTTTTGCAATAATTGATGGAAGGTTTTCGTGGTAGGCTGGATAAAATTGGTGGAAATATTATTTATTAGTATTATTTAACTAGTAAAGGGAATCATTCACCAGATACTATAAACTTAAAAAGAAATTAAAAAAAAAAGGGTAAAAACATTGATTAACTTCTATGACTTTGAGGTACCTGGTGGAAATGTTAACTTGAGAATGGACCCAATCCCTCCATCACCTTCTGTGAGCTCAAATTTCTGAATGAGAGTTCCGTCTTCTTCAAGAAGTTTTGCCAACCGAAGCGTGCCATAAAGCTCCCAGGCTTCACTAGCGGGCACGTTTATCTCCAGCTCGTGTGAGAGTTGCCCAAACATCTTTAACTTCTCAGCAGAACCCAGCTATGTTTTGGGACGTATAAGTGTTGATGCACAGCACCATTGTTGGATAAGCTTTGTGGATGTGTGGTTATAACTTATAATCCACTAACACACACAAGCACCAAAAAAAAAAAACTCTAGTACATACTGTGTTACAATCACTTTCATATATATATATATATATATATATATATATATAGCTAAAGAGTAGTATTTCATTTGAGCGTAGTATTTTTAGAGTCTGTTTAGATACCGCTTATTTTGCTGAAAATTGAAAATACTGTAGCAAATAATTTTAAAATAAAACTAAATAGTGCACACGTGGGTCCCAGCAAAGATAGACATTGGCTGAACTGTGTGAATGGACAAACACATGCACAGTGCACAGTGGCTAAACTGCATGAATGGGCAAACTGCACAGTACACATGGGTCCCAGCAAGGATGGACAAACGCAGAAATGCAGACGTGAGGGCGAGACACTGTATCCAAACGTTACCTTAGTCCGCTTTAGTCTTATATGGTCTACTTTGGTCTCATTTTGTTCACTTCGGTCGATTTTGTCTATTTAGTCTATTTCGGTCTCATTCAGTCCATTTTAGTTCACTTTAGTCCTATTTGGTCCATTTTCGACTAATTAGGCCTTAAATTGATTCTCTTTGTAGGTTGTCTGGGCTAAAAATTACAAACAAATATTATAAATTAGAGATATGAGCCCTAAAAAAGCAATAAAAATGATAAATATTTAAAAGATTACCTTACCTTAAAATTCAAGTTTCAATAATATAGACATTATACTTCTATATATCAATATGTATTATTATTGAATGCAAATTACATTATATGTTCCATTACATAAAACTTATAAAAATATATAGAAAATAGTTTTAAAGAACCCATGCATGATTTAATCTACAAATTTTACATTATATTTTTTAAAATAATACTTTTACATTTTTCCATGTATTGCGTGGGTTTGCTAGTCACATTTTCAGTTTTCACACATTTTCAATTTATGAAAACACACAATGTGTAGTACCCATTAGGTTGGCACAACTGTGGTACCCATCAGGAAATCGTGCCCTTTCCATATTGGGGGCTTTTGTCCATCTTCACTTGTACATTTCCCTGATGGACAATTGTCTTTTGTCCATCGCATTGACAAGTTAGATTTGAAGAGCGGAACGCATTATAGAGAATTTTTATTTGCTCAAGAGTCACATGGGAAGATAATTTAGGGGGTTTCATTTTTCACTATGAGGTATTTTTGATTGCTGCAACTACATAAAGTTGAAGTTTCCAGATTGAAGATCTTACTCTTGTACTGGTTTTGCAGGGTCCTAATATTTTGTGGTGAGATTTTATTTACTCTTAAAAATTTATTATTTTATTTTTTTCAATTTATTGTGAACTCAAGTTTTGAGCATAAACTTGAGTATTGTAAATTTGTAATCTCTATTTTATTGTAGGTTTTATTTACTCTATGAATTTTTTTCCCATACATTGGAGGATTTTTCACATAAATTTGGTGTTCTTATTTTGCTGTAGTTTTTGTTACATAATTTTTTTTAATGAGTTATATGATTTTTTTCTTTTAAATAATACACATGAATAGTTTTACAATTTTCCACATAATGAATTGGAAAAGATAGATAAGAGATTCCCTTTACTGTTTGCATTTTGGTCTTGTGAGCTATAATGGGAAAAGAACAATACCAAATGCAATTTTTTGTCCCATTAAGTTATTAAGCATCCACATTGGTGGAGCCGTAAATTTAGCAATTTGATACCACAAAAAGTTACTTTATCTATTTTACTCAATGGAGTTAATACAGTACCGGAGACTATTTCGATTTGATCAAAGAAACAAAATATTTTGGTACCAGTTGATACCAGTGTGCTATTTCGGAGTTTACAATATATGTATATATATATATGTATATATATATATGTATATATATATATGTAAGTTTTCTTTATATAAATTATAATCTATATAGGTTTAATATATTAGTCATTTTATATTACCCGGGTATATTCAGGAAAAAAAAAGTACAATATTTACAATAAGCATTAAGTGAAGGAAATTGAAGTTTACCCCAAAAAAAAAAAAAAAGAAAAAAAAAAGGAATGAATTGAAGCACACAAAAAAAGAAAAAGAAAAAGTAAAGGAATGAAAGAAAAAGAAAAAGAAAGATACACTAATTTAAAAAAGTGCATTAAATTGCCACACCGCTCCCACCTAGCCATCTGATATCATTGACAAAATAGTTAGATAAGAAAATTTGAAAGACACAAAACTGGAAGCACACAGTTGTAGTGCATTAGCAGTGAAGAAACCAAAGATGCAAAGGAAAAAAGAGCAATAGAGAAAGAGAATAAAGAAGTTGTAGCGGCAGCTACAATGGAGAGGAATGGGATCTAAATTAGAAAAGGGTTTAGAAGGGGAAAAAAAAAAGAAAAAAGAAAAAGATTTGGAGCACAGTCTCAGTCATTAGGCACCAAGTTAGTGAGTCACATACCCATTTTTCTTTTTCTTTTTTTTCCTTTTCTTTTTTATTTTTTCTTCTTGTTTGTACCGATCCAAAACCGCCTTATGGACCAAAATGCCCGGAATATCCCAAATTGGCTGGAACAGACCAGTACAACCCGGTATCTAAGGTTGTATGAATCACAATAGTTTCTGTACCGGTGCAAGTTTCGGTACGAAAATTTCCCGCCATATCGACCGATACAGTACGGAATTGACTACCTTGATTTTACCTTCCCACTTTACAAAACACCCAACATCAGTGATATTATTTTATCTTTCAACACACAAAAAAAATATAAATAGCACAATAAAATAATATATCCACTACAATAAAATAATATATTCACTACAACAAATAACAATCACAACCACCCCCACCACCACCATCATCACTGCCACCACCGCCACCGCAACCGACACAATATTTATTGTGAAAATAATATAAACAACACAATATTTATTGTGAAAATATTGTGGTAACATTTCTTAATTTAAATTTCTTATTATTATTTATTTTATTTTTCCCTTTATCTCTTTATTTGTTTTCATCCATACACGTTTCTTTCCTTTCATTTTTTTCATTTTTCCTCTTTTTTTCTCCTCTACACACATATACTTCATTTTCACTCTCCTCCACATGTATACTTCCTCTTCACTTTATCTTCTTTTTCATTTTTTTTTCTACTTCATCTCTCTCTCTCTCTCTCTCTCTCTCTCTCTCTCTCTCTCTCTCTCTCACATAGAGATCAGTAGATAACCAAGGCTACAGAGACTCAGCCTTTTAAATCGACGTTCACACACTCCGCCTCGTCCGCTCCACCGCCACTCGTCCTGCCCCAATTGCTGCTCAAATGGGTCAGATTTGCTGTCTTTTTTTAAAAAAATTATGATTTGATTAGTTTTAAGATTGTGATTTGAGTTTGTATTTTGATTGTGATTGAGTTTAGATAGAGATGTTTGAGAGAGAAAAGATCTAGAATGGTTGAATGGAGGAAGAAAGGAAAAAAAAATGAAAGGGAGAAGAGAGATCGACAAGGTTGGCGCTGGGCCGGTGAGATTGGCGAGTGAGATGAGGTGGAGGAAGAGAAAAAATTTGAGTGCAAGATACAAAGAGTGGAGAAGTGAAAAGTGAGGAGAGAGGAGCAATGGGCAAAAATGAGGAAGGAGGAGGAAAAAAAAAAAAAGAAGAAAAGAAGAAGAAAATATTATAATATTCTGACTAGTGTAAACGCAACATAAAATAATTTTTTTTTTACCTGTAGGGTGTGTTTGTTTGGAGGTGAAATAGGGTAGATGGATGAATGTTCAAATAGTGTGTAAAACACCTATGAACGTTTAGACCCCCAATTCACAAATTACCAATACAAGCTTATAATCAAACAATGTATGTGCAGAATATGAAAATAAGTTAAAACAGAATTAGTAAAACAATCTAAACCGAAATTAATCACAACCACAGCAGTAATTAAAAGGCAAAGATTAAGGGACAAGAGTTGAAAACACAAAGACAACACAACGATGTGTTATCGAAGAGGAAACCGAAGTCCTCAGCGAAAAACCTCTCTGCCGCCCTCCAAGCAGTCAATAATCCACTAAAGAATAAAGTTGGGATACATGAATAGCAGAAGACCTTCCAAGCCTAATCTACCTAGTGCACTTAAGCCCTCTAAGCTTCTTGCTCCAACAGGGTTACGCCGAATCTTGTCTTCTCTAGTTTACCGGATCTCGCAACAAACTCCATATTGCATCCTCCATCCTTGGCATCTTCCAATGCTTCCCAAAGCTCCAAAAACACTTAACACTCTACATGGGTGTGGGTAGTGTTTAGGTAGAAATCTCATCTCAATGGGTATAACAATGGGAGAGGGAATGAGAAGAGACTACAAAGATTTCTCTCTAAGAATGGATAGCTCTCTCTAATAGGTGGTTATGTTGTAGAAACCTCTCTTAGGATTTTTCTCTCTGAATAACAACACCACATTTCGTGGGAATAAGGATATTTATAATAGGGTATGAGATGGAATGTGAAAAGTTAGTTTTCATCCAAACAGGGCATTTTGGTGACTTGGCCTCACGACTGGAATGAGTCGCGAGTTTGAGTCGCGAAATAACTTCCACGCCAGACTGTACTTTTTGTCCTGTAATGCTCCAACTGTCGTGACCCTTCAACTCCCTGTATGCTTCACATGTGTGGCGAATTGCCAGTCGCAAGTCAGTCGCAAAATCCAGTCGCAAGACTCCTCTTGAATGCACACAACTTGAGTTTCTTCACACTCTCTCACACACAACCCTTACATTATTCCCACCTAAATACAGGGTTTCTACATGCTAAATTACAATCAAATTTGGCACGGAATAAAGCTAACACATGGTTGATTAAATTCAACCTTACAATGGAAAACTTTGGAGAGAAAATGGGAAGGAAAACTTTTTTAGAATGTGTTTGGTTGGGTGGGGAGGAAGGAAAATAAATGGTGGGGGCCTAAGTGTTTTCTTCCCAGGCTCACCAAAAAGTTCTCTCCCCAAAATAGAGAGAAAACTGAAGGGAGAAAATAAGGCTACTTAATGGACAAAAATGCCCATGTGCACTTACACATGGGCAATTCGTCCAATTCCATTTCTTTTTTGTGCTTTCGTGGCAGTTGCCTCTTCCTTTTTCTTTTTTCTTTTTTCTCTCTCCTTTTTTTTTTTTTTTTTTTTTGTTTGTTTGTTTGTTTGTTTAACTAGACATGATTTTTATTTTTTAATAAATTGGGTAATTGCTTTTTTTTTTTTTTTTGGTTGTTTGTCACTTTTTTGTTTTAATTGGACATTATTTTTTAACAAGGGTGTATGAGTAAATTTATACAAATTCACTTTTTTCATCCATCTACTTTTCCACTCCCAACCGAACAAAAATGAAAGAAATTAAAATATTTTCTATCATTTCACTTTTTCATCCTCCCACCATTTTCTATCCTCCCACTTTTCCACTCCTCCAACTAAACGAACCCTTAAACTTTGCAATGCAGCCTCAGTTTTGTAATTGGTGATGCTAAAAATAGCAATATGACATTTTAGCACAATCAATAATAATGCTCTTATAGTTCATGGTTTTATCTAACCGCGTGTAGAGTTGGTATGCTAAGCCATTTTTTATGTTTCCAAGATCACATCTTGGATCTGTAGCTCCAAATAAATCTTTATTGACAACCATGCAAAGAAAAAGTTTTAGGTGTAGGGAGGCTGATTAGTCATAATCTATATATATATATATATATATAAAACCGAAACTTTTAAAACTCTCACAATTTTCCACATCATCACTATTTTCTTTTTCTTTTTATTTTTGATTCTTTTTATTTTAGGTTTTATATCATATAACAATAATATTGAAAAACGTATACAAACTTGGAAGCCTATTTACGGGCTCCATAAAACTTGATGGACAAGAAAATATATTCTAAAATAAGCCCTAATTAATACCTAACCATTATAGGAACCAAATTTGACCTAAAAAAACATTAAAAGAGCCTAAAAACAAGGAACTAAATCACCTAGACCTAAAATAACGTTTTTTACATAAAAATACCAAAATCTCTTCTCTCCTTAAAACCCTAACAATTACCATCTCAAAATCCTAAACTCAAAGCGTAGGTTTTGTCTTTTTTTATTTGCTTTTATATGTGCCTGAAATTTTCATTCTATCTTATTGTTTTATTATGTTTAGAATTGATTTTCTTATAAGTATTTGGGTTAATCTCTATATTTTGATAGTGTTTTTATGAGTTTGGTTTTTGAGTTGAAATTCTAATAATTATTTTATATTGTATATGGCAGATAAATCATCTCTATTTTTTGGAGAAAAATCAAAGCTGCAACCTATGTCTTCTAGCCCAAGGTGTGGAAGCATAAAACCCAACAAAAACTTGGTACTCTCTCTTTTCTGTTTGCAATCTCTACTACTTTTTATTTTTATTTTTTATTTTTAACTTTTGCATTGCTACAAGTGTTGTAGAGGATCCTAAAGAAGTATATGTGAAGCCCTAGAAAGTCTTGACATTTAATTATGTATTATGCAGTTATGATTACAATGCGATTCAAATCTTAGTGCTTAAGACCAGCAACAAAGCCTATTGATTGTCTGTGCATGGTTTGTATCAGTTTTATATAATTATTATTTGTAGTTGTGATATAGAAATTTGAGTTAGAGAACATGCAACCCTTTAATTTGAAGTTAGGAATTTGCTTTTGATAATCAAGTGTGCTATTCATAAATCACCGTTGAATTTCCAATAAATTTATACAAATTCTGAAGCACAATTATTTCTTATGATAATCCCCCTTTGGTTCTTAAATCTTTTGGTATGTGGCTATAAATTTTCCACAAATTAAATTCATATACAAACTAAGGCACATTTATTTCTTATGATAATCCCCTTTTGGTTCTTAAAATTTTTGGTTTGTGGTTATATATCTTGACAAGTTCTAAAATTATCTTGAGCTTCTTCAGTTTATGAATCTTTGTTTTCATGGATGATTGATTTTTTTCCCCCTTCATAGGAAGGATTTTGCCTTGAATGTTGTTGGTGTAATGCTAGATGAACTACTTTGAATTTCTTCTTCAATAGGTATGATTTTATGTTTTACGGTTACAATGGCGATAGACATGGGATGAGTACCAGTAGTAAAGATGAGATAACTATAGATTTATCTCAAGATAATAATTGTGTTAAAGCAAAATTTTACATAGAAGTTAAAAGTAGTAATTAATATGCAAAAAGAAAATGAAGATCAAAACTGACATGATATCTTTCTGGTAAATTGCATATAGGATCTTAGTAATAACCAGATTCCACCTTGATGAGTTGTTTGGACATGAAATTTTTCTTTATATCATTTTGATGGTAATTTTATTCTCAAATAGCATTTTGCGATGAATATTGTATATTTTATGTTTATTTTGATAAGTTATGATATTTTTTCATTTTAAATTTTATTTTAAGCAAAGTGAAATATATTCCGTGCATCGCACGGGTTTTATTATATATATAAAACCGAAACTTTTGAAGCTCTCACAATTTTCCACATCATCACTATTTTCTTTTTCTTTTTATTTTTGATTCTTTTTATTTTAGGTTTTATATCTTATAACAATAATATTGAAAAACATATACAAATTTGGAGGCCTATTTAAGGGCTCCATAAAACTTGATGGCTAAGAAAATATATTCTAAAATAAGCCCTAATTAATACCTAATCATAATAGGAACCAAATTTGACCTAAAAAAACATTAAAAGAGCCTAAAAACAAGGAAATAAATCACTTAGACCTAAAATAACGTTTTTTGCATAAAAATACCAAAATCTCTTCTCTCCTTAAAACCTTAGCAATTACCATCTCAAAACCCTAAACTCAACTTCACTTTAAGATTAAAAAAATAAGAAGGAGAGAGACTCATGTAAAAAAAAAAAAAAAAAAAAAACGTAGGTTTTGTCTTTTTTTATTTACTTTCATATGTGCCTGAAATTTTCATTCTGTCTTATTGTTTTATTATGTTTAGAATTGATTTTCTTATAAGTATTTGGGTTAATCTCTATATTTTGATAGTGTTTTTATGGGTTTGGTTTTTGGGTTAAAATTCTAATAATTATTTTATATTGTATATGGCAGATGAAGCTTCTCTATTTTTTAGAGAAAAATCAAAACTGTAACCTATGTCTTCCAGCCCAAGGTGTGGTAAATTTTTATATGTTCTTACTTTATTGAGAATTTTTATTTGGGTTCATGTGATTTTTTGTTTTTTTATTAAAGTTTTGATTTTTGGTTGATTAATTATTTGTTTGGATTAATTTCAATTAATTATTTGTTTGGATTCAACGTAAAAGATAATGGAATTAGATGTTATAAATTTGATAATGTTCCATATTTTGAATTGTTTATATTATTTAGATTCCTGGTAGGACTCTTTCTTCTCTCCTTAAAACCCTAGCAATTACCATCTCAAAACCCTAAACTTAACTTCACTTTAAAATTAAAAAAATAAGAATGAGAGAGACTCAACTAAAAAAAAAAAAAAAAAAAAAAAAAAAAAACGTAGGTTTTGTCTTTTTTATTTGTTTTCATATATGCTTGAAATTTCATTCTATCTTATTGTTTTGTTATGTTTAGAATTTATTTTCTTCTAAGTATTTGGGTTAATCTCTATATTTTGATAGTGTTTTTGTAGGTTTGGTTTTTGGGTTGAAATTTCTAATAATTATTTTATATTGTATACAGCAGATGAAGCATCTCTATTTTTTGGAGAAAAATCAAAGCTGCAACCTATGTCTTTCAACCCAAGGTGTGGTAAATTTTTATTTTGTATATTATATATGAATTTTTTGAATTTGAAGGGTTTTGTTTGGTTTTGAAGTAGAATTTGGGGATTCTATAAAATTTAGAAGGTTTAAGTTTTGGGGTTTTTGGTATTTGCGTCTTAGTAGGTTGATCTTAATTCTTTACTTTATATGTTTTTTCTTTATTGAGAATTTTTATTTTGGGTTCATGTGATTTTTTGTTTTCTTAATTAAAGTTTTGATTTTTGATTGATTAATTATTTGTTTGGATTAATTTCAATTAATTATTTGTTTGGATTCAACGTAAAAGATAATGGAATTATATGTTATAAATTTGATAATGTTCCATGTTTTGAATTGTTTATATTGTTATTAATACGACTAAATAAGATTTGTTTTTATCTTTGTAGTTTATATCAGTTTTGAGTGTGTGTATATATATAACTTTTGGGAATTTTGCTTTATTAATTTAAGAATTGTAAATTACTTTGTAGGTTTCAGTAACTATGTACCTGCAGTGAGACATTGACAATATAAGCATATATATATGGTATTGATATTTTATAAAAATATTTCTTACAACCCAATAACATTCTACGTTAGACAACACTTCTAAATTAATGAAAAGCATAGAAGTTAAATATTTATTCACATTGTATTTTATTTAATTATGACAGATCCATTTTTTTTTAAACGCTAACTAGCAAAATGTCTATAATATGCATATTATTAATCCAATTTTCTATTTCTAAATTTCTTAGATTTTATTATATCAATCTTTTTTTCTTTTAAATTCTTGGTGGGCAAATCAGTCTCTCACTAATTCTTTTACCTTAACGTGATGTTCGTTAATTGTCATTTTATTTAACTATCCCGTGCATTGCACGGGTTAGCGACTAGTATTTAGTAATATTATGGATGGATGAAAACTCTTGTATACAGTACTGTGTTACACACAAACTGAAAATGTGAAAATTTTCAGTTTATAAAAACTCAGTGTGCATGTGAACACTGATCATTGATGATATCAAAAATGACGTATTGGACACTGAGGTGATGATGATGTCAAGGTGGTTTTACCGCGAATGAAAGAAGAAAAATTGATTCATGAAAGTTTAATTCTTGAATCACTTCCGAATGATATGCTTCGGATTCATTTAGATAATTAAGATCAGATTTTAGGTTTTGGTTCAGGAAGGATTCGACGTAGTCATTATGATTCAATATATGTTTGAATTTTGATTAGACTTAGGACATTTTTTTTTTTTTTTTGGAGAAACCAGTTCGTAAGCCGAACTGGGCTTTTATTAAAATAAAAAAGAAAGAGCCTTAAGGGACATCATAAATGACCAAGGGAGCTATATCCCTAGGACAATCTTCCAACCAAACCTGAAAATCTAAACCAACACTAGCACACTTAGCCAAAGCATTGGCTACTTTGTTACAGCTACGATTAACATGACAAAAGTTTGAATGAAATAAAAGGGAAGATTGATCAATAATGTCACTATTGAAATTGGGAGAGAGAGAAGTTTGGAAGAGAGAGAACAGAATGAATAATGCTCTGCTTGAATATTATTAAGAACTGATTAGTTTATATAAATTGAGTCATTAACTCATTAACAAACTTAACAAACTAATAACTAACTCACTTGATCAACACGTGATGAATTAAACAACAAATAACAGTAAATATAAAACTGCATGTAGCACAGTAGTGACAACTAAGGCACCTAAATGACTTGTAGCTTGACTGATATTTCAACACTCCCCCTCAAGATGGAGCATATATGTTGCTCATGCCCATCTTGCAGAGTAAGTTTCTAAACTGTTGATGTCCCAGAGGCTTTGTAAGTAAATCAGCCACTTGGTGCTTAGTTGAAACATGAAAGGTCTTGACTAAACCATCTTGTATCTTCTCCCTCACAAAATGGCAGTCAAGCTTTATGTGCTTAGTCCTCTCATGATAGACCGGGTTAGCTGCTATGTGGATTGCAGCTTTACTGTCACAATACAGAAGAGTAGGATGATCATGACTGATTGACAGGTCTTTAAGCAATCCTTTTAACCATACAAACTCACTGACAATAGCAGCCATAAACCTGTACTCCGATTCTGTAGAAGACCTGGACACAGTGTGCTGTTTCTTGGACTTCCAAGCAATTAAGGACTCACCCAAAAAGACACAAAACCTAATGATAGACCTCCTTGTATCAGGATAGCTGGCCCAATCAGCATCACAGTAACCTTTCAAGTGTAAATTTGAGTTTGCTGAGAAAAAGAGACCTTGTCCAGGTGTCCCTTTTAGATACTTAAGGATTCTGTTGGCTGCTTGGAGATGTGGCTGTCTAAGCTGTGCAAGAAACTGACTCAGTTGATGCACACTATATGCAATATCTGGTCTGGTTAGTGTCAGATACAACAATTTCCCAACAAGTCTCCTATATTGAGAAGGACCTGTTAACAAGTCTCCATGATAGTTTGACAGCTTGGTGTGTTGCTTCATAGGTGATTTAATAGGCTTGGCTGCTAGCTGTCCAGTTTCTACTAAAAGCTCTGAAACATATTTTCTTTGGCAAACACTTATGCCTGTGGAGGATTAAGCCACCTCTAATCCCAAAAAATATTTCAAAGGACCAAGATCCTTTAGCTTAAACTGATCATGAAGAAATTGTTTGAACTCTGAAACAGCTTCAAGGTTGTTGCTAGCTACCAAAATATCATCAACATATACTAAGATAACAATGATAACATCATTATGAACTCTTGTAAACATAGAGTAATCAGATTTGGACTAAGTGAATCCATGGTTGATGATTGTGGTTGAGAGCTTTGAAAACCATTGTCTGCCGGCCTGCTTCAGTCCATACAAGAACTTGGTGAGTTTGCAGACTAAATCAGGCTCCCCTTTGCTACCAAAACCAGGTGGAGGTAGCATGTATACTTCCTCATCAAGGTTTCCATGCAAAAAAGCATTATTAACATCAAACTGGACCAAATGCCAATCAAGAGCAGCCGCAACAGCCAGTATAGTCCTAACAGTGACAAACTTCACAACTGGACTAAAGGTTTCATAGTAATCCAAACCCTCCTGTTAAGTGTACCCTTTTGCTACCAGTCTAGCCTTGAACCTTTCAATACTCCCATCAGCTCTATGTTTGACTTTATAGACCCATTTGCAACCTATAGGAACCTTACCAGCTGGCAAAGGTGTAAGCTGCCAAGTATTGTTTATTTCAAGTGCCTGTATCTCATCAGACATGGCTACCTGCCATCTAGGATCTCTTGTAGCCTCAGCATAGGACTTGGTCTTAGCACAAACAGAGAGAGCAATAGTGAAAACTCTATTAGGGGTAGATAGCCTATCATAGGAAAGGACAAAATCAATAGGGAAAAGGGTAGTCGGTAAGGGTAGGGGTTTGGTTGAGGCAAGTTGACAATGGAAATCCTGAAGGTAATCAGGTGCTTTGTGAGGTCTGGAGGATTTTCTGGGTGCTGGTTGGGCAGGTTGGACAAATTAGACAAATTGGACAAGTTGTACAGGCTAGTCAGGTGGAGCAAGTGTGACTAGACTAGGGTCAGGATTGATAGGATGGTCTGGTATAACATGTGGAAAAGAGATAGGTAAATCAAGTATATGAGGTGTATGGGTGTCAATCATTGTGTTAGAAACTTTCATTGGTGAATCATCAAAAATGAAGGTGGGAGGTGGAAATAAAGAACCACCAGAAAGTGGTTGAGAGTTAGAAGCATTGTTAAGATGAAAATCCATGGAATGAAAAGGAAAAATGTGTTCATGGAAGACAACATCTTTGGACAAGAAAATGGACTTGGTTTCAAGATTGAACAATTTATAGCCCTTGACACCATAGGGATAACCAAGAAAGACACAAGGAGAGGCTCTAGGATCAAATTTAGATCTATTCCTAGAGAGAGTAGATGCAAAGCATAGACAACCTAGGACTTTGAGATGAGAGTAAGAAGGAATAGTACCCAAAAGGATTTCATAGGGAGTTTTATTGTTCAACAAAGGACTAGGCAACCTATTGATAAGATAGACTGTTGTAAGGATGCAATCTCCCCAAAACTTCAAAGGCAGATTAGCTTGAAACCTAATGGTTCTAGCAACACTCAGAATATGTTGGTGTTTCCTTTCAACAACTGAGTTCTGTTGAGGTGTATCTACACAACTCAATTGATGTAAGGTACCTTTGGAAGAGAAAAATTGAGGCATATGAAATTCAAGTACATTATCTGATCTCAAGGTTTTAATTTTGAGGTGAAATTGAGTTTCAACAAAAGAAAAAAAGGACTGAATAAAAATTCTAGCATTAGATTTGAATTTTAGCAAATATACCCAAGTACATCTACTACAATCATCAACAATGGTCAGAAAGTATTTAAAACTATTAATAGAAGGAACAGAAAATGGTCCCCAGATATCACAATGAACAAGATAAAAAATGGAACAAATGTTATTCTCATTAGGAAAAGGAAGCCGTTTTTGTTTGGCTAAAGGACAAACAGTGCAAACAGGAAGCTCTTTATCACAGAAAGTTACATAAGGAATTATTGAGCTAATCAAGTGCAACCTAGATGAAGAAGGATGGCCCATTCTATTATGCCACAAAACGAAATTTGAAACAGTAGTGCTATTACATGAGACAAGACTACAATCAGCAACAACAGAGGAAGGAGAGTAAACACCAAGATGTGAGAGAACAGTGGGCATGAAATTGGAAAATTGAATTGGGACAAAAAGCTTGGCAGAGTTGGTTTGCTGTAGAATGTACTGGTCACTATGCTTTCTACCCAAACCAATCATCTTCCACTGGAGCAAGTCCTATATAAAGCAGAATTGAGAGAGAAAAGTGCAGCAACACCTCAGATAATGTGTTAATTTCCCAATGGAAATAAGATCGAATGAAAAGGAAGGAACACACAACACATTGTCAAGGACCAAATCGCATGATAACTGCACTTGACCAACATGAGTGACTAAGATAGATTCACCATTAGGAAGTTTGATAGAGATGTGAGCTACAGAAGTAATTTTGGTAAGATATGAAATGGAATGAACCATGTGGTCAGTAGCACCACTATTAATAATCCATTCATTAGGTAACAGGGCAGGTGGAATGACAAGATTGGAAGAAAAAACTGGGTGATCTAAGTTGGTGGATGAATGCAAACAAAGAGGCATGGAATTAATAGAGTTTAGGCAATCAGGTTTATCTAAAATGTCACTATTAGGTGTAGGTAAAATACCTGCAGTGTGAAAAGTACCAGGTGGCAAGGACTTGGTGACAGGAGCAGTATGACTGATGAGTGTGGCAATTTGATGAGTTCCAAAAGAAGAATCTTGATTTCCTTGTGATCCCAAGGTATGGGCTTGCAACATGGACATGAGCTGGTGACATTGAGAAGAAGTGAGAGCCACTGTAGTCAACTCCTCCATAGTATCTGTGTGATCTAGATTGGAACCCATTGAAACCTAATTGGCTGAGTGCCCCTTGCCTTTGTTCTTATACCTAGGAGGGTAACCATGAATCTTGTAGCATTTGTCCACTACATGGCCAAGAATCCCATAGTGTGAACAAATTTTCCTTTCCCTTCTTCCAGTAGGCTTGTTGGTATAATTGCCCTTGTTAGATGAATTGTTAGGACCTCTAGAGAAGAGTGCAGCAGATTCAACTGCAATGTCATTGGAACCAACTCTTCTTTGCTTCTCTTCTTGATTGATGAGAGAGAAGACTTGATTCAGTGAAGGCAAGGGCTTCATCAGTAGGATCTGTCCTCTAACAGTTGCAAAGGATTCATTAAGCCCCATCAGGAAGTTCATAATACACTCCTCTTCTTGATACTCAACCAGAGCAGCCATTGAACCACAGGTGCAAATACCACAAGAACATGAGGGAATTGGTCTATAATTGACCAATTCATCCTAGATTACCTTGAATTTCGTGTAATAACTACTCACAGAGAGATTATCCTAAGAGAGAGTACTCACCATTCTTCGCAGTTCAAAAACCCTAGGACCATTGCTCTGAGAGAATTGGTTCTTGAGATCTGTCCAAACTTCTTGCGCAATATTCAAGTAAATCACACTTGAAATCAAATCCTTGGACATCGAATTGATCAACCAAGAAAGAACCATTCTGTTGCATTTCTTCCAAGCAGGGAAAATTGGATTTGAGGAACTTGTTGGAGCTTTGATGCTGCCATCAACAAAATCTGTCTTGTTCTTGGAATCAAGAGCATAAATAATAGCTTGGCTCCTAGTAGCATAGTTCTCTTCAGTAATAGGCTAATTTACTAGAATCAAGCCAGGATTCTCACTACTATGCAAAAAATAGAGACTAGACGGTTTTTCCCAAGCAGGCACAAAGGTTTGAGAAGTAGATGATACGAAATCTGTATTGGCAGATGCAGAAGCCATTGAAGAAGTTTGAACTAGGTTTTACAAAGAACTTAGTTTCAAGAATTAGAGAAAGCAAAGAATTAAAGAAAACTTTGCAAGAGAGATCAATGAAAGAAGAAGGAAATACAGAGTGAAGAAAGCTTTAAGAAAAGCCCAACAATGGAGGATGAGTTAGGAATCGATGGAATACACTGAGCCAACTTGCTCTGATACCATATTGAAATTGGGAGAGAGAGAAGTTTGGAAGAGAGAGAACAGAATGAATAATGCTCTGCTTGAATATTATTAAGAACTAATTAGTTTATATACATTGAGTCATTAACTCATTAACAAACTTAACAAACTAATAACTAACTCACATGATCAACATGTGATGAATTAAACAACAAATAACAGTAAATATAAAACTGCATGTAGCACAGCAGTGACAACTAAGACACCTAAATGACTTGCAGCTTGACTAAACAACTTGACTAATATTTCAATAATCACCAACAATGTGGCCATATAGGGATTGATTTACCGAACCATGTTTGATAGCTTGAATCGCCACCGTTGCTTCACCTTTAAAAATCACATCATGGAGGCCAATCTTGATGGCAAATTGAACTACACGTCTACAAACTAGTGCTTCTATTGCTGCTACGGATTGAGGGAATGGAATGCACATTGCTAGTGCACCAATGACAGCACCTTTGTTGTCTCGAATGATCACACCCAAGCTCGCCGAGTTAGTGCTCTTGAAAACAGCTCCATCGAAGTTGGCTTTGTATTGGTTCTGATCTGGAGGGCTCCAGTTAAGCTCATTCGGGACTTGGACAATCACAGGGCCTTTATCTTGACAGTTGAGGAAGTTCTGCAACATCCCAGTAGCTATGGCGAAGACCTAGTTTAGTGGGTGAGTCGAATGTTCAAGTCGAATGGCATTCCTACAGTTCCATAGAAGCCAAGCAATGAGCGCAAAAATCTCCACTCTGTAATCTTCATGTACCTACAAAAACTTTGAGAAAAGGTTAGTAAAATCCCCTAGAGGTAGGGAGGCCGATTGGTGAGCCTAGCTAAGAGTGGTCCACATGCTTGCTATTTCTATACAAGCCCAAACAACATGCAAAATGTCCTCAGGATGGGTTTTGCAAATGTTGCAGCAATCAGATTAGATAATGTGGCGACAAAGTAGGTTATCCATCGTAGGGAGAGAGTTATTGCAAGCACGCCAAATGAAATGCTTTACCTTGTTGGGGGTTCATAGCATCTAGACACCTCTGCAAAGGGACTTCTGGGGGTGCAGATTAGCGCTACCTGGATTGTTGGCTGAAGCATCACTAGCCAGCAGTTTGTAAGCACTTCTAGTAGTAAAGACACTTAAAGGCATTTTTGACCAAATTAGGCTATCAAGGGGCAATCTAATACTCAGGGGAATGCTCAAGATTACCTTAGCATCATAAGGTAAGAACAGATGTCGTATATCATCAGTTTTCCATGCCCTGGATTCAACATCAATAAGGCTGCTTACCTTTGCATCACGGGGGATGGAGGGAAGTTGTGAACTAATCGACCTATATACTTGGTCAAGGAGCCATTTGTCCTCTGTTATATGTACTAACTTACCATCCCTAATCCTCCACACCATTCCTCTCCTCACCACATCTCAGGCACTTAAAATGCTTTTCCACATGTATGAGCCATTAGTCAAGTCTGTAGCTTCAAGAATAGAGCAATTGGGGAAGAATCTAGCTTTAAACACTTTGTGACACAGCGACTTCGGATTTTTCAACATTCTCCATACTTGTTTTGCTAACAAAGCCTCATTGAATTTCTCAATCTCCTTAAAACCCATTCCCCCAAACTCCTTAGCTAGACAAAGGCGCTCCCACTTTACCCAGTGAACTTTCCTATTTTCACCACTATAACCCCACTAAAACTTTCAGATCATAATTTCAATTTCTTTAATCAGACCTTTAGGGAGTCTAAAACAACTCATTGAGTATGTTGGAATGGCTTGGATCATAGATTTTATAAGAACCTCTCTGCCTGCTTATGAAAGGAGTTTTTCCTTCCAACCTTGAAGCTTCTTCCAAACACACTCCTTAATATAGACAAAGCTTTATTTCTTAGCTCTACCTACAAATGCAGGTAACCCCAAGTATTTCTCATACTGCAAATAGATGGCACCCCTAAAAGTTATTGAATACTCACTTGAAGTTCTGGTTGAGTATTAGTGCTGAAGAAAATGTTGGTCTTTTCTCTATTAATTTTCTGTCCCGAACCTTTCTCATAGACTAATAAGATGTCAAGTATAACCTGGCATTCTGATTCTTTTGCTCGGCAGAAAAGGACACTGTCATCTGCAAAGAAAAGATGAGACATCCAAGGATCATTTTTGCAAATCGACACCCCTCTAAGGGAACCATCAGATTCGGCCTTATGAAGTAAGCCTTGAAGCCCCATGGCACAGAATAGGAACAAATATGTTGACAGTGGGTCTCCCTGTCACAATCCCCTGCTGGGTTTGATGTGACCACCTGGAACTCCATTGAGTAATACAAAATAAGACACTGATTTAACACAAGACATGATAGTAGCCACAAACCTCCCTTGAAACCCCAGGTGCAACATTGCCTTTTCTAGGAAATCCCATTCAACTCTATCATAAGTTTTGCTCATGTTGAGCATGAGAGCCATATACCCCCAACTTCCCTTGAGTTTTCCGCTTTAGGTAATGGAGTGTTTCAAAAGCCACCAATATATTGTCAGTAATGAGCCCCCCAGAAAGAAAAGCACTCTATGAATCAGAAACTACATAATACAAAATTAATTTCAGACGGTTAACCAAGACTTTAGCAATGAGTTTGTAGACCACATTACAAAGACTAATAGGTCTAAAATCTGAAACTTTCCTAGGATCTTTAGTTTTGGGATAAGGGCAATGAAAGTAGTGTTTAAAGATTCAGGAATAATACCTGAGTTCAGTGCTGTCAAAACAACTTCAGTTACATCTTTACCAACAATATACCAAAAGGATTTATAAAAAATGGGAGACATACCATCTGGACCTGGAGCAATTAGGGGTGCCATCTAGTTGAGTGCTTTTTGGATCTCCTCTGCCATGTAAGGATGAACCAGCCTACTATTCATCTCCTCAGTGACAGAAGGGAGTACGCCACTTGAGATTTCATCAAAGCTCGTAGGATTCGAAGTGGTGAACATATTAGTGAAATAGTTATCAACCAAGCTGCCTATATGGTCTTTATCTTCAAACCAGCGTCCAAACTCATCCTCAAACCCCAAGATGTAATTTCTTTTGTTGCGTTGATTGGCCCTACAGTGGAAGTACCTAGTATTTTGGTCACCCTCCTTCAACCACTCAACATGGGATCTTTGTTTCCACATTGCTTCTTCTTTTGCCTTAAGCACTTGGATGTCATCACGGAGCATATGAATCCGAGTGGGATTTGTTTTGTACAGACCAGCCTCTTTGACAGCACACAAATCCTTTAACTTCTTGGCTAGAGTAGTCCTCGCTTGCCCAAAGGTGACACGGTTCCAAATCTTAAGGTTTTTTTGACAAGTGGAGATTTTTTTTGATAGCACACACTTCGGTACTATGTCATTCACATCTGCCCATGATTCTTTAATCACATTCTCACAAGTTTTGTCTTTTAGCCACATTGCCTCAAATCTGAATGGTCACCATTTCCTATAGAAACGTTTTTGCTCAGCATCTGAAATAGGGAGAATTGGTTTATGGTCTGAATGGAAGCACTCCATGTGCTAAATTTGAGACGTAGGGAAACGAAGGATCTAGTCCATTGTTGCTACCCCATGGTCTAGCCGGATCCATACATTGTGATCTCCCTATCTTCTGTTACACCAAGTGAATGGGAAGCCATTAAACCTAATATTTTTGAAACCACAAAAATCTAAAACATCTCGAAACTCCTACATCTATCTCCCAGGTCGATCCAATCATCCTTATTTCTCTTCTATTTTAAGAATCTCATTGAAATCCCCTACACAAAACCATGGTAGGGTGAGACGTTGGCTTAAATCTCTAAGAAAATTCTAGGAATTTTCCCAACTGGTTGTATTAGGGTCCTTATAGAAACCCGTGAAACGCTACGCATCATCCATTCCTTGATTCACCACAAAGGGTCCAGCCCACTGTTGCTACCCCACGGTCTAGCTGGATCCATACATTGTGATCTCTCGGTCTTCTGTTACACTAGGTGAATGGGAAGCCATTAAACCCAATGTTTTTGAAACCACAAAATCCAAAGCATCTCGGAACCCTTGCATCTGTCTCTCAAGTCGATCCAACCATCCTTTTTTCTCTTCTATTTTAAGAATCTCTTTGAAATCCCCCTCATAAAACCATGGTAAGGTGAGACATTGGCTCAAATCTCTAAGCAAATTCCAGGAATTTTCCCGACTAGCTGTATCAAGGTCCCTATAGAAACCCGTGAAACGCTAGGTGTCATCCATTCCTTGATTCACCACCCCATCAATATGATTATCAGAAGACGTAAGTACATCCAAGTCTATATCATCTTTCTAGAGTAAAGCTAGCCCTTTACCCTGTTATGATAGGGTACAACAAAAAAATTAGCAAACTGTATCTTACGACTAATCCTTACAATAACCTCTTTTTCAACCTTGGTCTCTATTAGGAAGACCAATTTGGGATCTTTGTTGCTAACTAAAGCAACTAGTTCAGCTTCTATCTATGGGTTCCTAAGCCCATGACAGTTCCAATTAAGGCAACTCATTGGGCTTGGTGGTGCTAGAGACCAGCCACCACCTAAATATTTTCTTTGTTCACACCACTCACTGCAATCACACGTTTCTTTTTTGTGGCCTTAAGATCTGAAAGCTCCAACTCTGGTCTACGACTCTTTTGGTCATCCATATCAATACTTATACTATCTTCCCTACCTTCTCGTGCTAATTTTTTCCATGTTTTCTTGGACCCCAATGGAACTATTGTTTCTACCTGATTTGTTATGTCCACTAGGGGGTGTTTTTAGCATTGAAAGTGAAAGGACTAGCCAACCCCTTCATATCTACTAACACCCCACCCCCACCACCACACACACCCCACCCCCCACCCCCCCCCCCCCCACCCCAGCAACATACTCCAAAGTATGTGGAGTTGTGAGATCAAGTTGCTTACCTCCCAAAATTGCTATCTCCCTATTCAAGTCCACCATATCCACAAAAATTGTCTTCGAAAAGACTTCAATGGTATTAGAGAAATTGGAGAAATCCACACATGTTGGCTCGGCATCCATGGTTGTTACATCATCTGAAAAATGGTCCATGCCATCCACATTATCTTCACTATGTGCAAAGCCCATTCGATCATTCGGTACCTTGGTTGACACTTGTTTTTTCTCCATAGTCGGCCCTTTTTTCCACTGTGGTGTCCCACGAGAGCTGCTTGAGACCACCACAACAGTTTTTTGAGATTGCCTTATCGGGTCAACACGTAACCATTCTCCATACTGCTGATCGTCTTTCTGCAATTTCCCCTTTCCTTGAAGCCACATTGCACAATCTCTCTCACTGTGGTTTACCCTTACGCACCAATAGCAGAAGCTAGGAAGTCATTCAAATTTGAGAAGAGCTTAGCCGACGTGCTCCTCCGCGGACCACAACTTGCAACACCTTAGGAGAGGCTTGGTGATATCTATAGTAACGCGAATTCGCAAGAACTCACCACCCTCGCCATCATCCTCCGGATCAGCCACTTGCACTATAGACCCGATGGTATTACCCACTGCTTCACCCTTCTCCAGTGTTAGACATTGTTCCGGAACATTATGGAGTTGCACCCAAAACATAGCAGAATCAAAGGCTGGCGATGGAACTGATTCCACATCCACAGCATGTTGAAATACCATCATACTTTTATCATAAGACCATGGTTCAAACTCCAGCACTCTTTCTAAATCCATCGTGTAAAAAAAAAAAAAAAATTGTGAGATAGTCAAAATTGTCAAATCATTTAATATTGTACATAAGAGAAATAAGAGAATTTTGAAAACAAAACTTAATGATATTTGTTTCTTATATTATCACAACCCGAATTCATCCTGGAAAATTGTAATTTGGATCTGTCATTAGGATAAAGTATATCATGGTTGAGGAAGTGGGCCTCTCACAATCGTGTGGGTCCCACACCCATGGGCCCATAGCCTTGTGAGAGGCCCGCTCCATTGACTGAGCCGGCGTACAAGATAATTTTCATATCATTTGGGAAGCTATACAATTCAAGAAAAAGCAATGTGTGATTTCAAAAAAATAATAATAATTTAAAAAAAAAAAAAAAAAAAAAAAAAACAACAACAAAAACATCATATTTCATAACTTACTAAGGTGACAATTGACAAATACTGATTAGTGAAATTATTACTTTCACATGAATCCCATTACTAACATAATTTTTATTGTACATGAATCTTTTCCTTAAAAAGTGAAATTAATAACATTTGTAATATATATTTTTTGTACATATATTTCGAAATGTTAATAACACTCACATTGCCCTAGTTACCAAAGTAAAGGACCCATAGTACAGTACTCATTCAGAGCTTGGATTATTGGAACCGAAGCTTTTGTTAGTGAAAAAAGAGTCCTCAATCTTGGGCTCAAGTCCAAACAAGCGATTAGGATGAGTTTGGACAGCAGAAGGTTTTCCCATTGTGTAGCCCAAGAAACTAACAAAAAAGAAAAACGGCATCAACAATATTTAAATGTGGCTAAACTCTTATAACTTAATAGACACTTCTTAATATTTCCAACTGAAATGTCTAGAATTCAAATCCCTCATCTTCCATTTTAAGGTAACATGGTGAAACAACAATTAATTTGCAATTCGTATCACAGTCATAATTTATAATAATCAATTTACCTCCCAATGGGGGTAAAATTCTTAAATAGAATACTCTTATAACCAATATTTTTCTTTAAGAAACTCCAAGCTGAATTTTACCAAATTCGGGCACATCTACAAATGGGCAATTTGGATAGATGAGGATTTATTAATTCAACTCAATCTGGCTCTCCTAAAAGAGCTTATTGAAAAAGCAATTACACATAGGCATAAAGCTTATATTACTATACCTAACTTTCCCTCAAAAAAACGAAAGGTTGCTTACCTTACCTCGCTAGGATAAATTTCATTATTATCCCAAAATATCAATTCTTGGAAAGCAAAAAACTCTCATCTTAGGGCTAGGGGTGTCAATTCGGGTTAGCGTGTCGGGTTCGTGTCGTGTCGAGGTAGGGGTATTCGACTAAATGGCTCAACCCTAACCCGACCCATTTAATAATCGTGTCAAAATCCTTCAACCCTAACCCGACCTGTTAATTAGGCGGGTTGACCTGACCCAACCCATTTGACGCGCTTAATAAACGAGTCGTGTTGGGTTGACACGAATATAACACAACCCATTTCAACCTGCATAATATTAAATATAACATTCATCTATAAATAATTTTTTTTACATCCCAAAAAGTAGTGCATTCACTTCAAGTCTTCAACCCACATTCAAAATAATATAGTTCAACAAAAATATAATATTCATCTAGAAATAAGTTCTTTACACTCCAAAAGAAGTGCAACACTTCAACCCAAATTCAATATAACATAGTTTAACAAAAATAAAATAACATAGTTCAACAAAAATATAATATCCTTGGAACTCGCCAAATGCTAAGTATCAATATTGAAAAAATTTGAGCAAACTTCAAAGTTTATTGTACAAAAGCTGAAAAGCATTATGCAGAAGAAAAAAAAAAACACATTAGAGAGAGAGAGATAATCGGCTTGAGAGTTTACACTTGAGTTTGAGAATTGGCGTGAGAAGAATAGTACGACTAAAATAATAATAAAAATTAGATATTTATAAGAAGGTTTAGAAGTTTATGGTTTGTGGGGTTTAGAGATTTAGGGTTTGTAAAGTTTCAATTTTCAATTATATCCCTTGTAAATTTTTGTAATTACTCACTTTTCTTTTTAAATTTAAAATATATGTTGGATATAAAAGGTATTTGACAAATCTAAAATAAAATAAATATTTATTTGTTATACCAGTTAAACGAGTTGTGTTAAGCAGGTCATTTCGGGTTTAACCCAAATAAATTGGCGTGTCAAACGTGTTTATTGCGGGTTATGCGGGTTGACTCACTTATGACACGTTTCTTATCGTGTCGCTTTCGGGTCGACCCGTTTATGACCCAAACCCATTAAGGCCCAACCCTAACCCGAAAAAACCCGTGTCGGGTTCGTGTCGTGTTCACGGGTTGGGTCGAACATTGACACCCCTACTTAGGGCTTTGTATTGCGGATTTTTTTTTTTCCTTTTTGTCTCATGATTACCAAATGTAGCAGCTAAGAAATTTTTCCTTCCAGTGGACAATATTTGCCATGTCCCAATCCCAAATATGGGCTAACTTTCTGAAAAATAGAAGTGTTCATCTCAAATTCAATAACTGCCCTATATCGAATTCAATCAACCCTAATCAAATTGTGTAAGAATCTTGACTTTATAAAAAGCAAACAAAAACAATATATGTACCTATATTCCAAACAAAAAAAAAACAAAAAACAAAACAAAACAAAAGAATATACATCTATATCTACAAATATATTGCTATATCTCTTTAGGATTTTAATAATTCTTGGCATTTTTTTGGTGTTTTTAACAGAGACATCTTTATTTAGATTCCTTCTCCCTTGTTGTAACTTTCGAATTATTAAAAAATAAAGAATTAATTATAAATAAATAAATAAATAAACTAGATCTCTATAGGATTCTATCTCAAAATCGTTGCATTGTTAAGCTTTTTCAATAAGTTGCAACTATCATTTTAGATACTAAGAGTCTTGTAAGTTGTAACTCAATTGGTTAACACTTTTTTTTTATATTTCCTACAGAGACATCATAGTTCAAAGTCCATCTCCCCAATTGTAACTATATATCGAATTATTAAAAAAAAAAATTATTAAAATAAAATAACCTCAACATTTTTGGACGGTCTCAAAATTGGGCTGGCGCCTGGCTGACCCTTGTTCAGTCCAATATCACACTATCATCTAGACTTGCAATTTTGGGCCTCCAATACTATTCACCAGAGTTCAGGCCATGCCAAAATTTAGGTCCATTTTTATCCAAAAATTCACTATCATCAGCATCTTAGCCATTTGCATTAAAACTCAATGGGCTACATTAAGTTCAAATCATTGTTGTTTGACTAATACATGAAGCACCCATCTACCAAAAAACACAAATGACATAACAGACCCAATCATCTTCACCTAATCAAGGGCAATTATACATGTTAACATCCCTAAAAGAGGCTTACCCCTTACCTTACAGGATTGAATTTCGATATCCCAAAATGTTACTGCTAGGAAAGTAAACAAACCTTTTAAATTAGGTCATTACGTTACGGAACGGTATTCTCTTATAGATTTATAGTAAAACAATTGCTGACACATTTTGTTTCCTTGAAAGTCAGGGTGTTGTTGTCATGGTACGTTGTTAAGGAGAAAATACTCAGAAACATTCTTAAGTACCAGTTACCGCTCTGTTTAGATTAAGACTTTAGAGCCCAAGACACGCTGATTTAAGAGTGCTACAACTTGTTACTTTATCTAAGACTAAGAAGTAGTTAAACAACTTAATTTGTTTGATTTTTATCAACTCGATATACGCTTTACGCAAACGGCTTTCTTGCTGGCTTTTCTGACAGTTATATCCCATACATGCTACACAGATATCCTATATGGAAAACAAATTTGATGTCTCACTTTTTGTGTTCCATTTTATACTTCACTAATCATAATTTGTCATTTGTTTGCTTCTTTTTTATTTTAAATTTTGGTTATTTTATAAGAAAAGTCAAATAAATACATGACAAATTGTGATTAATAAAGTATAAATTGAAACATAAAAAATGAGAGAGAGATTTTGTATTCCCCTATATGGGTCTCAAAATGGGAAGGGGGGAGTAAAATACTATATGAAAATAGACATTTTTAAAATAAAAAAGGTAAATTATGGGGAGGAGAAGGTGTGGTTTCAATCATAAATTTGAGGCACTACAAAAGATGTCATTAGACTCATTACCAGTTTACCACTAGCCTATCAACTGTATACTAACCCAAGTACCCAACCATGAAAGGCTTACTAGTACAACATGATTACTTGTATGCAATGGAAAGTGCCTTTCATTCAAAGTGACTTGTTGCAAAGTTGAGTTTAAAAATCAATCTCTCAAAAAAAAAAAAAAAAAATGGAAGTAAAACTATCTACTAATCACTTCTTTAAAACCTCATAATTAGAACTTTGTACTTTGGGTACGACTTTAAATAATTGATACAATATGGTCTCTTCATGTTCTTTAGCATGAACATGATATTTAACTCCAACGTCAGGAGTTTCAAAGCCAATGAACATTACATGAATTGAAATAAGATATAATAAGTTTATGGTAAAGACCAATTAATTTATACAAAATGTGAAGGGAAAATTACATTTTAAGTTATGTACAATTTAAATCTTATAGTTTTAAAAGTTTCAATTTAAATCCTGACTTTTAAGATTGACTACTACAAATTATATCCTATAATGTCATTAGTTTTTGTTAGTGGTTGTGATGGGTGTTCACACAATCACACTATAACATGATGCACTCACATGTACAATAATATCCTGTTTGGCAGATGGTGTTGCACCACAAACACAAAATTGCTTCTATATAGAATAACTGATATTTCAATGAGACTGTAACCCTGATATACTACTCGTATCTACTCCCAAGGGTTGCAAGATTATCAATAAATAATCAGCGCATTCATTTACGCAAAACCATGGGGACCATGCATAGTGCATACTAACTGGAGCTAACACCATTAGTTATGGTGCAAACAAATGGGAAATGTTAGTGAGTGGTTGTGATGGGTGGTCAATTAAACCATAATATTGTGCACCCTCACACATACAATAAATAACCCCATTTGGTGAATGTTGTTACTTCACAGGCACATGTTTGTTTATGTAGAGAATATTCCGTATTTGGGTAAGGTTCTAACTCTTGGTTTTGATATACTCTAGATGTGTCTATTCCCAAGCTATGCAAGCTTCTCTATAAGCATGTATATATTCACAAAACTGAGTCTATGATCACCACCAACCGTTTAAAATTGAACTTTGAACTTTTAAAATCGAATCGATTAAAAACTTTCACATCTTGTTAATTAGATTATGAAACCCCTTCTCTTTTAAACTATTTTCTTCTTTGGTAAACACCTTGCAGGGGTAAGTAACCTTTTGACAATATTTTCTAATGATGACATGCATCTGATTTTGAACGGCCATTTAACTAATCTCATGAAAAACACATCCAAGAGTTTGCGTCCTAACCTTCACAGTGCTTTTAAGTAATTTTTTTTTACCAAACTCTTCTAGCAATCACATCGACCCTTGGACAATATATGTTGGAAATGTTAGATTATAATCACCAAATCTTCTAATAATTCTCGTTATAATTATTTTAATTTAACTAGAACAATCTATTTCAGGCAAATTCTTTGAAGTGTGGAAATGGAAATGGTGTTTACCTGCCCAAGCTACCCTATTCAAGGAAATTATGGTTAATTAAAAAGCATGAAGAGGCAAATTTGTTTAAGGTTAAATGAACATTTCTAATTGTTACTTTTGTAAATTTTTTAATGGGTTTGTTAAGAGAGAGATATATATTAATGTAGAAATAATATAAGTGGCTTGTGAATGTAGATAATGAGGTAAGGTTAGGAGGAAAAGCTTGGCAAAGCTCTACTATCCCTTTAACCCCCATATTGACTAGTGAAACCCCTATGATGTCACAATGGGGATATAACTATGATATCTAACCAACAAAGACCTTTGTGGGCAGAGGTGAAAGAAATTTGGTATTCATCGATAATCGAACCACTAGAAATAGCTGCTCCTCCGATCCCTTGCAAATCATGCCAAGTATATCAAAGTCAGCTACTCTTAATTACTCTTTAAGCAATATGGAGACGTTACAAAATAGGATTGTAATGGAGCCAACTCGTTTGCTATTTAATTGCTTGAAGCAAGATTCTATTAGATTCTCTTTATTCTTTATATTTGGTATTATTAATAATTATAATAATTAAAAAAAATTACTTATTGAAAATGTTAGTGTTTAAAAAGGCTCTTAAACAAGTTAGTGCTATTGAAAATTATTGCAACTCAATTAATTGAGCCTTGTTATTAAAATGTTTAAGAGCCTTCTTTAAAAAGTTAGTGTTGTTTAAGAGCCTTTTTTTTATAATGTTAGGATTGAAAATGTTATTGAAAATTATTGCAACTCAATTAATTTAGCTCTTAAACAAGGCTCTACAAATGATTTTCTTATTAGCTCAAACACATGCTTCACACAGATAATCATAATATGTTGCTGACTGAATGCATGCCCTTAATTATAAACTCCAAAATTGGAGCTCAACCTTAAACTCAACTCACTATCCTAATCAAGTGGAAAATTAAGTTTAGCATGATTGTTTAATAACGTTTCAAGCAAGACGCAACTAGAACTTTTTAGCTTATTTGAGGCAAAGATCAACTTGAGCTTAAATATAATTGATCGAATCTTCATTTGGTAGCTAAGATTTTTCTTCCTTACTAAACATGAAGAAAGTAACACTATCATTGAGAGGGCAATTGTGACAATATGTGAAGGAAAACTGAGAAGGTGAAATTCAACACACGAAACTAGAAAGAAAAAGACCGATGACGACCTAGAAGAGATTCTCATTGACTGTCTTTCCCAAGGACATATTTGAGTGTGGTCTCCACTCTCCTAGCTTCTGGACTGTCCATTCCAATTTCTTAGACTTTTTTTTTTATTTAATATTTGGCTGTTTACCGACAATCTTTTTCCAAACCTATATGATGATGATAATGTTATTCCAATTTCTTAGACTTTTTTTTTTTTAATATTTTGCTGTTTGCCGACAATCTTTTTCCAAACCTATATGATGATGATAATGTTCTCTATATGTTATTGCGGTAATTATTTTTTTTTTCCTAGTACCATTATTATTATACTTTCCTCAAACTTAACACATGCAACATGTTAGAGGGACACTCATTGCAAATTGCAATTAGTCAAAAAAAAAAAATTGTGCTTGTTGATTAATAGGGTTAAATGCATAATTATTTAAATTATGCTTCATAAAGTATGAATTTCAACTCTCAATCTCACTATTATACCTACATTGTTTTTGCTAAGATAGCATTGACATTACTTATTATTATTATTTTTAATCTTTTTAACATGTGAGGAAACAAAAGAAAAAAAAAAATAAATAAAAAACCAGTTTGTTTTAAATTATTCCATGTTCCATTATACACAAGTTAGAATCAATTTATATCTAAATTTGGTCTGTTTTGCTGAAAAAATTTTTATTGAAAATATTTTCAGCATTTTATCTTTAAAAACTTCATAAAACATTTTTTAAAAATACACAGTGACACTCCCCCCCCTCTTTGGTGGCTGGGCTACTAAAGCCAGTGGTCCAATAGCCAGTGCTGCTAGTCCAGTGATTGGAGCAGCTGGAGCTAGTGGTGCAGTCACTGAACAACAGCTTCAAAGGCTAAGCCATTGTTTTTGGCGGTTTCTACTTGAAAAATTGTACATGTCATACTAAGAACCTAAAAATATTTTACATAAAATGTTTTCATTGAAAATATTTTACAATGAAACAAATGAAGCTTAGATAATTTCACACACAAATTTTCTCTCAATCTTCTTCTGAAAGGAAAAGTTTCTCTCAATTATAACTATTTATCTTCAGAAATCTCAAACTAACTGATTTTTCTGTAACTTGACTTTGATTATATTTTTATTTATTTTTATATAAAACCTCACAAAGGTAGGTGTTAGGTTCTAAAGGTTTAGGAATTTATGTATTTAGAACTCTAATTTGTAATGTTGGCAAAGCATGATCAAAACAATGTACTTAGTCTTGTTTAGGCTTGCTCAAAGTTGATAAAATATTGTAAAGTTGGAATCGAGTGACTGCAGATGCATTGGGGCATTTCGGCCTGGCTCGATCGATCGAAGGTTAGACTCGATCGATCAAAAATCGGCTCAGATGCATTTTCTGCAGAATTTCTAACTCAGCCCTAACTCTTTAAATGTTTAGGGTTTTATGTTTTTGCCCTAGGTATATAAAGCAAACCCTAGCCACGTTTTTAAAAGTTGCACAAGTTGTATTGTTGCTCATACATTGCGGTTTTGTGTAAATCTCTTATGAGATCTAAAGGAGCTTTCCTTTACACAAAGCTTAGGGTTTTCAAGATTGAGATTACTTCAACATCTTGATAATCAACTTGGTTGCTGCCTTTGAAACTTAAAGAATATCAAGTGTGGGTGCTTGTAGCTGATTGAGGGGTTCAAAGAAAGAAGTAGTCCGTGGACTCGGAGCCTACGCGTGGTCGTGTCAGGAAGTTTTACTGGTGGGTAGCATTAGGAAGTCAAGTGGAGAGCTTGTAAGTCCTTTTGTAAGAACTTCAATTCTTTCTTAGTGGATTCCGGTTTGCCTTGAGGATCGGTGGGTAAAATCCTCCCTAGGTTTTTCCGTGTGGTTTATTGGGTGATCATATCATTGTGTTCTTTATTATTTTCGCTGCTTTATATGTTTTATATGCATAACATGATTATTTGATTGTTTTAACCTAGAATTGTTTAATTTGACTAAGTAACAACTTGGTTAATTAATCTAGCCTACGCAATCTGGTTGTGTTTAAGGGGTCTAAAACCGTTCAAGTGGTATCAGAGCAGGTTGCTTTTTTGTTTGAGATTTTTTTATCTCTGAGCTAATCCTTGACCCCAGTTGTCATGGAGTATGGACACTCTCTGTTTGTTCCTCCTCACTTTGATGGGAACAACTATGCTTACTAGAAAGTAAGGATGAAAGCATTCCTGAAATCCATTGATGAGAGGGTTTGAAATTCCGTTGAATACAGATGAGAGAAGCCCACTACTCCTGTGAGTGAATGGCAAACTTCTGAAAAAGAAGCAGCAGGCTTCAATAGCAAAGCTATGAATGCCATCTTCAATGCTGTTTCAATGGAGAAATTTAAGAGGATCTCTAATGTTGAGGTTGCTCATACTGCTTGGAAAATCCTCCAAACTGTGCATGAAGGCACAAAGGCTGTTAAGATAAACAAATTGCAGCAATTAACTTCTAGGTTTGAAAGCATTAGAATGTCTGATGATGAAACCTTTGATGAGTTTTATGCTAAACTTAATGATATTGTTAATTCTGCTTATAATTTAGGTGAAGTCTATGATCAACCTAAAGTTGTTAGGAAGATACTTAGATCCTTAACTGAAGACTTTAGACCCAAAGTGACAGCCATTACTGAGAGTAAGGATGTTGACTCCATCCCTGTGGATGAGCTGGTAGGATCTCTTCAGTCCTATGAGTCTGACCTACCCAAGACTACTAAATCCAAATCAATGGCTCTTAAGTCTGTTGATGATGTTGAGGCTGGTGGATTTGATGATGAGCTCTCTCCTACAGAGATAGCTTACCTTGCCAAGAACTTTAGAAATTTTCTCAGAAACACTAATAGGAAGGCAAGGAATACCAACACTGTTGAACCTAGAAATTTTAGGAAGAACGATCCCACTAAGGTTAATAATTTTGAAAAACCTAGAGAACAAGTAGGTCAATCTTTAAATAATTCTTTGGGTCCTTAGTATTTTGGTTGTCAAGGGTATGGTCATGTCAAATCTGAATGTCCTACTTTCTTGAGAAATAAGGGTAAAGCTATGGCTGTAACCCTTAGTGATAATGAGGTTTCTGATGATGAGTCCGGTTGTGACGAGGATGGAAACTTCATTACTTTCACTGCTACTGCTGTAGTGAATGAAAGCATATCTGCTGAGGAGAACCCTGCTGATGGGGAACTCTCTGAAGATGCAAATCTTCAAGAGGCCTATAACAAACTTTACAAAATTGCTGCAAAGGATGCTATGAAAGTTGATCTAGGCCTGAAGAAAATTGATGCTTTTGAGCTTGAAAAGAAGAATTTGCTTGTCAAACTGTTTGATGCTAATGATCTTTTGAACAATGTTAAATCTGAGAACATGTTTTTGCTTGATAAAGTTAAATCTTTGGAACATGATTTATCTGTTGCTAGATCTGCTAGTGCTAAACTTGATCACATGCTGAATGTTCAAAAGTATCCTTCTGATAAATCTGGATTAGGATATGTTGAAAGCATCTTTGATTCTGGACCACATTCCACAAATTTTGTTCCTTCTTCTTCTTCTTCTGAACCTCTCGTGATTAAGGTTGTGAGTGAAACCATTAAACCCCCTGTGAGTGAGGTTGTTAAACCTGTAGAAGTTTCACCACCTAAGAAGATTAGGGTAGACTTAAGAGAATCCAAACCTAAGGAGCCTACCAAATCTAAGGACAAGATGCATGGTAAACCTGCTTGGGTTTGTCATTATTGTGGTAATTCTGGACATATCCGTCCTAACTGTTACAAGCATCAAACTGATAAGAGAGCAAATAGACCAAAAGTGCCTGTGCCTCAAGGACAAGATCCTATGTCACTAATTGGTGAATTGGTAAAGGCGTTAAACCTTTATTCCAATTCTGGAGTTGGGAATCACTCTAATGTGAATAAGAACTCCAATGCTTGGGGTGCATCCAAAAAGTTTTGGATGCAAAAGACTCGAACTAACTGAATCTTTCTGACATGGTCCTTGTGCTTCATTACTCTATTCTGTTGTGACCATTATTCTTTGGTTTTTGTGTTTTTTTTTTTTTTTTTTTTTGTTCTAGGACTTGCATTACATTACGTACATGCATTTCATTCCAGGATTTATTTGTTTTCTCTTTTAATAATAAAAATAAAAAAATAAAAAAAGGAAAAGGAGAAAGCAAAATCTATATTGGACACTATTTTTTCTTGATTTTTAAAAACAAGGTTGGTCAATCTTTTTACACATGTCATGTCTTGTGTACCTTGTTTAACCTTGATGAGCTTATTTACTGCACTTGACTAGTTGAAACTTTGTAGTGCATGTTGTGTGGGAAAGATGTGTGTAGTTTTTCATCACTTGGCCTTAATCATGAAGTCACTTGTTCTTTGACTGACGAACTTGATCCTTTTGAGAAAGGCATAAATAACCATCTCACCACTGTTCACTAGCCAATCATGAACACCTTAGTGCATATCATAAGATTTAGTACTCGAGAAAGTGTAGCACATGCACAAAAAGAACATAAGGTGTAGCCTCAAATTAAATTAAAACTGGTGTGTACTATTAGGCTTGATGTCAATTCACTTAATTCAAACCGATGTGTACTATTAAGCTGAATGCCAATTCATATATAAATAAGAGGCAAAAATGCAAGAAACTTACATGATTGCAAGTTTTTGATCTAGGAGATGTGGGAGTTATAGGATGTAACTCTTTAGGTGATAGTCTCTTTTAAATTCTATGAGATGAATTGTGTAGACTTTGTGTTTGATTGCCATTCACATATCACCTCACATGTATCTCAAGTTTTTGCTAGTTTCACACACTACACAAGTTACTCTTTGTTAAACACTGTACATGCTAGTGTGTGTGTTTTTGGTCTGGCCAACCAAGTTTGAAAATATCTTGAGATTTGTGCACATCATATTTGTTGCTTGAGAAAATTAAATGGGAGAATGTTTGAAATTTGGGTTTAAAAATTTGGGTTTTTGAAAAAGCATTCCATCTCATACTCATGCACTTTGTTTTCATTGTTCAAATGCTTTGAGGAGTTGTTTTCAAAATTGGTTTTGTATTTTTCAAAACAGTGATTTTTCTCAAAATTTTGTGAGCCTCTGCCCATTTCGATCGATCCAGTGTGATTTTCGATCGATCGAAAAAGTGTCCCAGATTGTTCTAAAATGACTGGAACATTCGATCGATCGAATGTAATTTTCGATCGATCGAAGATCGTGGAAAAGGTTTTTTAAAAAACTTCAGATCTGACTTTTTCAAAGTACCTTTCAAAACTTTTTCAAGTCTTTTCTCTCTCTCCGACTTGGCAAGCTCAATAGTTCCAATTTTTTGTCGTTTTCCTCCGGATTTTTTGTAAGAAATCTCTTTCCTCAAGCCGGTAAGACTCTATTGCCCTTCCTTTTCAACTTATTTTCAAGTTTTCATGCATTTTTCCATGCATTTAAGGGAGATTTTCGGAACTTTTTCATTTTAGGATTTGTGATGATTCAAACCAAATTTTGTGTAAATGATCAATGGGTTTTTGTGGGGACACACTATAAACATGTTCTTAATGGATTAATTTGATCAATTTTGAGTTTGGTGAAAAATTTCAAATTCTAGGGTTTCTATTTGATCCGAATTAGGGCTTTTGTTAAATTGAGTTAAATTTGATGAAATTGGCTTTGTGTATTGATGTAATTAGGCATTATAATCATTGAATTATGTGTTGTAATGCTTAATACATCAATTTGTTGCAAAATTTTTCTAGTGGTTTTCAAATTTTTAGGGTTTTTGTTATGAAACTCTATGTTCAAACCAATTTTGTGAAATTGAACTTAATTTGAACTTGATTACTGCATTAGTTCATGCATTATAACATTGTTATTGTTCATGCATCATATAGATTTTTATTCTATAATTTATTATGCTAACTTGCAGTCTACCCTTGGTTTTGTTTTTGTTCTTTTTGGTTTTCTCTTTGTGTCTCTGTCCTTTCCTTAGCATCATGCCTAGGAAGACTAGAGCCCGTAGGACTATTCCCTCTCCTTCTCCACCCCCACCTTCCTTTGATAGTGAGAGGTTCCCTAGTGAGAAAAACCAAGAGGTTTATGAGTCTCTAAACCTGAAGAGAAAAGTTTAGGCTAAGCATTCTATCATATTAGATGAGCTTGATCCTGCCATTAGGGCAAACTTTGAGCGTAGAGGATGGTTGCCTTTGTTAGCTGTGTCTGATCCTCCTCCTCCGGCTACCTTGATTAGAGAGTTCTTCTCGAACATCTCTATCTGCATCTATGATTCCAACACTTTAGTTAGGAGTTGGATACGAGGCGTAGAGTACTCCATTACTCCTTAGGTAGTGGCTGATACTCTTGAGGTACCATTGGTTCGGCATCCTGTCTATCCCTATAATGAGTAACCAGAGTTGAGTGATGTCATGTCTTACATCACTGGGTCATCTATCCAGTGGGGTTCTGATCCTAGGATCACCACCGCTGAGCTTCCTGAGACTGTCTATCTCTTCTTTAGGATATCCTGTCACTCTCTCAGGCCCATCTCTCATCTGCACACCATTCCTTTTGAGAGGTGTGTATTTTTGTATGCTCTAATGATTGATGCTCCTATTAGTTTTCCTCATCTTTTTCTTCGTTCTTTGAACGAAGTTTATAGGAGTTCATCTATAACTCATGCTCTTCTTCATCCTATCTTCATTCATAGGATTTTACTTTATCTTGGTTTAGAGGATTTCCCTGCTTCTGAGCCTGTTCATGTGATAGCTCCTATAGGTGCGTCTTTTCTTAACAGTGGGCCGCTCATCTTCGAGCTGGTTCTAAACACCCTAGGTCTGAGCCGTCTAGTAGTGCTCCTCCTCCTCCACCTTCATCTTCTACAGGTCCTGCTGGTGAGGATATTCCTGATCCTGATGTGGCTGCTGCTGCTGTTCCTCCACCTCCTTCGGATGACTTCGATGTTCGTCGTACCCTGGAGACTGTCATGACCGTTCAGGTGGCTCATGGTCAGATTTTGGTGGATTTGCTTGATGAGATACGAGCTCTGCGAGCCGACTTTGCGCGTCTTCATTCACCCTCACCACCTCCTTTTGATGGCGACTTGTGATTGCCCTTTGGCATTCCGTCACAAAAAGGGGAAGTGGAGTTTTGACTTGTAAAGGAGTTTTTGTAGTTTGGGGGAGATATTTTTTTTTGTTAGCAGGAGTATTTTTTTGTTAGTTTGTGGAGTTTATTAGATTGTATCTAGGTGCTTCACTTTGTATATCATTTTTGGGGATATTCATGTTAGGGGGAGTAACATTGATTGATATATTGTTATACATTTTTTATTTGATTCTTGTTGTCTTATGATTCACTGCTTATTGATTTATATTTATGAGTTGTTCATTGATATATATCTTTATTTTGTGTTGTGTGAATCTTACAAGAATGTTATACATGTTTATATACTATTTTCTGTCACACATGCATTTATGCGTTTGTTGAGTATTTCAGGAATATACAGGTTGATTCGACAAAGCTGCTGTCTACACTTGCAACCGATGGATAATAGTTAGGGTTAAATTTGAGTTTATGAGCATTATTTTGTAAAGGGCTTTTTACTTGTAAACTTTGAGCTTTTTATTTGTGTTTTGTCACGGATTGCCAAAGGGGGAGTTTGTTAAGTTCTAAAGGTTTAGAAATTTATGTATTTAGAACTCTAATTTGTAATGTTGGCAAACCATGATCAAAACAATGTACTTAGTCTTGTTTAGGCTTGCTCAAAGTTGATAAAATATTGTAAAGTTGGAATCGAGTGACTGCAGATTCATTGGGGCATTTCGGCCTGGCTCGATTGATCGAAAGTTAAACTCGATCGATCGAAAATCGGCCCAGATGCGTTTTCTGCAGAATTTCCAACTCAGCCCTAACTTTTTAAACGTTTAGGGTTTTATGTTTTTGCCCTAGGTATATAAGGCAAACCCTAGCCACGTTTTTAAGAGTTGCACAAGTTGTATTGTTGCTCATACATTGCGGTTTTGTGTAAATCTCTTGTGAGATCTAGAGGAGCTTTCCTTTACACAAAACTTAGGGTTTTCAAGATTGAGATTACTTCAACATCTTGATGATCAACTTGGTTGCTGCCTTTGAAGCTTAAAGAATATCAAGCGTGGGTGCTTGTAGCTGATTAAGGGATTCAAAGAAAGAAGTAGTCCATGGACTCGAAGCCTGCGCGTGGTCGTGTCAGGAAGTTTTACTGGTGGGTAGCATTAGGAAGTCAAGCGGGGAGCTTGTAAGTCCTTTTGTAAGAACTTCAATTCTTTCTTAGTGGATTCCGGTTTGCCTTGAGGATCGGTGGGTAAAATCCTCCCCAGGTTTTTCCGTGTGATTTCCTGGGTGATCATATCATTGTGTTCTTTATTATTTCCACTGCTTTATATGTTTTATATGCATGATATGATGATTTGATTGTTTTAACCTAGAATTTTTTAATTTAACTAAGTAACAACTTGGCTAATTAATCTAGGCTACGCAATCTGGTTGTGTTTAAGGGGTCTAAAACCGTTCAGTAGGATTTTTTGGAACCACCCGACCCTATCAAGTAAACCTGGATGCACAAGCCATCCACACATACCCGTGCTTCAATTGAGTCCAGATCAATCTCCAACTAAGGGTCAAATTTGAGATATTTGAATTTACAACTCATCCTGAGACGAGTAATACTTAAGTACTCCCGGAGAACAGAGAATGGTGCTTCCTCCTCTCACATTCATGGTGGAATCCATTCATTAAATTCATAGTGGAGTCTACCATGAATGTGAGAGGAGAGATCACCATTTATCCATATTCTGAGAGTACCTAAGAATTTTCTTTCTGAAACGCCCTTTAACCACTCCTAGCAATAATTGCATGCATAGTTAATGCAATTGCAAATATAAAAAGGAATGAGAAAATTAATGACCAAAATATCTTGAAAAGTTGCCAATTTTGAATTCAATCCTCAAGACCAAAAATATTAGTTAGGTTATATGAATAAATAAAAAATCAGCTTCTAAATTACTCCCTCTGTCCCAATTTGTTTGTCCTATTTGAAAAGTCAAACTTTTTAAAGAAATATCATTTATTTTCTTGTCTGTCTCATAAAATTGTATAAGTTTACAAAACTACCCTTGAATAAGTTTATTAGCTTTTTTTAAAAAAGATTATTCTTAATGAGGCAACTAAAAAAGTGCTCTAATTAGATTGATTTTCTAAATATTTGTTAGTTTTCTTTTCAAATAGTTTTGAAAATAAAGTAGGGGTATAATAGGAATATTAGTAAATAAATTACTTTTATTTTTAGAAATAAGACAATATTTTAGGACATCCCAAAATGAAATAGAGGACAAACAAACTGAGACGGATGGAGTATTATATATCCATATCTTAGTAGAATAGAAGATCCATTGTTTAAGCTTTGTGTTGGAAATTTGGAATCCTTGTTCGCTACATATGGAAGATAAGGCCTTTTTCAATCTGTATACCATATCTGTCGTACAAAAACATGCAATATAATTACTATATTATCAGCATGCAGCATGCAACATGCAACCAACGATTATGGTTACAACTTACAAGTCACAACATACACGAAGCAGTGACAACATCCATGATATAGTAAAGAATCTCTCTCTCTCTCTCTCTCTCTCTCTCTCTCTCTCTTAAGGAGTTGAATGATAACAAGCTTTCATTTTGAATGAATATTACTTGAGAATCGAGATTGATGGGGTCCTAATTATTATAAGGTTTGTTTGGTGAGAAGGAGATGAACTATTCAATGTCGACACTCAAGATTAGTTGAGGTTGCTTTATCTGAAACAAGTTTTTTTTTTTTAATATATACATCAATAAAAAACGAATAATACTTCCAAAGTTTCTGGTAGATCAATGATGGTCGATGATGTATAGAGATTGAAATATATTGCAGCTATTGAGGCAGCTGTTTAGACCATTCAGTGTAATGGGATTTCGATTTCACGTAGCAAATCTTTTCAGAAAGAAAATATCGGAATTGTTTGAAGCTATAGTCTACTTGATTTGTGGACCTTGTTCGTCTGACTGGTTGATAATTAGTATTTTTTTATTTTTAGTAAGATTTTTTCTTGATTATCAATTAGTATTATTATTTTAACTATTATTGCATTCAAATTTGGTTATGTTATAGGTCAGGACGTACGCAAGCAACATCATTGGGACTACCTAATGAGATTGAATAAAAGACTCATTAAATAAAAGATGGCCCTAGACTGGACTTCATGGTTTCAAACTTTCAATTGCAGAAATATTAGAACTTTGTTCCTGGTTTTTAATTAAAGAATTTTGGTACGACCTTAAAGAAATAGGCCCTATTTGGTAGGGGTTTTTTTCACGAATTAATACTTCAGGTTTTTTTTTTTTAAAGCTAGCAATATACTATTATTTTATAATGAACCATATCTTTCCACGAAATTTACAAAACGACTTGTGTTTTATAGGTTATTTATGAGAAACAGTCTTCTCATATATTTTCTAAAAGTCTATTGTTTATTTCCAAATTGACCCTCACTCCAATCTCACTGAAGAACGTGTGAAGATCTGGCAAAATTGAATCTGGACATTTTTTGATTCATGAAAGAATGGATCAATCCCAACCATTGAAAGTTCGGGTTGAGTCGGGTTAATCCGTGGGTCACGCAAATTGCCCATTTTTTAACGAATGAAATATGAATACTTTATTTTATTTTTATTTTTTCTCCTCAATTTCAGAGTAGCCCAAATATCTACACCTAACACATGAGTAACATTTTTCCCCTAATCTTTTCTTTCGTTTATGCTCACTTTTAGTATTTAAGATAAAATTCTTATTCGGTAACAATATTGCCAAAAAATATAGAATTTTGCACCTGAAGTTGGTTCCATTGATTTGAAAGTAATATTTAATCTATTTGTAAAATATAGTTATAAAATTATATCGTTTACCATGTCCATGTTTAAGCCTTCAAATTATAACACTGAAGAGAAGACAAAACATTATACTAAAAATCAGTCTAATTTATGAAAACTAAAACCTTGTTTTTTCAGCTAATAAATGAATAGAAAAGATTCTTTCAATTAGGACAAAATAAGTACGTGTAGTTTATAATTATTGTTGACTTGCTTGGCGAATGGAAAAGTAGTACAAATATAATAAATTAACAGATAAAGAAGGCTAAATTAATTAAAAGAAATATTAAAAAAACATTGTCCTGTTTAGAGGGTTCAAAATCTTTCTTTCCCATAACACATAACATACCTGTATAATATAACCCGATACTAAGAAATTGGACACCAAGAAGCTGTGGCTACTAGCAATACCAACTCTGGGCCATAGGTGAAGGATGTGTCTTGATGTTGTTAGGACTTAAGAGCATTGAGTACCAATAAAAGGAAAAGGGAATACGATTGTTTTTTAATTGACGTTTACATCAAATGGTGGTATATTTATATTATAACACGTGGAACTTTTCTTTCTTTCTTTCTTATTTTTCTTTTATTTATATTCATAGGAAGAATAACTTATTCTTTGACCCCCAATTCTCAACCCCAAGCTTACTCCAACATTTGTGAAAATTTTCCCAAATGCCAATTGCTTAATTAGTAGCGTCCAACATAATAATACACCTAGTTAACGAACAAAGATATTCAAGTCGTGGACTTATTAGTCTGAAATGTAAGTAACGTAAACTCAAAGGTTTCTGATTCAACTCATTAATCATTAAACTATTGATTCAGAGAATTTTCAAATGATGTCTCATCTCATAGATAAAAAGTAGAATAATTTAGTCAAAAATTAAGACATAACTTCTTTCTTAGAAAAAAAAAACATTTAATTTATTTTTTTCTTTTTAAGAATGGATAATATGTAGATATAATAGATGTAGTTAACATAGATAATTGGGTATAGAGGTGGAGAAAGCTGTCCGACACGACAAAAACTCATAATAATAATAATAATAATATAAAAAATAGTCGTTAAAACTTAGAAGTGTATTAGGGCGAAGTGGGTCCCACACCGAAAGACTGAATAGTTTTGCGTGTGTAATATGCTTATCACAAACAGCTGTCTTCTCTATCGCTCCAAGGAAATAGAGCTCTTTGACCCTCTAAAACCCTGCCACGTGGAAAACGACCTTTAGTTATTGGTGTGAGTTCGTTGCTGATGTGTTCCCTTCCCTAGCTCTTTAACGTAACTTGCACAGTAAGTTGTCAATGGCTACAATCTAAGCCCTCCTTAATTTGCCATATTCAACAAGTGAAGGTCATATTATAGTAGACAATTTGGAAGTAATTTATACCATTTGTTATTACTAATTTACCCCTTTCATAATTTGTACCACATGATTTTTTTTTTTTTTAAATTCCATTAATATCCAATTATTTGTCTTGATTTTTAGTTAGTTCAACTGGTAAGATTTATCGTCATTAAACAAGAAATTTAAAATTTCAAACCTTACATTTACTAAAAATCAATTAGTATCTTAGTCCAAGTAATAAAGAGCAATTTTCATACTTTAGATGTCATGGTTGAAATTTTGTGGCATATCTATCAAAAACAAAATTATCCATATCTACTCATGTTGGGATGTACAAAAGCTTGAGTACGTTGACCGCTTGCATGGCACTGCAAATCATAGAGCTGAATCGGGTTAGGTAAAATAATAGAGGCCAACCAGCATGGGTGAAAATATAAAAGAGGGGCTGAAGAAAATTGATACTGAAACCACTATTTCTTCTTTTTTTTAATCTTTCCTTCAAAATGATAATAAAGAAGTCATGCCACAGTCAAACACCTTATTTCTAAGATAGTGTTTATTGTATACAGTGTCCACGCAAATACACACTGCCCAAATATACCAGAACGCGACTTTTGAGTCTTGTTTTCAAAAAACCCTTTTAGTAAATGAGGCATGAGACATGTAGTTCGCTGAGATGAATGACTTCCATGATTAAACTAATGTGAATTAAGACTATTTGATTTTACCGCTGGCTTTTTGTTCCTGTCCTTTACTGTATGCGGGACGGGGTTGGAATATATGGAATTATTAAAGATTTTTTAAATCGCTAAGATGGCTGATTAGAGAAGAAAGTTGGTAATTTTAATTAAAGTTCTTAAGTAATGTACGGGGAAATAATGATGATAATATGATTGCATTATTAATTTAGAGAGTAGTCATTGAAGATTATAGCAACCTATGTGCACATATGATCAAATCAACCTACAGAAATGTGGAATAGCTTGGTCCTAGGCTAAATGGCTAATTAAGAAGGTTGGTTAAGGTTACGAACACTTCAAACTGGCCAAAACTTTGCACGAGGAACAGTCAAAAGTTGAATGCTTGGACAGTTGGAATTTGCCTTTAACACGTACAGTCCAAGTTCAACCCAGGCTATAGCTTATTAGCTTTAGCTACCCAATCAAACGGATCCTCTTCAGTCTTCATTTTCTTTGAAATAGATTAGGGACCATTCATTTAATTAGTTCAAATTTTATTTCTTGAATATGACATATATATAATAGAGAGTAGCATCGTGTCCTTTAAAATTTTAACTAACATGATATTGGATAGAGTACTTTTGAACTTTTTATGTTTCATCGGAATTATAAAATTACTTTATTTCAAATGAAAAAGGATGCTAGATCATTTATAGACTTAGAATTCAATAAAGAGATCTATTACCCAAGTTCTAACACACATTTTCACATTTTAAACAACATTATACATATTTTCATACACTTTTTCGCCCATACATATATCAAAAACACTCTCAAAAGGTAATAAGTTCATAATACACTTCCTGCCATTAAAGCCATTACAGTGTTTACATATTCTCCTTCGAAAAAATAAAAACCATATTTCATACATTTTAGTAATTAAAAAAAGGCTTTTTTTTTTTTTTTTTTTTGGAAAAATACCTAGATAAGAACATATAACAGTCCAAAACAAAGGGCCCCAAATTACTTTTAATTATAATGGTGAAAAAGATGAGTAAACTCTCCGACGCCTCTCAAAGTTGTAGTATTCCAAAGGCATGACTATGTGAATTAAATAAGGACAAACCTTGGAACTTGTTAGTTATATACTTATATTAGATAAATTACATGTCAAAATGTCATCTCATGGAAAAGTACGCTTCTACTTTACACTATGCCTAAACATACTATGTTATTTCCAAACATCCCACACACACTATATAACTAGGACTGCCCTGTTATATCACCAACATTACTGATCCAACACCTTTATGCCCCAGCTGCTCACAAAACTCCAAGGTCTGTTTCTTTTGCTCTTTTTTTTGTTATCTCAACTTCAAGACAACCTGAGGACAAAATTACTCATTAGGATTAATCCAATGATTCATAGAAAAAGCAGTTAATGGAAATTAATTCTTCATCCTCAAAATACTTTTGTCTTATTTCTCTGCAGAAATGATGGGGAGATCACCAAGCAGTGATGAGAATGGCTTAAAGAAGGGGCCATGGACACCAGAGGAGGATCAAAAGCTGGTAGATTACATTCAGAAACATGGTCATGGGAGTTGGAGAGCACTTCCAAAGCTTGCAGGATTGAACAGATGTGGAAAGAGTTGCCGGCTTAGGTGGACTAATTATCTGAGGCCTGATATCAAGAGGGGCAAGTTTTCTGAGGAAGAAGAACAAATAATCATCAACCTACATGCAGTACTTGGAAATAAGTAATCCTTCTAAAACTTATTATATCTTCATGAAGTACTCGGAAATAAGAATCCTGCTAAAACTTTTCATTGAATTTTTATGTAAAATACTTTCCTTCTCATGGATAATATGGTAGCTGCTCGCCTACTCCATTAGTTAATAATAATTATTTACATTGTATTTATTTAAATATATATATATATATATATATATTTTTTTTTTATGAACTGAAAATTTTACACGGTATTTCTATTACCTCACTTGCACAGTTTTCCAAAACTAGTAAGCTTCATTGAGTTAAAGAAAAGGAACCTTTTAGACTACATAATATTGAATGACAATTTAAAGTGATCATAAATGCTTTGTGGTTCATTGTAGGTGGTCGGCCATAGCTACCAATCTTCCAGGGCGGACTGATAATGAAATTAAGAACTTTTGGAACACCCATTTGAAGAAAAAGCTTCTACAAATGGGTATAGACCCAGTCACCCACAGGCCAAGAACTGACCTCAATATTCTTTCCAATCTGCCACAACTGCTTGCTGCTGCTAATTTTGCCAATTTGACAAGCCCTTGGGACAATGTTCTTAGGCTGCAATCAGATGCCACACAACTTGCAAAGATTCAAGTGCTGAATAACATAATCCAAGTCCTAAGTGCTAGTCCTTCAAATATAGAAGCAATCAATCATTTGGTGTCATCATCGATTCCGGAACATCAACTATATGAGTACTTGCAAATGAACTCAAAGCTTGAAGGACTTGTCAATGGCTCAGTTGGTTTTCCTACACAAAGCCTTACTCAAATGCAGGCCAATCTTCCAAACTTTGAGATTCCCCAGCTAGCACAACCCAGTGCTTCTCAGCCTATAAATGGCTTGAAAAATTGTAATGGCAATAACAGTGATTGTCACCAACTTGGTACCTCATATTTCATCCCACCTCCACCTTCAAATGCACTTCCTAACTTAGTTTCACCCTCGCCTGAGTGCTCCATTGTCAGTCAAATTGAAAACAAGATTAACCCAAATGATATATCTAATCCTTCATCCACTTCTACCACCTTTGAACCTTTGGGAGATATGATGGATGATGAAGCAAGTGATTCTTACTGGAAAGATTTTATTGAGTAAGTGTTTCCTTTCAGTTATCAAAATGCCTAGATTTCATGTTGTACTTACAATTTACATGTCTGGTGGATACATGATAATCAACTTAGTGTTGCTTCTCTTTATAGAATTTTTTTGGCAAAAGAATAAATGTTTGATTATTTATTTATTCTTTTTTTTTTTTTTTCCCTTTGTAACTGTTCACTTGTTTAATCAAATTTCTTATTTATGATTATCTTTTACTGCAGACAAGCATCTTCGCAGCCATGGCCAATCTCATAGAAGGACGCACTTTCCCTTTATATTACAAGAGTTAGATTCATTTGTAAACCAAATATATACATGTTGTTCATTATATATATGAGCTGGATTTGCTAGACTTTTGCTATACCATATATATAACATCCCATTGTATGAAAGGCACAGTATCATTCATGTAATCATTTTCTTACGTACACAGTATACGTTTTTGTTGTATATTAGATCCTTTGATTAATTGCAGAAATATAAACTCAGTGTGATCTCTATATTATCTTCTTTTTCTTTTTCTTTGTCTGTTCTTAATTATATCTAGAACATCATGAATCACGATAAACCTGTGCATGGTACATCAAGATATAAAACGGTCAAAATGGTTTTGAAAAAGTCATGATGAACGATTGGTACTTTCATTTGTAAACTTCCATACTCCTTCAATGATTGAAAATGTAAACTTCATCTGGGCCCAGTGAACTAATTAATGTCATCTTTCAGTGAACACCAAGTGAATTCTCATTTTCAATGAAACAAGACACACACAGAAACACAGACAGACAGACAGAGAAAGACATGGCTCAAACATAATCAAACAGTGGGTGAATTTAAAACAGGTTAGTTGTAGAGAGCTTGGGACACGAAATATATTCGGGAAAATGACACATCTTCTCGAAGTAGAAGGGGAAGTCTGACCTTTTGTTAAGGACAAACCCATGTCAAACATGATCTCTAATGTAGACAGTCACAAACCCTAAGACAAAAATGCCCAGATCGAGCTTCATTATCTGTAATGTGTTGGCTTTGTCTCTCTCTGATGAGGAGCTTAGAAAGTAGCTAATAGCCACACAATATTAGGATAAAAATATAAGAAAAAGTAAAATTAAAATAATGACAATGCTTTAACTAATTGATAATTATATCTGTCTTTTGGTAAAAAGTCAAGACTTTTTGTTGTCTATTAGGTGAGGATATTTCCTTTTGATTTAAGCCATTGATGCAACACTCAAGCAAGCAATTCACAAAGCTAACAACTACCCCTCCCCTTCTCCCTATTATATAGTAAGCTTATTATTTTTATCCATAGATTGCACGTTGCAAGTTAATAATTTACTCATATGAACTATTCTTTTTATATGGGCCTCTTGATTTTGAGAATGTTGTCCTTTATTTTTATTTTTCCTGTTTTTCCGGAAATCGAGTACGGTGTCTTGAGAGAAGTGAAACATCTTTAAAAAAAAAAAAAAGGGTTCTAACAACATATATATATGAGCTTATGAGAAATCCCATTAGCACAAGCTAACCTTTTCTAAGAAGGGACTTCATGATAGTAGTAGGTACCCCTCATTGACCTTTAAATAACAACTAGCCCACCTACCTTGCCAAATACTCGTTGATTCCATCCTATCTAAGATTTGATGTCAAATTTCTTTTTTTTTTTTTTTTTTTTTTTTTTTGAGAGACATCACAATTTCAATTAATAACACTGAAAATGTAGGTGAAACAATTTAATGCTTACGACTAAAATTTATTCAAAAACACAAGTTTCCTTTCAAAGACTAGATTAAGGACCCCTCCAATTTTAACATTAGTTTTCTTTTATACTCATTCTATGAAGGAGTTTAATTGATGTACGTGGGAGAATGCTCCTTGCGTTTTGCATGGTAGTGCTATCTTGAAATGTGCTTCTTGTCTTTATGTATGACAATGCTAGCTAGTAATGCACCACTTTGTTCTTCATAGGGTACGTGTCTCCATGCTGGACCGACTCTACTGCCTTGAACCTTCTTAGTGTAGTGTAGGGCTAGCTAGGATAGCCCAAGGAGACATCATGGGTTTGAAAGAACCATAATACCCGTAAGCCCAGCCCTTGTGACAGTACAATCGACAATTAATCTTTTAAGTGTATGTCCACAAAATATATATATATATATTTTTTAATATAAGATAGAAATTCTACTTTAGCATAATTTAAGTGTATATGTATGTGAAACTCCCTCTTGGAGACTTGAACCCCGACCCTTATTTCCTACACCCCACAAGCACTTATATTTGTAAAGTGACCCCGCACCAAGGGTGCGCAGTGGTCACAAAATAATATTTTAAATGACTGTTCACTAACAGCTACTAATTGGCTTAGTCTTTAGCTATCACTCTTATTATCATTAAATAAAATAAATCTAAGTATATAATAATTAAATAATTAGGATAAACTCTATGCGACACATTAAGTCTCCTAATAGAGATAATATTACATTGTCCCATTTGGGCTACTTGGCTTTTAAATAAATTAATGAGTGATAGTTATTGTAATATGGTCATTGTATTATCCACACTATCTGGTTTTGAAATACACCCACTCAAGAAAAGAATCCAGTAGATAAAACCATGTTTGTATTTATACTTTATGTACATAAAATAGACATTATATGTTTTCTTGCTAAGAATAGACATTATATCTTTTGTTATCTAAGAATAACTAAATATATTTCCAAAATACCAAACAATTAGTGAAAAATTAGACATCAAATAAGCTACCAAGTCTAATATGTTCCACATGGTCTTTATACCATATGGCCGACAAACCTTTAGTCATGGGATCAACAATCATTAGCTCGGTAGTGATATGTTCTACGAATACTTTTTGTTTTTTAACATTCTGGGTCTATTTAGATACCGCTTATTACTGAAAACTGAAAACACTATAGTAAAATCATTTTTAAATGTGTGAATAGTATCGTGGGATCCAGTTTTGAAATTGTTTTTGTTGAAAAAAGTACTTATGGGTCCCATGAACAGTACACAGGACCCACCATTATTCAACTAAAAGCTAACGCATGGAAAAAATGCGTTCCTAACCCACACTCTATCTATCACTAAATTATTCTATGCTGATATACTTCAAATTCCACTTTTATTATTCTTAGAGAAGAAAATTGCAGCCAAATTGTCTTGAATTTTTTTTTTTAGCTAAATTTTCTTGAAAAATCTTAAACCTATACTAAAGTTCCTTAACCATAACCTCGTATTGTAGCTTCATAGCATGCAATAATTATGTCTCTATAGTCTATGGTAGATGAAGTAGCAATTATTTTTTCATTAATTCTCCATGATATAGAATCTTTAGAAAGAAAAATAAATAAATCCTTAAGTTGAGACTTTCTTATGTCCACAAATCCACCAATAATCAAGTGTACATATGTCAATCCAGTGGTAGGGGCAAGTTAAATGTTTAATTATATATATATATATATATATATATATAGAGAGAGAGAGAGAGAGAGAGAGAGAGAGAGAGAGAGAGAGAGAGAGAGAGAGAGAGAGAGAGAGAGAGAGAGAGAGAGAATATTTTTAATAAAAAATTATTTTTTATTTAACGAATATGATATAATCTAAGTATCTTGTTTTCAAAAAGTATGGACTTTGATGGATTTATGTATTGTGTTTTAGAGCAGAGTTCAAACTTTGTCTTCGCTCTACCTGTTGTTCTACATATTAGATCTCATTTATTAAGGGAAAATCTTGTCCACATTTTGGGGGGGGGGGGGGGGGGGGGGTGGGTGGCGGGCGGCGTTAAAATCTTCGGTCCCACTTTTGTGTTCTACCTTTATATATATACCTAAAATGTCAATTGAGTTGTATAAGACTCTTGGTCTTTTGTGTTCTACTTTCTTCTCCACCAATCACAACTTACCACATTTTTTTTCTCCTTATAAAATAATCATAGTTTAAAAATGGCAAAAAGAAAATTAGATAATTACATTTCTCCTAACCTACCTCATGTGCCTTTTTTTTGGGACAAAAAACCCTACCCATACTCATTTTTCTTTCGGGTTTGAACAGGTTAATAGGTTTAGGTCCAATTTTGTCATAAATATTTTAAAAATTATAGTGGGAAAGAAAGGAAAGGAAATGATAAAATATCATTTAAATTTACAATCATAATCCTATTGTGTTCAATTTAAGAAGTACATACAAATTAACATCATAATGCCAAAAATAACAATTTAAAAAAAAATTATTATAAGTGGAACCTCCTCCAAATTTCTCCAATTTGGGAGAATTACGAATGAGACATTTGGAGTATCTTACCCCTCAAATCCCCTCAAACTCTTTCTCTCCTCCCTTTAAAAAAAAATCCATATAAAATGAATTAAACCACCCTCATCTCCTTCTCTGCACTTCTCTTTCCTTACCTCCATCCAAACACATTGTTACACTATTTTTAGAAGACCAGGTTATGCGTACCCTTGAGAATCTATGTTAGACTAGGCCTAGAATAAAGAAATGATAATTGATGGTATGTGGTCAGCTCCTTCTCCATGGGCAGCCTTCCTCTTTTTATAGACTAAAGAGGAACAATAAGGAATTTGATTTTGAACTTGTTGTACTTCTTCTACTTATTCTCCTAATCTTTCATTCTATTAATATTTCCAATAAATGTCACATGGTATAATTGCCAAACTCACATGTGACATAATTATCAAGGCTACGTGTGGCAAAAGATATTAAATTATGTTAGAAATACCAAATGAATATTATTATATTTCTCAAGTGATAAAATATACATGAGTGCCTTTATATAGGAGGCAGAGTGTATAGTACAAGTAAGTGTGTAGTACAAGTATGTATTCTCTACAAGTAAATAAGGTGGGCCTAAAGCCCACAACCCATTATACATTAATAGCCCCCCTCAAACTCAGTGTGGGTGTGAGACCAACTTAAGGTTGTCAACCAAAGCACAAAGACGTCCCTTAGGATGTAACTTAGTGAAGATATCTGCAAGCTAATCTGTAGAGGAGACCGAGAACAGCTTGAAAGCACGATGGACAAGAAGATAACAGATAAAATGACAGTCGATCTCAATGTGTTTAGTCCGTTTATGGAAGACATCATTGTGAGCAATATGGATGGCACTCTGGTTGTAATAATAAAGAGGAGTAGCAGAGGATGTGGACACACCTAAGTCCTTAAAAAGCCATCGTAGCCAAAGGAGCTCTGATGTGGTATCAACAAGGACACAATTTTCTGCTTCAGTACTGGAGTGGGCCACAAGGGTTTGTTTCTTACTTCGCCAAGAATTTAGAGAAGAGCCAAGGAAAAAGCAATAACCAATGGTGGACCTGGAATCAGTGGGATCTCTTGCCTAATCGACATCAGTGAATGCATGGAGAACAAGAGGAGACTAAGCAAAGTAGAAAAGGCCATGGAAGAGAGTGCCCTTCAGGTATCGAAGAATGCGTAGAACAACAGCATAGTAAGTCGATCATGGAGTAGACAGATACTAGCTCACCTGGTGAACATCATAGAAAATGTCTAGACGAGTAACAATGAGATAAACTAGGCCACTAACCAATCGTCTGTAAAGAGAGGGATTAGACAATGGTTCCCCACCCCCCCCCCCCCCACCCCTCTAAGGGAGTCAAATGCACATTAAGTTCAACTCGAGTGTCAACAATCTTGCTATCAATGAGTTCAGCTCGAGACAAAAGTTTAGAAGCATACTTGGTTTGAGTAATATAAAGACTATCTATGAAATGAGTGATTTCAAGACCTAAGAAGTAGCTGAGATGTCCAAGATCTTTCATCTCAAACTGCTAACTAAGAAAATTCTTGAATTCTTGAATGTCACTGAGGTCATCACCAGTTATGATCATATCATCTACTTATAGGAGAAGCAAAATGGTTGTCAGTGCGACGAAGAAATAAGGCAGAATCATAAGAACTGGCAGTGTAACCCAAGCGAAAGATGGTGGAGTTGAACTTGGCAAACCAAGCTCTTGGAGCTTGTTTAAGACCATAAAATGCACATCGAAGGCGACAAACCTTGTTTGACTCAACAGGAAGACCAGGTTGATGTTGCATATAAACTTCTTCACTTAAATCCCCATTATGGAAGGCATTTTTGACATTTATCTAAAAAATGTCACATTTACTAATAGCAGCAACAATTAAGAGAGCACGAACAAATGAGATATGAGCAACCAGAGCAAAAATCTCTTCATAATCAATCCCATACTCCTCTGCAAAACCTTTTGCAATAAGACGAGCCTTATAATGCTCAATGGACCCATCAGAGCAAGTCTTAATCTTGTAGTCCACTTACAACCAACCACAGACTGTCTAGGAGGGAGAATAACCAAACCTCAAGTATGGTTTTTGGATAATGCATCAAGTTTCTCTTTCATTGCAATCTGTCATAAAGGGTTAGTGGAGACCTCACGATAGGTAAGAGACTCATGTAGTGTAGTAAGGGCAATGTAACAATGATAATCAAGTAAATGCGCGGGAATGGATCTTACCCGAGTTGAGTGACGAGGTGGAATGTCTTGTGGAAGATCTTTAGGCTGAGCAGGAGCAGGGGACCCAAGCTCAAAGTGGGGTAGCTCATCATCAACCTATTCATCTTCCACCTGTTTATTTGAGGGTGATCCAGGAGAAGCATCAAAAATATCTGGTGGTTGGATAGAGAAGTCCAAAGGAGGATCAAGAGCATTTGTAGAAAGAACATGTGACTTGTCTGAAAAGATTTCTAAAACAGATGAGGTAGTCAAGGAAGAACAAAAGTGGGAGAGTTCAACAAATGAGCAATGTTCCCAAAAGACAATATTATGGAAAACATGAAGACGATGAGAGACAAGATCATAACACTGATACCCCATTTGAGTTTCGCCATAGCCAAGGAAACAGTAAAGTCTAGATTAATGCTTAAGTTTGTTATACTCATGAAGCTGAAGAAGAACAAAACAAGCAGAATCGAAGGAGTGTAGGTAATGATAGTCAGGGGTGACCTAAAAAGGCGCATATATGGAGTTTGATTATGGATGATAGTGCTTGGAATCTGATTAATAGCATAAACAGTATAAAGAGCAGCTTCACCCCAAAATGAGGCAGGAACTTTGGAAGAAAATAGAAGAGCACAAACAGTGTCAAGAATATGATAAAGTTTTCATTCGGCTCGACCATTTTGCTGAGAGGTACCTAGACAAGTTAGGTGATGTATAGTGCCATATGAATACAACAGAGCTTGAAAAGCATATTGAGTATATTCAAGAGCATTATCAGATCAAAAAATTTTGATACATTTGGAAAATTATGTTTCAACCATTTTCGCAAAGTTACTGTAGATTGGTTATAATTCAGAGCGAGATTTCATAGGAAAAATCCAACGATAACAAGAATAATCATTAATAAAAATAACAAAATATCGAGATCTACCAATACTAGTAATAGGAGAAGGTCCGCAAACATCAGAATGAATTAACTCAAAAATACTATTAGAGATTGATTCACTATTATTAAAAGGCAAAACTTGCTGTTTTCCTAATTGGCATGAAGTACAATCAAAATTGTCTTTGGACGCAAAACCTAACAGACCCCTAGAAGTTAACTGTTGTACCAAAGAAGAGGGTGTATGACCAAGACGAGAATGCCAAAGTACGAGAGAAGGTAAGGAAGAAACTGCAGCGGCTGCAGCAGCAACAGAAACAGGAGCAACAGGTGGAAGATGAAGGTTGTTCACGGGAAGCATACGCCGAACTCTAGAACCGATCCCAAGCTTCTGCCCCATCCTTAAATCCTGCACAATACACCCAGAATAATAAAAAAATAAGGTAATATCCTAATTTAACTAATTGTCCCACAGAGTATAAATTATAGGATAGGTCAGGTACATGGAAGACCCCAAGAATTGAAAGGTTGAAGGTCGAAACAAAACTTAGACTATTGTCATGCATGGTGGAACCATTGGCTATATGAATATTAAAAGGATGTGGTGCAAGTTCAAGTTTGGAGACTAAGGACAAGTGAGGTGTCATGTGACTGCAACAAGCAGAATCAAAAAGTCAAGAGTGAGACTTACCGGGTAAAACTGAGAGAGCAGTGGAAAGAGATACATTACCAGCCATACGAATAGCTTGAGCTATGATGTCCTATAGTTCAGTGGAAGAGAGGTTGATAATGGATCTAGAAGACTGGGACTCAGTTGAGACAGAAGACATTGGCGGAGTAGACTCAGTATTAGCAACAGCAGCAATAAATTTGTTGCGACGGTAACAAGTCTCAATAGTGTGGCTCGAACGCTTGCAATGGTTGCAGGACTTTTTGTTGGACTGCTTGCAACGATTGCCAAAACTAGAGGCCTTAAGCCCTGTTTGCGAAGGTTGCTCTGTGAGGGTAGCAAAGGGTGCAATAGCCAAAACATTAAGCTTATTCTAGGCTTGAAGGGTTGCAAGACAAACTTCTAATACTAAATGAATATTATTGTATTTCTCAAGTAATAGAATATACATGAGTGTCTTTATATAGAAGGCAGAGTGTGTAGTACAAGTATATGTGTTCTACAAGTAAATAAGGTGGGCCTAAAGCCCACAACCCATTATACGTTAACAAATTCTATAAAGACTTGATGTAAACCATTGGGTTTATACTTTCCAATAAGAACATGTTACATCATCATATTATTAAAACATAAATATATCTAATTACACAGGATAACATCTCAATAAATATCAAATTTTAAATTTTTAGTAAAAGATTGATGTGATGTTATTAGATGTGATAAGATGTATTAAATTTTAAATAAATGGTTGATGTGACAATTTCTTATTGAATGGTGTAAAACATAAGTTTTACATCCCATTCTTATCAAATTTGAACTTGTGGCATATTGTTGGTCAAGTGCATTCACAAACCAAGACTAGTTATTCCTCGATGGTATTCGATCAAACACATTCTTGAAACCAAGACCAATCACGACTTAGTCTTTAGCTCACAAATATGTTATACATAGGTTAATATTTGGAATTACATATTTTAATAAATGCAATTCCAAATATTGGTCTCACACTCAAGATTCTATCTCCCAATAATGTCAAATCCTACCTTTTATGTTGTAAACAATGCGAAAAAAAAAAAATCACCGGTTTAGAAGAATATCATGTAACCTATTCTGTGACAACTAAAATGATCATTTACATGTATTTTAATAAGATATAATTTATCAAGTTATTTAAATAATACACATGATTAATTATAAGTCTACTTAACAAAAAAAAAAATCTTGTAATTATAAACATGTGAATGTCAAAAATCTTGTATGTAGTTGAACTAGTTTCTCATAGCATTTTCAACAAAGATGTTTTGGGTTTAATAAATCTCCCTCTTCCCCTTTGTAACTATAAAACTTTTTAAATTATAAAAAATAAATTAATTAATTAAAAAAAGAAAAAAAGCGAATGTTCATCTGCATTGTCACCTTCGTTTTGTTTTGTTTTGTTTCTGTTTTTTTTTTTTTTTTTTTTTTTTTTTTTTTTTTTTTTTTTAAAGAATTCTAATGATTAAGAAAATATTTATTATACGCAAAAGTAACTAACCAAAAAGGCAACAAAAGGTCTATCCTTGCTCTAGCCACCTTAGAACTTTGTATTAATCACGAAACCATAGTTTGTGATGCTTTCAACAATTTAAAGAACGGAGAAAATTCAGTTCTGAACTGGTATGGTATTCTTCGCCTAATCTACACCCTACTTGGTGAAACTTATTGATTTTTGAAATGCATTTAATTTAAGAAATTGAAATGACAGAAGGTGGACTTTTGGGAGCTTCTGAAAACTACTTGATCGCGACGCTGCAATGAAAATGGAAACGTGAAATTGAATGTTGACTACGTGTCTCCTCTTTAATAACGATAAGTATTGTGTCAAGTTGTCAACTCGGCAGATGAGAAACTCTAAATTATTTGGTAATAAATGATGTCACGTAGCAGTATCAAAATTTAATCAGAGACATATTTATAAAAAATAATTACCTTATTAAGAAATGAAAGATGTGAGTGTGAGAGCTCAACACTACGAATTGGGTCTAGGGCCCAATTTGAATATCTTTGTTTGTTCGAAGAGGTAAAAGGGATCAGAACTGGGCCCGTTTGGTGGAAATGCACTTGAAAATGAATGATGGGATACGTCCGAAGACTATCCTCTTTGTCCGAAGAAGTCTCATCATCGGATCATTAGGGAGCTTGATCAAGCAAATATATTGACGGCTAGAGCGACCTTCCCAACTGATTCCACGGTGGAGAGCGAATTCTGGGCATGCCTAGGGATGAGGAGCATAAAAATATCTCAAAAGGAAAAGCTGCTACCACCGCATTTAATGTACTGCAGCAACTTTCCTGGCCGCATTTATGTGAAGAAGACACCTGAACAGTTCAGCCTCAGCTACTACCACTCACGGCAGACTAAAGCAAATGTCTGATGTAACATGTACTCAAGTGAATGTTTGGATGAAAAACAAGTGTACGGTGAAGATGAGGAAGAAGGAGGATATATAAAGGGAATAGGTCCCTGAAGAGTGGGGGGGAGGAAAAAATTGTATGGATTAAGTTGATAAATATTAGGCCTTTTCGGACCCAAGAGAATTTTCACTGAATACTAGTTTGAACATCGTTTTATCCTTACTTGCATGCCTGAACCGTTGCTAAACCCATAACCAGTCCAGCTGTTTAACCCATTCTCTATAAATTTATTGTTGGGGGTTCATTGGGCTCACAGTCTGCAAAGTTTGTGCCTAGCCCATCAAATATTCACCCTACAAAAGACATTTACTAGTAAATAGTTATTTTACATCAAGTTTTTCGTTTATTAAATTTTGATACGAATGACGTAATATCATTTAATATACATTTTTCCGAGTAGGGGCATGCTATTCTCAGCTTTCTCTTTGGTTTTTTGTTAGGGTATTGCTAAAGAGTGTCCTTAGGGTATTGTTTAACAATTAGTTTTAAAAAAATTTTGACATAACTTTATGAAAAATGAAAAAAAAAAATACTATTAAAATATTAATTACTTTTTTTTTCTTTTCTCATAAAAACTTTTTATAAATAAATTATTAACTAATCCTCTAAAAGCATTCCTTAACATTTTCTTTTTTGTTATAACTGCAAGGTTAGAAAATGATAAAAGTTAATCCCTTTATAGAGTTCCCATTTATTACAGCAAGTTTGGAGCATAGCCCTCTTACCAGTAGGACCTAAAAATATGGGACCATTTTGAACGGTCATAACCCCAATTATCTAAGAGATACGACTTAGATTTCTGAACTCGGTCAACCAATCATAAATGACAAATGACAATACCCACACTCGTATGGTTTTTATTTTATTTTACATAAATTTAAAACAATAAATAAAAAACAAAACAAAAAAATGACGTTATCAAGTCGTAAAAACTATACGTATAATGGTCATGAAGTCCATGCAGGAATGTATTACATGCGAAATTTTTTTCGACCAAGATAAAAAAAAAAAATCAGATTTAATTGGATGGAGATAGAAGGACAGGACCAAGTGTACATGAATAAACCTTTTAGACCTATAAAATAGAAATTTTGTCAAGAGTCTTGTAAGTTATAATTCAATTGGAATTTTTTGATATTTTTAATTGAGACATTCATAGTTCAGGTTCTCTTTTCCTTAATTATCAAAAAAAAAAAAAAAAAAAACCTCATTCTTTCGGCTTTGTCCCCTATAACAATATCCAAAATTTTGATGCCTCTTTGTGCACTCTTTCAGTCTCCAATTGGTCAAATAACCAAAATTTCTAATTCTAGTTAAATGATACTTCTTCTTCTTCTTCTTCTTCTTCTTTTTTTTTTTTCTTTTTTTTTTTTTTTTTTTTTTTTTGTAAAATTGATAGTTGAGGGTATAGCCTTACAGGGGAATTTGAAGTTTAAGCCTGAGTTAAATGATACTTAGTTTGTAGAGAAAGCTGGAAATTCACGTTCACATTTTGAGCATACTATAATTATAATTGTGGGTGTAAAAGCCCAACGTCATGCGGTGGACCTAAGGTCCAATTCGAATATCACTATGTGTCCGAAGAGAAAAATGGGTTAGGAATGAGTCCTGATGGGAGAAATGTAACTTGAAGTGAGCAATACGAGCAGTCCAAAGAGAACTCTATCAATCCGAAGACGTCACTCTTCTCGGATTGCAAAGGGACACGATCAAACAAGTATCCTGAAGGTCCGAATGATCTTCCCAATTATTTCCACGGCAAGGACAAGTTTTAGGCATGCTTGGAGATGACAAGAGCAGAGAAATATCCAAAAGGAAAAGCTGCTACCACTGCATTTAATACATTGCAGCAGCTTTCCTGACCGCATTTATGTGGAGAAGACTCCTGAACAGTGCAATCTCAACTACCACCACTCACGGAGAACTAAAGTAGCTATCTAACATGATATGTACTCAAGTGAAGGCTTAGATGGGGAACAGATGGACGATGATGATGAAGCAGAAGAAGAATATATAAATGTAATAGGCCTCTGAAGGAGGGGGGAGAGAAAAAATCGGAGAAAAGAGCTGAAAAAATTGTACTCATCTTTGAATCAAGAACAATCCACTTCGGACCTGAGTTAATTTTACTTTTAAATGTGTTCTTACGTCAATAAATTGTTGCTAGATTCACAATTAGCCTAGCTCTTTCACCCACTCTCTACAAATTCATTGTTCTGGGTTTGTTGGGCTCAATCCTAACCTTTTGGGTTTGGGCTACAAAATTTGAACCCTACAATAACCTCTTTGTAAGTAAAAATTGCATGCCTCAAGTTAATTGCTCAAAAAGAAAATGAACCAAAAAAAAAAAAAAAAATCCTATTTTGCAAAAAATTTTGTGCACTCAAAAGTGATTTTAAAAACCGAAACGAACGAAGAACTGAAAAATAAGACTGGTTATCAATTATCTAGTCCGACTGAGGTCAGAAAAGTCGGAACTAATGATGTCATAATTAATATAATTTAAAATATTTAAATAATTTTTACTTTAATTTTGAATTTTCATAAGTTATATTAAAAAATATAAATACTGCCTTTTTTTTCTAATTAGTAGTTGTTGACAAAATAAAGTTTGCTATTTAAGCTTCATATTTTTATTTTTATAAATAATAGTTTAATAATTTAACTTTAACTTTTAGTTATTTATTCAAAGAACCAAAAAAAAAAAAAAAAAAAAAAAAAAAAAAAAAAAAAAACGAAAACGAAAACGTAAATATCAGAATGATTAGACAAGTAAATTTCGTTCCTAGTCATAATGTCACACAAGTTTACTCTTCTTTTTTTCCCCCTAAATTTATCACCACACGTTCTTTTTTTCCCCCTAAATTTATCACCACATGTTACCACTTAACTTTATCAGATTCAAAATTTCGCAGAAAAAATAAAATAAAATAAAAAACAAACAAACAGGAGAGCCCAGCAATTGAAATTCTAGACAGTAACAACCAAGATGATGCTCAGTGCCATTGAGTAAGAACCAGTTAGGAGATTCTTAAACATAATCCATAAGAGTGGAGACTGATAACATTTGGGAAGAGAAGAGATAGAGAAAAGTCACGGGGCTCTGAGAGGTCTGCATTTGGAGTTGGGCCTCCAAATCCAAGCCCTTCATTTCTCAAGGTGGATGTCAGATTCAAGCCCACAAAGTTTTTACTAAACTATTAAAGTGGATTTTCTTTCTTCTTTCCTACATTTACTCTCTTTTTTTTCTTTTTCTTTTTTTTCTTTTTTTTTTTTTCTTTTTTTTTTCCTATTGAAGTCCTAGAACACTCTCCTCTGTCTAGAACCTAGATAATTCAATAGGTAACACCACCGAGATGATGCTAAGTGCCATTGCATATGCTTTTCGAGTATCCTAAAATTAATCAAGTACTTAAGATTCAAACGTCTTATAAGTTATAAGGTTACAGGAAAGAGTAGAACTACAAGAATACTTGTTGCCTACTGTCACCACATCGTTGCAAAGATCTACAATTTCTTGACTTTGAAATAGCAGAATCCTTATAAATTTGTTCATGAAGGTACATGCCCCGCATTACTGAACAGGGAAGACCAAGCTATTCACCTTACTACATTGTATATCATAGGGATGCTTAAGACACAATCAAGAGTGCCAAAAATGACCCCAAAAAAAAGTATGAAAAAGTCATATATCATGTTTAATGTTTGGGGTAGGGGATGAAAGAAGAAATGGATTACATGTCATCAAATCACAATGGAATCACAGAAACTCCATAGAATACCCAAAATCAGAAATCAAATATAAGATTGACAAAATGCTGAACTAACCTCCCATTTATTTTAACTGTAACATGCTACTAGAATGACAAAACCCTGATATCAGCACCTTATCTTTCCAATAACTTCAATATTTATTAGGAAAAAAAAAAGGGAAGTTACAAACTTACAATAATGTAATGCTAGTCCACACACGGTATGAAGAACAGAGTCTAGAGTTGAACAGAGGACAGTCACTAACAAAAACGTCCTTCACAATTATTTTATAACAGGTAAAGATGAAGCTTATACATTAGACTAGAACACAAGGGACCTCATCTATGCAGCAGCCTGTAAAGCATACCACAAAAAACAATGCCCTAAATAATAAATGAGATGGTAGCCAGCAGGCCAAATGGGAAACCAGTTACTCCAAAGAAAATGTATCAGAAATTTCACTGACATTTCCATCAAAATTTTACAAAATTAGCAAGCTTGGCAAAAACCATTGAACCTCCTAAACTTTAGCATTTCTTTCTAGACTTTTTCACATTGATTTCTATTTAAATGGAAACATGAGGAAGATGAAATATTGTTCCTTTTTTCTTTCCCAAAACAACAAAATCTTATTCTTTAGCCCATGACTACACTCTCAAAAGACAGGGACGCACACGTTCCACACAGCTCCCCATATCTTATTCACAAGAACCAACATTGCCAATCACTCACACCACAATTGAACACAATCACCAAAACTTGCCAGCATTTAGTCAAATACAAATTGACCGTAATGACTTATCGCCATGTACCATCTAACGTACGTTAATTTCATCTCAAAAACTCTGAAGATTCCTTCCAATACACTAACCTGGATGCAGCTATATTATCAGCCATACGAGCATCACATTACATTGGAAGACTTACAAAAAAACATCATTAGAAGTTCTCCTATCAACACATTAGCAGCAGGGACTGGGTAAGAAATCACAAATTTGGAAGTTCAATGATTAAATTACAAGGCAGATCAGCAGGGACTATATGAAATCATAGGTTTGGAAGCTACGTGATCTTATTGTAAAGTTGATTTAATCTGCTTAAGGCATTGACAACTCCTTCCTCTTGCTAAGTGACTAGATTAGGAGTTTTTTATTTCAATCTTCTTCATGAATTGACAAATACTTTGTCTTCTTTCTTCTCCCAATCCCTTGACCACAAAGAAATTGGAAGAAGAACGCAGCAGAGTAGAATGGAAATAAGGTAAAGTAAATGGAGAATGAGAGAGAAAGAAGCAGAGTAGATGCATAGTGGTAGTTCTACCCTTCGAGCTTCAAATATTTCTACGTTTTACCCCAATTTGGAAATTTATTTATAAATTTTCATTACTAATTAATGTCGTGCCGTGCTATTTTAGATGCTGAATATTGGATATGAAAGCTCCTGGTGAACAAGGGCAGTGCAAAAAAATGTTTTAGGCTTCTGTTTTTGGAAGAGAGGATGGATCCTAGGAAGCAGACACACAACAAAGTGCAAACACCCTGGTGTTCCTTGCCCAACCCATATGGACACAAATACTTAATGGACACGGCCACCTGCATGTTTGGAGAATATAAAAAATTATGCAGTAACCACTAATCCCTTTAAAAATTGATATCTAGCCCATGTTACGCAGATCTAAAAATAAAGACTCTGTAGATGTCATGTATCAATCTTATATCCCTATTATAGAAACTTCAATACACCAAAGAAAGCAGAATGGAACTCATTCATGCTAATATGGCAATAAATTTACATCACTTATTTATTCAAGCAAACCAGGACAACTGAAGCAAATATCATACTATGCAAAATAATCATGAAAGCAGCCAAAGTGTTTTTTTTTCCCTGTCTATGTGTGTGTGTGGAAGAAAGCAAGCATGGTTGAAGTATGAAAAGGAAGACAATCCATTGTTTCTTGAATTATTTAGAGATTCACCAAAATGGCTAATCCATTCCAATGCAAGAAATAAATAGATGGCGATTTATAGAATAAATAGCAAAATTCATACATTCAATTTGACAGTTAAACATACTTGGCAAAACATATCCCTTGAATAAGCGCTTTTGAATTAGGGCTTCAAGCCTTCAACTATCTGATAGGTGCCTAAAAAAAACAATATATGGAATTCGCAAAAAAAAAAAAAAAAAAAAAAAAAAAAAGCCCAAAAAGGTACTCTTGAGAGTCAAGAACTTGATCCATCCAGCTGAGTAAACCATCAATAATTAACCCAACCGCGACACCTTGCTTATTCACCCCCCCACACACACAGCATTACTCACACAAGTGTTTTGCTCTCTTCAATCTCGCCACCTCACACCTCTTGATTCTCCTTCGCCTCCAATTCCACATTCCTCCTCTTCTCTTCCACAACATCACAAAAAAAATCCACAAACACAGACTCATACTCGGGCATCTTAGCGAACCCAGGAAAGTAATTGATATCAATGACAAAGTACCTATTCCCATCTCTACTATCCCTAATCAAATCAAAGTTAAAAAGTCTAAGCCCCATTGCCTCCCTCAACCCATTGGCTAACGCCGTCACAAACTCCGAAGGCGGCATTTCCGCCTCCTCCACAAGCTTCTCCACTCCAGAAATATATCCCTCCACCTGATCAGAAGAATCACTTTTCGCCATCAAATTCGATATCTGCTTAAACAACAACAAACCCTCGTCCGGCGCCATATTATTCAGTGTCCCTTCGGATATATCCGGTAACGATTTTCTCTTCACGCATTTAACGTGATCGCCCACCACATACACCTTGAAAATCACTCCGCCGTGGTTCACAAATTCTTGCATCACAAATGGTTTTTTCAGTTTCAGTTTCTTCAACCCGTTCTCGTTGAACACCAAGAACATCTCGTGCGACTTGGCACTGCCGTCGACCGACACCTGTTTCGCTATGAACGGAAACTTGAACTCTATTTCGTCAATCGAATCCACAAGATTCTCCGACTCTTCCAATACTCTTTGATTTGGAACCCCGAGGGTTTGGTTCCCTTGAGGGATTTTCAAGCTGGTCACCACATCGAGCATGGAGGCGCGGCTGTGGAGATGGTCGATTGCTTCCGGCGGGTCGATTACGACGACGTTTGGGTGATGGAGAGAGAGTTGCTGCACTTGGTTGTTCCAATCGGAGCCGTAGATTTTGTGGATGATGCAATCGAACGGTCCCTGTTGAGCTAAGGGTTTGGTGGGGTCGATTTCGATGAGATCGACGCCGCGTTGTTTGGCTTGATTGATTAAAGAGTTTTGGATGAAGCGTTGCCCATCCTTGGAGGAAAGAGCGTAGCCTATGCGGTACATTGGAGAAGACATTTTTTTTTACTTAATTTGTGTTTGGGAGGAGAGAAAGTAAGAGAGGGAAAATTCAATTGGTAAGAGTTGATTTAGAGCTCAGTTTCAGTGTTTTTGAGAATGAACGGCAGACAGTGATTTGGATATCATATCTGTGACAGAAAGTTGTTATTGCGGAGAACGAACAAGATGCTGTGGTGCAGCCGAAAGGTGTTATCGGGTCCCGCATGGCGCATACGTGCTGCTGTGACTCAAGGTATCAATTGACAGACAAGGATTTGGTGCATTGCGTACTAGGTCGCAGCAGTTTCTGCATGCTGAGATAGGTGGCAAAAAACTGAAGTGACACATTTCCAGCTTACATGCATGGCATATGATTAATTTTGAGTGACATTTCTCCGTCAATTTAACGTTTCTCACACTTACTTGTTGTTATGAATAGCTATAGGAAGCAAAAAATTTTAGCTTTTACCTATTTAAAATATGAGAAAACATTAGCTCCGGACCTAGCGTAAACTCCCTAGTTTACGCCCTCTAATTGCAAGTCACCACATCAGCAATTCACTAAAGAATGAAAAAATTTGCCACAGAGAATCAAATCTCCCAAACCCAATTTCAGTAGAAACCCACCTAAAAGAAATCCCTGCTGCAACCATCCCACCACCAATCCGATAAAACCAAAAAAAAAAAAACCACTAAGAAGTTGCCTAAGCTGCTTGCTGTCGTCAATCCATAAGGTATTTCTCAAAAATAAATTCCTCCGTTGTCAACATATTCGACCACCACCCGAACCCACACGCCGGCAACCCAGCAAACAGATCTACTTCTTTCAAACCATTGACACTAACCCATCAAACAACAACCAACAAGTTATTCAAGCCACCGCCGCGAACCCAAGTTGTCAAGCCAACTCCAAGTTGCCTTCACTTCTCCACTGCCGATCATGCCATTTAGTCCCAGATCTGCCATATCACCCTTTGTTTTGACGTAAAGCACTTGATCTGGATTGGTGATGCATTCTTTTGGGTGGGTTTCTGCTGAAATTGGGTTTTGGAGATTTGATTCTCCGTGGCAAATGTTTTTCATTCTTTAGTGAATTGTTGATGTGGCAACTTGCAATTGGAGGGCGTAAAATAGGGAGTTTTCGCTAGGTCCGGACCTAATGTTTTCTCTTAAAATATTATTTTATTTATTTTAACATCTTATTTTATAATTAGTTTTTAAAAGGTTTTTTTTTTTAAGTTAATAATTTACATTAATTATAATTTGAGATTACTATATTTTTTAATTACAAAAAAAATTATGGGTGTAATGAAAAATTATTTCATCTACAAACGCATAACACTCATCACACCCTATGTATTATTTGGAGTTAGAAAATGTACTCCCAAATCATAATGGATGCAAATTATTAACTTTCCCAAAAAAATAGAACAGCCTCACTCGCTTGCTAATAGGCTAGTAAATAATAATGATTTCAGTATTTTTCGAGTTTCAACTTCCAATCTAAACTTTTGGATCCATGAATGATGCCCCACCAGGTTACTCCTCTCAGGTTTTGTACCTTACATTTTTCATACTCTGTCCAATTCTCATGCCATATCAGCAAACTCTATATGAGGTGGGTCCCATAAAAGTGTAGTTCTTACTTCTTATCATATTTATTTGGTTAATAAATCACTAATCCATGTGATGCACAAGCAAATCATATCATAAAAGTGATTTGATCTTGTCAAGAATTAATTAGATCAATTTTGATAGACTCCAAGTGATTTTAACCTATTCTTAGTTTAGATATTTTTTTATGGTATCTCTAGTGCCTTTTGTGGCTATAATTTTTTTTTAAAAAAATAAATAAGAAATAATTTCAGTTCATGGTGATTATTTTTTATCATTAAGTTAATATTTTAATTAATTTTTTTGTATATCAAATCAAATTTTTATTAGTTGAGCTATTTGAAATCTCGTTCATGGCTATTATACTTGATATATAGTTACTCTTTAATATGATAGGAATTAAAGACAATTTTAACAAAATTGCAGCTATATGTGACCATGAAGTTGCCTTGCTAAAATAACAAAAACAAAAGTTTCTTGTAATGGAGCTTTATCTCAAATAAAATAATTTGTGCAGTACTATAAAAGTAAAATAACCCTTCTATTTCAACCTCGCCTCTTCTTTCACATATTACTCCCTTTCAGATATATATTTATGTTTCTGGGATATGGTTAGACTTGCTTCAAGTTAATTAGAATATTGTAGCCCCCCACACCCAAAAAAAAAAAAAAAAAAAGTCAAAAATCAATTGGATCAAAAGTTTTGCACTATTTTTGTAGGCACTATTTTACTTTCAGACTCTAAAAAACGTTAAAAGAATAAGGTTTTTTTTTTTTTTTTTCCCTCTAAACTCTAACTCAGAGTTCAACTAAAATGTTTTTTTTTTTTTAAATAACAATATGAGTTTTCAAAAAGTAATTTGAATTTAAATAACTCATATTTGAATGTATTTTGAACAAAGCAACAGGAATGTAAGAAAATGTGAGTGGTTTTTTTTTTTTTTTTTTTTTAATACAATGTAAAAAACGTGCTGTTAGTGGAAAAATAGACCCAAAAAAAAAAAAAAAGACAATAATATATATCATTCCCACTCTTTAAAAGAGACTCATTAATTAGAGAAAATATTAAACACTCATCAAATTGACCAAATAGAAGAAAATAAAAGATTAAAAAAGAAAAGAAAAGATAATGATATGGAAATGATAATGATAACTGCGGGGGCGAGCCCAACGCTACGAATTGGGCCCAGGGCCCAATTTGTATACCATAGTTTGTTCGAAGAGGTAAAAGGGGTCAGGGCTGGGCCCGTTTGGAGGAAATACCCTCGGAGAGGAACACTGGGATACTTCCGAAGACAATCCTTCTTGTCCAAAGAGATCCCAACGTTGGATCATCATAATGCTTAATCAATCAGATACGCTGGGGGCAAAAGCGACCTTCCCAACTAATTTAACGAAGGAGAGCAAATCTTGGGCGTGCCTGGAGATGAGGAGGACATAAAAATATCTTAAAGGAAAAGCTGCTACCACCGCATTTAATGCACTGCAGCTGCTTTCCTGGCAGCATTTATGTGGAGAAGACACCTAAACAGTTCAGCCTCAGCTACCACCATCCAAGGCATACTAAAGCAGATGTCTGATGTGACGTATACTGAAGTGGACACTTGGATGAAGAACAAATGCACGGCAAATATGAAGAAGGAGGGGGATATATAAAGGGCAGGGGCCTCAGAAGTAAAGGGGGAGAAAAAATTGTATTCGCTAAGTTGATAAGTACTAAACCTCTTCGGACCGAAGAAAGCTTTTATTAAATATGAGTCAGAATGCCTTTTTACCCTTATTCGCTTGCATGAACCGCTGCTAAATCCACAACTAGCCCAGCTGTTTAACCCATTCTCTACAAATTTATTGTTGGGGATTCGTTGGGCTCACGATTCGCAAAGTTGGTGCCTAGCCCATCAAATTTCAACCCTACAATAACAAAGTAAGAAAACCAAATATAACAACTCTTTTTTTTTTTTTCCACATCCAAAGATAGAACCAAACAACTCATAAAAGCAAATGTAATTTGCTGAAATGCAGAGAACCCAATAGGCATGAGGCATCTAAATAAAGGTCATCAAAGATACTTACATTTTTGCCATTGACTACACTTCAAGTCCAAAGTCCAAACAGTCTGTTGGAGTTGAAGAACAAAGCACACGAAAATCTTGAATATCCACACCCCAGTGCACATTCCTTGGAGTTTAAATAAATAAGGGTAAATTGCAAATTACACTCCTAAAGTTTAGGGGTGATTGGATTTTACACCCTAAAATTTCAGAATTTGGATTTTACTCTTTGATGTTTAGGAGTGTTTACATTTTACGCCCTGGCATTTCAGAATGTGGATTTTACTCATATATTTTAGGTGTGTTTGGATTTTACTCCCTAAAGTTTGGGAGTGTTTAGATCATCAGGGTGTAAATTCCAATCACCCCAAACTTCGAGGAGTAAAATCCAAATTCTGAAACTTCATGGCGTAAAATCCAAATACCCTTAAACTTTATGGGTGTAATTTGCAATTTACCCAATAAATAAATACTTCATTTCCCAAGTTGCTTCTTGCAAGTGACCTTGTTTTGGCCTATCATCTGACCAATCACAATGGGCAATCTCACATCTGATTCTTACATGAAGTTCATATTAGCCTCAATTTACCTCTAATCTCTATACACATCATCAAACCAAAAGAGAAGTAGAGAGAGAGAGCCAAAATGATGTCAATGCAAAGTTGTATACCCATTTAGGAAACCCGATTACAAACAATGTTTGCTTCATCTTTGCTTTCAAAATGCAACCCGTGATTGACAACTATTGCCAAAAGCCCATCAACAAAATCACCACTCTTTCTAGCACTAATGCCATTCGTTTTCCAACCAATGCGTTCCTCAAAGAAATATGTGAAAGAAATTAAAGGGGAGATTAAAATAGAAGGGCTAAAAGAATATTAACACAGAATTGAGATTGGAAAATTGAAGAAGAAGCAATTTGAGTTTGAAAACCAACTAAGTGTACTGGAAGTGTGGCCCTATTTTATAGATAGTGTTTTAGGTGGGAGTTAAACAAGCATTTTTACCAAATTTTGCCCCTACTTAAACGTATGCTATAGGGATATTTTGAAACCAAAAAAAAAAAAAAAAAAAAATCCAGTCCAAACAAGAGAAGCCCCTTAAATAGTATTATAGATATACTCAACAAAATTTTAACTTTTAGCCACTCAAAATACTATTTTATCTATTTTAGCACCTAATTTTACAATACACCAAATATCAAAAATTTTATTTTTTTTACTACTTCATTTAAATATATTTTTTCTTTATTCTTCAACATATGTTTCTCTCTCTCTCTCTCTGATGCAAAAGTTTCCAACAAACTCAAACTTTTCCTTCTCAACCAAGCAAACACATACCTACCCTAGCCGCCACCACCGAAAAAAATAAAAATAAAAACAAAAACAAAAACAAAACAAAACAAAACAAACAAACAAACAAACAAACACCAGCCACCCATACCCAACCTAGCCACCACCACTAGGAAAAAAAAAAGCATTAGACACCACCCATCACGAAACCCATTCCACCATCACCACAGCCACAACAATCACTGCCACCATCACCATTGCCCACAACCGCAACCCCCAACTACTGAAATCACAAGCCCAAAACCACAACAACATCCACCACCAACCAGAAAAACAAAAACAAAACACCCATAACCAATGAAAATAGAACCACTGAAGCCCTGCTAAGCACAGATCATATCACCAAAAATCAAACCACCGAAGCAATGATCAAACCACCATAAGAAAGAAGGACGTGGAAGAGAGGAGGAGATTCAAAAAGGAGAAAGAAAGAAAGTTAGAGATAGAGGGAGGAGAGAGAATTTTTTAGTATTTTATTGGGGAGAGAGAGAAAGTCAATAAAAAATTAGTTTTATTTTTAAGTTGTCGCTACAATAACGGCTATACATAGTAATTTACTATAGCATGTTAGTTAAAAATTTTAGATATAGCATCAATTAAAGCACGACTTTTTGAGGTTGGGAGAGTTAAAATGACTTTTTAGCTATATGAAACCTTCATTGTGAATGCTCTAAAGGAGTAGAACATGTACTTTCCAATGTTTGTTAAGTTGTTACATTATAGCTGATGGCCTACTACCTTTTTCTTTTTTTTTTTTCTTTTTTTTATTCTCTTATGCACTTGGCTCTTTTTTTTTTTTTTCCTTTTGTTCCAACTTTTGTCTTACTTCTATTTGTCCTACACGCACATGGGAGACAAGACAAGACAACAAGATTGGTGTGTGAATGTCTCTCTCTTCTCTTTGTTTTCAGATCACGTCGGAGCTTATCTCCCGCTTGTTCCTTTTCTTTTATGCACAATAGCTAAGAGCATCTCCAATGGTGTAGATAAAAGCAAAATATTCTTTATAATAGAGAATGAGACCAAAAAAATGGTCTCCAATAAATTCTCTAACTGAAATTTTTTTGGCTCATGAACAGTAGCTTATCAAATCTGATGGGCTACTATAGATCCTTCAAATGTTTTTTTCTATTATAATAATCAGGTATTGAATAAAAAAATGTTGGAAGATGTGTAGTTATTAAAAAGAGAATAAATAATTAATAAAGAACGAATGAAGAAATAATATTTAAATGAGATAGAGAATGGGATAGAGAACTTATTGGAAAGTGTATTTGAAAAAATGGGTAGCTAAAAGGTAAAAATCACTGTTCATTCTCCAAACAATACAAAAATTTGGAGAATCTGTTGGAGATGCTCATTAACTGAAATAAGACAACAAACGAAACAAAATTGAAAGTGTTTAGAACACACCACTTGTTCAAAATCCAAATACCCTCAAACTTTTATGGTGCAATTTGCAGTTTACCCAATAAATAAATACCTCATTTCCCAAGTTGCTTCTTGCAAGTGACCTTGTTTTGGCCTATCATCTGACCAATCACAATGGGCAATCTCACATCTGATTCTTGCATGAAGTTCATATTAGCCACAATTTACTTCTAATCTCTATACACATCATCAAACCAAAAGAGGAGTAGAGAGAGAGGGCCAAAAGTATGTCAATGCAAAGTTGTATACCCATTTGGGAAACCCGATTACAAAGAATGTTTGCTTCATCTTTGCTTTTAGAACGCAACCCGAGATCGACAACTATTTCCAAGAGCCCATCAATGAAATCACCACTCTCTCTAGCACTAATGTCATTCATTTTCCAACCAGCGCATTCCTCGAAGAAATATGTGAAATAAATTAAAGGGGAGATTAAAATAGAAGGGTTATTTTATACAAATATTTGATTTGTTTCTAAAATATAAGAAGTTGTTCATGAATTAGAAAACCAAAATAGAAAAGAGCAAAGTACATTGACATATACATACCATTGAGCAAGTGCAAATTTGAGCAGAGCTGATAGAAAAAATAATGATAATGGTTAAAAGAATATTAACACAGAATTGAGAGAATTGGAAAATATAAGAAGAAGCAATTTGAGTTTGAAAGCCAACTGAGTGTACTTAGAGTGTGGTCCTATTTTATAAATAGTGTTTTACGTGGGAGTTAAACAAGCATTTTTACCAAGTTTTGCCTCTACTTAAACATAGGTTGTAGGGATATTTTGAAACAAACAAAAAAATCCGGTCCAAACAGGAAAAACCCCTTAAATAGTAGTATAGATATACTCAACAAAATTTTAGTTTTAGCCACTCAAAATACTATTTTATCTATCTTAACACCTAATTTTACAATACGTCAAACATCAAAAGTTTTATTTTTTTTACTACTTCATTTAAATATATTTTTACTATATTTTCAATATATGCTCTCTCTCTCTCTCTCTCTCTCTCTCTCTCTCTCTCTCTCTCTCTCTCTCTCTCTCTCTCTCTCTCTCTCTCTCTCTCTCTCTCTCTCTCTCTCTCTCTCTCTCTCTCTGATGCAAAAGCTTCCAACAAACTCAAACTTTCCTTCTCAACCAAGCAAACGCATACTCCCTAGCCACCACCACAAGGAAAAAAAAAGGCGAAAATGCACTTTTGGTCCCTACATTTTGGGCCAATTCACATTTTGGTCCCTAAATTGATTTCGTTCCTATTGTCGTCCCTATTTTTAAAAAATTGTTTCTATTTTAGTCCTTGCCGTCGTCCAAGTAACGGAACCCTATTACGTGGCAGACGGAGTGCCCCGGTTGCTGACATGGTGCTGACGTGACACTGACATGGCATTAAAATATTATTAAAAAAAAATTATTTGGCTTTTTAAATGCCACGTCAGCATTTTAATTTTTTACTTTCATATTATTATTATTATTATTATTTTCTTTTTTTTTGGCCTTAAATCTAATATTATTTATTTTTTTTTTTACTTTCATTATTTTTTTCTGTAAGAACCGTAAGAACATAACATCCAGTTCTTCATGTTCTTCCCAAATTCAAGAAATAAACCCAGCAACTAATCCAAACTCTAGCAAACCCAAATCCAAATCTAGCAACCAAATCTAATCTCCATCAAATCCAGAAAAACAATAAATAAAACCCAGAATCAAGAGCAAGCCCAGAACAAGAGCAAACCCAGAACAAATGCAAACCCAGAACAGTGTAGGTGAACCCAGAACTGTTCCTCATGTTCTACAGAAAAGAAGATGAAAACTTGCCCAGAAAATTAATCAAACCCATGAACCCAGAAAAATCATCAACAACCCGAAAGCAGAAAAATCAAACCCATGAACCCAAAAAAATCAAACCCGTGAACCCATAAAAATCATCAACAACCCGAAAGCAGAAAAATCAAACCCATGAACCCAGAAAAATCATCAAAAACCTGAAGCTCGTCGAAGGACCTCCATTTCGGGACAGAAACCTGAAACCCATGAACCCAAGTTCTAACCCATGACAGAAACCTGAAACCCATCGCAACTCCCACGGCCCATATCAAACCTGATGTCACGCCACCCAAACTTGTCGAAGGACCTCCATTTCGGGAGCCACCGCCGTGAAACCCACTACGTCAGTCCAAACAGCCACAATTTCTTTTTTCTGATTCTACCAATCTCAGCCACGAAACCCACAGACAATTTCAGTCACCAAACCCACTACCATCGACCTTATCTTCTAATTCTTCTGGGCCGATCTTCTTCCCTCTTCCTTTTCTCAGCCGTGGTTTGGGATATTTTTCAACCAACCCAATCTGAGAGCAAGTCGTCTTAGATCTAGAGAGAGATAGAGACTAATGCCACACAAACACACAAACTAATTTGGGTTTTTTAGCACTATAAATACGCATCTCTAGCTGATGCCGTTTGGGATATTTATTAATTTATTTTTGTTTTGATTTTACTTTTTTGGTTTATCTTAAAAGAAAAGAAGAAAATGAAATAGATACAAACAAAAACACAAACACAAAAATGCCAACATAGAGCGTGAATAGCGTTACTTTAGTGTTTGTTTCTTAAAAAAGTTCAAGAAAAATTGAAATAATTGCTCTAAAATTTTTTTTTCTCAATCTTTAAAGCTGTAATTTTATTTTTTTTTTTTGAATTTTTTCAGCTTAAATTGAAATTTTTTTATCAGAAATTAAAAAAAAAAATTAAAATGCTGATGTGGCATTGAAAAAGCCAAATAATTTTTTTTAATAATATTTTAATGCCATGTCAGCACCATGTCAACAACCGGGGCACTCCTTCTACCACGTAATAGGGTTCCGTTACTTGGATGACAGCAAGGACTAAAATAGAAACAATTTTTTAAAAATAGGGACGACAATAGGAACGAAATCAATTTAGGGACCAAAATGTGAATTGGCCCAAAATGTAGGGACCAAAAGTGCATTTTCGCCAAAAAAAAAAAGCACCAGCCACCACCCATCACGAAACCCATTCCACCATCACCATAGCCACAACAATCACTACCACCATCACCACCACCCACAACCGCAACCCCCAACTACCAAAATTGCAACCAAATCACAGGCCCAAAACCTCAACAGCATCCACCACCAACCAAAAAAACAAAAACAAAACACCAATAACCGATGAAAATAGAACCACTGAAGCCCTGCTAAGCACAGATCGTATCACCAAGAATAGAACCATTGAAGCCCTGCTAAGCACAGATCGTATCACCAAAAATCGGACCACCAAAGCAAAGATCAGACCACCGTGAGAGAGAAGGACGAGGAAGAGATGAGGAGATTTAGAGAGGAGAAAGAGAGAAAGTGAGAGACTAAGGGAGGAGAGAGAATTTTTGAGTATTTTATTGGAGGAGAGAGAGGGAGAGAGAGAGAAAATTAATAAAAAATGAGTTTTATTTTTAAGTTGTTGCTACAATAACGGCTATACATAGTAAAAAATGAGTTTTCTTTTGTTGCTTTTGTTTTGTTTTTGTTTTTATTTTTTATCCTTGTTTCTCTATTTGACCGGTATTTTTTTTTCCCTTTAATGTGGGTCTATATGTAGGAGTAGATGTTCTTATATTGTTTTACTTAATCCTTCAGGAATTTGCAAAAGAGACTAAACAAGACCAATTCTCTAGTAATGATGATTGGGGAAAAGTACTTATTGAGGGGTAAATGGAGAGGGAATTGTAGCTCTTGCTTAGGTTGATATTGCTGTTGTAGATCAGGTTGCCAAGATCAAGCCAATACTTGAAGGGAATCTGGGATCAGCTAGGAGGCATCAATTAATTGATGATAGTTAGATTAAATTTCTTAGTATGTCATAAGGTTATCAAATAAAGACTTCTTCGTCTTTAGGAAGATTTAGCAGGTGGTTCAACTTGTATTTTGGTTTATTAGCGGTTAAGTTTATTTGTTGCTATCAGTTGATGTTGTAATTAGACAGTGAAAAATGAATTAATTAAGCTGTGAAGAATGAGTAATAAAAACAAGCTGATTTTAGAAGAAACTGCCTTTCACTTCTTTCTTATAAATTGGACTGGTGCTGCATCTAAATTTTTGGTGTTCCTTGCCCAACACATAATGGACACAAATACTTTATGGACACGGCCAGTCCTGAGTGCATTTAACCACTGATCACTTTTAAAATTGATATTTAGCCCATGTTATGTAAATTTACAATAAAGATGTCATGTATCAATCTTATGAGTAATTTTTAGATACTCGGAACATGAAAAAGTAATACTTCTTCCTCTCATATTTATGCATTCAACGTGCTATGTGACCTATAAAAATATGTGCAAGTATCCTAACAGGAACAAACTTGGAAAAACATCTCTCTTAAATTCGCACTTGAAGTATTCGAAAGGTATCACTATGCGGCGTAGTGAATATAATATATGGAATTGACACAAAAAGCATAAAGGTTCTCAAGGGTCAGAACCATTGGACAACATACACCATCCAGATTCTTGACCCAAACCCCTTTAATTAATGATTGATCCAAGCAACCTTGTCACCTCGCTCATGCTGCATTACTCACACAATTCTTCTTCCTCATGACGATTCTCCTTCACGTCCAATTCCACCTCCCCATCACTATTCTTCTTCCTCTTCTCTCGCACAACATCACAGAAAAAATCCACAAAAACAGACTCATACTCGGGCATGTTCACGTACCCAGGAAAGTAATTAATATCAATAACAAAGTACCTATGCCCATCTCTACTATCCCTAATCAAATCAAAGTTAAAAAGCCTAAGCCCCATTGCCTCCCTCAACCCTTTGGCTAACTCCATCACAAACTCCAAAGGCGGCATTTCCGCCTCCTCCACAAGCTTCTCCACTCCACAACAGTATTCCTCCACCTCATCAGAAGAACCTCCCTCTGCTTCATTATTTTTCGCAATCAAATTCGATATCTTCGAAAACAACAAGAAACCCTCATCCACCGCTACGCTATTCAGTGTCTCTTCGCATATATCCGGCAACGAACTCCTCTTCATGCATTTCACGTGATCGCCCACCACGTACACCTTGAAAATCACTCCGCCGTGGTTTACAAATTCTTGCATCATAATTGGTTTTTTCAGTTTCAGTTTCTTCAACCCGTTCTCGTTGAACACCAAGAACATCTCGTGCGACTTGGCACTGCCGTCGACCGATAACGGTTTCGCTATCAACGGAAACTTGAGACCTAATTCTTCAATCGAATCCATTAGATTCTCCGACTCATCCAATACTCTTTGATATGGAACCCCAAACGTTTGGTTCCCTTGAGGGATTTTCAAGCTGGTAACCACGTCAAGCATGCAGACACGGTTGTGGAGATGCTCGATTGCTTGCGGCGGGTCGATTACGACGACGTTTGGGTGATCGAGAGAGAGTTGCTCCAATTGGTTGTTCCAGTCGGAGCCGTAGTGTTTGTGGATGATGCAATCGAAAGGTCCCTGCTGAGTTAATGGCTTGGTGGGATCGACTTCGATGAGATCGATGCCGCGTTGTTTGGCGTGATCGAGTAAAGAGTTTTGCATGAAGCTTTGCACATCCTTGGGGGAAAGAGAATAGCCTATGCGGTACATTGGACAAAAAGATGGAGTCGGAGAAAACATTTTTTTTATTTTTATTTTTTATTTTTTAAGTTTGTGTTTAGGAGTAGAGAAAGTAAGAGATGGAAAATTCAATTTATAAGAGTTGATTTAGCTGAGTTTCAGTGTTTTGAGTTTTTGACTTTATTTATGAGAAATTGGTTATTGCGGAGAACCAACGCGAAATAAAGCCGCTCATTGCGGAGAACGAACGCCATGATGGGATGCAGCTAACGGTTGTTATCGTGTCACGCATATTTGCTGCTGTGAAGGTATCAATTAGGACAAGGATTCGACGGCAAGAATTTATAAGTTCAAGTGGAACTCGAATTTCTTGTTATATAAAACTTGAGCTTCAAGAGTTCGTTAAAAATTTGAACAAGTGGGAGATAAGCTGATCAGTTAATATTCTTTAAATTTTTGAACAAGTGGTGTGTTCTAAACACTTTCATTTTTGTTTCTTTTGTTGTCTTATCTCAGTTGATGTCCTTAGAGTATCTTCAGTAAATTCTTCATATTTTTATCCTGTTCAAATAATGAAAAGTAACTTTTACCTTTTTCAAATATTTGTATTGTTTAGAGAATGAAAACTGATTTTTATATTTTTCAAATACACTTTATAACAGATTCTCTATTACATTCTTTATCTCATTTAAATATTATTTCTTCATTCATTATTTATTCTTTTTTTAATAATTACACATTTTTCAACATTTTTTTATTCAATACCTGATTATTATAATAAAAAAAAACATTTAAAAAATAAACAGTAACCCATCAGATTTGATAAGTTACTGTTTATAAGCCAAAAAATTTTCAAAATTTAAAGAATTTATTAGAAACCATTTTTTTGTCTCATTTTCTGTGAGAGAATATTTTACTTTTAGCTAGAGATGCTCTTAGCTGTTGTGCATAAAAGAAAAGGAAAAAGTGGGAGATAAACTCCGACGTGATCTGAAAACGAAGAGAAGGGAGATACATTCACGCACCAATCTATTTGTCTTGTCTTGTCTCCCATGTGCGTGTAGGACAAATAGAAGTAAGACAAGAGTTGAAAAAAAAAAAAAAAAAAAAAAAAAGTAGTAGGTCATCAGCTATCATGTAAGTTATAACAAAAAACTTAAAGATTATAAAACTCGTGTTGTGTGTTAAAATTTTTATAAGCTTATGTTTCATGAACTCAAGTTTTATATAAACTTTTTGGTTAAAAAATGCCAGATTAGTGAGTGGCATCATGGGACATGAACTTTTTAATTAAAAAATGTCAAATTAGTGAGTGCTACCGTGGGACATTTTTAAGGAATTCAATTTTTTGAAACTCGAGTTACAAAATAGTGATAGATTGTTAAATATTTAACCCAAACATGATATTTGGCCATTTTTGCCAGGATTTACTATAAGATAAGTTGCTAGAGTTGCTGCATACTAGGCTAGGTGGCAAAAACCTAAAGTGACACATGTCCAACTCACATGCAAGGCACATGATCAATTTTGAGCGAAATTTCTCCATCATTTCTCTCTCTTGCTCCTCTCTGTCAAACAGCTTAGGAAAAATAAAAATCAAACTCTTAGGAAAAATAAAAATCAAGCTCACATGCAAGGCACATAGAGATGGTGTTTCTGTACCTCCTACCTGTAAGTTCTGTAGCTCTCTCATATTTATTGTTATGGATAGTTATGGGGTAAGGGAGTAGGACATGTACTTTTGAAGGGTTATTAATTTCTTATGTTTTCTTTTGTTGCTTTTTATTTTTTATTTTTTTTTATCCTTGTTTCTTAATTTGTTTCTTTATTTGACCTATATTTTTATCCCTTTTAATGTTGGTCTATATGCAAGAGTAGATGTTCTTATATTGTTTTGCTTAATCCTCTAGGAGTTTGCAAAAGAGACTAAACAAGAGCAATTCTCTAGGAATGAAGATTGAGGAAAAGTTCTCATTGAGGGGTAGATGGAGAAGGAATTGTAGCTTGCTCAGGTTGATTTTGCTGTTGTAGATCAGGTTGCCAAGATAGAGCCAATATTTGAAGGGAGTCTATCTAGCATCAACTTGGAGGCATCAGTTAATTGATGATAGTTAGATTAAATTTCTTAGTATGTCATAAGGTTATCAAATAAAGACTTCTTCATCTTTAGGAATATTTAGTAGGTGGTTCAACTTGTATTTTGGTTTATTAGCAGTTAAGTTTATTTGTTGTTATCAGTTGAGGTTGTAATTAGATAGTGAAGAATGAATTAAGCTGTGAAGCATGAGCAATAAAAACAAGCTGATTTTAGAAGAAGCAGTCTCACTTCTTTCTTATAAATTGGAGGGGTGCTGCATATAAATTTCTGCTGTTCCTTGCCCAACACATAATGGACACAAATACTTTATGGTCATGGCCGACTGCGTGTTCAACACGTGGTTGGAGAATATAAAAAAGTATGCATTTAACCATTAATCCCTTCTAAAACTGATATCTAGCCCATGTTATGCAAATCTAAAATAAAGACGGTGTCGATGTCATGTATTAGTCTTATGAGTAATTTTTAGGTATTCCTAGAATATGAAGAAACTGTGCTCTCTCCTTTCACATTCATAGTGGTGCATTTATTAAATTCATGGTAGAGTCTACCATAAATATGAGAGGAGAGAGCACTATTTTTCCGTACTTTAGAAGTACCTAAAAATTTTCCCAGTCTTATATCCCTATTATTGAAACTTCAACGCACCAAAGAAAGCGGAATGGAACTCTTTTATGCTAATATGGCAATAAATTTACATCACTTATTTATTCAAGAAACCAGGACAACTGAAGCAAATATCATACTATGCATAATAATCAAGAAATCAGAACAACCCATTGGTTCTTGAATTATTTACAGATTCATGATGAAATGGCTAATCCATTCCCATGCAAGAAAATAAATAGATGGTTACATAGGGAAGAAACAGCAAACTTCTTGCATTCAATGTGCTATCATTTTTTACGACCTATAAAAATATGTGCAAGTATCCAAAAGGTACCTCTATGTGGCTCAGTGAAAATAATATATGGCATTGGCACAAAAAGTATAAAGGTTCTCGAGAGTCAGAACTTGATCCATCCAGCTGAGTAAAGCATTGGTCAACATAGACCATCCAGATTCTTGAGCCGAACCCAATAATGATTAATCCAACTGAGTCACCTCGCTTATACACACACACACACACATGCATTACTCACACAGGTTTTTATCTTCAATGTCACCACTTCTCACCTCATGATTCTCCTTCACATCCAATTCCACCTCCCCATCACTATTCTTCCTCTTCTTTTCCACAACATCCCAGAAAAAAATCCACAAAAACAGACTCATACTCGGGCATTTTCACGTACCCGGGAAAGTAATTAATATCAATAACAAAGTACCTATTCCCATCTCTACTATCCCTAACCAAATCAAAGTTAAAAAGACTAAGCCCCATTGCCTCCCTCAACCCTTTGGCTAACTCCATCACAAACTCCAAAGGCGGCATTTCCGCCTTCTCAACAAGCTTCTCCACTTCAGAACAACATTTATCCTCTTCATTTCTCGCAACAACCTTCTTCACTTCAGAACAGCATCCCTCCACCTCATTTTTCACAACCAAATTTGATACTCGCGATAACAACAACAAACCCTCACCCTCGGCCATATTATTCAGTTTTTCTTCAGATAAATCCAGCAACGATCTCCTCTTCACGCATTTAACGTGTTCTCCCACCACATACACTTTAAAAATCACTCCGCCGTGGTTTACAAATTCTTGCATCACAATTGGTTTTTTTAATTTCTTTAACCCGTTCTTGTTTAACACCAAGAACATCTCGTGTGACTCTGCACTGCCATCAGCCAATACCGGTTTTGCAATCAACGGAAACTTCAGCCCAACTTCTCCAATCAAATCCATAAGATTCTCAGACTCATACACTACTCTTTGATTTGGAACCCCAAAGGTTTGGTTTCCTTGAGGGAGTTTTAACCGGGTGACCATATCAAGCAGGGAGACACGATTGAGGATGCGCTCAATGGCTTGCGGCGGGTCAATTAGGACGACCTTTGGGTGATGGAGAGAGAGTAGGTGCAGTTGGTGGTTCCAATCAGGATTGTAGAGTTTATTGATGTTACAATCGAAGGGTCCCTGTTTTGTTAAGGGTTTGGTAGGGTCAATTTTGATGAGATCGATGCTGTGTTGTTTGGCTTGATTGATGAGAGAGTTTTGGATGAATCTTTGCACCTTCATGGGGGAAGCAGCGTACCCTATGGAGTACATTGGAGATGAAGATGAAGATGAAGAAGACATTTTTATTTTCTGCTTGGAAGGAGAGAAAGTAATAAGAAAGGGAAAATTCAATTTGTACAGTGACAGGATGAGTGTTGATTAGCTCAGTTTCAGAGTTGACTTTTGACTTTTGACTTTTGACTTTTGACTTGGATTCAACGTTATTGCGGAGAAGGAACGCAGTGACTTTCTACGAGCTGCTGTGAAGGTAACTTCGGGTAGAATATATGAATCTTCCTCTTCCTAATTTTTTTTTTTTTTTTTAATTTTATATTTTCTTAGAAACAGTACCCAAGGATTACAAAAAATTGTAACAAAAGAATCAACATTTTTTTTTTTTGGGGGTCAAAATCGTGTCTTCGCATCAGAGTGCATCGTCAAAGACTATCTTCTTCCCTTTCCTTGGCATTAATTTCTGGTTCAATAATAGTCCAACAAAATTTTGCTTCTTATTACAAGCCTGTCTATCCTGCAAAAATGCCTTTTATCTGAAACATAATCAGATCCTAACAAGCTTGTTACTACCTTTGTATGTGAATACAAGAAGCTCCTGTACATCTTCCAACAGAGCTCAGTTTATCACAAAGTATAGAGTTACTTACTACAATAAGTAATACATTTATTTTTTTTTTTGATAAGACAATAATTAGTACGTTTAAGTATGATTTTGTTCAGAAATAACAAGATAGAAAACACATATGTCCGTGATCTTGCTCAACGGGCCTTCTATTATAACAAGGTCGGACCTATTTCTAGACATTAACCATCGAGACGATGCTCATTGCCATTGAGCAAGAACCAGATTAGGAAATTCTTGACCATAAGACTGGAGACTGATGCTCAGTGCCATTGAGTATGTAATCGAGTACTTAAGATTCAAACGTCTTATAAACTTACTAGGCACTGAAAATTTCAGACGTTACTATAACCAAACCAGATGCATCACCATCATTAAGCCAATACCATAACTACAAGAAAACATTGTTACCAAGTGTCACCACATCTTTGCAAAGATCTCCAATTGATTTTGAAATAGCAGAATCCATAAAAATTTGGTCACGAAGGTACATGCCCCACAATACTGAACAGGGAAGCTTAAGATACAATCAGGAGTGCCAAAAAATGACTCCCAGAAAAAAAAATGAAGTCATTTATCATGTTTAATGTTTGAAAATGGATTACATGTCATCAAATCACAATGGAATCACTGCAACTCCATAGAACACTACGGTGCTGGGAGCACCCAAAATCAGATATCAAATATAAGATTGACAAAATACTGAACTAACCTCCCCCACCCCCTTCCCATTTATTTTAACAGTAAGATGCTACTAGAATGACCAAACCCTGATACCAGCACCTTATTTTTCCAATAACTTAAATATTTATCAGGAAAAAAAAAAAAGAAGAAGAAGAAAGGGAAGTAACAAACTCACAATAATGTAATGCTAGTCCAAACTCAGTACGAAGATCAGAGTCTAGCATTGGACAGAGGACAGTCACTAACAAAAACTTCCTGCACAATTATTTTATAATAGGTAAAGAGGAAGCTTAACATAAGATTAGAACAGAAGGGACCTCATCTGTGCAGCAGCCTGTAAAACGTATCACAAGAAACAATGCCCTAAATAATAAATGAGAAGTTAGCTCGCAAGCCAAATAGGAAACCAGCTATGCCAAAAGAAAATGTCTCAAAATCTCACTCATTTCCATAAAAATTTACCAAAATTAGCTAGCTCAGCAAAAACCATTGAACCTCCTAAATTTTAGAATTTCTTCCTAGATTTTATCAAATTGATTTCAATTTAAAGGGAAACATGAAGGAGATGAAATATTGTTCCTTTTTTTTCCCCAAAACAACAAATCTTATTATTTAAGCTTCTGTTTTTGGAAGAGAGGATGGATCCTAGGAAGCAGAGACACAGCAAACACCCTGGTGTTCCTTGCCCAACGCGTATGGACACAAGTACTTCAGTGACACAGCTGCCTGCGTGTTCAACACATGTCTGGGGAATATAAAAAAATATGCATTTAGCCACTAATCCCTTTTAAAATTGATATCTAGCCCATGTTATGCAGATCTAAAATAAAGACTGTAGACAATCCCTATTATAGAAACTTCAATACACCAAAGAAAGCGGAATGGAACTCATTCATGCTAATATGGGAATAAATTTACAAAACATATTTATTCAAGCAAACCCAGTACAACTGAAGCAAATATCATACTATACAAAATAACAAAGAAAGCAGCCAAAGTGTTTTTTTTGTTTTTTTTTTCCTGTCTATGTGTGTGTGTGGAGAAGAAAGCAACCATAGTTGAAGTAGGAAAAGAAAGACAATCCATTGGTTAATGAATTATTTACAGATTCACCAAAATGGCTAATTCATTCTACTGCAAGAAATAAATAGATGGCAACATATAAAAGAAACAGTAAACTTCATGCATTCAATTTGCTAACGTTTTCTGTGGCCTATAAAAACGTGTGCATGTATCCCAACAAAAAGGTATCCCTTTTTTGGATAGTTAATCAGAGAACTATTATTAATGAGTAAAAAATGAATAGTACAAGTTCATGATGATGAACAACAAGAATCAGATGAAACAAACAGCAAAACAAAAGAGAGGGAAATCAGAAAGTTAATCTAAAGGAAAACATTAACTCTGAAAGAGACCAAAAATCAGTAAAACCCCAACAACAAGATCATTCAAAAAGACTACGCTGGTATAAAACCTTTAACTCATCCAACATCTTCTCATTGTTTTCAAAAGAGCAACGATTTTGTTCCAACCAAACAATCCACATTAAGCACCCTAGTATCAAATTCCAAATATTTGAGTTATGCTTCCCAAGCCACTGATGCCAACAAGATAGCAATCCCGCCACTGATCCTGGCATAACCCAATGAATGCCTAAAGCCTGAAGCATAAAAGTCCATAAGGTATGTGTAACAGGACAATAAAGAAGAAGATGGTCTACCGACTCCCCATCACAACAACACATACAACACCAATTTACCAAAGGACAACCCCTAAGCATGAGATTATCCAACGTGAGAATCCGATCATGAGCAGCTATCCACAAGAAGAAAGCCACTCATTTCGGAATCTTGGTTTCCAAACACCCTTCCAAGGAAACAAAGAATTCAGAGTACCTTGAATTGCTTGGCAATAAAACCGGGTGTCAAACTTACCATTACCTTTGAGCCGCCAACAAAGAGTATCCCTCTTATCACCCCGAGAAATACAAGGTTGGATAAACTAAAGTAGAGAATAAGATGCAGCTAGCTTTTAATCTTCAAAAGCTCTATAAAACCTTAAATCCCACACTAACAGTACCCCTTCTAGAATCCAAAAAAGCTCAGAGATGCAAGCATCCTTGGCAGCTAAACACACATAGAGCTCAGGATAGAGATCTTTTAGGGTATTATACCCAATCCACCTATCATGCTAGAAGCAGATACGAATGCCTTCACCCACTACAAAAGATAGATGCTTAGAAAAACTCTCCCACCCTTCATGAATGCTTCTCCAAAGGCCACATCCATGAGTCCTCCTGCACACTTTCGTACACCACCCCCTTACCCTCACCATATTTTGTAGAGATAAGTCTCCGCCAAAGATGGGTAACTTCATGCCCATAACGCTAGCCATTACTCTAATAAAGCTTGAATAAGGGTTTAAAGCCTTCAACTATCTGAAAGTTACCTCTATCTGGTGCAATCAAAACAATATATGGAATTCGCACAAAGAGCCGAAAAGGCACTCGAGTCGTCAGGACTTGAGCTGAATGACTTGATCCATACAGCTGAGAAAACCACGTTAACCCAACCGCGTTATCTTGCTTATTCACACACACACACACACAAAGCATTATTCACACAAGTGATTTTTCTCTTCAATCTCACCACATCTCACCTCTTGATTCTCCTTCACATCCAATTCCACCTTCCTCCTCTTCTCTTCCACAATATCACAAAAAAAGTCCACCAAAATCGACTCATACTCGGGCATCTTAGCGTACCCAGGAAAGTAATTGATATCAATAACAAAGTACCTATTCCCATCTCTACTATCCCTAATCAAATCAAAGTTAAAAAGCCTAAGCCCCATTGCCTCCCTCAATCCATTGGCTAACGCCTTCACAAACTCCGAAGGCGGCATTTCAGCCTCCTCCACAAGCTTATCCACTTCAGAGGAACATTCCTTCCCTTCATTTTTCGCAACCAAATTGGATATCTGCGAAAACAACATCAAACCTTCATCCACCGCCCCACTATTCAGTCCCACTTCACATTTATCCTGCAACGATCTCCTCTTCACGCATTTAACGCGTTCTCCCACCACATACACCTTGAAAATCACTCCGCCGTGGTATACAAATTCTTGAATCACAATTGGTGTTTTCAGCTTCTTCAACCCGTTCTCGTTGAACACCAAGGACATCTCGTGCGACATGGCACTGCCGTCGGCCGTTATCGGTTTCGCTATCAACGGAAACTTCAGCCCTACTTCTTCAATCGAACCCATAAGATTCTCCGACTCATCCAATACTCTCTGATTTGGAACCCCAAAGGTTTGGTCCCCTTGAGGGATTTTCAAGCTGGTAACCACATCAAGCATGGAGATTCGATTGTGGAGACGCTCGATGGATTCCGGAGAGTCGATTACGACGACGTTTGGGTGATGGAGAGAGAGTTGCCGCAATTGGTTGTTCCAATCGGGGCCGTAGAGTTTGTGGATGACGCAATCGAACGGTCCCTGTTGGGTTAAGGGTTTTGTGGGGTCGATTTTGATGAGATCGATGCCGCGTTGTTTGGCTTGGTTGATTAAAGAGTTTTGGATGAAGCTTTGAACTTTTTTGGGAAAAAGAGCGTAGCCTATGCGGTACCTTTGAGAAGAAAAAGAAGAAGAACATGGAGATGAAGATGGTGAAGACATTTTTATTTAATTTGTGTTTGGGTAGAGAGAAAGAAGGTAAGAGAGGGAAAATTCAATTTGTAAGACTTGATTTTGCTCAGAGTTTCAGCGTTGACTTTTTTTAGATTTGGGTTTCTGAGAAAGTCGTTATTGCGGGCAACGAACGCGATGACGGTGGTGCAGCTGACAGGTGTGATCGAGGAGAAAATACTAACAGTGCATGTTTCTCTCCTCTAACGTGAGATGTGGGTCTCACTAACTTGTTAGAGGAATGAAGTATACACCCATAACAGGGTGTACTTCGTGCTGATCGAGGCCTGCAACGTGCTGCTGTGACTATGAAAGTTATCCGTTATCATCCATTAAAAAAAAAATTAAAAAAAAAATATTTTTTTTATCAAATGATACGACATCATTTGTATCAAAATTTAATAAACAAAAAACTTATATAAAAATACTTACCCGTTAACACGTTATATGTCTTTCATTTGTTAGTAGTATTTATTAAGTTTTGATATTAATATCATTTGATACTAAATACTTTTTGTAATTTTTTTTTAAAAAAAACACTTCTATGAGAATACATAAATCTATTCTAAGATATTGTTATTATTATTATTTAATTTTGGAGAGCAATATGAAATATTTTCTTAAAAATAATAACGAAGGATTACAAAAAATTCCATTTAAATAATAACTCGAATCATTGCCAAGTGAGCTCAAGAGAGTTTTATGTGTTTGTCCATAATTAACATAATCAAGACAAATGACACCTAGAAAAATTTTCTATTTTCATTTTTTAATTATTGACAAACGCATTAATCTCATTAAAGATTAGACAGACAAAATTCGGATGAATGAAAAGTTGACATTAAGAACAAAATATTCTAAGCAAGCACATGAGATGGGACTAGTAAATCATCTAATACTAAAAAAAAATAAAAAGTCCAACGTCTAGACAAATTTAACCTTTCACATCATATACTAAACGTATTAAAATTGTTTAATCTTACAACTGTGAAAGATTTGGGAAGCTTTAAAGCCATAGCACAAATTCCATAAATTTAAACTACTTTAAAGTGTTGAATCCTACATATCAAAATTCACTACATTATGTTTCAGTGTGCCAAGTATTCCTATGATCATTGTTAAACCAAAAAAAAATGATTTAGGTTAAAAGAGGAGGAAGAAGAAGAAGAAGATGAAAGAATAAAGGCACATATTTTACAATTGGATCGAACAACAAGGCCTGTAGGCAAGGACAGGGGGAGGCAAAACCATGTGAAGGAATCTAAGACACTTTCCCAATCAGAAAATAATAAATACAGCAACAGATCGAAAGCATCTGATACCTTTCATGCCTGTAATGAAATAGCATCAACCTTAGTGTATGCCACACCCTTAACCTTCTTACTTGAACTCTCTTTAGATTTCTTAGATTTCCGTTTCTTCGAAGACACCTTTGGTTCTTCGGAAGTCTGTTTTTGCTCTGAATCAAAATTTTCTGTCAAAATCATGTCATCCATATCCTTCACATCAGAGTGCATCAAAGACTCGTCTTCTTCCCTTTCCTTGGCATTAATTTCGGGTTCAATAACTGACATTCCTGTCAGAGTATAGTCCAACAGAAATGTGCTTCTTACATGCCTGTCTATCCTGCTAAAATGCCTGTGAGAGTATGGTATGAGACCTTCAAGGAGTTCCCCTATGCCTTTTATCTGAAACATAATGGTAATTAAATACGTTATTGAACAACACTCTTCATTTCTCCACTTCAGAACAACATCCCTCATCTTCATTTCTCGCTACTTTAAAGCTAAGCCCATTATATAACAAAAAAGTAAACATACATATATATATATATATATATATATATGATATGTTCAATTAATAAATATTAATAAATACGAAGTCAAATTAGAAAATTTATAGAGAAAAACATACCTAATTTGAATAGAATTTGTTTAGAAGAGATCAAACTTAATTTAATTAGAAAGTAAATTAAATTACTAGAAAAAGTAAATTCTATTTAGTTTAAACAACAAAGTTTACTAGAAACTATAAAAACCAAATTAAAAAATATATTATTTGAATGATGACATGGAAAAAAAAAATTTGATGAGTAGAATGATGACACAGAAAAATATGAGCTTTTAAAAGCCAATGTGGCAAAGCTAACATGGTACCATTAAGAACTCAATTTTTAGACCTGGTGTAACTTTAGTAAAGTTACACCTCTTTTACACCGTAGATTTCTAAGAGATCTAACGGTTAAAAAAAACATCATTAAATGTTATTGCTTTCCACTTCATTCTTAATTAATACTAGCATTTTTTTTCTCTCCTTATTTATTGTTTTATTGTTTTTCACTTGATTAAAGGGCACACGCCATTTTCAACAACCTAAAAACCATACTAATCTACTAAAGTGCATCCCACCATGGCCAAACCTCCCATTTCATTGACAAGCAAGTGAAAGCTACAACAGAAATTTCTAAATTTTCATCGCAATCTAAAACTTTTTTGTTTACTCGGGTTTAATACTTGTCTTTTCAGTAGAAAGATGGACTATAGATTTCTAATGTATTGGGAAAATCTGGGCATGGAAACCATGTGAAAGATTTATGCAATACCTAGAGCAACCAAATCCACAAAAGACTACACGTGACAAATACAAAAAATTAACAATTTAACACTTACCCAAAAGAAATTTTTCAAAGAAAAAGACAAATCTAAAAGACGAACCTAGTAGAGCAGACAGAGCAATAGTTTTCTAAGAAAATTTAGAGCTTCCTTTCGATAAAAACACAGCAAAAGAAAATTTTAAGGAAAGACAAGGAAAAAATGATGTCTTTTGTTTAGTTTTCTAAATTGAGATCCAGACCAAATCCTCACTCCATTGCCAAGTGATAGAGGACTTATAACCAGTAAAAAAGTTAAAATTTTTGGCCTTAGTTGGTTTTGGACTGATATCTAAAACTATACATTATAATTTTGAATTAATTTAACAAGCTAATAAATTTAACATGTAGCTCCAATATGCAGTGTGGGTCAATGCAGGAGAAGGAGGTGAGTTCAAAGACGTCTAGACAGATATGAGAGAGAGAGAGAGAATAGTAGAAGAAGAAGAATACGGGTTGGGTGGAGAGAGTTTAACGACTCATTTGAAAAGCAGGTTGTTGAAAATGGTAAGTGCCCTTTAATCAAGTGAAAAACAATAAATAAGGAGAGAGACAAAAGTGGAAAGCAATAACATTTAATGATGTCTTTTTTAACCGTTAGATCTCTTAGAAATCTACGGTGTAAAAAAAGTGTAACTTTACAAGAGTTACATCGAGTGTAACTTTACATGAGTTACACCGGGTGTAACTTAAACCTCTCTCTCTCTCTCTCTCTCTCTCTCTCTCTCTATATATATATATATATACACACAGATGATTGATTTGTATTATATATAGATGATTGATTTGTATTCAAGGTTTTGGGCCCCACAAATGAGGTTCCTCACACCCTGCTGGTTTCCAGAAGACTAGAATACTGAGTTTATATACCATTTCCATGGTTATTTCAACCTACTGAGACACAATATTTTGAAACGCCATACAGAAGAGGAATTCTTAAAAAGACCAGTACCTCAATTATCTCTGTTGGAGGAAGGATATTGAAAACTCTGAAAAGCACAAATTGTGCAACATGACAGAGCTTCGGCTTTGTATTCCATTCTCGAACATATTCAAACAGTAAACGAAACTCTCCCTTGCCAATGGCATTAAGAGCTTTATCCATCTGATTTTCAGCCTCTTTCTTCCTGCAGCGGACTAGGCTATAAGAAATATATACAAAATAGGGGGGGGGGGGGGGGGGGGGGGGGGGGGGGGGGGGTTTGTTGTATTTAAGATGTTCCTAACCTGAAAAGTTCAGCAAACAATTCAAAAAGTTTATGAGGCCTGCGAAGTTCAAATGCAATTTGGATTGCTTTAGTGTAGTCAGCATCTGATACAGCATTTTCCAATTCTTGACCTTTCAGAACCCCTTCCTCCTGCATATTAATATGACACCGACTTCTACATGTAAGATATTGCTACAATATTTAGTCAAAATTCATAAACATATCAGGTCTAAAAAATAAAGACCCCAAATATGAAACATCAACACAATAAGCTAAACTTAAAATATAGAAACTGGACATTCCAACATATCATGTCTAAATAATAAAGACCCAAATAAAGACTATATAGTTCCACTCATTGATAGGGACCCTTATGAAAGTAATGCCTACAATGTATCGAAGCAATCAGAAACAGCCAGATGACGGTAGCAATAGTAGAAAATTGATAATCATTAGAAAAAGAAAAGACAATAATAAAATATGAGATCAGGATAGTATGATAGTTACAGAGTCCATATAATAATCAAAGACCAACCAACCTATATGTCTGAACATTGCTGTATATCAACTACAGACAACTGCAATTGCTGCCAGACTTAATAAATGATAGAACCATGATAACAGTAACTCATAATAGTGCAGCTTATTCACAGTTTTAAAAGAAACCTTCAAAAGTGGATTAATAAATGCCAGATGCCCTTTCAAATTCAGCTGACCAGTTACTAGTATAGTGCAGTGCATGTAATTTGGCTAGGAGCTCAATACGTCCAATTGTATTATTTTGTGATTCAGGAACTTAGCATAACAACAAAATTCTGAAAATCCATGACAAAGTTCAAGCATCATTTATACTTATTTGTACCAAAGAAAATGCTACTATATTCAAAATTTTCAATGAATGGCCAAAATTTCACAAAGTCCAAGTATCAGAGTTCCAACAAACAGAGAACAAGCTAGGGCTGAGCAGGAACCCATGTCACCCGACCCGACAGGCTTTGGGGGGTCATGAGGTCATTTGGGTTGAGTCCAGGTCCCACATTCTGATCAGCCTTGGGTCTCATCCAAGTATCCTGACTCGCCCAATCCTAAAATTGATTTTTTTTTCCTTCTATTTTTTTTTTTTTCTTTCAAGTTCTTACACCTTTGGGACCTTGATTAGTTTTTTATTAGCATGAGTCAATATTTGAGTTGAAAATTTGCTATTTTCACAAAGGACTATCCATTAATTTACCTGCCCGAGACCCAACCCAACCCGGACGTGCAGGTTCAGGTGAGTGGGATTTCATGTCATCTCTATCAGGCTGGGTTGCTAGTCAGGTCTAAACCCAACCTGACCCAGCCCGTGCTCATTCCTAGGGAAAACACTCTCTCAATTTCTAGAAATTTAATTTTCATCAATCAACATTATAAATTTTTGGCAAGATTGAATTTAAAATACCAGGAAGGTGAAAACATCTACTCTTAACGGAAAGGATTGTATGATTGGCATAGCATTAGCATCATTAGGGATGCAACTCCTCAACATCTTATGAGGGCCATTTGGGGGGAACAGAATAACCCACCTTTTTGGGCCACTTGATTGAATGTTGTACTATGATTTTGAGGGGAGGGAGTTATCTTGTAATTCTCTATTTGATTTCAGGGGTCACTTAAATCTATATTAGTGATTCTTTAGGAGGCTCTATTATTTGAGCTCTCTTTTTCTTTTATAATATTCTTTATTATACTAAAAAAATGATTCTCACGATAAGGCACAAAAATAGCAGGTAAGACAACTCACCTCTTTACGGAAAGCCTCCTCTTTGTCATCAGACGTACAATCATACCACAAATTAATGACAGCATCACTGCCACCAGTAGCAAGCATTTCTGTCTTCTTCCCAATAGCCAGTGCCCAAACCTGCAGGCTAAATCCTGTGAGCAACAGAGAAGGGCAAGCAAAAATCTAATTGCAGAAGAGAGAGACAATCCCACAACAATACAAAACTGCTTCCCCCAACACCACCCCCCCCCCCCCCAACTCAGATAACAAAACCAGGCTATTATGGGAGTGCAAATGTATAAAGAATTCAAAACAGGGTAATGATGAATGGTGAATCAAATTTAAAAACTACGACTATGACTTGAGGATGCAAATGAAGTGAAGAATCCATAGAATTATGTGAATGGCCATTGCCACAATTGCACCAATCAAACTTTAACTGCCCTAGCAAAATGCATCTGCCAAGTTGGCACAGCCAAAAAAAAAAAACAAAAATCCTACAATCACACCTTAATCTTTTTCATTTTCCAAAACAACCACATAGAGAGGATAACATGTTAAATAACTGAAATAGCTCGGTGCTGCTTGCTGAGTCATATTTAGGGACAGAAACAAGACATATTAAGAAGACCCCAGCACAAATGCAACATGGCTATGGTGCCATTACAGGATTATGAAGATAACTCACATCAAATTTGAAGGAGGGTCAGCCACCCCCACCACCCACAAAGGGAGGGGTAGCTTCGGTGCTGTTTTGTTTAAATACACCTCGAACTATAATAGACATAACCTTGAACAGTTTTCTTTTCCAGTGATCCCTTCAATGAATCATGGGAATTGAACAGACACCTCTTTTTATCAAAAGATCAATCCTCTTCATGTATGTTTTTCATTGATGTGAGATTAATATTTCTTTTTGTTTTATTGGGAGTTACGTAGGTAATAACATCTTCAGTGAAGGATCTTTTAGCATGTTAGAGAAGAGGCATCGAAGTGCACTGCAGATGTTTGGAATGCTATTCCTTTGTGTTTTTGATCTGGTGTATTTGGAAGGAGCATAATTCTAGTATGTTTGAAAATTTTGAAGCCCTATTGATCCATCCAAACTTCTCATTCTTAAGATCTCTATTTGATTGGATATTGGGACTTTTGCTTCTTCCTCATTTTTGGAATTTTTAGATCTATGTAACTTTAGATCCTAGATTAGTTGCTCTTGTGTGATTCCCATGTACTAGGGCTTCACCCTCTTTTCTTTTAAAATACATCTTTTATTACTTCTTAATAATAATAATAATTATTATTATTATTATTAAAATTTTATTTTTTAAAAAAAATGAAAAAAAGAAGAATATGTTAATTTTCATTTTTTATTGGACAGAGTTGTCCTGCAAACAGGTTTGGAGGAATCTTGTCCAAACCACTACAGGTCAATTCATAAAACCAGCTTGTTTGTCATCTGTTTTTTTGTGGTGCACAACCTAAATTAGGAGTTTTGGACCCTCCATGTTGATGATCAAAACAACATATGTACTGATGGACACCATCCCGATGTCAGGCATGAATTTCACAGTACATCAAAAACATATACAATCCAGGTGAACCGATCATGACATATTCAGAAGTGTTTTTACATCCAAGATAACAGAAGATGAGCCTTCATCTTCCTTCTCACTTATATGAAGAAAATAAACATGCAGATAATAAAACATATAACAGGTTTAATGAGACTTTTTTTTCATGACATAGATCCACAGAATGAGATAACCCATAAGATCAAGCATTACTCTACATGATCTTGAGGATAAAAATGAGAAGAGATTTTGTTAGAAAGACTAATATAATTATTAAAATAGTAGCTGCTTCCACACCTTGTCCTCATGCTTATCATATGTAGCAATGCACTCGTTGGTTTTCACTGTCCATAGCTTTACCAGACCATCAGCACCTGAAAATGATTATTTAGTTGAATACATGTCATGTGAATAGTAGATAAAGACCAAATAGGTAACTATTAGCCACATTACCACAAGAAACAAATTGGGTCCCACGAGTAAGAAAGGACGCTCTTAATACACTTGATGTATGCCCTTCAAATGTTTTCAAGCATGAACCATCAGATATTGACCAAATCTTTATCGTTTTATCACCAGATGCAGTTATGACACATTGCTCAATGGGAGAAAACTCTACCGACCAAATTCCCCTTTTATGCCCTTTAAGTACAACTACAGATACCAGATCTGGAAGCCTCCAAATGCAAGCAGTGCGATCCTATTCATCACACAAACACCCCCAAAAAAGGAGGAAATTTAGTAAATAAACCTAATGAAGCAACTTTATCAAGGAAAACAGAAATTTACATAAGGCAGGCAATGCCTACAGCATGTGCACTTTCTTTGGAGAAAAAAAATTAATTGCTAAAAATAAAAACAAAAGGCAAAGAAGATGTGCCTTAAAAATTACAAACCTGAGAACCACTGCAAACTAAGCTATCATTTGGTGCAACAGCTAGACAATTAATATCCTTATCATGAGCTGCTACAACTGCCTTTGCTTTTAAATTAAGTGGTTGTTCGACCCCATCTAAGAGACCGTCCAAACTCCACACTTTTAGCGTACGATCACTAGAACAAATAAAGATGTAGGTTAAAAAAATAGAGAAATAATAGTTCCTAAAAATATTAGGGGAGAGTGCAACATAAGGTTACTAGTGTGAATCACAAGCACCGATTTAAGTTACATTATGATGGAAGAGCAGAGAACAATTATTGTGGCATTAAATGATCCATGAGTGGCCAAATATACACAGAGGATCAGTGTGCTATTCAATGCCATTTCAAAGCAAAACTAGGAGAAAAGAGGAATTTGAGAATGACAAAATAGCAGAAAATTCAAAAAAAAAAAAAAAAAAAAGAATAGGAATAGGAATAGGAATAGGAGAAATATAAACTTTAGCAAAACAAAAAGTTCAAGATCCATATTTATCTATTCCACGTTAAGATTAAACCATCATAAATGCATTCAATTGCAACACAAAATTGTTGAAGTTCACCAGAGTACTTCTGCAGCTCTATCATCTTAGATACTCCAAAACTCATTCACACAGACAGATATATTTTTGAGGTTTAGAAATGAATCTTTGCCATTAACACCTATTTAGATGAGTCTGTGTGTGTGTGTGTGTGTGTGTGTGTGTGTGTGTGTGTGTAAGCTTTCATATCCTAGCCTAAATAGAGCACTTCTATGGTTACCAATAATATTGTACTAAATTAATAATGTGACCACCATTAAATTTTCCATGATGGAAACTTTGGAAATTTTTTTGTAAAGTTTTAATATGCTGACTCAAATCACTTTTACTTCATTTGTGCATAACAAACACGGTTTTCTCATGAACTAGTCATGGCCTAATATAGCCATGTTGCCCAAATAACATTTAAAGATATAACAAAAATCAACCTTAAAATGAAAACCCTTTAAAGCATATTTATTTTCTCCCTGAAATGAGATCTGCCTTCTTCAGGGTAAACTTATGCTACATGACATTTAAAACAAATCTGAATTCTCAGCATTTAATTGTAACCCTTGAGAGCAAGTGTACAGGAATCAGGATGGAAAGAGGAACTTATGATTTGAATAATCAGAAATTTAGTTCAGGCAAGGACCCCAGAGCCCAATAGATATCACCTAGCCCTTTTACCAGGAATTAATTCAATACGCAGGACTGTAAGGATTGTGATACAAAGCAAAGGCCAGTATAATTCACAATGAATTACACTTTCTTAACTTTATGAAAAGCTCACCATAGGAATCATTACCTGGTATTCCATCCCAACTAAATAACCCTTAAGTATAAGTACTCTTGTCCTAAAGCTTACCAGTTACCACTTACCACCCTAGAGTAGTGGCTAATACAATGGAAGCAACATGATAAAACCACATCAAAAGAGTTCAAAGTACTTATGAATGAAATAGTCAGATGGAATTTCATGGTAAAGGGATTGTATGGGTAAAACTCACCTACTACCACTAACAAAGAAGTTCTTTTGCTTCTTTGAGAAAGCTACAGCTCCAACAGCTCCCATATGACCTACACCAACTCCAACGCAACATCTGCTTTCTGATTCCCAGAGTCTAACCTATATAGAGAATGGAATTAGAAATATAGAAACATATGGCATATTACATACAACATAGAGCATACAAATCATCTCAGAGAGAGGAGGGAGGAGTGGAGAGAGAGCATGCACTGTCCAATAATAAATGAAGAAACAAAGTAAAGTGAGTTTCCCCATCACAGCCATATTTATACTTGTCAATTTTTTTCCCCTTATGATTGGTAAGTTATGCACCCAAGTGGTCTTGATCCTTCTGCATTAACTCCACATTGTTCTTACAAGGAGGACATGTCATTTGAGCTTAAGCTCATTGGCTTCTGTTTAATATTACTTGCAGAGTGCAGACTACATGATTAGAAAAAATCAAACCAAGTCCACTGCAGGTACCTTGAGAGCAGAAGAAAATAGAACTTACATTGTTATCCTTACTTCCTGTTACAATAAGTGTTCTTCCAGAACTTGATACACAGGTGTCAAGGCATAGAACAGTTTCAGTATGACCAGCCAATACATAAGAACATGACATGGCCGTTAGGTCATACACTCGTACCTGCATGAGTCCAAATTGAGATACATATTAGGAATCAAAATCACAAAAATAACATCATATTTTCTTCCAGTAGCACAAGTAAGAATTCTCTCCATCCTAGAGGACATAGTGGCCACATCCATGCAACCTAGCCTAGCTTATGCATTGAGGAGACCATGAATATATTATCAATTTAATTACTGCTTATAACTGCATTGTATGTTTTTACCTATTATTACACCACTCATCCAACACAAATGTCACTTTTCATGAACAACAAAATGTTTCAACGCAAAATTGCTTGAAAATAAAGGTAATCGATGATGGGGGGAAAAAAAAAGAAGGATAATTGCTACAAATCTCTTAAAAAGGTAAAAATGAGCATGATAATAAAACCTAATAATTGCTGAAACCAGGTTTCAGAATGTACAATTACTCTAGGTCCCGATAACAGAAGAACAGGTCTTCACTCTTCCAAGACAGAAATGGCTATGAGTTGTTCTGAAGTGACACACATAAAACTCTCCTAGGAGGCTGGAGAACATTCAAAGTCAGAACTAACATAGACAAAAGAATTTAGGGTGGTAACATTCAGAGTTCTCTTGCAAACACGGAAACCAGAAAAAGGTGAAAAAAGAAACAATGATAAGATTGAGTTATCATATTGAATCTTTCAGTGACCAATTATTCAGATCTTACATCCTCTAGATGCAAGCTACCAGTACAAAAAATGTTGAGATAGGTAAGAATCAACACATTTACCTGTTCAAGATTTGTGGCAACCGCCAGAAACTGTTCCTCTTCACCTAAAAATTTCATATCCACAATCTCTTCATTGTATCCTACAAGTCTTCTGCTTAGGATTAATTTAAACATCTCTTCTGGGTGTTCTACTGGGGAATAGAAAAGAAACTGCTGATCAGCAGTCACACAAAGCAACCCTTGATCAAAAGGCAGCATAACTGCAGAAGTGAAGCCCCTATCCATGTCTGAGCTGTCAGTAATATCTGATGACTTTTGCTCAAACAAGCAAACTGCCCTGTTAAAATGAAAAATAAAAAATATAAATAAACTCATCAAACTGCTTTTCATTCTAAATGAGAAACAATCATGAGAACTAAAAATACAAGTCCCAGAGGCCTCGCAACCATTTATCTGAAAAAAAAAATCCGAACAAACTACAAACTAATAGAAAAACAACTTGATGTTGTCTTACCTTTCAGAGTTCCATATTCTTACAATCCCACGTTCACCAACCGTGATAAAATGAATTTCTGATGAACCACTTGCTTTCTTCCCACTTTGCTGAGAGAATAAAGCCACGCTTGAAGCGAAGGGGCTTCCAGTGCGAATTGTACAGACAGCTTCAAGTACCTCATATGTTAACACAGTCTTTTTGAAACCATAGTCATGAAGATCCCACAAGTTTACAACCTGCAAACATCCTACACCTCATTTTTCAGCTGACACTAAATGGTTTCCAACTATATAAAATTAGAAGCAACCAATACAAGTAAATAATGTTTTAAGACAACAGAAACCAAAAAAAGTTCCAGCATTTTGACATAAACTCATTCACAACTGCTTGTGACATTAAGTACAACAATCTAGTCATTAAATAAAGTCCCCTATGCCATAGGAAATGACCAGCGCTAAGTTTTCAGTTAGACAGAAGACACTGCAAAGAGACCAAAGTGTAGATGCAACTGGCTAGGTAAGGTAACTTTACTTCACTCAGCCTAAAAGGTAGTTATCAATAATGCCTTCAAAAGGCGTTCTCAGTTGCAAAATAATAGATAGATTTGGTCAAGAGAAGATGAAAAATTCATCATACACAAGATGGATTTTGGTCAGATTTATTGCCTCCAACGTCAATGACTTAAAATAAATAAAAGGGCTGCTACGTGGATATATTAAAGAAAAAGCAAATGGACAAACTTAAAGTATGAGAAAGTGAATTTACACAATATCTAATAAGAGTATCATAAGTATATTAAAATAACCACGTCTGTGAGCAAAGATTTTTTTAAAAAAATTGAACCGTGCCTTATCTCTTCCAGCAGTGAGCAAGATCCATCCATCCTCAGATATAGCCATAGAAGTTACTGCTGACTCATGTTTTCTAAAAGTTGCAAGACATTCCTTGGTCAAAAGATCCCACACTCGTACTGTTGCATCAGCACCTCCAGAGAAAAACTATAAACACCAGACAGAATGATAAGCTAATAATGAAAGAAAAAAGCAATTGAGTAGACTTAATGGTTAAAAAGAATAAAAGGAGTCAAATATTTTACATTTTCCTCAAATGGTATTACTTCAAGAGAATATCAGTCATGGTAATTTCTTTTAGAATGATAATTGTTTAAATCCCTAATATAACTAATGTACTATTTCTTTTTGTTAGTGCATTCACAGAAATTGCACAGCTGCACACACTTGCAAATAAAAAAGGGCATATGGATCACATGCTGCTTGAGTGCAATTAAAACATTGGGTAACAGATAGAGTTGTAAAAAATGTAGATAGAAGTTACAAAAAATGTAGAAGATAAAAATATATCAAATAGAAATTAAAGTCTCTCTCATATTCAACATAACTAAGGCACAAACCAAATTTGACATTCCATTTAAAAATTGGGAGAGGAGGGCAACAGAATTTCAATTCATATACACAGCAACATACAATAAGGTTCCTGTAACTATTGCTTGAAGTGGAAGGTTCTGAGTGCATGTAAGCAAAAACATGAGTACATGACACAGTTTCACACCAGCTTCATTACAGGCATCAAGACTTGCAAAGTCCACTCCAATAAGGAATCATCCAATTTCTCAGTACCACATTTTTAGAGTACATGGATAAATCTATGCAATAAGAACATTCCGAAACTGAAAATGCCATCATAACTGGACAGGAATTTCCAAGCTATGTTTCCATGAATTTTTCAGCTTTGACACATTATTTATAATGCAACAGAAACAGCCTTAGATCAAAAAGGTTCTTCAGTTTCCAAGACTCTTCCTTCTAGTATGTGAAAATATGAGATCCAAGGGAACAATAACAACTTAAGAGATACTTTTTTTTTTTTTGGCAATGCTTCAAATACCTTTGGAAGAAAAAATAAGACGAGGCTGATGAGCCACAGCTGGAGATTCCATTGGCGAACAAGTGAAGAGCAGGATAGTATATGTGGTTTTAGGGTTTGCATAGTTAATTCTGTACATTAATTTTCTCCAAAATTTTTAGCATGAAGAACCCAATATTGGAAGCCCCTAGTATTATTAAATCCATGACACACTGAATTGAACCCAAAAAAAACCAGCCTTGAATATAACAAAGACTTAAAGAAGCATCAAACTGAAGCAAGCAATAAAAAAATTTAGTGTAATGAGTGAAACAAAGATACCGCAAATAATCAACAAATGTCACCTCTTGAACACTGCAAACAGCAAAATTAAAACAAAAAAAATTCCTTTAAGTAGGAACTTACCAGTAATTTATCCGGATCAGGATGGAACATAATACTAGAAACAACCCCTTTGTGACCCTTGAAGGAGTGAGTGCAAAAGCCACCATCGACGTCCCAAACAAAGACGTTCCCATCAGCCCCTGCAGTAGCAAGCAATCCCCCCGACACATGGCAAGCCATAGCCATCACTGGACTATTATGTCCCTACTCAATGCCAACAACAAAAAATTAAAAAAATCATAATCAGAAAATGAGTATGCACAACTATAATTAATAGTTATAGGGGATTTGAACCCTGTATACATCCGTTGGAAACTCCAAAAGGTGCCAATTGAGCTACAATGACTCTTGAAAACTGTAACGAAGATTATATCTTTCAATTATCATCAAACCAAATGAAAATTCACTTTTGGTTATATCCACAACAAACAAGCCTTTGTCTCAAATGTTTTGTTTTCCGTCATTCTATTATATCGAAAATCATACTAAGATGTCAATTTTTTACTACTTCTACTAAACAACCCAATTCAATGAACCCCACAAAATTTGAAATTTTGAAAAAATACCTTCCAAGAACGGACGTTGTTGAGGGTGGACAAATCCCAGACTCTAATCTGATGACTGTGGCCGGCGGAGAATAGCAATTTGTCGTCTGGACTAAGCGCCAAGGCCGTGTGAGCTTCTGAGTCGCTGTCGATGGTCGATCTTATCGACGCGTTCGATGAATCGACGATTCTGATCGATTCATCGCAGGCGCAGGCGATGAATGAGCCGTCTGATGAGACGGCGAACGGCCCACCTGTGTAGAATTGTTCAAGTGAAGGCACGCACCGGTAATTCTTCTTCGATGTTAGGGAAGCCATGAGAGAGAGTGAGAGAGAGAAGAAGAAGAAGAAGAAGAAGAAGAAGAAGAAGAAGAAGTTTTAGGGTTTAAGGGGTTGAGCAGAGCAGAGGTGGAGGCTAGGGTTTAAGCCTCAAGGGGTTTACAAAGTGAAACACATAAAAGATAAAACTCATTTGGTCACGGACACGGTGCGAACTGACGGAACTAATGTCCTGTGGGCTGTGACGGCACCAAACCAAAAAAAAAAAAAACAAATATTATTATGCACCTTATAGCTATTTACTTCAAAATATCAATGTTATTAACATAATTGTTCTTTCTCATCAAAAATAATTGTTAATAGTTTCTCAAAAAAAAAAAAAAATTGTTAATATAATTTGTTTCAAATGTAGCTGAAATTTCAAGAAACTTAAAAAATAATAGTATGATTATAAAATTCTATTAAATGAAAGTTTCTAATAAAATTTGGGTTTTTTATAATTTCAAGAAACTCTAAGATGTGATTTTGTCATAGGGCACACTATAAATAACTAAAATTCCCACAAATTATATATATATGTGTGTTAATTCAAACCACAAATTTTTCAAGATGATGTGATTAACGAAAGATTCTTGAACAAAAAAAAAAAAAAAAAAAACGCATGAGCCATTAGCCACATGAAATTTTCTAAGAATAAACGTAAAGTTTTGGTGATTTTTATTGGCGCAACATAATCTAGCATAAAGTATAAACTAAGGAATTAAGAAAGTTTAATTTGAGAATTTAGATTTGATTGTCAAATTGCAATTCCATCAAGCTATCAGTTTTGAATTTATCTTATAGTTGTTAGTACAATTTGAATGATTACTTATCACTATATTAATATTAAATTTCGACAATTGATTTCATGATTCATCAATTGAATTGACAATGCTAGAACTTGGCATTATTTTGGCTGAGCTTGAATAGAATCATCTTCAATTTGATTAGAGTATCGTTTGTTTAAAATTAAAGGGAAAATATTGTACTTTAAGGCTAATGTTATGTTTAGATGAGTTCTATGGAAAACGTTCTCAATTTTATCTCATATTGAGCATATCAAAATCATAATCATCAATAAAATCACCAAGAAGATTTCAATTTATTTAGGACATTAAGCAAGCAATTATGTGATTTTATTTAAGGATGAAATTGTGGGTTCGACATATGATTTTAGGCTTTTTCTTCTTGGCAAGGAAGCTCACCAATTTGGTTTAAAGTCTGGTTTTATATCACAATTTCATCTTTAAAAAGTGACTAAGTAATGATTTATAGAAGTGTCACATTTTCCTTGGGCACGTGTTTGATTCAAAAGTTCTTGTATTAACACAACAAAATTTCATAAAAATTTGCACAATATGCTGATATGTCAAATCCACCATAGGTCATTAAAATAAAATAAAATTATATTTAGACCCACCACAACTCAAAGTAAAAGTAATATAAAATATCCAGGATAGTTCTCTCCACCTCTGTAGTGGGTCTCTCTTCCACCTCTGTGTGGCTCGTCTCTACCATTGCTGTGTGGTCAGTATCTACCATTGCTGTGTGGTCAGTATCTACCACATTTGTGTGGTCTTTCTCCACCATCCGTGTGGGTCTTCTCCACCGCTTGCGTGTGGATTTTTCTCCCTACTCTCTTTGTGGGTTCTTTCCATCTTTGTCAGTTTTTTCCCATCATCTTTCCCCAAATCTCTGTTTTCTTACCCACATTTTCATGCCCATCTTTCATGTGTGTGCTTAGGGAGGTAACCATCGTTGCTCTTCAGTGGGGTTGGTTGGTTGGTTGCCTTGGTGTCTTGCCTTTCGTGGGTCCTGGTGGCGGGAATAGTCCTTCTTCCACAGCTAGTGGGTGGATTGGTGTCCCCTTGTGCCGAGTATCTGCCTACGATTTTATTTGTGTTGCAACTTCGGCTAGCTTTGATTCTCCTTGCTTGGCTTTATCGTGGCCTAGTTCAAGCTGAGTTGATTAGATCCCTTAGGATGAATATTCTCATGTGGAATTGCAGAGGAGCTCTTAATCCGGATTTTAAGAGAAGGATTTTTGAATTGGTTGGGAATCACCGACCGTCGGTTATGGTTATTACGGAGACCAAAGTTGGTGGTGTGAGAGCTGAAAAAATCATAGAGGGTTTGCCCTTTGATGGTTTTATTATAACTAACACTTTGGGTTATGCTAGAGGCTTATGGTTATTGTGGAATAAAGAGAGTGCGGAAGTTTCTCTATTGGCGAAAACGGAGTAGGATATTCATGCTACTCTTAAGGTACATGCTTCAAACCTTTCTTGGTTATTTTCCACTATTTATGCTAGTCCTCGTCTGGCTGAAAGACGAATTTTGTGGTCTAATATTGAGGAGGTGGGTTAGTTGCACTCAATGCCATGGCTTATGATAGGGGATTTTAATGAAGTCCTTTGTGGTGAGGATAAATTTGGAGGGAATCAAATTAATATTAATAGAGCTATGGAATTTAAAGCTTGTTTAGAGTCCTGTAGTTTTGTTGACTTGGGGTTTGCAGGGCCTAAATATACTTGGGCGAATAAGAGACAGTTATCAGACTTAATATTGGAAAGGATAGAACGATGTTTTGCTAATCCCCTTTGGAGAGTTCTCTATCCAGAAGCTACTGTAACTCATTTACCCAGAACTTATTCTGATTATCATCCTGTTTTGATAGAATTATGGAAGCCCGAGACTGATAGGGCTAACAGACCTTTTCGCTTTCATAGTAAGTGGCTGCTACATTCGGATTTTCTGAGGGTGGTCAAAGAAGCTTGGTCTGAAGGAGATTCCTTGCACCCGGCCACTATGGGGTTTACAAGGAAAGTGAGGTTGTGGAATTCTGAGGTTTTTGGGAATCTCTTTGCTAGAAAAAGGAGAGTCCTAAATAGACTGAATGGCACTCAAAGAGATTTAGCGAATAATCCTTGTGAGGCACTACTTCGGCTTGAAACAAGTTTAATTGAGGAATACTTTACTATTCTCCTCCAGGAAGAAGAGTATTGGGCTCTAAAATCAAGAATTAATGCTGCTCGCGTTTAGGGATCGTAACACCTCCTATTTTCACATGACTACTATCGTTAGGAGGCAGAGGAATAACATTAGATGCTTGAAGAATAGTGTTGGGGAATGGCTAGAGAATGAAGAGGCGGTTAAAAAGCACATTTTGGTGGGGTTTGAAAACTCTACTCCACTGAGATGTGTATGTCCTCACGGCAATCCTCGATATCAGAATTTGCTTGCTGCTTCTTGTCTGAAGAAGAAAGGGATTGGTTGGGTAGAGAAGTAACGGAGGAGGAGGTTAAGGATGGTCTGTGGAGCCTGAGGCCATTTAAAGCGCCGGGTCCAGATGGTTTGCATGCTGGATTCTATCAACAATTCTGGGGTGATGTGGGGAAATCGGTTTGCAAAGAAATTTTGGATATATTTGAGTATGGGAAGGTGCCTGACTATCTCAATGAGACCTTCATTACTTTGATTCCGAAGTGCCAAAGCCCTGAATTTTTGGATAATTATCGACCGATCAGCCTTTGTAATTCAATCTATAAAGTGGTTTCTAAAATCATTGTAAACAGAATTAGACCCCTCATAAGGAAACTAGTTGCCCCTGTCCAAACAACTTTTGTACTGGGTAGGAAGGGTATTGATAATGTGTTGTTAGCTCAAGAGCTGTTCTATGCTTTGGATAGAAAGACAGGAAAAGAAGGGTACATGGCTATTAAAGTGGACTTGGTGAAAGCTTATGACAGACTAGAGTGGAGTTTTGTTTATAAGGTGCTTCAAGCTTTTCATTTTCCTCCTAACTTGATCAAGGTGATTATGAGCTGTGTTACTTCTACTAGGATTTCAATCCTCTTTAATGGAGGTGCCTTGGAGCCTTTCAAGCCGTCAAGAGGGCTAAGGCAAGGTGACCCGATTTCTCCTTACTTGTTTATTCTATGTATGGAGTTTCTTGGACATTTAATTGAGGAGAAATGTGTCAATGGAGATTGGGTGCCATTAAAAGCCTCACGAGAGAATATTGGAATATCCCATTTGTTTTTTGCGGATGATTTAATATTATTTGCTAAGGTGGAGGAAAAATCTTGTGAGGCAATTTCAGAAGTTCTTAACAGATTTTGTGAGGAGTTGGGACAAATGATGAGCTTTGAAAAGTCAAGAATTTATTTCTCTCCAAATGTTCGAGAGGGAATTAGTGAAGAGATATGCTCAAAATTGGGAATCCAAGCCACAACTAATATTGGTAAGTATTTGGGATTTCCTATTAATCATAGAGGGGCTGCAAGAAACCGTTTCAACTTTGTTGTGGATAGGGTGATGAATAAACTAGCAGGGTGGAAGGCTAAGTTCTTATCATTTGCAGGGAGGACTGTCCTTGTGAAATTAGTCATGTCTGCTATTCTTAACTATGTGATGCAAGGGGAGGCATTACCTATTCAATTGTGCGAGAAGTTGGATAAGATCAATAGGGATTTCCTATGGGGGTCAACTAGAGAGAAGAAAAAACTTCATTTGGTTGGGTGGAGTAAAATAATTAAACCTAAGGATGAGGGTGGTCTTGGGATACAGGCAGCAAGAGAAAAAAACTTAGCGCTCCTTGCTAAGTTGAATTGGAGAATGTATGAGGAGAAAGAAGCTTTGTGGGCTAGTGTTATTTTGAAAAAGTACTGTTCAGAGGACAAAAGACGATCAAGAAATCCTGACAAGCTTCCGGCCTCTTCTAATTGAAAGGCTATTAAGGCTGGCTTCCAAACCTTTGCTGATGGTATTTGTTGGGGAGTGGGCAATGGGACTAGGATCAGAGTCTGGACAGATTGCTGGATAAGAGGAAAGTTTCTAAGGGAATTGATTGAAGGTCCCTTGAAGCAACATGAGGCGGATATGATGGTTGGTGAGCTTATTGGTGGACAAGGTCAGAGTTGGAGATGGGAAAGGCTTTCATTTGAGCTGCCCCAGGAAGTTAAAGATCGAATTAAAGCTATACCTATAAGTCAAGTTGATAGAAGTGAGGATTTAGTGCTATGGAAACACTCTAAAGATGGGGAATTCTCTGCTAAATCAGCCTATTTAGCTAATATATCTCAGGATCCAGCCCCTACCTTCCTTGGTGCTTGGATTTGGAAGTTAGATGTACTTTCCAAAATTGCAAATTTTTTGTGGCTGTGTGTTCATAAGAGTGTTCCAATTAAAGATATTCTTGCTTCAAGGGGTATCATTGAAGATAAGTGCTGCCCTCTTTGCAAGAATCAGCCCGAAACAATTGTGCATTTATTGAGGGAGTGTGACTTTGCCCGAAACTTTTGGCATCTAATGAGAGTGCCACCTGATGCTGTGCAGTCTTTCCAAGCTTTGGATGTGGTTTCTTGGCTACGGGAAAATTGTTTTAGTAAAGCAATACATCAATCTTCGGTGCCATGGAGTTTTGTCTTCCCTTTTGCTATATGGGAGTTGTGGAAACATAGAAACAAAGTGTCCTTTGAAAATAATCCTCTCAATCCAATTCTGTACAGACTGTGTATAAATCAAGCCATGGAGTATTATTTTTGTGTGGGCAAGATCAGGGAGCAGAGAAGCATGGCTGTCATTGCTGTGAGATGGGAAAAACCACCTCCAAATTGGTACAAATTAAATACTGATGGGGCATCGTGTGGAAATCCCGGGAGGGCAGGTGGCGGTGGTGTTATAAGGGATAGTGTTGGTACTTGGATAAGGGGTTTTGCTAGATGAATTGGCTATACTACAAGTATAATAGCTGAGTTTTGGGCACTTAGGGATGGCTTACAACTAGCCATTTAGCTTGGCGTGCAACATTTGGAAGTTGAGCTTGATGCAAAAGTCATTGTGGACTTAATTAACTCCAAGAACTCTTCCAGTACAGCTTACTCATCCTTACTGTTTGATTGCAGATTTTTGTTGGAAAGGATTCCTCACACCAAGGTGAAGCATGTGTTTAGGGAAGCAAATAGATGTGCAGATGCTTTAGCTAGGATAGGTTGTCATGCTCATGAGGAATATGTTATTTTTGATAGTCCCCCATCTGTTGATGTTTCTGCTGCTGTGTTTGCAGATGAGAATGGGGATAGTGTTTGTAGGCAAGTTGTTGCTAATTTAGCCATTCTGGCTGCCTAGTTTCAATTGTACTTTCCTCTTCACCAAAAAAAAAAAAAAAAGTAATATAAAAGTGTTGTGAAATTTTGGAATGACCCTAAACTTTCGATTGATTCAATGAGTTATAGTTATGCTGTTCTCTTCTACCCACAGAGATGGTGCCAAGTGTAAAGTTGGTTTAATGAGGCATACACCATTTAGCGCGAAACAATATTTGTTATTGTGAATCAGTCTATGGACGCTGGGAGACAACTTCATGTCACAACTCTAAATGAACAGCTATGAGTTGTGGAGTAAAAGGAGCAAAAGCTTGATAATGAGACAGTAGACATGAAAGGGTTTTTTTTTTTATTTATTTAACAAGTGGAGAAGGGGATTTAAACCTCTAATTCTTCTCATAAGGGAGAGCAAGCAACACCATTATTGAGCTACAAGGCTCTTGGCCAAGAACTTTTACCTCTCGTACTTGGAAAGACTAATACCTAGAATCGTCAAGAGTCAATTGATATACTTGTTAAAACTATTCCAAAAAAATAACACTTTTAGGTCTAGACCCAACAAGGTATAGTCTCATCCACGATGAAAGTCGTGTAGAATAAGCTGGGAAGGAGTTATGGACTAAAGAGAGGTAAAAATGAGCCTTCTCAAACAATGATCCTTCTCAAACCAGTTTACTATCCAACTAATCTTTTGAGCAAAATATATATAGCAAGGCCACAGTCTTGCTCTAAAATAATCCAGAAGAGTATGCATAAATGTAAGTTCAGGTCTATTCAGAGATGTGGGAGGAAGATTCATCTGCTGCTCCTCTATCAAAAAAATGCAATCAAACTTGATCCACGCTGAAACAAAACAGCAGGCATAAACAGCTTCTATCAGAGCTGTGAAAAGGACAAGGCCTGCCACATTAAAAGCAAAAAATGGACAAACTATATACTACCTGTTTAAGAAACATGCTGGGTGGCACAGACCTTTCAAGAACCCAAACAAGTAGCCTTTTTCTGTAGTAAGAAAAACAACAGTATCAGAAATCACCAACTCCCCCAGCCATTGCTTGCTATTTGCAATGCTGGCTGGCTTTGGGATAACATTGGAGCAAATTGAAACAAACTTGTAGGGAATGAGATCTGCAAGATTCGCACCATAAGATGCAGGGTTCTCAAGAGAAAAATAAATAGACCATCTGTCCATCCACTCGTCAAGGCATATGAGTTTGCTCTCAATAAAACAAAACCTAAATACTAGCAAAAAGAACCATTCATCACTACATTGACCAAGAACAGAACAGAACTTTCAGTAACAAAATTGGAAATAAAAAAAAAAATCAAGACCATGGAACCCAATTCCAGAGAAACAACTGCCATGAAAAGGAGAAGATGATTAGTAATAAGTAGATGACTTGCTCAGCCTAAGAAAAAAGAACTTGTCAATTGCCCATTGCCCTTAAGAGACACTCGCCCAACACGCCAAATCTGTAGTAGATACCATACTTGCCATCAGGTTAAAAAAGAAATAATAAGTTCATAAAGCCATCCTAATAATACATGAACCAATACCATTTGCAACAATAAGATCAAGATATAGAGTAACAAAGTTCCACAACAGTATATAGAATGCTTTCATGGTAACAAGAAAGTTCCAACACCACCTTAAATGGCCTGGTCAAAGAAGCTATTCATCTTTTTCTACCACCACGCTCTCTTAAAGAAAGTGTAAGTGTCTCTCCTGCTCCAACATTATAATATGCCAGAGACATATTGTCCTTGAGAAAGCCAGGTTTTCCACTCAATTTCTGTTTATTGGCAGGAAGCTGGATCTCCCCTGCAATTTTCTCCTTAAGGCTGCCAACAGTTTCAGATAAAGACTGCACTGTAATCTCCAGAAGCTGCCCTTTAAGATTTCCTTCATCAACATTGGGAGCAGAGACAGCGATACGGACAGGCCCCTGCAAAAATGAAAATCATTCTCAATCAGGAAATCAAGAAACCATTGGTATAGAAAATGTTATAGAAGTGAAAAGAGGCAAAGGTAAAGACTCCACATACCGGATGCTGTGCAAGAAACTGGTCTTCTGGAATAAGCAAAGAATCATCAAGCTTCTGCCTCTTTGGCTCCGGTTCTTCAGGAAGTGGCGGAGGAGCTTCCTCGGGTGGTGGCGGTGGAGGCATTCCTTGAGGCAAAGGGCGGTGGAGGCATCATAGACATGTTAGGTTGGGTTACAGGAAGAGGGGCATAAGGTCGGGGAACTTGCATCGGTGTAAACTGAGAACCTGGTGGATGTGGTACAGGAATACTAGGAGCATTCATAGACATCGATAGCGGCATTGGGGGTGGTCGATTCACCATAAGAGATTGCTGTCCAGAAGTCATTGTCATTGGGGGTGGAGGTGGTCGAACTGAAGGAATCATTTGCATAACTGGTGGCCTGGGCATGGGTACAGGGAGCCCACCACTAGGTGCAGCAGAATACTGTACTGTGTTAACACGAAGAAGATTCATGGCTAGTGCAGGTGGTGGAGGAAGTGGACGAATGGATGGCACACCAGGTCTAGGAGGAGGAGCCGCAGGACCAGGAAGGTTTCTTCCATCATTATTAGAACCATCATTTTGATCCTCTCCAATATTCTGTGACATGGCCTGGTTAGCAGTGCGTCCAATGCTTCCAGTGTGACCATCCCATATGACTTGCTTTGGTTGCTCATCTTTCTTCTTCTCAATCTCAGCCTTGACAGCATTAGAGACTTCTTCCTCCGTGGTACCAAATATATCTGGACGTGTTCGTGCAAGTCCCACAATGTTCCTAGATATCTCATCATCCTGAGCAAGTGTGGTCTCCCTAATCTTAGCAAACATCCTTTCTTTTTGTTCTTTGTACTTGGGATCGATGAGGGAAATCCTCATGTGTTCAGACATCTCATTATTAGGGATTAGCTCACCAGTAATTGGAGAAACAACAAATTTTGTTGGGTCTCTTTCTGCAGGTATCCTGTCCTCTGGTCTCTTCCAGTTCTTCACAATTCTCATTGGTGGTTCTGGTTCTTCTCTTACCTTCATCTCATTTTGCTTTCCATCATCATTCTCTTCAAGACTAGTTGCCCTCATGCCCTCTTCAACAAGCTGCACTTCTTCCTCATCCATTTCCATTTCCACCTCCTTTCCTGGCTCAACAATATCAGTATCTTCTTCCATAGCCGACACCTTACTTCTCCTTATAACCTCCTCGATGGTCATCGGAGGGGGTAAGTCCTCATCCTCATCATCCACAAAGTCTATCGATTCAACCACAACAAAATCATGCCAATCAATCATAGCCATCTCTATCCTTTCCTGCTCCTTTTCATCCTCAGCTTTCTGCCTTGCCTGCTCTTGTGAACGCTCCCACTCAAGCCGATTCACACATCGTTCAAGCACGGTTGTCATGTCAGCAACACTCTTCTTTAGCTTATCCGTCAAACCCTTTGGAGGCATCAAAACTTTTGAATACGCAATCCCGCGAGTGAAGTGAAAAACATGAACATACGGTGAGTTGGTTTCAAAAAATGAAACTGGGGGTTATTAATTTCCCTACTAGTCAACCCTGTCAAGAATGACTTCCCATTCCGAGCCACAAACCTGTGCTGTGAGCTTAATTATATCCAATTCCTCCCCAGTAATCCCTTCAGGAAGCCGAACAGTATACTGCTCAGCTTCCGGGGGATCAAGAACTTTACGAACAGGTTTAAACAAAGCAGCAAGATCAGCCTTCGCAGCCTCAATAGCATCGGTAGTAGTAGGAGGAGCAGATGGTGCTGATGACTCAGTAGCCACAGGCAGAGCAGAATCACCAGGCTGCTGTGCCGGAGACAGATTCTGAGCACGAAATTCCGATAAACGATGTTGATAATAAGCATGGTAAGGATCAGAAGAATTCAAAAAATTGAACTTGACATTGCCAGCATTGTTAGCAATAATCCTCTTTTCAAACTCAGGACCATCTTGGCAACAAACTGGGACGTTTTGTCAACAATGGTTCTGATATCCGGAGGAGGATGAATTATACCAATAGTTCTCGTGTGTGATGCCACCGACACCGACACGGGCACGGGAGCTGACTCGTTTGATGATGGTTTTTCATCATCATCAGTCAACTGAGCTGGTGGTAAGGGCCCAAGATTTCCATCAGAGGGTGGAGCAGGAAGGGGCAAAATTGGCAAAGCACCTAACATTTTCTACTATTCAAAACAAACAAACAAAAACCCTTCGACAAATCCAAGTAACACAACAACCTTGTTCAACGAAGATTCATTCCAACCAACCACAAATTATTGCTACCTGCGAATCATAGAGAAACATCAACAAAAGAAACACTTTTAAAGCTCTCTATGAAAACAAGTTGTCAAAAGACACTAATAAAACAATAATAAAAAACTATCCCTATTTCATGAACTGATTTGCAGTGGTATTTTTTTTTTTTTTTTTTTTTTTTGCTTGTTTAATACCTATTTTTCAGTTATATGGTATGGAAATAAAGAAACAGAGATTTTAAAGGGAAAAAAAATGATAAAGAAAGATAGTGAGTAGGTTAAGTGAGAGGAAAACCTAATCGAAAGAGAAAAATAAAAGTAAATAAAGATTGAAATCTCCACAGATCTTAGAGAAGAAAGGAGAAATCTAGAGAGAGAGAGAGAGAGCATACCAGAGAGAGACGGTGGAAGTGGTTTTCTGGGGAAGGCGGCGTCGGCCCTTTCTGGGTGTCGCGAGCAGGAGAGGGCGTTTGTGCGTGGGAGTTGGAAGAGAGGAGGAAATACAATTTCAGATTTTCACTCATGTTATGGTTTTTTATTTTTTGGGGAAGTAAAATATTATTGTTTTTTTTTTTTTTTCCTTTTTAAAATTAGGAATTTCCTAATGTACAAAATCTAAGAAATTGTATCAATTTTTCACCCCCCCCCCCCCCCCCCCCCCCCCCCCACCCCCTTTTTTTTTTTTCTTAGAATGTAAAGCAAAGTGGTGATGGAGCAATGGTATACCTTGGGCCTTGGGGCCACGGTTTCCCCTAAAATTTTTAATTTAGTTTTATTTGTAGCACAAAAATATGTCAAATATGCCTTGGTATGGCTTTTACTTTTTTATTACACTAATTAATTATATTTCGTTAAAATTCATATTTTGATAATCAAACAGTAAATTACATGTTTTTTTATATTCTTAATATGTATGCAAATTTTTATTTTGTTCACATGTTATTTTTTCTCTAATTCAAGAACTCATCCTTTGTATATAATTTTTAATTTTAAAAATCATAAAATTTAATAGATGATATGATTTTTTTTTTTTTCATTTTGATATATTGCTTTAATCTAACAATGGAATTGTAAAAAAATACATCCAATAAAAAGATAAGTTGTATATTATCCTATAAATATGAAGCGTGGATTATAGGCATGGAGGATTCCTATTCTTTTTCGCTTCAAATATGTCATTTCTCTCTTTGAATTCTCATTATTTTCTTCTTATTGCTTGTTTTCTTTCAATAATATTTTTTTTTTATCTTGCAATATTATTCATTAAAAAAAATTATCTTGTGATATTTGTAAGTGTGAACATGGGACTTGGGTATAAGATTTGTTGGTGATTTGGACATTTGTGATAGATTGGTTATGCCTAAGGCTAAACATTGATCCGCTGTGTCGGGGGGGGGGAGGGGGGAGGGAATGGAACCGTGTGGATCGTCTTTCTAGCAACGTCAACGACAATCTCTATTGAGGTGGTTGTCAATTGTTGACAAAATCTCGCAAGCCAAACCCATAGATCTAAACACCAAAACCCACAACAAATTAAACTCATATCAGGTCTTACCTTGTTGGCTCTTATATGTGTAAAGTTGTAATTTACAACTATGTGTTTTGTTAGCTTTTATTCTGTGACAAATTTTATTGTAATTTTATTCAATCTTTTATACCCTGTATTTATTGTGGGATTTAATTGTAAGGGTTGTGTGATAGAGAAAGAGAGTGTGAAGACTCAAGCAAATTAAAGACTGAAGAGTTTTCGCGGGTAGCTTGCGAACTAAGCATTTCGCGAAGTGATGCATGTGCTCTGCACATGACTAGAATGCGAAGAGTCAGGACAGGATAGAGAAAACTGTGTTTCGCGAGTAGCTCGCGGGTAAGGCCTTCCCGCGAGATACCCGCAAAACATTCTGTTTTGCCAGACTATACTATCTGATACACACTTTCTGTATCCACATTATATATACCCACATTACCCACAAATGTTGAGGAGTGCTTCTGAGAGAAAACCCTAACTACAAACCTTGAGAGTTAGAAATTGTTATACCCACATTTCTCTACACAATTGCTTGTGGATTTTCCTCAACTCCCACCTCTCCATTTCCATAACATTGAGAGGTTGATAGTCCAAACACCTATCACACCCTTTCAGAGTATTCAGTAAGGTTTTGGTGCTACTGGGAAGTATTGGAAGAAACCAAGGATGGTAGATGCAACATGGAGCTTGTTGCGAGATCCAGAGAGCTAGACAAGACACGGTTCCGAGAAGCCTTGTTGGAGTAGGAGCTTGGAGGGCTTAGCTACATCGGGTATATTAGGCTTGGAGGGTCTCTTGCTAACCCATGTATCCCAACTGATTGTTTAGTGGATCGATTACTGCTTGGAGGGCGACAGAGAGGTTTTTCGCCGAATTCTTCGATTTCCTCTTCGATAACACATCGGCGTGTTATCTTGTGTTTGCATTCTTTTTCCCTACTCGTTTACCTTTCATTTTACTACTGTGTTGTAATGATTATAGGTTAGAGTAGCTTGTTTGTTTATCCGCTCGTATTTACTCTATTTCGCACTTTGTATTAAGTTAGAGTAAAATCTATCAAGCTGTAATTTTGATTTGGGGGTCTAAACATCTCTTGTGTTTTCAATACATTTTTGAGCTTTCAATATGGGTTAAGAAGAAGTGGATATACTTTCATTCTACATGAGTCGTGAACACATTTGGTTGTAACACAACCATGACCACCACATATGATGGTCTATGACATTGACTCAACAAGAAAGAGAGGTGGAAAGGAACAAATTTGACTACAATAAATTTCAAATTTAGGGAAGGGAATAGAAAAACTAGCTAGGGCGCTAGTCGAAGTCTCAAAGCCACACTCACCTCTCACTCCACCACCCCCCCCCCCCCCCCCCCCCCCCCCCCCCCTCCCCCCACATTCATTATTGGAGCCTTGTCGAGTGGTTCAAGTTATGCGGCATTGGTTATTTATGCTGGTCTAGATTAAGGTATGAATGCCCCTAGTTATGTTAGTGTTCGACACCTCCACAAATCTTGTCATGGTTTCAATGTCATCAAATTGAGGCCAGATTATTATTATTATTTTTTTTTGGGGTTTGGGTTTTTTGTTTAAACCGACCTCTTGATTTTATTTTCAAATTTGGATATATATATATATATATATATATATATATATATATATATATAAGTGATAGAGTTTAGAGACTTGAATATGAAAATTGAAGTTAGGTTGTGTACCTGTGTTTGATTGCCAAGGAGAAAAGAAACAATGAATTGAGGGATAAATGCGTCCATAAAATATATAATCCGCTAATTCAATTTAGTCCAAATTGAAGGAAATGTAGTAAATAAAGTTTTTTGAATTAAATTATAACAAGATAGGGCAAAAAAAAAAGAGTTCGCATTGGAAATGAGTCGTGGAAGGAAAGTTTTTTACATTCTTCAGTCATTGAAAGTACGCTCAGGAGGGAAAGAAAGAGAATTTCTCAAACTATGTGAGAGGACAAAACTCATATACATGATCAGAGGTATAACTATATGAAAAGAGGATACATTGTTGTACTGTACTCAGTGTACTGACAAAAGCAAGAGATACACAGACAAAAGGGTTACTTTATCAGAATGAGAATTCCTCTGGTGTTTCTTGATATTTGCCAGATAAAAAGCTCTTGTACTTGCCTTGAAGATCTCCACCTGATAAAGATATTATGAATTAATCCATCAAGTAAGAGTTCCCTTAACAATTTAAAAGGGAGGGGAAGAGAAGCAACAAAGAGCTACCTTTCACTTCAAATGGGGGGATGTTCTTGGACAGAGTTGATTCCACTAACTTAACAAGATCCTTGCCTGAAAATTTAACAAATGACACCACATTAAAACAAGTATCTACGCTAAATAATCTAATTCAAGTAAAATGAATTACCAGAAAGTTGGTCCAATGGAAAACGAAAGAGAAGAAAAGGTAAGGACTTCAGCAAAGCAAGGTCTATATATTCATTTTGTAGTAACAATGTCATAATGTTCTTTATGTATTAAAAGGGTAAGATAATCATGCTATGTTAAAAATAATAAAGATATTGGGGCAGAAAGCATTGATTGAAACAAACCTACTACTATCTAATCCCTTGGGGATGTCTCACCACAATAAGAAAGATGGGAATTTAGACTATAATATTTCTGAGGCACTGTACAAAATTACAGTATAACTACATGCCTGTCATTGTATTCTTCTTTTCCCCCCTCGATAAATAATCTTTCCTTTTTGTTTTGGCATTTATAACTGTAAACGGAATGTATAAAGTAGCATCTCTTATTTCTTTCAACAGATGCAATATCCTTCCGTTCCCACAATAAAAGAATCTGTACTTTGCTTAAAAAGGTGGCAGGTGAGAAAGACCCAAAAAAAAAAAACCTAAACCACTTAGAACCAGTAATCATATTAAGAGAGGAGAAGAAACAGAAAAAAAAAGGGGGTGTTGTTTACAGAGCTGATCGGTCAGTTACTTTCAAAAGGTTGGCTCCCATCAATGAAACAGTTGAACTAATGCCAGTTCTTTACTTACCATTTACACTCTTTCCCCCCCTCGTTGACATTAATCAGGAAGGATGAGATTTGGTTCTCTTGCAACTGGAGAAAGATTTTAAAAGACAAATTAGACCAAATAAACATAACCAAATACAATTATATTAATTTAAGTTGGACAATATGCATGCATTAAATGAAAAAGTTCAATATTTGCCTTGGACAAAAGAGCCTTTGAAAGTTCTAACGGGTCACTAGATGAAGGACCATTGCTGTATGCAGGAGTGAACTTCCCGTCTTGATAGCCTGCTAGGAAGTGATAAGCTGCTTGGCCAGGAGAGAGCTTTGATACAGAAGGGATGATTCCGGAACTGCTTCAACAGAAAGGAGGTATTACACATGGGCCAAAGTAAGGTAGGAAAGAGGAGTAACATGAAAGAAAATTTGGATGAATTTCCAATAACTTAGTTCTAAAATTTGTTGCAAGATATATGTATAAAAGAGTACAAGGCAAAGAAATTTTTTTTCCTAAAGAACGATAAGTTTACCATACAAGAATAACCATCAAAACGACCATAAGCTGCTTCCCAAACTCCTTTCTACCCCACTCCCCAAAACAAAACACACCAAACAAAAGCCTTAAAAAAATTTAAATATTCCATTCCAAATGGACAAAGCTTAAATTTATTAATTCATCCTAGTCCTCAATTCACTCGAGCCTTTGACAGACATAATCTCCACGCATGCATATTGCATTCTTCTTTCTCCAATCACCCATACTTTTCCTCTTTCCCCTTCTTCAGCATTATCAAATAAGGGTAATTCACCTCTAGGCTGTCCTCTGACCCAACAAAGAATGATTGGCCTTAGGATCAGAGGAGGACCAAGTAACTTCTTGAGCAAGAGTTCCACAATCCTTTATTTGGACTTAACAAACACAAGCTAAGCATTTTAACATCATTTCTTCTGAAGTGACATAGATCAATGATAAAAATTGGCTTTCTCATATACAGAATATCTAGACCTTTAAAAGGTGGGTTTCAATCATAATAGATGTAGGGATTATGGGTTTAGGGTTCTATGATTTGGAATAATGGTAGGGAAGACAGATTATTTGGCAGTATTAAAATTGTTCCAGGGAAGAGGATATTATGAAATAAAATGCAAGTAACCTTTCTAGATGGTTGTTCTAGAGATCTGGGATTGAATCTCACATTCCATTTTAATAATAAAATGGAAGAGAGGAGACAACAATCACAGATATTGATGTTGTTTCACCATAATTATCCAAGTAGTTATTGGGGCCTTCTCAAATTAAGTGATTAGTTTTCAGTGCAAGTTCATGCTAATTTTCAGCTTATATTGATTTCCTTAAAATGTTCCCTGGAAACCAAAATCTAAAGAGTGCATGTTAAAAACAACCATGCCATCCAATCAACAGTACATCTTCAACAAAACAGCAGGAAGAAAATAATTTGAAACACATGCCATGTGTTTCCACATGCCTTTTCCTTAATGGGTAAAAGGTAGTGTTAGTGAATTAGCAGGAAAGCAGATTTTCAACTTAGGCCTCTAGTTCAACACCAATGATGCTTTACCACCTAGCTAGACACCACTGCTCAAGTGCAGCGTGTGTAATTGTATCATATTTGCTCTATTTACACAGAAAATGGTCCTTTGCCCTGGCCTGCTCAATTTGACCAACTAGCTTTCAATAGTGCTGTCAGTTTTACAAATTTTGATTTTCAGTTGAACACAACCATTATAATGGCTGGTCCAAGCTGACCCACATTCTACATAACTGGTCCACAACTTTTGCATCACAGCTATCGATCATGCACTACCTTGTTACATATGCACTGTGCAAAAATCATTTGGACAGGAGCCATTAAGAATTTCATAGACCTATCCATATCATTAAGTAAAGGGACTAAAGAACCTTTACATGGTTTTGTTACCTATCAGAAGATCCAAGGATAACAGCAGCTGGCAGTTTGAATAAATTCGAGCCACTAGATTTTCCACTTTGAAAAAATGGTGCAACACCTTGAGAAGAAAGAATTACACCAGCATCTGCAGACACCAAGGAATCTTTGCACCTCTGAATGGTTTCTTCGGATGCAAACAAAAGAATCACTGAATCACCAGATACTAGAAGCCTGAAATTTGCCAACTGCAGATGTAAATAGGAATGCATAAAACTAGAATTATAATAGTGTAAAGATTGGAGAACATTGCCTTGCAGATAGAGCAAGGCCTCCCCGTGCAGATATTACTGGTCCAGACAAGGCAGCTAGTACTTCTTTAATTCCATTTGTATCTGAGAATGCTTTACCACATAAAACAAGTGATGATCGCTCAATATCAGCAGCTATAAATCCCCTCGTTCCTTGAGATCCCAGACCAATAGTGTCCCCCACCCCTGCACTGCATGGTCAAATGCCAAAATTGGAATAACAAAAGTAGGTAGGTGTTTTTGATAAGTTAACAACAATTATTAGAAGAAAATTACTAATGAAGCTGAATGGTCAAAATCAATATTGGTGAGCTTTGGATTAGCACAATTGGGAAGCTATCATATCCCATGTATGTTGGGACCATGAATTTGTCAACAAGAAGAACAGTGGATGAAGCACAATTCTCGTGGCCTCCTACATCGCCAGTAGTGACACATGGAAAATGTTTTTTTTTTTTTTTTTTTTTTTTTTGAAATTTTTGAAAAGGACGTTTACTAAAGGTTGAAACAAAGAAGAGTTGTAAGACTTGACAGTCAATAGATACCTGATGTAGTACAAGATATGAGTTTTCATTTTTATTTTAGGTTAATTTTTTAATTTTTATGTAATTTTCTTTATTTTAGGTTTAGGGCTATTACTCTTTGATTTTAGGTGTATTTAATGCTTTCCTAGTCAAATTAGAGTCATATTAAGGTAGCGTATCAATTAGGATCAATTTAGGAGTATTCTTACTTGGAAAATAAGTTTCTGTAGCCTTTAAATAGGCATGCAATATGTTTCTACCTAATTTACCAAACACATTTTATTTATTTATAAAAAAAAAAGGCATGCAATATGTAAAATGAAAATTCAATTTCAGACTTCAGAATATCAATAATATTTTCAATTACTAAGGAAGCACTTAAAATCAATAAGATTTAGATTCCCATTAACTCTGTTTCAAAAATCAGCCTAGGCATACCCAAGCATTCTCCTAGGCAAGATAATGCATTTTCCATTACAAAGCTTAAAGTATAGGGCTTATACTTCTAGGCATTTGAGACATATTAGTGTTAGATAAAGCATGAATAGAAAGTGGTAGTAAGTACCTTATAGAAGTAGCAACATATACAGTCAAAGGACAAGAATCATGTGAAACCGCACGTGTTGGAGTTTTCCAAAGAACATTTGACAGTGATAATACAGCAGCAGGACTATCACTTATTACACGAACTTTTGCATCACATTTTGGTGATGAACCAATAGCCCCATCATGAACAAAAACATCTGAGATGGATGATACGTGACTTGTAACCTGCTAAAACCAAGTAATATAAGGGAAATCAGATAAATATTGAGCACTATTCTGAGAAGTAGCATGCATGATAAGGAGAATACACTTTTTCTGTACGCTATCATCCGAGACTAGTGTAAACCAGGAAGGTGCAAATGGTGCTAGACTGATTATATTTAAATAGGCAGTGCTATAAATATCTTTCTTCCAAGTAGAAGAACAATTCTTACAAAAAACCATGGAGACTTCTATTGCCAAATCACCAGTACATTACAGGATAGAAGAGTACAAAAAAGAAAAATTCTGCAAGGTGATTGCACTTCTTGGTACTTTAGAAATAAAGTGATGATCCATTGATCATAAGTAAATGAACCCAAACTTATTGTTCAAATGAGATGTAATATCTCAGGAATTATTCAGAAATTATAAATGCAGTTATCACAAATTACCTATAACAAACTTGGAAAAATCAACTTTGGATACCTCCTCCTCCTCCTCCTCAGAGAGAGAGAGAGAGAGAGAGAGAGAGAGAGATGAGAGAGAGAGAGAGAGAGAGAGAGAGAGAGGGAGAAGCAGTTTTGAGTGGGCATATTCCTTTGTGGATACCACTATAAATATTTAAAGAACTGAAGTTGAAAATTCTCTAAGAATATTATTTTCAAGGTAGCAATTCCTTGCAAATTGAAAAATATGCAACATGAAAAAAATCACATTCTAACAAACTTATACAACTTGATATTCTTCAAAATTATGTCCATGTCATATAAATGGAAGTATAAACAACATAAACTTAATGATAGAGAGTGACAAGAAAGAAAAGAGGATATCAATGTCAAAAGCTAAAACATGCCTGTTTCAAAAGTTTGCTAAATTCTGCCTTGGAAATTTCTGATGATCCTCCAACAAAACTTCCTCTAACATAAATAGGAAGTCCTGACAAGGACTCTAACAAGAAAAATGGGGAATATCATAGCAGTCAATATAAAGGAATGACATAAACAGTTTTAGAAATTAATATGTGAAAATATAACCTGCAATGGTTGCACCCCTTTTTTGTAGTTCGGAATAGTTCAAATTTTGAAAAGCCTTGTCCTTCACAATTATGCCTTTTCTAGCCAAAGCCCAGTTAAGACCATAAGAAAATCCAGGGCCCACCCTGCATTTGAGAAGGCTTGAGGAACATATACAAAGATTGCAAATCCCATAACCTACACAGTGTTTCTGACAGTGTTTACACAACATAGAGTTTGTTACCTAACAATTTAAGTTAACTACACTAAGTGAAATCGCATAGCTAAAAGTCTAAACACATCCATTAACCAAAAAGCCTATGACACTCCATGTCAACAAAGAAAGAGGAAAAATAGTGAGAATGTTCTATTAAAAGTTAAAACCTCCTCAAGGTATTTCACTAATTCCATCCCAATGCAAATATCAATGTCACCCTAATCTGGTTGATATATGCTCACACGCCTTCACTTTCCTCTAAGTCACTACAGTGAGGAGTTCTACAGCATTTCTGATTATTAATCATAATAAAATTATTGTCAATGAGATCTAGTTCAAATGACGCCTCCTCCCCTTGTAAAATGCAAGATGGAGGGAAAGGTGGTGGGATCAAAACTCATTGGGTGCATGTGTAATTACCAATAAAAAATCTTAATAAAATTTTCTTCCATACATGTTGATCTCAATTTATGTTTGTGCTTTCAAATTTTTGTGCATCTTTTACTGATATGGTAACCAATTTTCTCAGAGGTCCTTCTAAAGACCAAAATGAGTAATTGCAAATTCCCTTATATACCCAAGAAGGGGATTTTGCTGCCAAACCTTACAAGTTACAATACCAACAGAAACTTCTTCTTCTTTTTGTGTGTGTGTGTGTGTGGAGAATCCAACCAAACCAATCTAAATTCTAATGCTATCAAAAAAGATGGGATCCATGACATTAACAACAGATTAGAAATTGTGTCAAGCCTCAAAATATTCAACAATATTAGAAAAAATTGATCTTATATGGTAAAATGCTATCTTATTCAGGTTGATGCTTGCAAAGCTCATCATAATGGATAAGATGAGGATTCAATGACTGTTATAAAAGCAATTACATTAGACTAGGTTTGTCTATCAATCAGGAGTTCCAGACAGACGATAGTTATAGATGGTCTATCAGCCAAATGAATGATGCAGTAAAAGAGCAATCATATTAGGTAGGATTCACTGACAGTTATAAAATAAATTATATCAGGTAAGCTCTTTCTGTCAAGCAGGAATTTCAGGCAAATGTTACAAGACATTGATGGTCTATCAGCTAAACCCTCTCCACACTTCACCCTCTAAGTTATCATGTGTCACAGCTAATGATCCCAACACAAAGTATAGTATAAGTACACTAACAATGGTTTACAAACAAAGGTGCACACACAAGGTAGTACAAACACACATGGCATACCACATGGGCACTTGTTTTTTGCGAAAAATACAAACTCAAGGCTAATTTCAGCAGAGTATCGATTCTAATCTTAAGGTCATCAGGCTAAGGATCACCTTGGAAATACAACTGTTTCAGCTTTCTCCTCAGCAAGTGGGGCAGAAACTGCATTCTGCAAAACCTCAATAGTAAAGAGATTGTCAGATGATGTCTAGTTCTATTTATGTTTGGTTGACAAAAAATAAAAGAAAATCCGGATAAAATATCAAGAACATCAGTCAAACATGTGCGATGCAACATTTAAGTGCCTCTCAGTATTGCCATTTTATTACATCTAATCTTCAAGACATCATATCAAACATTTTTCTAAAACCTTAACTGTCTCCAATCCCACAGCATATATAACCTTATCCACTTTCAAAAAACTCTTCCAAAACAGTCATAATCTCTTTTTTTCCAAAAATCCACTGCACGAGACTCTTTAATCTCCTTATGGGGTCTTATATCCATTACTGATCATATTGTATTGTAAATAACTGTAGCTTCACAGTTTCCTTCTCTATGCTAATAATTTCATAAAGAAACCATTTTTATTTCACTCAATTGCAAACCCATTCACATTAATCTAACTAAACAACAGAAGACCCTAAACTTACATTTCCAAAATCTCACTCACTCACATCAATCCAACCAAACAAATACGTATTTATACAGCTCAGTCCAGCAGACCCATATCCCAAAAACCAGAAAAAAAAAAAAATCAACAGAATCAATAAAAGAATCATCTAACATGTACAAATTTCAGCTTCCAACATGAAATCTTGCACTAATATCGAAACAAAAAACCATCATGTATCAAAAAACAAAAAGAAAAACAACATTTATAGAGTAAAATGAAATGAAACAAAATTCATATAACACACAGGTGTACATATATATATAAAAAATAAAAGACTAAAAGAGAGACAGAGAGAGAGAGAAAGAGGGGCTGACGCATCCGGAGGAGGACAAGAAAGGGTTGGATGTTGAGGAGGAGGAGGAGGAGGAGGAGCGAGCTAGTGAGGTTGAGCTACGGAGGAATCGTTTAAGAACTAGATTCCTCATCATCCTTCCCTTAACACAGTCTTTTATAGCTTACGATATATCAGTGATGCGAACGAAGCAAATGAATATCACGTCACACCCACTGCATGAACCAAAGAAATATGACACAAAAGGAGAATTCTTACAAACTTTTTCACAAACTTGCTAGGATCACGTGAAATTGTACAACTTTCGTCGTAATTCGTCACTTCTATTACTCACAAGTTACAATTGTGATAAAAATTTTGCAATTTTATGTTGTCTTTAACATTACTTGGTAGTGAGTGGTCAATGCTAAAGTAAAAAATGTTGCCCTCCTATAATGGTTGACGCAAACATATAGTGTTTTTTATATAATTATAATAAGATATTTTCCAATTAGGGTGATATGATACTTATTTTTCTCATAGGTATGATGAATTTTATTAATTAAATTCATAATAAGATTGATCATAAATGTGAGAGAAACGAGCATTACCGAAATTACTTTATAATTTTCTAGTTTTTACTTTACTAGGTTTTATGTTAAATGTGTGAAAATTACCTAAAAGCTAACTTTTAAAAAAACCAGTTCTATTCAAAATTTTCTAAAAAAAAAAATGGTTTGAGAAATAAAGCAAAGGACAAGACAAGAAACCTGATAACAAAGAACACGTAGGGAGAGTGAGCAACAAAATAGGGTTGAAGTTGACAAAATGGACGATACAAATGGGCTGGGTCATTTATCAATGTTGAGGGTATTATTGCATATGGGCTAGGTCTTGGATTTTATTTCGCTTCGAGTCGATACACATTTTGAAATAAGTACATTACATATAAAATGTACTCCAATAGATGCAATAGGAATCTTGGGCCTCTCGTCCCATCCTCTCTTTACACAGGTAGTAGCGTAGTGTAGATTGAGGTGAACGTGTCAAGTTATTCCTAACGGGGTGGTTCTAATACTTACATAGTTCCGCTCTGATTATTTCGATCAAAAAGTTTTCTAAAAAAAGAGTAATTAAAAAAAAAGTATTATTTGAGAAACTATCTTATTTTTGTATATAACATATAGGAAAACATTTGTCGGTATTTCGTAAACTCGAAGAAGTAGTATCATTTTTTTTTTTTTGCGCAATTCAAAATCATGTATACCATTTCTGTAATAATACTCCAAATGGTTACGAGTAATTCCCAAATCTGCAACACGTACAGATAATTCCCTACCAGCCATTTCACAACTTCTAACTCGTTCAAATATAGATAAAGAACCCAAATATCCAACACACTAATAAAGAACCCAAACTCCACTAAAAATTCAATGACGCCCTCACTTTTCAATCAAACAAAATGGAAAAAAAAAAAAAAAAAATCACACAAAATTCGAAACCTTAGATTCACTAATTTTGTAGAAAAATGATAGCAAATTTGCAAAAGAAATCAAAATAACTGCAAGCAAACTTATTGTGATTTTCGAGTAACCAGATTCCTATAATTGTCAAAGAGGATTTGGGCTTAAGAGAGTGAAAGTGGGAGGGGGCGAGAGGCTTATAAAGGGAAGAGAGATAGAGATGAAGGGAGAGAGAGAAAAAAAGAAGGGGGGGGGGGGGGGGGGGGGGGGGGGCGCGCTTACTAGTGAAGCCCAACATGAGAATGAGGTTGTTTTCTGTTGACCAATTTTTAGTTTTTTTTTTACCCACATTTTTTAATGCTACCTGATGGGATAACAACTCTCCAAGTTCGTCCATGAAGCTCGTCCACACAACATAGCACACGCGTTAAGATACTCGTCCTTGGAAAGGTCATCCAGAAGAACACGTCTTGAACAATCTCGTCCTGGGTAAGGTCATAATTGTTCATCGCGAATCGTTGCCAGCAACGGTTAAAGAAAATTGAGCCAAGCAATATAACTTCCATGGCAGTTATGGAAGTTATCTCCAAACTTTCTGGACTCTGCAACAACAGGGGAAGTTACATTGAAGAAATAACTGCTAATAAACACTATATAAGCATTCTACACGAAGGAAAAGGTATCCAGTTCTTTTTTCCAACGCACTTGGAATTACATAAAATACTGACTTTGCCATCGGAGGTTTTTTGGCCGGCCTCCACCGGTCCCCTCTGATTTTTCTTTGTTTTTTCAGTATTTGCCAGTGCCCTTTTAATCATTAGCGCCCGAGAGTTTCAGCCCACTGATCATTTGAGGAATTATCAGTTGGTGCCGTCTGTGGGGAAGAGATTTGTCACCTTTGAACTTCATTTGGGGAGTCTGGCGATTTCTTTCTCCGACAAAGGGTTGAAATGGTTCGGACAAGATCAAGGGCTACTAGTCCAGGCCCTCAAGAAAGTAGAGACGTTTCCAGTAACCCCCATCGTAACCAACAATCGGCGCCTGCCATGCAGCCTTCATCTGTCCAACATGTGCAGTCTATGGCCGCTGCCCTGGCGGAATTAACCCGCCAGAACCAGGAATTGAGAAGGGAAGTTAATCTCAGGGGACAACGGCATGAAGCCTATGGAGAAGAGCATGATCAGAGCCAGGGAGTTGGAAGGAATGTAGAGCTAGAAAGCCAATCGAGGGGTACTGCACCAAGAAGGGTGCCACACTTGGAAAGGGAGATGGATCAGATGAGGAAAGTTATGGATGAGATGAGGGAGAACATGAGGAGAACTAATCCTGTAGAAGACCTAGTTCACCGAACAGACTCCCCCTTCACAGCCTCTATCAATGGCCATCCTTTGCCTCTGAAATTCGAGATGCCTTCCTTGGATTTGTATGATGGAACGCGTGACCCTTTTGACCATATTGCCACCTTCAAGACTACCATGCACCTTCAAGGGGTTTTAGATGAGATAATGTGTAGAGCCTTCCCCACTACCCTTAAAGGACCCGCACGAGTCTGGTTCAGCAAAATACCCCTGAATTCAGTAAGCTCTTTTGAGGAATTAAGCAAGTTGTTTGTCAATAATTTCATCGGAGGATAGAGACACAAGCATTCCTCGTCCAGCTTATTAACCATAAAACAAGGAGAGAATGAAAGTTTGCGTTCCTTCATCACACGCTTCAACAGGGAAGCCCTGACCGTGGACGAGGTAGATGACAAGCTACTGTTGGCAGCCTTCCACAACAGGGTTAATTCTGACTTGTTCATCCACAAACTTTATGAGAAAGAGCCTCAGTCTATGGCCGAACTCATCCATTCAGCCCAAAATTTTATGAATGCAGAAGACGCGATCATAGTTAAGAAGAGGAAGAGAGCTGAGAGAATGGAAACAAATCCCGCTCGTCACTTCGAGCAAGGGCCTCGCCCAAAGAAGGGATGAACAGAAGATAAGGGAGACCGAGATAACAAGAGGCCAGGCTCTTCAGCGCGGAATCAACAATATACCCCTCTGAACATACCACTTGAGCAAGTCCTTATGCAAATCAAGGATGAGCCTTCCTTAAAGTGGCCGGAGAAGTTGAAGGGAGATCCCAACAAGCGCAATAGGAACAAATATTGTCCCTTTTATAGAGATCACAGGCATGACACGGACAAGTGTTTTGATTTAAAGCAGTAGATTGAAATCTCATAAGGCAAGAGAAGCTGAGGAATTTCATTGGACGAGAGCACAAAGACGAGAAATTGAAAGGGAAGGTAGAAGAATCATCGCGACCATCGCTGGGAGAGATAAGAGTCATCGTTGGGGGAAGTTCAACTGGACAATCGTCCAAAGCAAAAAAAGCATACCTGAAGGAAGTGCAGAGCGTCCAACTATCTGGACGACCACCAAGGGCAAAGTCCACAGACGAACAGGCGATTACCTTCACGGATGAGGAAGCTAAGAGAATCCATCATCCTCACGATGACACTATTGTCATCGCCCTACTTATTGCTGATTACACAACCAAAAGAGTGTTGATAGACGACGGAAGTTCAGTGGACATTCTGTATTATCCAGCCTTCTAGCAGATGAGGATCGGACGAGACCAGCTTCGCCCAGTACACTCGCCTCTAGTAGGTTTTGGAGGAATGAAAGTACAGCTTATTGGTACTGTTACATTACCAGTGGTGGTGGGAGCATACCCACAACAGTTGACTACCAATGTGAATTTCCTAGTAGTAGATTGCTCGTCCTCTTACAATGCAATAATTGGAAGGCTGACCCTAAATAGGTGGAAGGCAGTTACATCTACCTACCACCTGTCAGTCAAGTTCCCGACGAAACACGGGGTAGGCCAAGTACAGGGAGACCAATTAGCAGCAAGAGAGTGTTATCTGGCCATGTTGGCTACGGACGAGCAAATTCAAACAATGAATATTGAAGAAAAGAAAGTTGTGGCAGAACCCATTGAAGCGTTGGAAGATATTCCCCTAGATGAAAATAACCCTAAGAGGTGTACCAGGGTTGGAGCAGACCTGGATGCGAAGGTTAAAAAGGACCTCATTTGTTTTTTAAAGAAGAACAGTGATGTGTTTGCTTGGAGTCACAAAGACATGCCGGGTATAGATCCTGGTGTCATTACCCACTGTCTGAGTGTATGTCCTTCCTCCAAGCCAGTGCGACAAAAAAAGAGGGTGTTCGCCCCTGAGAGAGATAATGCAGTTAAGGAGGAAGTTCAAAAGTTAATTGTGGCGAAGTTCATTAGAGAGGTATACTATCCTGACTGGTTAGCCAATGTGGTCATGGTCAAGAAGGCAAATGGCAAATGGAGTATGTGTGTTGATTTCACTGATCTAAACAAGGCTTGCCCCAAGGATAGTTACCCGTTGCCACGCATTGATCAGTTGGTAGATTCTACTGCGGGCCACAAGTTGCTCAGTTTCCTAGATGCTTTCTCTAGATATAATCAGATTAGGATGGATGAAGCAGACCAAGAGAAGACGCCCTTTATCACTAGTCAGGGATTGTTTTGTTATGAAGTGATGCCTTTCGGTTTGAAAAATGCTGGAGCAACATACCAACGACTGGTCAATCACATGTTTCGTCCACAGATCGGGCAGAATATGGAAGTCTATATAGATGACATGTTGGTGAAAACTCAGAACAAGGAGAGGCATCTGGACGATTTGCAGGAGACATTTAACACACTGAGGCAGTACCACATGAAGTTGAACCCTAGCAAATGTGCTTTTGGAGTATCATCAGGGAAATTCCTAGGATTTATGGTCTCTTACAGAGGAATCGAAGTAAACCCTGATAAAATTCAAGCAATATTGAATATGAAGCCTCCGAGCAATGTTAAAGAAGTTTAGTCCCTTATCGGACAAGTTGTCGCCCTTAATAGGTTTGTTTCTAAAGCTATTGACAAATGTTTGCCATTTTTTAAGATTCTTAAAAAAGCATTCGAGTGGACCGACGAGTGTCAAAAAGCTTTCGAAGATTTGAAGACGTATCTTACCATGGCCCTTTTATTAAGCCCGTCCGTGCAAGGAGAAAAATTGTATTTATATTTGGTAGTCACCCCACATGCAGTGAGTTCAGCACTAGTAAGAGAAGAAGGCAAGGTACAGAGACCTGTGTACTACACAAGCAAAGCACTAAGAGGAGCAAAAGGACGATATCTACTAATGGAGAAATTGGCTTTTGCATTAATAACAGCCTCTAGGAAATTAAGACATTATTTCCAGGCCCATGTCATCAACGTCATGACGGATCACCCACTCAAGAAGGCAATGAACAAGTTAGAGGCTGTAGGACATTTGATTCAATGGGCCGTCGAGCTCAGTGAGTTCGACATAAGGTACCAACCAAGGCATGCCATAAAAGCTCAAGCTCTGGCAGACTTCATTGTAGAGTTCACCTTAAATTGCGACAATGTAGATGAGATGGAAGACGAGAAATGGATCGTCCATGTGGATGGTTCACCTACACAGTATGCAGGAGGAATAGGTGTGGTTTTGCAATCTCCAGAGGGAGACAAACTAAAACACAAGGTTCGTTTGCAGTACCAAGCAACTAATAATGAAGTTGAGTACAAAACTCTTCTCAAAGGGCTGGAATTGGCTAAGTCTATAGAAGCGAAGTCATTCCTCGTCATGGGAGATTCTCAGTTAATTATGGGCCAAGTGAATGGAATGTATGAGGCAAAGGAAGAACGAATGAGGAAGTATCTAAGCAGAGTGAGGCGCCTTACCAAAAAGTTTGAGGAAGCTAGCTTCGTTCAAATCCCAAGGGAGGAGAACATGGAAGTTGATGCATTGGCGAAGGAAGCCACAGCGAATGAAGCCATAGACAAATTTGATGAAATTCAGTATATGCTAAGTATAGACATCCCAGAAATACAACAGGTGGAAAGTAGAAGAAATTGGATGACTCAAATTATGTCACACTTGAAAGACGGACGACTTCCAGAAGAGAAAAATGAAGCTAGAAAGCTTAGGGCAACGGTGTCCAGGTACGTTCTTATGGACGAGGTTCTTTACAAGAGAGGCTTTTCCCAGCCTTATCTCAGATGTTTGGCTCCAGACGAAGCAAATTACATATTAAGAGAAATACATGAAGGAGTATGTGGCAATTATTCGGGAGCCAGGTCACTCGTCTATAAAGCCGTCCATGTAGGATATTACTGGTCAAATATGCAAGCTGATGCCAAGGCTTATGTCAAGGTCTGCGATTAATGCCAACGGTTTAGCAATGTCCCCAGGCAACCATCAGAGTACCTAACTCCAATGACGGCCCCATGGCCCTTCGTGCAATGGGGACTAGACATCCTGGGTCCTTTTCCACTGGGTGTAAGGCAAATGAAGTTTCTCGTGGTTGGTATTGATTATTTTACAAAGTGGGTAGAAGTAGAATCCTTAGCTAACATCACACAACAGAATGTCAAGAATTTCATGTGGAAGAACATTGTGTGCAGATTTGGAGTGCCTAGGGTGCTGATATCGGACAACGGACGACAATTTGACAATGCACTTTTCAAAGATTTTTGTATACACTTTAGAATTCAAAATCACTACTCCTCACCAACCCACCCACAAGCTAATGGATTGGCGGAAGTTGCAAATCGATCATTGTTAAAAATAATCAAGACTCGGCTTGAGGGGGCAAAGGGAGTATGGCCAGATAAGCTACCAGGTGTTCTGTGGGCATATAGAACGACAGTGAGAACTCCTACAGGAGAAACTCCTTTCAAGCTAGCATATGGAACTAAAGCAATCATACCTGCGGAAGTGCACATGGCCAATCATAGGGTGACAACCTATCAAGATGAAGCTAATGAGGAGCAACTCCGTTTGAACCTCGATTTGATAGACGAGATAAGGACGGACGCTGAGCAAAGGATGGCAAGGTGTAAAAACCTTATGGCTAGGCAGTATGACGCAATGGTAAAGCCAAGGCGATTCAACATAGGAGACCTTGTCCTAAAAAGGGTTTCCTTAGCAATAAAGAATCCAGCTCATGGGAAGTTGGGACCAAATTGGGAAGGCCCCTACAGGGTTATCAACTGTAAAAGACAAGGATTCTATTACTTAGAAGCCCTTGATAGGAGGAAGTTGCAGCATCCTTGGAACGTGGGGTACTTGAGGAAGTACTATTAGTAGAATGCTAGCCTAGAGGAGCATGACTCTGGACGAGCTCAGGGATTAAAAACTTGTTTATTTGTATATTGTGTGGCTTTATTATTATGTTAAATTTATGGACGACGTTATGGTTTGTGTTGTTTTAATAAAGGCATCAGCCTCTAAGGTGCATGCCTCGTTTATGAACAATATTTATGTTATGAACAATGTTTATGGAATGTACATAATGTTGTGTAACTCATTGATTTCCATACCACGTTTGTTCAAATTTACTCCTGAAAAAGCTGAAAAACTTAAGATGAGACAATTCTCTGGACGCGGAGATGTAATGTCAAGCTTTCCTAAGGGAAAAGAAACATCAAGGCGTGCTCGTCCAATTCAAAGGACGAAGTAAAGCCAATGCTTAAAGCTAATTACAATGAAGCCCCAAGGCATACTCGTTCATACAACGGATGAAGTAAAGCATAATACATATCTAGATCATGGACGAGAAAATGCATAGACGAATGCATATTAGGCCATGGATGAAGAAATGTATGGTTGTGTTTCAAACTTGTTAAGGCACTTATTAAAACAGCCCAGTCCATGGACGAATAAAATGCAAGGCCTTATCTTCATTAAACATAAAAATCAGCCAAGTTTAAGGACGGGTAATGCTGATTTTTACCATTCCTCATTGTAGAAATATATATAAAATATGGACGAGTCAAGCATGAAATCTTGTACATGGAAATGAAAAATCTCGTCCATGCATACAAAAAAAAGAGGGAAACATAACAAGTATTCATTCATTGATTAAGGGCAGACATTCAACGTCCAAAAGCCCTTGTTAAAGTAAGCAAATGATTGTTTTAATACCTCGTCCTAAAAGCCATGGACGAGGTAAATGTATTAGAATTACATAAAAAGGTCACAAAACGAACCAAATAAAAATACATTGAAAAATTTTCTTAAGTTGAGGGAGCATCAACATTGGAGGCATCCTGAGGAGGCAGGGTTGTAGCATCATCCTTAACATTAACATCCTCGGAGCCAGTCTGAAGGAGAGAACTAGTGGCAGCAGCATTCAGATTAAGTACAATGGAGCTGAAGTCTACACTAGGGAACTTCTCCATAGCCTCCATTCTGAAATCTTCAAATCCTGCTGCATAATTAGTGTCCAAAACATCAGTATATTGTTTGGACACTTTAAATTCAGCCATTGCGTCTTCCTTCGCTTTGGAGAGGAGAATACCATGTTCATCATTCTTTTTCTGCAGGTCCTCAAGACAAGCGTCTTTTTTCGCAACACTGGCCTTCAACCCTTAAACCAAAGTTTTCAACTCCTTCACTTTGTTTGTGGTTTTGGCAGCCACTTCAGCCCATTGCTTAGTCTTGTCCTTCAGCTCCTGAATCCTCGTCTCTAACAAGATCCTCCTCTTGTCCAACCCTGTGGCCTGTCTAGACGCTGCTATAAACTTTGACATGCCCTATAAAAAAGCACAACAACAAATAAAAGTTAAAAAAAAAAAAAAAAAAAAAGAGAAGGGAAAGAGAAGAAAAAAGGGTAGCAACTTATCCTCAGGACGAAGGTTCCCTAGGTCCCCAGTATAACGACCAAACGTGTCCTGGCCAACGTCTACAGGATTCCCAGCCTAGAAGCCGGAGATGAAGAAAAATTCCGTCTTCCATTTTCTGTCAGACGAGGCCAGGGACTTTATCAATCTATAGTCTCTACCCCTGGCTGTGAATTGATGAAAGCCAAGGGATTGATGTATTTCTGAAGGTTTGTAACAATAAAGGAACTCGTCCACAGTAAGAGGACGGTCCCTTCCGAAAACTTCTCCCCACAAAATTTGCATAGAGATAATTAATCTCCATGCATTAGGGTTGAATTGACATACTCCTAAACCTAATCTAATCAACAACTCTCTAGTAAAGGCATTTAAAGGAAATCTCAAACCCCCCAAAAGATAAGCCTCATAGACGCCTATCTCAAAATGAGGGTTGCAACACCATTCTCCTCGGACGGGCAACCTAGGGTTAACCTCGTCTGGGATTTGGTACCATTCCCTAAGATTTTTAAGTCTTTGCTCGTCTGTTCTGAAAGGAATATCTACTGCACAACTATAAACAGTGACCTCCTCTTCGTCCAAAGGACCAGAAGGAGGGACAGTGGACGAGGTACCAGCCTGAGACCCTGAGGCCTTCCTAAGCTGTTCTTGTACAACCTCTATAGGAAGTCCAGGGATGCCAGAGACATACTCCTCGTCCGTGGTATTTCCCCCACTACTATCACTAGTGTTACTAGAACTATAGTAACTACTCTCGTCATTGTACTCGTCTATGGCCTTATCCACACTATCACTAGACAAGGAAAGTACAACCTCAGCCATCTTAAAAGAAAAACTAAGGATGAAGATAAGAAAAATACCTGGATCTAGGACGAAGGAAAGCTATAGATGCAAGAAGCTTCTAGACGAAGATTTAGGACGAGGAAGGATGAAGAGGGAAATTTCAGAAATGAGGAGGGTAACGGAGGTATTCCACTATTTATAGGGAACAAACCCTAGCACCCGAAGTGACATGACCAATCAACAAGTGACACGTGGCATGCTTCTCAGTTAGATCAATCGACGTGATTATTCACTAATGAGCTCATGACACGTGGCACACCAATCTATAGCTGACACACACTCTTACATCTCTTTGGACGACCCATGGACAAGGGGGCAACTGATGGGATAACAACTCTCCAAGTTTGTCCATGAAGCTTGTCCACACAACATAGCACGCGCGTTAAGATACTCGTCCTTGGAAAGGTCGTCCTGAAGAACACGTCTTGAACAATCTCGTCCTGGGTAAGGTCATGATTGTTCATCGCGAATCGTTGCTAGCAATGGTTAAAGAAAATTGAGCAAAGCAATATAACTTCCATGGCAGTTATGGAAGTTATCTCCAAACTTTCTGGACTCCGCAACAACAGGGGAAGTTACATCGAAGAAATAACTGCTAATAAACACTATATAAGCATTCTACACGAAGGAAAAGGTATCCAGTTCTTTTTTCCAACACACTTGGAATTACATAAAATACTGACTTTGCCATCGGAGGTTTTTTGGCTGGCCTCCACTGGTCCCCTCTGATTTTTCTTTGTTTTTTCAGTATTCGCCAGCGCCCTTTTGATCGTTAACGCCCGAGAGTTTCAGCCCACTGATCATTTGAGGAATTATCACTACCAAATATTGAAAAATTCGGAAAACAATCTTTAAAGAATGTTTTCCACTGAAACAAATGAAGCTGCATAAGATAGAAATGAGATGAGAGAGAAATTGGAGACGCGGCAATAAAAGAGAGAGATGAGTGTTTTGAGGGGTGATAATATAATAAGGGTAAAAAAAGAACATATCTAACAAATTAGAGATGGCTACAATTTTAACAATGACGCTTCTTAAACTCTAATTAGTTTTCTAGCCTTAGTTTCACTTCCAATGACTCCTTGTCATATGTCGCTGGTGGTGGTGGTGTATGATATGAGTTGGTGGGTTTGTAAGAAATTACAAAAGGCTGTGAGTAAAGGGAAATAAATTATTTGTGATGTGGCATGATTCTTATAGCTAGATTCTTTATATGCCACGTCTTTTATCTAACTAAAAATGAGAGGAAATGAGAGGATTTTTAATGCGAGGGGAGCCAAACCTATTGAAAAAAAAAAGTTATTTTTTACTTTATTTTTATATATAAAAAAAACCCACTTTTGGCTTCTTTATTTTTTTAAAGAAGATTTTGGCTTCTTTATATGAGTTTGTGATACATTTAATATCAATAATATTTTATTTTGTGTGCGTTTCAGCTCTTTTTTTTTTTTTTTTTTCTGTCATAGTGGGTGATGGAAAATCCTAAAAGGCATCCACCCTTAATTTTTTGAGTGAAAAATACAATTAATATCAATAGTATTAAATTCTGTGTCATGTTTATCCAAAAATTTGGTAATATCTGGATGTTATGATAATGCAATATGGATACATTAAATTTTTTTTTTAATATATGAACAATTTCAAAACCTTGTAATGAAAAAGCTATATATTTTTTAAAATTAACTTTTGATATTCTTTCTTAATTGTAATACCATTAAATTTAAACATGTTTTTATCATATATAACATTTAGTAATGCAATATATATATTTTTACATGTTTATAGGGAGAAACATAATTTTTGCTTCTTTTGGTTCAAGAGGGGGAAAAAAAAAACTTAACATATATAGTGTAATTTTTTTTATTAAGAAAGATTAAATAATTGGATTAATTTAATAAAACCCGTTTACACTTGAATTAAAAACAAATATTAAGAAAAAACTTTATAAATGTCAAATATGTATAACTGTAGTTTAATTAAGAGTATATTTAAGGAGACTCATTATGACATGTCAATTATTTATGATTTCTACAGATTGATATTTTCCATTTACATCACTCTAAAATATGACATATATTGTTATAAGCTTTTACTTCATTAGTATAGCTAGCATATTCCTTATCCACTCATTTGTTATTTGTCAATGCACGACCTGTTATCATTAAAAATGGAAATTTTATCCAAAATGCTGCTTACACAAAAAATAATTAAATAAAAAAAATATCCATAATCAATATTGTACTTATTGCTAGCTAAAAAGCCTTTTTTTTAAAGCTTAATGCTTAATAATAATAATAATAATAATAATAATAATAATACTCTTGAAGGATTATGTCCCTTACTTGGCAAGTCCCAAATATTGATGCATATATGTGTGTGTGTAGGGGTGTTCGCGGTGTGGTGCGGTTTTGGACCATTTTTAGCACCGCATTTTGCGGTGCGGTTTAGCTAAAACCAAAACTGCATTGCACCTTATTTTTGCGGTTACATGTGCAGTACGGTGTGGTGCGGTGCGGTTTAAAGTTTAGCCAAAACCATAACCGCACTGCACTTCATTTTTGCGGTCACATATGCGGTGCGGTGTATAAGATGCAGTTTGAATGATTTGAAGTTGGTATATTTTTCAAATTTTGGGCTTTTTCTACCTAGCCCAAAACTAATTTTTCCCTTTGTTTTGGTCTAAGTTTTAAACTATTGAGCTAGTTTTTCTTTATTTTGTGCTGACTTTCCTAATCAACACTTGCTAGGATTATCAAACTTTTTTTTTTGGTTGAAAATTAGGGTTATTAAACTATTAATAATATATTTAATATTAAAAATAATTAAATATATTAATATATAGAGAGGGTGCGATGCGGTGCGGTTTGTACGGTTTTCTTATTATAAAACCGCAAACCGCACTACACCATGTGGTGTGATGCGGTGCGGTGCAATATTACTTGCGGTGCGGTGCGGCTATGCCATTTTGCAAGTGGTTTTGGTGCGGTTTTTGCGGTTTGTGCGGTTTATACGGTTTGGTGAACACCCCTATGTGTGTGTGTGTGTGTGGTGGGCAAAAAGCAAAAAAAACAACTTTATGTCTTAAATGATGATTCTTCCTATTTACTATCACAATTAATTTCTTTAGAGGTGGGAAGTCAAGTCTATTTTATAATACCCATTGCAAAGATTAGGAAGGTTTATGTCGTTGAATTAAGAGAGAGATGGTATTTATTTCATTGATGTTCAGTTTGAAAGCTAATTAAAGAAAAACACAAGTGTTGATCCTCGAGTCTAATCCGAAGAGGATATTTCAAGAATGGATGAACTCCTTTTCTTTTTTTTTTTTTTTTTTTTTTTTGCACTCTTTCTTTGTCTCCCTCACTCCAGATCTTTTTCTTGCTTTATATATCCAGCTTAAATGTATATGGATTCTACACTTAGAGGGTTGGGATCACATTCCTAGAATTCTTGTCTCATCTGGAACATACCAGCAAGCTTTACACTGAAATCTTAGCTGTGCCACCACTGTTCATAGTCACTTCCTCATTAATGTGGCCAAAGAAGTGGTTGTCTTGCATTTAATGTAGAGATGATGGCTTCTATATCCTTCTTTCTTCATCTTTCTCGTATTTCGTGCCAAGTTGATTTTCTTTCCTTTCTGGCGGTTTAGCTTTGTGTCCTTTATATAACTAGTGCTCCTCCCTCCGAGGTCTGAAGTATGTCCTCGGAATCCTCATCATGTAAGTTACCCCAACCTCCATTCAAATCGTGAGATCACCTCCCTAGATCATTTTTTCGGATTTTAGCTCCTCGGAAATAACTTTGATCGCCTATTTACCTGTTTTGGATCCTCGTCCCCCCACAATAGCCCCCCAGAACCTCATTTTTCGTCCCTGACTTAGAAAAGTGAGGTTTTTGTTAATAAAGACTGTCTGTAGTAATACGCTTGCAAGAGATTCCTACGTGAGTGAGTCCTTTCAACTGACTACGACATGCTGTTGACACTTTGGAATCCGTAACTCTGTAATAAATGCAACAGTTGGCTGTCCCCTATGTTCCATAGTGAGATCACAATCGAATGGCTCTCAATTCCTCACCAAAGAGGCGAGAGAGTTATCGCTCCTTTTTTACGTCCTATATATAAGGACATGGGGGATTCTTATCTCCATTTCACTTCCCTAGAAGCAAAAAAGAATATGAATATGCTCCTCACTCCTGGTAACTTTGCCCGAGAAGCCCTTCTTCCCTAAATTCGTAAGTGTGCATTTTTATTAAAATGATTTTTCCCTTATTCTTTCATACTAGTAGATTTTTTTTCCCTAAATGGGTAGATTTTTTAATTTGGTTGATACTCCCAAACACCAAGAGGAGTTTAAGAGATACTATAGGATTCCCAGCAATGTGTTAATACAACATTGTAATTTAGGTGAATGGCATGAAAAAGGCCTACTAAAGCTGTTGTAATTCCCATGATTGCCTTCATTGAAGGGGCATGAGGATTCCCATGGGTAGAGTCACTAGGGATTTTTAAAATCTTTTTAGACTTTGTCCCACCCAATGCACCCCAAATATGTTTAGGATATTAGGTAGTGTAGATGCAATGAATGAAAGGTTAGGTATATACCTCACCCATCACGATGTAAACTGGGTGTATAGTTGTCAAAAGAGTAGTGACACAAGGTACTACTTAAAAATTAAGGTTCCCACCGTTAGGCTAATCTCTTACCTCCCCAAGACGAACAAGGGCATGGATGAGGATTTTCTCATCATTTCAGGGGAATGGCGTGACGAACTCCATTGCCCTACCACGGATTGAACTCCAAGTTGGATGGCTTAGGGATACTCAAAAGACTTTGTGCTAACTTAGGAAATACTACAAACAGTTTACTTACATGCAAACCTTTTTTTTTTATTTTAATTATTAAAACTTGATATTATTTGGCCTAAAGACTAACATGAATTCTAAATTTATCTTCTTCAGAGAAAAAAGCTACTGCCAAGAGATGAAGTTTGGTGAACTTCGACTTACTAAACCGAGTTTTGAGGTCCGAGATATTTTTACACCGGGACAGTCAATTTCGTGCAGCTCACATTATTTTGGGCTTTAAGCCTATCTCCAACCGCTTCCAAGTGTCCAAGCACATGATCAAGGCTTGAGATTCTCGTCTTGCTCGAGTTGACATGGCCGTTGAGGGATTCATTAGTAAACCTCCTCTATTGGGAACGCAATTAGTTGAGCTTCCCACGTTCAAGGACCTCAACCAATCATTGAAGAAATTACATATTCAAACAAAGATGCTAATATAGAATCTGAGGATAATACTTCAGAAGAAAGTATTGAAAGCCTCGTCGAGACAAAGATTTCAAGGTTTTCTACCGTACAAACGAGACTGAGGAGGAAGCATCTAGCTCGCGTCTAGTTGCAGCCATCATTAGTGAGAACCAATAGGTAACCGAAGTACCTGAAGCAATGGTGATAGAAAAGAGGTTGCCAGATTTACTTTCTTTGTTAGAGTCCCATGTTGGGACTACTACCTCTGAAATTCCAGTGGTTCCCAGACCCCCCACGCCAATTCCTCCTCCTTCTCCACAAACTGAACCGGTCTAGAAAAAATGGAAAAGTAACAAAAAAGGAGGGAAAGGATCTATCGAGGAGGGCAAAGTCGAGAAGGATACTCTTCCTGAGCCAACCAAGGTGGCTAAGCCGACCCGAGCCCAACAAAGGAGGGGAGGGGAGAGCTCGGAAGCGGTTTCAAAGCGCCGATCTCGGGTTCCAAGCTGGAACCCCTCTTTTGTGTTGGACGGCTCGCCTCTCCATAAGGATTCTTCAATTCATAACTTTGACAAAGGGAGAGCGGGCTATGTGGCCGATTCAGTGGAGCAAGCGCTTCTTCTTCCCAGAGACATGGATGAACTCCGTAACTTGAAGAAGCATGAACTGTTCCTATCCATAAAGAGGGACTTAGCTCTGGTAAGACCCTATTCTACTTGTTCTTTTATTTTAGCAACCTCATTACCATAGTCTTGTCAGTTTTTCGTATACTTACTTATTAATTCCTATCCTAATTATAAGTGCACAAGCCACCCAAGTGGCGCATGTAATGGAGGAATGGGTTGACCAAGCCCTTCGTGAGCAGAAGGTAGAAGAATCCAAACGTTACACCGAGCAGAAATCTCTCACCCAAATTAACAAGAAGTTAAAGGAGACTCTCCTTAAACTGTTAGAAAGCAACAAAGCTAGGAAGAGTGCTGAGACCTCAATAGAGAGTACAGAGAGGCAGGCCCGAGAGCAACTCCAACATCTGAGGGAGGCATAGAGCCAACTTGCGATTGCTTGGACGGCCATTTCTGAGTTGAAGAAAGAACTAAATCAGAAGAATGAGGAAATGAATAAGGTCGAGCAAGTTGCTTACAAGCAAGGGCAAAAGGAGACTAAGTCCCATCTTAAGTTTCAAATCCAGTGGTATGCCGCAGTTTTTACCTTTAGACTTGGGTTGAGTCTTATAACGCTGCAGGAGTAGGCCCTTCTTTCGAGCTGAGGAATCTAGAAAAAGGTGTTATATCCCCTAGCAATTAGGGTGCACCTAGCCACTCAGCCCCTTGCCAACACTACTGCTCCAACATAGGCTAGCTCTGCCGAGAACCCTCCACCTAAGTCCAACACCACTGTCCCGGCTAAACCCAAATCAGTCGAGTAGCCTGCCTCAAAGTCCAGTGCAATTGCTCCCCAAAGCTCTGAGGTGGCGACCAAGACATCCCAGTGGAAGAAAGTTCCTCCGCAACTAAAGCGGTTCCTCATGCTCCGACTCTAACTAACGAGATACAACCTTCCAAGGAAGTAGGGAAGTAGAAGACTCCCAATGCCTAGGGAGAGTAATAGCTAGTCTGCCTTGTTACTTTTTTTTTATTATTTTTTTTATGTACTCATCTGAACTTTATTTAATGAAGAACTTTTGCTAGGACTTCGCTTTATTCAAATATACTTATATTTTACGATTTTCCATTTGTTTACCATACCCATATACATATAATGAACTTGGTACTGATTCATACATAGTTAGATGTTTAGATAATGCCTAAGTGTTAGCTTACCCGAGGTAGATGATATGAGAAACCGAACCTAACCAAGGTTATGTTGAACATTAAACATAGTCTAAGTGTTAATTTACTCAAGGCAGGCGATCCGAGGAGTCAAACCTGGCTGAGGTTCTATTTAACATAAAAAATAATCTAAGTGTTATTTTACCCAAGGCAGGTGATCTGAGGAATCAAACCTGGCCGTGGTTCTGTTTAACATAAAATATAATCTAAGTGTTAATTTACCTAAGACAGGTGATTCGAGGAATCAAACCTGGCTGAGGTTTTGTTTAACATAAAAAATAATCTATGTGTTAATTTACCCAAGGCAGGTGATTCGAGGAATTGAACCTGGCCGAGGTTTTGTTTAACATAAAAAATAATCTAATGAATACAAACAAAGTCATAAAAATACATCTGACTGCATATAATATATGATTCCTTACAATACTGTAGAACTAGAAATAATACTTTCGCAACATGGGCGAGGTATAACAAGTCCATCCAAATCTTCTAGTCGATAAGCCCCCACTCCTGCTACCGAAGTTACTCAATAAGGCCCCTCCCAATTAGGGCCCAAATTTCCCAAGAGGGATTCCTTGCACTTCCAATGACCTTTCGCAAGACCAGATCTCCTGGAATGAAAGTCCTAATTTTTACCCTTTTTTTCAAACCCCTACCTAAGCTTTTGTTGGTATTGCGCCAATTGCAACAACTTCCCTTAATTCCTCAGTCAAATCAAGGCTATGGGCTAGGAATTGCTCATTGCCATCACCAAGGGGTTGGTCGGACCTTGGAGTTAGGAATCTTGTTTTTGTAGGAATAACCGCTTCGGATCCATAGGTCATGGAAAAAGGGGTCTCACTCGTAAATCTTCTAGGCGTCGTGCGGTAGGTCCACAGAACATGAGGTAGCTCATCCACCCACTTTCCCTTTGCTTCTTCCAATCTCTTCTTCAAACCATCCATAATAACTTTATTTATGGCCTCTGCTTGCC